>JAKSZT010054396.1:1043194-1748093 GCA_026826555.1 Tolypeutes matacus
AGAGATAGGAACACTTATTCAATGCTGGTGTGAATGTAGAATGGTTAATACTGTGGAGGACTGCTTGGCGGTTCCTAAAGAAGTTGAATATAGATTTGCCACGTGACCAGGCAATACCACTACTGTGTAGATACCCAGGAGAACTGAGAGCAGTGAGTGACATGAAGAGACATCTGCACACCGAAGTTCATATCGGCGTTATTCATGATTGCCAAAAGTTGGAGACAACCCAGGTATCCACCAACCGATCAATGAATAAACAAACTGGTGTATTCACATGATGGAATATTATGCTGCTATAAGAATAAATGAAGTTATAAACCATATGACAACATGGATGAACCTGGAGGACATTATGTTGGGTGAAGCAAGCCAGATACAAAAGGATAAATACTTATGATTGTGCTACTATTAACTAAATACATTGTGTAAACTCATGATTTAATAACTTGAATATGGGTTACCAGAAAATAGAATGAGGTTACAGAAAGGAAAGCTGTGGTTAACTTTTGCAGAATTGGTAAAAGGGATGTGTGTTAATTTTTGAAAATGATTAGAAAAGATAAAAGCCCAACATAATGTTTGTAACTAGCAGTATTAATAAGTGGTTATGAAGGTGGTTTAAAGGGAAAGTTACTAAAAGGAAAGGTAAAAAATGTAACATGGGTATGTATAAGCATAGTAAAACTGCATGTGAAATATGAATATGGGCAAAATTGCATATATAAGACGATCATTTTTTGAAACTGAACAAATGTATGTTAATATTACAAAATGTTAATATCAGACCAAAAAAAAAGAACATTACGCTAAGTGAGAGAAAGAGAGAAACAAGACGAAGTCCCATGTTCAATCCCTGGTACCTCCTAAAAAAAAAAAAAAATTAAGGCAGAGTCAAACAATATAAATATAAATACAGAAACAGAATAGCAGCTATGTACAGCAGGGAAGCAAAGAGAGATTAAGAGGTGATTATGAAGGGGAAGAGCTTTTTCTGTTTGTTTTTTGTTTATTATGACTGGAATAATGAAAATGCTCTGATAATAACTGAAGTTATGAATGCACAACTATGTGATTATACCAAATACCATTGACTGTACACATTGGATGGATTGTATGCCTTATTAACATATATCAATCAAATTGATTAAAAAAAAAAAATTAAGACAGACCTCGAATCAGACACCTAATCTCACAACTGTAGGAACTAGAAAAAGAAAGGCAAACTAAACCCAAAGCAAGCAGAAGGAAGGAAATAACAAAGATTAGAGACAGGTGAAATAGAGAATAGAAAAACAACAGAGAGAATCAATAAAACCAAATGTTGGATCTTTGAAAAGATCAATAAGATCAACAAATTTAGCTAGAGCAACAAAGAAAACACAAAAGAGGATGCAAGTAACTAAAATCAGAAATGAAAGGAGGGTGGCATTACTACCAATCCCACAGAAATAAAAAGGATTATTAAGAGGTTACTATGAGCCTTTGTTATTATGCCAACAAATTAGATAACCTCATTGAAATGGACAAATTCCTGGAAACACACAAGCTACCAACACTGACTCAAGAAGAAATAGATCTTAACAAACCAATAGCTAATAAAGAGATTGAATCAATAATTAAAAACCTCCCAACAAAGAAAAGCCAAGAGCCAGATGGCTTCACAGGGAAATTTTACCAACCATTTCAGGAAGAATTAACACCAATCCTGCTCAAACTCTTCCAAAAAATTGAAGAGGAGAGAACACTTCTCAACTCATTCTATGAGACCAGTATCACCCTAATACCAAAGTCAGATAAAGATACCATAAGAAAAGAAAATTACAGACCAATATCCCCTATTAATATAGATGTAAAAATCCTCGAAATACTAGCAAACTGAACCTAACAGTACATTAAAAGAATTATACACCATGATCAAATGGGTTTCATCTCAGGTAGACAAGAGTGGTTCAGAAGAAAATCAAATAATATAATACACCAGATTAATGGAACCAAGGAAAAAAGAACCCAACAAAACATGGTCCTCTCAATTGATGAAGAAAAGGTATTTGACAAAATCCAGCATTCCTTCTTGATAAAAAATTTTTAGAAAATTAGGAATAGAGGGAAATTTTCTCAACATGATAAAGGGCATATATGAAAAACCCAAATTTAACATCATACTCAGTGGAGAAAGATTGAAAGCTTCCCCCCTAAAATCAGGAACATAACAAGTATGCCCACTGTCACCACTTTTTATTTAACATTGTACTTGGAGTCCTAGCCAGAGCAATTAGGCAAGAGAAAGAAATAAAAGGCATCTAAATTGGAAAGAAAGAAGTAAAGCTTTCCCTATTTAGAGATGACATAATTCTATATACAGAAAATTCTGAAAAATCTACAACAAAACCACTATAGCTAATAAACGAATTTAGCAAAGTGGCAGGGTATGAGGTCAACATGCAAAATCTAGTGGTATTTCTATACACTAGTAATGAACAATCTGAAGAGGAAATGAAGAGAAAAATTCCATTTACAATAGCAACTAAAAGAATAATATATTTATTAATAAATTCATTCAAAGTGATTTACAGATTCTATGCAATTCCAATCAAAATTCTAACAGCCTTCTTTGCAGAAATGGAAAAGTCCATCATCAAATTTATAGCTAAAACCATCTTGAAAAAGAAGAATGAAGTACCCATACGTCCCAATTTAAAAACTTATAATGAAGCTCTAGTATTCAAAATAGTATGGTACCGGCACAAGGATAGACAAATAGATCAATGGAATAGAATTGAGAGTTCATAAATAAATCCTCACATCTACAGCCAACTGATTTTTCTTTTTTTTTTTTTTTAAAGATTGTTTTTTTTTTTTTAATTTATTTATTCATTTATCCCCCGCTTGCTGTTTGTGCTCGCTGGGTCAGCTAACCACACCGTGCGGGCGGGCTTGCCTTCACCAGGAGGCCCCGGGAACCGAACCCGGGCCTCCCATATGGTAAACGGGAGCCCTACTGATTGAGCCACAGCCGCTTCCCTTGCCAACTGATTTTTGACAAAGGTGCCAAGTACTCAATTGTGAAAGAAGAGTCTCTTTAACAAATGCTGCTGGGAAAACTGAATATCCAGATCCAAAAGAATGAAGGTGGACCTCTACTTACACCATATCCAAAATTTAACTTCAAATGGATCAAAGATCTAAATATAAGAACCAAAACTATAAAACTTTTAGAAGAAAACATAGGGAAACATCTTCAGGACCATGTGTTAAGTAATGGATTCTTGGGAAGCGGCTGTGGCTCAATCAGTAAGGCTCCCGTTTACCATATGGGAGGCCCCGGGTTCGGTTCCCGGGGCCTCCTGGTGAAGGCAAGCCCGCCTGCGCGGCGTGGTTGGCTGACCCAGTGAGCACAAGCAGCAAGGGGGGGATAAATGAATAAATAAAATCTTTAAAAAAAAAAAAAAGTAATGGATTCTTAGATTTTACACCAAAAGCATGAGCAACAAAAGAAAAAAATAGATAAAATTGGACTTTACCAGAATTTTAAAAGTTTGTGGAAAGGACTTTATCATGAAAGTGAAAAGACAACCTACAGAATGGGAGAAAATATTTGGAAACCACATATGCGATAAGGTTTTAATATCCAGAATATATAAAGAAATCCTACAACTCAATAACCACACACACAAAAAAACAATCCAATTAAAAAATGAACAAAAGACTTGAATAGGCATGTCTTTATAGAAGATATACAAAAAGCAATGAAAAGATGCTTGGCACCATTAACAAATCAAATGCAAATCATAACCACAATGAGATACCATTTCACACCCACTAGAATGGCTCCTATTTAAAAAACAGAAAATAACAAGTGTTGGGAAAGGATGTGGAGAAACAGGAACACTCATTCGTTGTTGGCTGGAATATAAAACAACGCAGCCATTGTGGATGGTAATTTGGCAGTTCCTCAGAAAGTTAGGTAAAGAATTACCGTAGGACCCCATAATCGCACTTACAGGTATATACCCTAAAGAACTGAAAGCATGGACTCAGACAGATTTTTGCACACTGATGTTCATAGTGACATTATACGTAATTGCAAAAAAAATGGAACAACCCAAGTGTCCATCAAGAGATGAATGGACAAACAAAATGGATGAACTTTGAGAACAATCGTGAGTGAAATAAGCCAGACACAAAAGGACAAATATTTTATGTTCTCACTAATATGAAATAATTAGAATATGCAAATTCATGGAGTCAGAAACTAGCAGTTGCTGGGAATGGAGAGCTTATGTTTAAGTGGTACAGAGTTTCTGTTTGGGGTGATGTAAAAGTTTTGGTAATAGGTGGTGGTGATGGTAGCACAACACTGTGAATGTAATTAACACCACTAAATTGTCTATTTGAAAGTGGTTAAAATGGGAAATATATAGAATTGTAGAACACAGTAAATCCTAATGTAAACTATGGTTAGTTGTATGATTATAATATTGTTCATGAATTGTAATAAAAGAACCATAATGCAAAGTGTTAATAATAAGGAAAACTGTGTGTGTGGGTGGGGTATATGGGAACTTTGTACTTTCTGCATGATTTTTCTGTAAACTTACAACTTCTTTAATTAAAAAAAAAAAAAAAAAGACAAGGGAGAAAATATTTCTAAGGATGAAGAGGAATTAAAGCTGTTACTGCTGAATAACGCAACCCCCACCCCAAATGTCCATGCCCTAAACCCTGTAACCTGTAAATATGTTATGTTACATGACAAAAGAAACCCTTCAAATTGAATTAAAGTTACAGAATTTAAAATAGGGAGATTATTCTGGATTATCCAAGTGGACCCAATGTAATTATACCAGCCCTTGAAGTTGAAAGAAGGCAGAAAAGTCAGTCAGAGAGATGTGACCATGGGAAGAGTCATGAGAGATCAGAAGCATGGAGGAACTTCACCCACCACTGCTGGCTTTGAAGAGCTTTGAAGATGGGGAAAGGAAGCCAAGAGCCAAGGAATGCAGCCTCTAGAATCTGGAAAGGCCCTCACCGACAACCAGAAAGGAAATGGGGACCTCAATCCTACAACTGTGAGGAAAGGAATTCTACCAACAACTTGAATGAACAAGGAAATGAATTCTCCCATGGAACCCCCAGAACACAGTCCTGCTGACAACTGGATTTTAACACTGTGTTGGACTTTTACCCACAGAAATAGAAGATAAATTTGTGTTATTGTAAGCCACTACAATTGTGGTAATTTGTTACGGTAGCAAAAGAAAACTAATACAAGGGCCCTTCATACACTGCCGCTGAACATGTAAATTGGTAAAGCGCTTTGGAAAGCAGATCCAGCAGAGGTGAAGATGTGCATTCCCTATGGTCAGGAATTTCACTTCTAGTACATATCCTGGAGAAACGTTCTCACATGGAATGTTTGCTGTATCGCTGTTTATAATATGAAAAAATGGAAAGATCCTAAATGTCTACCATGAGTCAAAGGAATAAAGACATTGTGGTATACTCATACACTGAAGTACCAGAAAGCAGGTAAAAACAAATGCTCAGGAACCACATGTATCAACCTGGGTAATTTATGAAAATAAATGGAAAGAAATAAGTAAACTGCAAAAAGATATGTATACAGTGGGGTTAGTGAAGTACAAAAGTGTCACAGAATTCTGAAGTATTTCTAGGGGAAATTATATGATGTCTAGCATTTGCTTTAACATACTCTAGGAAAAAAAATGGGGGGAATGGGTTAAAATAAAACAAGATTGACAAAATAATAATTGTTAATGGCGGGTGATGGTTGCACATGAGTTTCGTTCTACAATTCTGTCTACTCCTTGTATTTTGACATTTTTCCATAATAAAGTTTAAAAAAAAAAACAATACACAGTATCTATTCCACTTTATATATATATGTAAAGTTTGAAAACATAAAATATATGCTAAGAGTAAAAACCACACATGGGAAGAATACATACTGCCTTCAGGGTGTGGCTGTTGGAAGGCTCCCACAGAAGCTATGAATAAAGCAGCAGAGCACAGAAAGGAAGTAGAGCTCCTGGGCTGGGGCTGGGGTCCTGGCCCTGGCCACTCACAGGCTGTGCGAACCTGGGCAAGTTATGGTTACCTCCTAACCCCGGTTTCCACATTTGCAAAGTAATAAAAATATCCACCTCATTGAGCATCAAATACAATCCCGTGATCCTACTTGTAAAACACTTAGAACACCTTAAAATGCTGAAAACACCTGGCACAACAGCAGCCCTCAGTAAAAGTGAGTTTTTGTGACGATGATGTTGGCCACATTCTGACAGCATATTTTAAACTGTCACCTGAGTAGCACTGTCTGCTCAGAGGAAGGAAAGGTCACGACGGATAAAGCAAGGCTTCAACTCAATGTGGAGGGTAGGGTCGGAGAAGCAGGCAGAACGCAGCAAGCAAGGCTACAGGATCTATCCCTGAGTGGCAAAGGGGCACAAAAAGACGATGAGGTTGTACTGAGTGAACCTGCAGATTTCTCCTTTCTCATTTTTCAGAGACTCAGATAAAGGGTTCTTAACCCAAGATTCTGATAGGCTCCCAGGTTCTGTGAATTACCCGCAAAATATATGCAATATTGTATGTGTGTGTACCGAACTCAAGTGCATTTAGGAGGTAAGGGTGTCCACATTTTGTATCAGATCCTCAATGGGTTTTGGACCAGTGAATCAGGTTACCCAAGTATTTTCCTCTAACAAAGAAAACTCAGTTCCCTACTTAGGGGGCTCCTTTGCTTTCAAACCACCTGTGGGTACAGATGTGTCTCAGGAGAGAGCTCTACTCCTTGGAAGCCTGCCCTGTAGCAGGACTGAAAGTAAGGCTATCTTGACATAGTACCTAGGAAATGGGCTTGGAATTTGAAAAACCTAGACTGAATTCCAGCTCTATCACTTTATTATTGGGAGGATGATAATATCTGTTCAATCGACCAAATGGGTTGTCATAAGCATCAAATGAGACACCCAAGGTTGTTTAAAGCTCTCTGTGAATTGTTTTTGCTGCTGAAAAGGGGGGATTTCAGAAATGGGTTCAACTACCCCAACAGTCGCTAGCAATCACTAGCAACTTTACCTGACAAGATGAGGCTTAATGAATGCTTGCTCTGGCTGCTCCGGGCTCTCAACCTGCAGAGCGTCCTCCAGCAACTGGGCTATGACATCCCGAGCAGGTCCCTGTTCCTCTGAGCAAACTGGTGTCTTCATTTCTTGAAGTAATATCAAGTATTTACTTTCTATTTGGCAGAGTTTGGCTTCAAGGCTAGAATACTGCAGAGAATGTGATGGTTAGTCAGAGACATAGGAAAAGCAATCTGTAGGTAACTCAGCAAGCAATGAGTGACAATCCCAACACTATTAGGATGTGGGCCAGAGACAGGCACAAGAAATTAATTTGTGCCACAGCATAACGCCATGCTAGGCCAACACTTTCTCAGGATGCTGTGTTCCAGGGCTAGCTCCCATCTGCCACCTTATCACAAATTAAATGTACCCCTGGAAAACCTGGAGAACAAGGTTTGGTAAGAGACTTTGAGGACTGCTCAAAAAGGTATAGGATACTCTCATTTGATTATAATTATAATGTTTGTGGTGCCTTTACACTTTGCAAACCCTTTTCCATCCATAATCATATCTGACTTGCACACCAATGCCACCAGGTTCTCAGGAGAGGCGTTATCCTCACCATCTCCATTTTACAAATAAACTGATTTGCACAACTCAATAACATAAATCAAAACCCAAATAACCTAAATTTGGGGAACTTTAGAATTGTACTTAATTTTTTTCTTTAAACCATTGAAAATGTATATGTGGGGAAGCGGCTGTGGCTCAATCAGTGGGGCTCCCGTTTACCATGTGGGAGGCCCTGGGTTCGGTTCCCGGGGCCTCCTGGTGAAGGCGGGCCCGCCCGCATGGCATGGTTGGCTGACCCAGCGAGCACAAGCAGCAAGGGGGGGGGGGATAAATGAATAAATAAATAAAATCTTTAAAAAAAAAAAAAAAAAACAGAAAATGTATATGTGCAAATGGAAGTCACATCTTAAGGTATTTCTGTCTTCATCATAAATGAAGTGAGACTAAGTACACAGTTCTAGGGACTATACATATTTTAAATATATTTTGAAATCAGTAATGACAAAGCACATCCATTTTAGAATGGTTTCCTAATCATACCTCCCATCAGATAATAGAATATATACATCCTAACCCACCTTTGCCATCAGATCCCTCTCTCTCCTTTCTGCATTTCTTCGTAGAGCTGAGAGCTCCAAAATCTCCTTATTTAGAAATTTATTTTGGGTTTTGTACCCCTGTAGATTATCCTGTTGGGGAAAAAAATCCCATCAGTTCACAATGTTTGATTGTTGGCTAATTATTACATGCAATTAATACCTTGCTGCCTCAGCAATGAAACAGCCTTGCTAAGTTAAAGTGAGATCTAAGGAACTGAAAACTCTTTATCAGGCACTTTCTGATTAATTTTCATGGCCACCCGTGGCAGTAGAAGAAAGGCAGGCACTACATGATGTGAAGAAGGGATGGGGAAAATGAATTTATTTAATGGTGGTGATTTTTCTCATCTGACTACAGAAGAAATCCCTCTTTCCCAAATCTATGCAAAGATTTTACCTATCCATATTCACTGAGGTATAACAAAAAGCAATACCTTACATTCATATTTTTTCAACTACAGAAATTGAACGTATTTTCTGTAGGTTCTCATTTTTATCCATCCAGTTTATGTAGAAAAGGCTACATGCATATATAAAAGCTCTTAACTAAAAAATTACACCTAATAATACCTACAATGTATAAAGCACTTAAGAAGACACTCTCTCCGACTATTTAACATTGAAAAACTTCAAACTTAGGGGGAAGTTGACAGAAAAGTATAAAAAACACAATATACTCTTCATCTAAATTCACCAACTGTTAACTTTTTGCCTCATTGCTTTATGACTTTAAGAGAACATATTTAAGCCCAATTTAAAAGTGCAGGTCTGGCAGAAGCAGCTGTCCTATGTTAGTTTCAGCCCTTGAAACTCTGAGCAAGACAAGTAAAAGGAACTAAGAGAAAAAGGGGAGAGTTTTCATGTCATATGAAAACGTCATTAGAACTTCATTAGACCAAGCGAATAATAAAAAAGACAATGAATGGAAAAAGCTTCCAAATAAAGACACTAGTCAGAACCACCTTTCAGACAAATTAGGGCAGTGATTTCTAAATATGCTTTTTACCAGATTTAGTCTCTTATAAATGTGTTTCTCCCTGTTTCTGTTTCTCTTTTACAATCTGACAGGATGGTACCTGGAGTTCCTGAGAAATTTCTGATCCCTTAACCACAGAAGAAATTCTGCATGAAGACAGCTCCCAGGGCAGCCCAGGGATGGTCAAGAAAGGCAGTGATTCCTGTGCTGTCACAGGAAGCAGACCACAGCCATGCCCCAGGGGTATGTCTGGATATGTTACCCAATCCACAAACTAGACACCACAATCTTCCCCATAAAACACTGAAGAACTAAAAATGTTTAAATGTTCTCTTTAATTGCTAACATTTATGGAGAAACTGTTATGGGTTACAGGTGCCCCATGCCAGGCATTTTAGCTTCTTGATGTCATTTTCACCTCATAATTCTTAGGTAGTCCATATCCTCATCTCCATTTCCTAGGTGAAGAGACTGAGCCACATAGAGAATGCCAAAGTCATACAACTACTGTGTCTGGGCTGGAAACCAGCCACTGAGAGCAGACCCGGCAGGCTCTTGGTTCTGCCTGCTCAGCCCCACCTGAGTTCTGATATGCATCACACCTACTCGGTCTCAGCAAGGTCACACATCACTGCAAGTATTCAAAACAGCAAATTCAAACCCAAAAGGTGGTCCACTGTGTTTCCTTTCCTGACCTCAAATCATAACGTTTTCCTTTCTCTGGCTTCTTAAAGCTCTCATATTTGGAAACAATGAACAAACACACCCAAAGAAAGGTAGGCTAGAAGGCAACTAAAGAACACCCTGAAGGAATGACAGAGGCTGAGTGATACAAGGTGGGTCAGTAAAAGCAAATAAATTTAAAATTTTTGTTACAGTCTAAGTAAATCTGATAATTTATCTTAAGGACATTTTCTCCAGCATGATGATAATCACAGCAAGAATAATGCCTGACAGTTAAGAGCAGCCTACAAGATACCAGGCACTGCATGATGGCTCTACATGGATTACCTTCTTTATTCCTCACAGCACCCTATGAGTAAGCAATATTGCACAGGGAAGTGAAATGACATGCCCATGGACAGGGCCCGTAAGTGGGCAGAGCTGCACCTGAAGCCATTCAGTCTAAACACCACCTGTACTGTTCCACTTTCCCTTCCTTCCTAGTAGTTACTACAGCTGTAACCCCGTTTTGATTTAGGAAGTACCGGGGATCTATTTCTGTGCTCCCCAATGAGAGCTGGTTTTGTTTTTTTTAGGAGGTACTGGGGATCGAACCTAGAACCTAGTACATGGGAAGCAGGCACTCAACCACTTGAATTACATCCACTTTCCAAAATATTTTTTTCTTTTCTTTTTTTTCAGGAGGTACTGGGAATTGAACCCAGGACCTCATACATGCAAAGAAGGTACTCAACCACTGAGCTATGCCCACTCTGCTGTAACCCTGTTTTTATTTCTGTGTTTTCTAAACTAAACTGTGAGCTCACGGAGGACAATGGGTACATGGTGGCCATTTAGGTATTTGTTGGATAAATGAATGAAATGAAACAGTCCAAAGCAGGAAAAGCTGTATGCATGAAGATATTCATGAAATTGCAAAACACAGGAAAGCAGACAAAGATTGATAAAGTAAATAATGACACAGTCAAATGATGGATCATTTGAAATCATTAATGATAGCAACCCAGAAAGGAAAAAAAAAAAAAAAGACTATGCTGGATGAAATAATATAAAATTCAATCTATTCCAAGAATTGAAAGAATTAAGTATATATGGAAGAGACCTGGAAGGAAAATAAAGAATAAGTGAAGGGAAGCGGCTGTGGCTCAATCAGTAGGGCTCCCGTTTACCATATGGGAGGCCCCAGGTTCGGTTCCCAGGGCCTCCTGGTGAAAGCAAGCCCGCCCGCACGGCGTGGTTAGCTGACCCAGCGAGCACAAGCAGCAAGGGGGGGATAAATGAATAAATAAATAAAATCTTTAAAAAAAAAAGTATAAGTGAAGTATTTAGATTGCTATGGTAGGTAAAATTCTAGGACCAATGTCTGCTTCTGCCTCAAAATACTATAGAAACAAAAACTGACTAGATGTTAGACCACAAAGGAAATGTTAGCAAATTCCAGAAGGCATTCATCTTTACAGGCCATATTCACTGACTTTAAAGCAAGACAACTGGATAGAAACATCAATAACAACAACAAAAAAGATAGCCAAAAATATATATCCATTCACCTAGACATTTTAAAATGAGGTTCAAAAGAAGAAATCAATATGGAAACAATGCACTATTTAGAACCATAGGACAAAGATAAAACGCATGAAAATGCCCATTAGGTCCATAACTTCTTTTTCTCTCAAGCCTTTTCAATTCTTCCAATGCCATTGCAAAGGAGGCATGGATTAGGTGTGAAAGTTTGTTTTCAACACAGCAGAGGAGACACCTTGGCACTGGTAATAACAGGCCCCAGGAAGAGCAGTGTCAGAAAACATGAGGTCTCTGACCCAGGCAGGACTCACCTGTCCCACCTGGAATCCACAGGCCATAGGTAGGTCACCTAACAACCACTCTGCCTCTTCATATACTGTGTTGATACTTAACCTGACTGCCTGTTGCAGAATTCAGGAGCCAGAGGCTTTCATATTGTTAACATAAGAAACGTTGGCGAAAAAAAATTGTCATGACTGTTTCAAACCCACTCCACCTATGATGCTACAAAAAGAAAAGGGGGGAAATTGGGTTCTGAATGCTGTTAGCTGTCTCCAAAAGGAGCTCTACAGAGCTGTAACACTAAAGGGACATGCTCTCCACACACACCCTGGCTCTGATCCACTGTCCTCCCACAGCCAAGTAGCTCTCAATGCAACCTGGAAACCAAATGCTCTCCTGTTATTCTCTAAACACTATGAAAATAAACGTGCTTACAAAATATGAATTTCAGCTGACAATAAACACTCAAAAAGTGTATATTACTGATAGGAAACATATTTAGGGTCATATATATTCTAGGTGGTATAAACAAAACTCACTTCTATTGGCAACACTAATCAAGATTTTTTTTTTTTTAATATTGGCTATTTTTAGAGTAGATGTAAGTATAAAGAGATTGGTTTTTTTCTTGGTTGTTCTTTCGGCTTTTCTCATTAATAAATACTTTTGACCTCACATGTCTAATGGATGCCATCACTTCGAAGTGGTCACTATGGGAGACGATATATAGATTCCAACAATGGTGCCATTAGCCCAGTGTTTTTAAACTTCCAATTTGGAATTATCTTCAAAGGCCCTTAGCATGAAGTAAATGCTCAGTAATAACCTCAACAGTAGCAAATCTTTGCCCTTAAGGATAAACTGCATTTAGGGGGCCAAACACTCTTGGAGCTAAATTATTTGCAAGAAGAGGGTAGCCAGGTAGGAAAACTTTGGAGCTAGGTGGGACCTATCGTTACAGACCTGTCTGGGGTTACAGATTTCTCTTGGCTATTACTCAATGCCCCAAATCCTAGGAGACACTTCTCTAACTAAAACCTCACCATCATTCTCAAGAATTAATGTTAGCAAGAATTTTATGACCCTCACTAGCCTCACTGGCAGTGGCCCAAGGCCATTTCAGCTCTCCTGACTGGACTGGCAAACTTCTCAACAGGCAAAAAAAAAAAAAAAAGTCAAACTGCTTCTGCCTCCCACAACTGCCATGTGGTACTCCTACCTCATCAGCTGGTCACCACCACAGGATGGCTTAGAGGGTCACCTAAATCAGGAATCAGCCTAATATCCCAGTACCAACCCAGAAAGGGTGACTGGAAGAAGAGCACTGTTTTTTCTTCTAAAAGTGTCAGGAAGGTCCCCCCCACCCACCTCAGGCATGGGGACACTGAATCTGAGCAGGTCCTCCTCCCAGGCTGCTTGGAAGCTGGGGTCCACTTCCCCAGCTGACCCTACACTAGCCACTGGGGACATGGCTCCCCAAGCTAGCTCCCATTTGCTCCCGAGGCAGGCACTAAATTTGTGTGTGCATTTATACACACAGAGGGGGAAAGGAACTGTCACCCTAGGTTATGAGGGTAATAGAGTTCAAGTTCTCAGGGTGGTATAAATAGGAAGAGAAGGATGAGCTGCCTGAAAACAAAGGAGGGGCAAGATTTGAAACTGTTCCAAGAAATGGCAACATCATGAGAGTTTCATTTTCTAAGGAAGCTCCTTAGAAGATTGATAATTATTTGACTGTAAGTCCTGTTATACTTGTCAAAAAGGAAAAGACACAGCTGATCCCCTGTCATGCTACATTAGCTCACTGAGGCCAATACCTCTAGGATGACATCAATGGGGTTAATGGGCTTTTGTATTTCTCATTCTGACACTCAGAGCCCACCCCTGCTCTTACTTTCAGCCTGTCCAGCTCCAGCTGGTCCTTGCTGGCTGGGGTAGCAGAGGGAGAGCTGGGCATAGTGGCTGGAGAAGAAGTGCTGCCCTCACACTCATTGAGCTGCCGCGAGAGCTTTATGATGACCTCGTCCTTGGCTTGGATTGTCTCCATCAGCATTCCCAGTTGCTCATTGAGCTCACCCACTTTGCTTTTCAGAGTTCTCATTTCCTGCTGAAGATTCTCTTTTTCCAGGTTGAACCTCTCGAGTTGGCTGGTGAGGCCCAAAATCTGACCATCCTTTTGATGTAGAAGCTCAAGCGTGTCCTTTGGGACCCCCTCGCAGAGTCGGCTGCTCGTGAAATACTTGTCATACTGGGAAGACCGGACTGTCTGCTGCAGTAGCCGAACTAGCTCCTGGGAGCCAAAAGGAGGATGGATTGAAGTGTGAGGATAGCAGGGGAAAGGAGGAAAAGCAGAAATCATGATAACGCTACAGAGAACAATCATTGGGATTTGAGGAAATGCAGAAACTTTACGGGAAACATTTTAATACTGAACTTCCTCTTGAAGGAACTCAAAAATAGAGAGGAAAAAAAACAATTTACTCCATAAAGACTGTAGAGAACAATAATAGGAAAGCATGAACAAGCACACTTAAAATAGCAATGGTTCCTGGTAAATGTTCATCAGTATTAAAAATGTGAGCTCTAAAATCATTGAATTTTTGAGCAATTAAGTCTAATTAGGTCTAATGATCTCAGAAGGAAATTGTGCTGCTTAATGTGATATGGAAATTATTTTTGACAGCTGTTAAAGAACTCTGGGCTCAAGGTATGTTCAGAGAGAGTCAATATCAGGGGCAGGACTGGGTGTGGATGCAGACAACATCCTCCTCTGCCCTAACAGGTCTTCACTCTCCTTATAAATTTAAACAATTTTTGAATAAATAATCAAGCAAAGCAGTACTGCCTCGGATGATGGCTATGGCAACATGAAACTTTTAGGGCAAAAGCACATTCTGGGAAACAAAGCTGCCCCTGAGAAGATTCAGAGAAACAAAAAAGCCAGCCTTTACTCCTCTGGTCCTTGGCCTGCTAATGCGAGATAAGACAGAGATCAAAGAAGAAAACTTACCTTCTGACTAGACAGGTCTTTCTTTAACTGTTCCAGCTCTTCTTGCTGGTTTTGAACCTGCTGCTGCATTTCGGGGTCTGGCTTGCTGGTGCTGCCACTGCCCAACGTCCCCTCAGCTGAAGGCTCACCACAAGTGTGACGATTTTTGTATGACCCAATCATGTCTTTCAAAGGGCGCTTTCCTTTGTAGGGAATGCGTCCAAAATCAAAGGGGAATCCTACGCCAGTTACTCCTATGTAAACACAAAACTTGTTTTTTAAGTGGAGGCCAAATCTTCCTTTTGGATATTACAATGAAACACATTAGCATCCTCACATATCATCCTCCAAGGAGTTTTACATTCATCACCTAGAGAACACAGGGAGGTAGAAAAGCCTCTCTTTGCCCCCACCTGATTCTTGATAATAACCAATACCATTAAAGTCACAAATGATTTCCCCCACTGGATTCTTCCTTACAAGAATCTATCATGTGATCACTTTGCAAAGAAAACTATTTTATTGCTCAATTTTTGCCTTAAAACAGAGGGAAAAAGGCAGACTGTACACTGGCACTAATGAGGAATTTATGACAAAACTGTATCACTCCTCCCTCAAGATTCTTTTGTAATACTAAGCTTATTTTCTAAAATTCATTTTTTCAAAAGCTCAGGGCTGAACTTATGTGTTCATATCACCTTTTTCCCATTCCAGGCACCTTCAAGACCAAAGAGAATAGAGAACCAGGCTGGGGAAGAACATGGTTGCTCCATACTCCCACAGCCTAATAACAAGGCAGCCTTGCCCTTGTCCAGGGTGTCTCAGCGAGGACAGGGTGCCTGTCTACAAAGTTAAATGTACGTTCCAAGTGTAGGACTTAAGAGAGTTACTAGGGATCCAAAAATCTAGACAGATTTTTTGCTAGTCAGTCTCTAGTAAAAAATTAAAAAAAAAAAACAAAAAAACCCCCACAAATATGTTAAAGTTAAATGACTGTTTTAAAGCATAACTATACCCTCTTCCTAAAAACATGGGGATTTAAAAATATTATGGGAGCCAAATACGTTTTAGTGTAGATGGATTCAAATATATACTCAAAATACAAAGGAGGACACAAAAAAGTACATACTATATAGATCCCATTTATATAAAGTTAGAAGGGCAAACCTAATTTTTGCTGTTACAAGTGTGGACAGTGGGCATCTTTGGGGTGGGAGCAGAGACTGGAGGAGGGCATGGGGGTGGGGCTGGCTCCAGAGGTGCTGGTATTGTCCTGTTTCTTGAACTGAGTGCTGTTTACATGGTTGTGTTTACTTTGTGAAAGTTCACTGAGCTGTACATTTCTGATTTGGGCACTTTTCTATATATTTTGATTTATCAAAATATAACAAATTTTGACTTTCAAGTTTACATAAAAATAGGGGACAATACAAGGAAGGGTAGGTCACTTTCTGTAAATATCATGGGCAACAAGCTGGTAGGCTGATACTTGGAACCATCATAGGAAAGACCCGTGAATCAAGCAAGAGGCAAGTCTAGAGACACCTTTCGGTCTCTCCATGTCTTTCACACAAGTTCTCTCTCAAAAGGGATAAGGGGCTGGGCAGAGGGCTGAGAAGGCTGTCACCAGTCAATAAAATGATTTCAGTGGTGTTGGGACTTTCTCAACCCTCCCAAGACACTAAGCCCTATTGATTCTTCCTTCATCATCTTGCTCATTCATTCCTTCCATTTCATTTCCAGAGTCTCTACTGGAAGTCTGAGCCAACACTATTTACCTTCATTCAATAATCCAAATTCCCAGTCCAAATCCCCCTTCCTCCAGGAAGCATTACCAGTTTACAACGAGCTCCTTTCCTGGCTCCTCCCCCTGGATATGCTGCATATTGGGTAATTAAGCATAGTCAGCTTGGCCACATTTTATACCATGTTGCACTGGACCAGTGAGTCCCACACCATGCTCCTATGGCACACAGGTATGCTCCCCCTCAAATCAAGTCATGGCAGTCCTTCCTCAGGGGACAGAAAAAAATACTTCCTTTAGTAAGTATTCTCTTTCCCAATAAAGATTTCCTAAAATCCTGCCTCCTACTCCTGCCAGCCTATGCCAGAATCAAGCATAAGGTGGAATTCTCAAAATTATATATTTAATACTTACAACATCAATATACTCTTAATGAATTAATGGATCTGGGATCATTGATGGTTGCTAAAGCATTAGGCAATAGGCTGATGGAGAATTTTATAATGAATGGATCAAGGTGACAACCCCAAACCCTGATCAATCTTAGTATCACAAAAAGAGAGAGGACCAAATATCATGTGGTTCCAGATGTGATACAATAGGAAGGACAGAGCCTATCCTCCTCCCACCCCCACCAAAGTATTCTTGCCATAATCAAAAGCCAACCTGGAACCTGGGGAAGCTTCTGGATTTAACTACCAGAATACAGGAAATACAGGGGACAAAGAAGCAGGTTAAATGGCACCAAGGAAATATAATTAGCAAGATCCATCCAAAATGTGGGAAATCCATCAACACAGAAGAGCCCATTTCTTCAACAAATATGGTAAGGGAAAGAAAGAAAAAAAAAAAAGAGAGAGGGAACTGTTTAAATTAAAAAGGACCTAAGAAAATATATTAACTAAATACAATGTATGGACCTTGTTTGGATCCTCATTTAAACAAACCAACTATAAATAGATATTTATGAAATAACTGGAGAAGTAGATAATATTAAGGAACTACTATAATTGGTTTTAGGTGTGCCAATGAAGCTATAGTTATAATTTTTTAAAATCTATCTTTTAGAAACACACACTATTTACAGATGCAATGGACGGCTGTCTAGAATTTTCTTTACTATAATCCAGCTGACGGTGGGGTACAGAGACTTTTGGAGTTTAGAAGGAATTTAGAAGAAATGAGAGGGGCCATATGTTCAAAATTGTGAAAGGTAAATAATACTATATTCTCTACTTTTGTATACATTTCAAAATTTCCATAATAAAATTTTTTTAATTAAAAAAAATTAGCATTTCTGTAAAGAGCACCATGACTCCTGGGTGCTTTTATCTCCAGAAAAAGTTTAAGAACCACTGAACTAGACAGTTATTTTTTTCCTTGTAATATCTAAATTTTCAATTGTTTACATTTTATCTCCCACAAAGAGAATGCAAACTTCCATTAGGCCTTAAACTTCTAGAAAAATCTGCTTTTGGAGTGTCTCCCATGTTACTGGTGGTTAACGGACAGTAGTAGAGAAAATTACGGACACAGGAGCCACGTGTGTACCTTTGCTTCCTTCAGGGGTCTGCTTCTTCCTTTCTTCCTGTGCCATGGACTCCTCCAGGTCCTTAGGAGTTGGGTCTAAAAGTTCCCACTCTTCACTGGTATAAAACACACTTTTCCGACTGTCATTATGCCCTCTTCCAGGTCGGAAAGAGGACATGGAATTTCTATTGGGGGAAAAAAAAAAAGAAATGTGATTTTTAAAAAAACCTGTAAAACAAAACATAATTTTATAGTATAGAAGTGGCAAAAATTTAAAGATCTGATAATACCAAATGGATATGGTAGAAATGGGAATATGTAGAAATGGGAACTAGTATACACTGCTGGAGGGAGTCTAAACTGGTGCCATTACCATGGAGAGTAATTCAGTAACACAGAGTTAAGTTGAAGAGGTAGCTACTCTAAGACCCAATACTTCCTAAAGGAATTCTTGCACATGTGCACAAGGGGACACTAACAGGAACATTCACTGCAGCAATGTTCAGATTAGTGAAAAAAAGTGCAACAAACTAAACATCCATCAATAAGAGAAATGGATAAACTACCACATTCATTTAATCAAATACCATACAGCATTTAAATGAACTCATTTGTTCAACAAATATTTACTGAGTGACTACTATGTGTCAGGCACTATCCTAGGTGCTTCGGATATACCAGTAACAAAACAGAGCAAGATTCTTATCCTTGTGAAACTAACTAAAGCTACACGTATAAGGATAAATATTTTTAAAAGATTCAAGAATGACATGTACAGCATGATATTGTTTTAAACCTTCAAGACACTATCCGTAGATATTATTTATTTATACAGACATATGTAGTAGATGTATTTAAAAAAAAAAAAAAAGACTCTGCACATGCATGATAACTACCAAATACAAAATATTGGCTACCTCTGTGAAGGACAAGAGAAGGACGGGATCGAAGAGAAGAGATGACTTTAATTGTATCTATAATGTACTAATTTTTTATTGCAGTTTAAATTAGACAAAATGATAAAACTGTGGAGTGACTACTCAGGCAGTAGATAAACTATATTTGCCTATGCTAAAAATATTTCATTAAGGAGGGGTGGAGTATATGGAAATCCCCTATATTTTCAATGTAATTTTTCTGTAATCTAAAACTTCTTTAAAAATAAAGAAAAAAAAATTTTAAATATTTCATTAAAGGTTTTAAAAACTAGGTTGGGACTTCGACTTCCAGCTAAGATGGAATAACAGCAACAGGATTTACCCTCTCCACTGAAGGAACTGAAAAAAACTGAACTAACTATAAGAAATAATGGCTTCAGACACTGGACATCAGGCATCACAGGACAATGAGCCCTATGAATGGCCCAGCTTCTGCGTGGAGGCAGTTTCCAGGTCACAGTGTAGGCAGGGGGAGCCCAGGAGGATCCCAGCATGACCATGAGCTGAGAAGACAAAGCCTTCTCCACCTGACAGACAAGGAGTCCTGGCTCCAAAGAGTGGATAATGGCAGTGGCAGCAACACCGGCTGGAGCGGAGTATGGTGGCCACCATTTACTGAACACTTACAGTGAGCCAGGACTGTGCTAGACAGTTCTTATTTATAACCTTAACACTCACACCCACCCATGGGGTAGGGTATTTTCTCATATGCAGACACAAACCAATTTACACATGGAGAAAATGGAGCTCAGACAAGTGTATAAAGAGCTGGGATTCCAAAACCCAGGTTGGTTGCAAAGCACACTTGCCAGGACATGAGCCCACCCCTGAACAGAGCAGACCCATGCCAGACCCAGGGGCTGCCAGCCAGGCGTCAGGCACAACATCCAGAGATGGAGCCACACTCCAGGCTCACAGAGCCACAAGCACTGTTCTCCGCAGTCACGGAAACCTGCCGTGCTGCTAGAGCCACCCAACGTTGCTCACATGCACGGACCTCCAGGACACACACTCACGTTCCTGGCCCCTGAGCACACGCACCGCACACACAGAGACTGGCTAGCATCAGAAGACATCAAATTCTTCTACCTGAAGTGATCCAGATGGTTGGTAGGTTAATTGAAAAAAGTTGGTTAAAGCAGGAAACCATTTAAAAATACTTGAAACGAAAACACATACTAATGTATATGTAAATGTGTGTTGATTTGACAGTATACTGATGAAGGGAAGCCAAGGTCTTTTCTCTGAGTCTGGGCTACTGACTGCAGTTCTCTGTTATCTTTTTGTATAAATCATACCCATAAGACATCATCTAACTTTTCCAATTTTGTTTTGCTTCTCTTTAAAAAGTGGAACAAAGACTTAAAGCTGAGAAACACTCTAAGTATAGAATCTTTTTAGGTTTTTATAATTTTCTTCCTCCAATCTTTCACAGCTGTCTCACCCACATCCTGACAGTAATTATTTTCAGTGGTTCATCTTTATCAGATTTTCCCTAAGCATTCAACTTATTTTTCATAGAAACAACTTTATGGCTTTACTGAGTGTTTCATTAAATTATGTAATTTAATTATGTAATTATGATAATAGCAAGTTCATCAGACATCAACTAGTTAGGAACAAACCTAGCTGACTCTTGGCAAGTTTGTGGCTTGGCTCGGGGAGCAGGGGATGGGGCACTCTGAAGTGGCCCATCAGCCTTGTGCACTCAGTGGGAAGCATGGAGCTACATAAGGAAGCTAAAATATCAGTTAACCAGGGAAGCTGGTGAAGTGGAAGCTGGTTAAGTCAACTGAATTGATAAATAAAAGCACAGCAGACAAACATTCAATTATCCCTTGAGCCCTGACTATCTTCTAATTTTGGTACAGGTTTGAATCCATTAATCAAAGACAATTTTGGGGCTATTAATTTGTAACACAGGAATAAAATAATATTTTACTATTTCTATGGTCATTAAAATCTCTCTGCACCAAAAGTAATTTATTTAAATCTTCATAAACTCTGCTGCTACAAGTAAAAACAAACAAGCAAACAAATGAAAAACAAGCAAAACAAAACCAAAACACCACAGATACCCAAGGTCCATATGCCAATAAGCATTAGGGTTTCTACAGTAAGCAGCCCATGAACCACTGCAGAGAATGGCTTTGTCAGATGCACAGGGGCTGTCTCCCCCAATGATAGTAACATCACTTTATCTAGTACTTACTAAGAGCCAGGCACTGTTCCAAGCAGTTTACACATATTAACTCATCATCCTCATACCGATCTTATGGAATATGCCTGACTATTATCCCCATTTTACAAATGAGAACTGAGGCACACAGAGTTAAGTGTAACTTGCCCAGGTTACCCAGCTAGTAAGTGGCATAAGTTGGACTTGAAACTCCAGTATCCGGCTCTGAATCACTCTGCTACACTACCAAGTCAACAGAAGATAAACCCCCATGATGTTTAACCCTGAAGTGATCTGCCAGCTGTCACAGACAGACATGACATGTGCTTACTTTCCTAGGCAGGATGCACTCAAAATCACCCTAAGTTCGATGACAGGGAAAGCTCCCTATGCTACATGTCTACCTCCATCTCATTCCATTATCCAACTTTGAAGGCAGATGACGCTGGTTAGATATGAAAATCTGGCAAATCAATAGTCTTCCAAATAAGTTCTTGTTATGAAAGGTAATCTGGTTTGGGAGGAGCACTAGGCTCCCAGCCAGGGACCTGGGTGTGCATTTCAGCTCCGTCACATACATGTGTGACCTTAAGCAAGTCACTTTACCTCTTGTTCTAACCTGTAAGATGAAGGGACATCCTTTCAGTGGTTTTCTAACATTTTTAGGAGCATGCATCCTTTCTTTATCAAGAAGTCTGATTGGTTAAAACATGAAAACAGAGCTGTAGGCACCCTGTGGAGGCAGCCCTGCCCTACCTCCTCCCTCCCACCTTCCCGTGGGTGTTAGAAGATGAGTGGGACAGAATCAGATGGAGACAGAGCACACCAAGCAGAAGGACACAGGGCAAGCAAAGGCCCAGGGCGGAAGAACAAGGTACAGAATGGCTGGAACATAGTGGCTCAGCGAATGAGAATGCAGGAAAACAGAGCAAGATCGGGAGAGAGGGACCCCTCAAATGTCAGACAAGGAGCTGGGAGCTGACCCTACAGGCCATGGGAAATCAGCAACACGTCTGATACAGGTGACAACATGGCCAGAGCTCCATCTGAAGATGCATGAATGTAGATGGATGGGAGTGGAACAGGACTGGGAGGCAGGGTCTAGTGCAACAAGCCAGGAGGGAGGCAGTCAGGGCCCACCGCGGCTGAAGCAGGGTATGGAAATCTCCCTCACAGGTGTTTATCGATGAGGTCTAGGCTCCCTGCCATCCTTGCCACAGCCTATTCAGTTTTAGTACCAATGTGGAATTTATAAACCTGACATCTTATCTTGAGATCTAAAAACACACAGAGAATGATTTTTTTTTTTTTTTTTCCAAAGTGAATTCAACCACAAAGGTACAAAACAGAGAGGTTAAAAGAAATCATACAAAGGATGTTCTCAGACCACAGTGGAATTAATTTAGAAGTCAAAAACAAAGACAGCTGGAAAATCACCAAATATTCAGAGATTAGACAACATATTTCTAAATAACACTTGGGTCAAAGAAGTTGTCTCAAGAGAAATTAAAAAACATTTTGACTAAATGAAAATACAACTCATCAAAATCTGTGGTAAACAGCAAAAGCATTTCTTAGAGAAAATTTATAGCATTGAAAACATATTAGAAAAGAAGAATGATCTAAAATAAATAATCTAAGCTTCCACCTTAGGAAATTTGGAAAAAAAGAGAAAATTAAATCCAGAGTAATCAGAAGAAAAGAAATAATAAAAAATAGAGAGAGAGATTAAAGGAAAGGGGCCACTTTCTGAAACAGTGCCCTCGGGTAGTGCCCACTCACAGCCCCCCAAAACCCAGTGGGACCAACTGCATACTGAGCACTAGGGTGGGCTCTACAGGAGGGCAAGAAGCTTCCAAGTCTCCCACAAAACACTGCACTACAACCTCTAATTCTCCTAGGAATATATCTAGGAGAAATGAAAACATATGTCCACATAAAAACTCATAAACAAATGTTCATAGCAGCATTATTCCCAATAGGCAAAATATGGAAACAACCGAAATGCCCATCCACTGATGAATGAATAAATGAAATGTGTTATAACCATAGAATGGAATATTATTCAGCCATAAAAAGAAACAAAGTACTGACACATGCTACAACATGGATGAATTTTAAAAACATTATGCTCATGGGAAGCGGCTGTGGCTCAATCAGTAGGGCTCCCGTTTACCATATGGGAGGCCCCGGGTTCGGGTCCCGGGGCCTCCTGGTGAAGGCAAGCCCGCCCGCACGGCGTGGTTAGCTGACCCAGCGAGCACAAGCAGCAAGGGGGGTATAAATGAATAAATAAATAAAATCTTTAAAAAAAAAAAAAAAGTGCAATGTATAAAAAAAAAAAATATATGCTCAGTGAAAAAAGCCACAAAAGAATACACATATTGAATGACTCAACTTATATGAAATGTCCAAAATGGTAAATCTATAGAGACGGAAAGTAGATCAGTGGGAGGGATGAGGGATAGGAGGATGACAACCAATGAATATGGGTTTCTTTCGAAGTGATAGTTGCACAATTCTGATTTTACTAAAAACCACTGAATAGTACACTTTAAATGGGTGAATTGCATGGTATGCGAATTGTATATGAATAAAGCTTTTATTTTAAAAGAGAGAAAAGTAAATAACAAAACAGAAAAAAACAAAACAAAACAAAAAAGAAAACAAAAGGAAAAAAAAGAAAACCAAAATTTAAAAAAAGGAAAAAAAAAAGAGAAAGGGGAAAAAAACCACCCTCCACTCTCACTAGCCCATGCACAAACAAGGATGGAAATCTAGAGCACAAGACCCGGAGACAGGCCTGTGTCCTAAAAGGGGGCTAGCCCCTAGGAGCAAGAAGCCCCTGTGCTACCCGCTGTGAGCCTTGGGATCTAAGGAAAGTACTCTCCCTGCACAAGTTTCTGTCACTGTAAAATACAAATACCTACCTCAAAGAGCTGAGCAATCATATTAAACAATAAGTGCAAAATGTCTGGAGACAGCATTGGGCGTATAATAGGTACTCTATACAAGTTAGAATAATAATGCTGTATGTGAAACATGCTGTAAATGACAAAGACCTTCACAAATATAAGGTTGTTTCAGAATTCATATATAAACTAATGCCATATATTCTAATCCATTTCCAGTTCCCATGTTGCTTTCCAAAGACTCACTTGAGCTCTGTGCCCCATTGTTTCAAAGAGAAGTTAATGGGATTTGGATGCCCTGGGGCTGGCTGACTTGCAGCTTGTTCTCCCACCAGCTCTCCAGGGACAGTTTCCACAGCTAGGACATTTCTGGCTTTTTCTGCAGAAGCATTTGGATGTGGGTAAATTAACTCTGAAAGAAAAACAAACGCTATATTACTTAAATCTTCCACACTGAACTTGATACACTACGTAAAACACAAATTTGATATACCATAAAAATATCTAATATATAATGGTATGTTTTAAATGTATACTATTTAAAACAATATAAACTGTACATGGCTTCAGTGTTCTGAAACCATCTTTATCTACAAATGTTCTCTGTTTCTCAAAAGAAGGTTGCGACATGCTTCAAACCACCAAGTAATAACAGCATCAACCCAGGAAGAAGAGAGACCAGGCTTTTCCTCCTGGACCAGTGAACCCAGCATAAACGTGTGATTGAGATCCACTCACCTGCACAGAGAAGAAGCAATTTCCAGGATATACTATTTGGTTAAAAAAAAAAAAAAGAAAAAAGCAGACTGCAGATCAGAGGACACAACACTAATTTTTCTCTAAGAAAGTGGGGGCAATCCAACTATACATACATATTTACTAATTATTTGTAAATAATGATACTGACAATAAAGTTTGCATGTCACAGAACTGGAGTTCAGTAAACTCAAAGGGAAATGTACTGATGCTAAAGCATGATCAAATTTTAGAATATATTATCTCTAAGATTTAAGTTTTTTGAAATATTTTAGGTAGAAATGACACAATGTCCAGGATTTGCTTCAAAATAAGATGAGAGGGTAAAGTGGATATATATAAAATAAGAGTAGTCATGAGGGAAGCGTCTGTGGCTCAATCAGTAGGGCTCCCGTTTACCATATGGGAGGCCCTGGGTTCGGTTCCCGAGGCCTCTGGTGAAGGCAAGCCCGCCCGCACGGCGTGGTTAGCTGACCCAGCGAGCACAAGCAGCAAGGGGGGATAAATGAATAAATAAATAAAAATCTTTAAAAAAAAAAAGAGTAGTCATGAGAAAAAATGCTGAACTGCCTAATAAACATGGGAGTAATGTCATGCTATTCTATCTTGAATATGTATATTTAAGATTTCCCATGAGAAAAAGTTACTTTTTTTTAAGTGTAAAAAAAGTTTCCAACTCTAAATTCATTGTATTCTCCCAAATGGTGTAATCTCTGTGAAAAGGGTGCGTTTTTAAATGGAATTTAACATTACTTCTCAATAATCTTGTCTATACTCTCCTTTAATAAAGTCCTTATTTCAGTGATATCAATTGCTACTCTTTCTGTGACAACGAAAGCAAAATGGAATTATTGAACACTGGTAAGGAAAGGAAATTTTCCAAGGAAAAATTACTTTTTAACCAAAGAAGCATACACTCTGAGTCACTCAGGACAGGCCTCTGCAAAGGTCAGTGGACGCAGGGAGTCCGTGCTGAATGGGGCCCTGGAAATCAATGTCCTAAATGAGAACCCCTGGCAAGGGGCTTGCACTCTGTATTCAGGTTACTAACTGGATCACAGTCAGCGGTGGGAAGGGCTCCAAGGACACGCTGGGAAAAATATCTTGGGCATGACACGCATCAGTCACTGCTGTGTATCTCCTTAGGGAAATGTGGCCTTGGCAGGAGCTGCAATGCGCAGCTTATAGCAGGGTTTTGACTAGAAAACAAAGAGGGTGTGTAGGGGGACAGAATTATGGACTTGGTAATTGATAACAGGTTTGAGTAAAGAAGGAAGTTACAAATTATTATCCTATGCTAACTAAGCACTAGGCTTTGGGGGCACAACCACCAATGAGACACAGTTCTTGCCCTAAAAGAACATGTCCAGAAAACAGACATAAAATAACAACATGTCAAGCTCCAAGTCACCACAAAGTACATCAAGTCCCTGCTATCCAGAGCCTTCCTCTGAGACCCAGGATTCCAGGCTTGGAGACTGGAGGGAGAGGTGGAAGGGGTCCCACCCTCAGCCTCAATCAGAGTGGTTGCTCTTTTCATTGTTTTATCTATCGGTGTTTCGCTTAAGATTTCATTTTAAAAAGGGTTCCAAGAATCAGATCAAAACCACTAATCCTGCCCAGCCTTCTCTACTCACTTTGTCAGGATACTAAAGCCCAGAGCCAGGGCCAGCACCCAGCCACCTGCCCCTGCAGCACACACGCACAAGGCAGGAGGGGACAACTGTACCTGAGGCAGGCTAGTTTAGGGAATGGGAAGATGAATCTAAAACCTGGCAGAAAAACATGGCCATGAAACACATGACCATGGAACCCCGTCTGGAAACCACCTGAGTGAAAAATCCCACCAGAAGGCTGCTGGAAGAACCCTGTAAGGATCTTCCATTTGGAACAATATTTCCTCCAGGATCAAGGAAAAGCCACTAATACTCTCAAGGGGCCTGGGGAACTGACTGGTGGGTAATCAATCAAAACAGCAAATAGCTGGGACCCCCTCCCCTGAACATTAGCAAGAGGAGGAATAATTAATGGTTTAAAAAGTAACCACAAAAGCAAACACTCTCTTTCTTTCTCCCCCTCTCAGCCCACAACTATACCTGGGGACCCATAATCTGTTATTTTCTCCCGTTTCTATTCTCTTCACCCATTTCCTTAATAAACTACTGGCCTAACTAAACTGGCATGTTCTTAAATTCTTTTATGGAACAGAGCCAAGAACCTAGAGGAATCTGGCTACATTTGGTGAGCCAGCGAGGAGATCTAGAGGCAGGTAATCCTTCCCAATCCCAACAAGGACTGGTGAGTCTAAACTATGAATTGCAGCCTGTTTAGTGCCCTCTTTTGGTTATCCATTTTAAACAGGTTCCTCTACGAGTCCTCACAGGACATAACCCCAGGCTGAGGGCCAGGTCACAGTACCCCTCTGTGTCCATGCCACTTGCCCAGGCTTGTTGGACCTAACCCCGGCCGGGAGAGTGGAGGCACAAGACAGGGGCGCAAAGCAGCACCCTGCCAAGACGGGGTCCTGGGCCGAACCCTGGGTGCAGTGGAGCCGCCTTTTCTGGCCTGGATGGGGCATCTCCACTCTAAAGTCCCAGTTTTTTAGCAGCCAGCTCCACTCCCGGAGCTGGCTGCCACCACTTTCTCCTCCTGTTGCCCCCTTGGTGGTGGCAGCAATGGCAGAGAGCTTCAGAGGCTTGCACCTCTCCTGGGGAACCCGGCCTTCTGCACGCACCTCTGTGCATCTGCACCTTGCTAGCCCGCCTTCCTACCGACCCCACCTGGCTCCCCAGTCTGGGGCATGGTGGAAGAGCAGCAGCGGGCAGGGTTGATGGGGGTGCCGTGGGGCAGCCCACATTCCTTTTCCCAGAGGGGGTGTCACAGACCTGGGGGCTGTTTCCGTAATTCACCTCAGCTCCACATTTAATCTCCCTACTACTGAATTCTTCATTTGGGGTTTATATAATGCTCCCTGAAAATGCATTTGCTGGAAGGTTATGTTCCTCCCCAGCCCCTGGGAGGCCCTGACATTGCCTCAGGACCCCTGAGGCTGTTGGCTGGAACAACTGATCTCTAATCTCTTAATGGGCTTTTAATGTAATAGGCAAAAAAAAAGGGAAAAATGGGGGAGGAGTGGTGATTTCAAGCCAGCCCCTGTTCTAGGAAGAATCTCACGTGCAGCTTGGTAGCTTCAGTCTGGAACCTAGGTCTGGGTGTCTCCCAAGTCTAGGTCATCCTGGGGACACCCAGCAGCAGGGGCTCTGTGATTCCTGGGATGCCAGGAACCAGAGCAGCACCTCCAAACATCCCCCGAGACGTGTGGCTTGGGTGCTTCAGTTTGGAGAGTAAAAGTTTAGTGAGACTTGGACTCTTGGACGCTGGATTGGCTGACAAACTCTTCTTCATTCTTCCTAAAATAATGGGCATGGTCTCTAGCATTCCAGCAGACTACCACAGAGATGTCTTCTCGGGAATCGGGACAACCTGCCTACTGATGGTCTACGTGGTCACCTTATAGCCAAGAGTAGCCTCTGCATGGAATCCTGAATTCCAGTTAAACCTATGTAAGGAAAAAGGAGAGGACAGGCAGAGCTGAAAGCCAGAAAACATGTGGTCATGCCTCCTTAAAGAGATGAGGCCATGCACTACCAAAACTGGTCTATTTTATAAGCTCAGGGAAATTACTCAGAGGCAGAACCTAGAAATCCAGCCAGTCTGCCTCAGATAGCCATAAAGCTGCAGAAACTTTCCCTGGGCCCTCAAACTTCCATTAATTCCCTTTTAGAAACAGCCTTCTCAGTATTCAGCAATCTAGATCACACTGCCAAGATGGAGAGGGTAAGGAGCAGCAGGCATAGGGCCCAGAAACAGGCTCACTTTTTAATACAGGAGCCAATAACTCGGTCCTAGCCTGTGCTCCAGATCTTCCTAAACTCGGTTGTGCCTGATAAGGTGAGTGAATGGAGATCAAGATCTAGGCTGTTTTACTAAACCTCTCTTCTGTAAAATAAGGAACCTCCTCATGTGCCATTAATTAAGATTAAAATTTCCTAGGGAATGCTAAGGGTATAAAATTCTCTCTTCTGTTTTAATCTGTGCTTAACTTTGTGCTTTGTGTTTAACTTTTAAAAATGTGTTTAACTTTGTCAGTCTGCTTGTGTCTAGGAAATCAGATTTGGAGTTTGTCTGTAACAAATAATGGTGAAAGGTAACCTAAAAATGAGTCTTTAAATGTCAATACTATCTTGCACTTGGATTTGATGTATAAATCACAAGTGAAATTGGTTCAACTGCAGAAAAGTAGAAAAACTTAGCAAAGTTGTTACTAACAAAATTGTTTTAGTTGCTTAGTTAATAAAAGAGACCAATTTACTTTAAAGTAAAAACTTACTAGAATCTGTAACTAAGAGTTAAGGTAATTATACAGATGCCTTTATATTATAAAACAGCAGGATAATATCTGAAATTGCTATAACTGGATGGATTACCATACTATAGTAATGGTAATTATAAACTGAACTTACCTATGCCTAGAACCTACTATAGTCAAGGAATTCTAAACTGAGTTGCCTTTGCTTATGGTTATTTCAGGGCTGGCAACAGCTTTGTGATGGAAACTACTCTATTCTCCAGTTTCTATCCTGGCAACTTCTGCTCCCTATGGCTCAGGGGAACGCAAACATGAGACACTCCTGTTTCCTGTCCTTCCACTGATGCCAATAACCCTGCTTTCTCTCATGACTTCAAGTGTGGACCAAATTGGTGCCTGGTGGAATTCTCGACCTTCAGGGTTGAACGTCCACTCTTCCAGTCCAGTGGCTGCCATAATCCTGTTATCTCCGAGGACTGGGGAGTGGGGGAGGCCTCCCACCTCAAATGTTGAGGTTCCTAAAAGTGGCAATTCATGAGACAAACCAATTTCCCTGAGGCTTCAATGACTTCAGAGAGTATATACTGGAATTAGTGTTTTTCATCCAAGGTCTTCCAGAGTCAAAATGGGAAATAAGTAAAGTTCTGAAGTAAAGAAAATTGTACCTTAAAGCATTGGGGACATCTTGGCTATAAGCCAATAATTAAAGGACAAAAATCTTGTGCAAAACTGCGTGGTCACAGTGCAGATTAATCAGAAATAGCCTTCAAAGAAAACTTTTAAATATTATCTTATAGTTAAACTTATTTTGTAAGAGAATGAAAAGTATGTTACAGTAAGTTGTATGTTACTGTGTCTAACTCTCTATTTGTGTCTGCCTATTTGTTCAGTGTGTACCTTCATACATTTGGATGGTAATATCAAACTAATAAATGCTGAATATAGAAACTATAGGGAAAGGGAAAGTTTTTTTTTTTTTTTTTTTTAAAGATTTTATTTATTTATTCATTTATCCCCCCCTTGCTGCCCGTGCTCGCCGGGTCAGCCAACCACGCCGTGCGGGCGGGCCCACCCCCACCAGGAGACCCCGGGAACCGAACCCGGGGCCCCCCATATGGTAAACGGGAGCCCCACTGATTGAGCCACAGCCGCTTCCCTAAAGGGAAAGTTTTTTTAAAGCTCTTTGACCTACCAAGCCCCCAAGGCTTTCTCTTTGCAAGAGCTATGGGGGGAAGGATGAGGTATGACAGATTAAAATATCTTCTAGACTGGGAAACTAAGAATCATAATTTGTCCTGTAATTCCCCAATTTAAACCTTGTAACAGTCTTAAAATGAGGGTGGTTAATAATCTTATTACCATATTTCAATAAGTAAAGGAAAAGTCCTTGAAGGCTACAGAAAGATCTTTTAAAATAAATTAAACAATTGTAATTATTCCAGAACCTAGAAGTCAGTATGCTTTGAAGACTATTCACAGTTTCAATTTTATTTAGCTTGGGTGTTATCTCCCTAGGTTTATAGAATACCAAGTAAATAAATAACATTATATGTAAAAATCTTTAAGATGATAAAAGTTATAAGTTCATGTCTAATGAAATTAAGTTAAAGAAAGAAATGTAGGGGACGGATGTGGCGATACCCGGGACCTCCCAGTAAAAAAAAAAAAAAAAGAAATGTAGATCTGCCCTCTCTTAAATGGATTAAGTAAATTTCATTGGTTGCTAGTTGTAATTTAGTAAGTTTATTTTAAGGTAAAGAAACCAATCTATGTGGTTATGGTTAATTATAAGGAGTTTGTGAAAGCATCTTCTAAACTGAGGCATTTAAATTGCTAATTCCAGGAAGCCATTATTAATTAGAAACCTAAATTGATATTAATAATAAAAAGTAACTTCATAACAGGGAAAACTGTAAGAGGCCACCTCAATCTGCATATTGAAGTTGTGGTAAAGAAAGATAACCTTGATTCCATTGGGAATCTTAGGTTTTCATAAAATAATGAAGAAAGTAGTTTCTCCTGTGCTCCTAAAATAAAATACCTGTTAATTAACATAATCATGGTAAAGGTATAGAAGTAAAAAGCAAAGTACTAAAATAGTTAAGTTCACTTGAGATGTTATACAATACATTGGGAGTGTTTAGAAAGTGTATAAAGATTAAAAGAAATAGACTTCAGTATTGTCAAACTGTCTTGTGCATTCAAGCCAGGCGCAAATACCTGAACTTGCCTCTCCATTTGAGTTATTGGCTAGGTTGGTCACTGACCCCCAAAACAATAAAAGTATCTACTACATCTCTGGTTATGCTCCTGAAGTAGATGAAGAGTATGCTGCAGTTTCAGACTTCTGCAGCAGGTGATAATGGCTCAATATACAATGGACATTGCCTCCGGACTGGCTCTGCTTCATAGTGCTAAAGGGCGCTATGCACCAGGCTGGTGAAACACTGGAGCCTTATCTTCCTAGCTTCCCTCTAGGATCAACTGTGCTGCAGCATGCTGGTTGTGTGAAGGGCATACCAAGTGGAACAACAGTTACCAGAGTACTGTGAGTAGACCTTAAACCAACACAATTAACATAATGGCCTACTCCCATCAAGAGATAACATGTATGGTATTGCAAACCTGGAGCTTAGATCTATTAAACGCAGCTTGGTTTACTGTTCTTAACTTAAAGGATGCCTTTTTCTACGTTCCACTCTACCTGGACTCCCAATTCCTTTTGCTTTTGAATGGCAGGAGTATAAAAACCTCCAGGCAAGCTTACAAGGACCATATTGCCACAAGGGTTCTGGGACAGCCCCCATATTTTTGGGAATGCCTTAGCTCAGGACCTAGGTGATCTTCACTTGCCTCAGAGCTCCCTCTTACAATGTGGATGATCTGTTGCTTTGCAGTCCAACAAAGGAAGTTTCTGACAACACAACCATTTTGGTCCTTAATTTCCTAGCCGATACAGGCTACAGAGCATCGGCATCCAAGGCACAAATCTCAGCAGAAAGTCTCCTATTTAGGGTTTCTTCTCACTCCAGGGAAAGGTCTCTCTCCCCAGAAAGAGTTCAAGCTATCACTAGTATTCTCTAGCCTCAAAGAAACAACTGTGGGCTTTCCTAGGAATGGCTGGTTACTGTAGACTGTGGATACCCAGGTTTGGCAAAATAGCCCGGTCACTGTATAGTGCTATTGCAGGGGCTGATAACCATTCCCTAGAATGGGGAACAAATCAAGAAATTGCCTTCCATGCCTTAAAACAGGAAAACCAAAATGGAAGGGACCTTACTCTGTGGGTCTAACCTCTCCCACAGCTGTTAAAGTTAAAGGAATTGCCAGCTGGGTGCACTTATCCCAAGTGAAGCCAGCTGCCCAAGGAAGTGCCAGCTCACCAGAAACACCTGACAGTGCCAGACATTGGACAGCCTGAAATACCTCTTAAAGAGACAAAGCTAAATAGTATCTGTGTCAAAGCCAGCTGTTCCCTCTAACACTAGCCCAAATGCCTATTGCTAGGGGGAGGGCAAGCCAGACACCCCTTAAGAATCTTGTCTGTTTCCATTTCCTATTTTCTCCTTATACAATAACTAAAAGGGCAGTGCCTCTTCTCATCCCCCTCTTAGCTGTCATAGGCATAACCACCACTGCAGGAACTGGGGATAGCAGTTTATACCAAACCCTGCTGGTCTACTACAATCTCTCCCTAGAGCTAGCTAACAGCATAGAAGAAACTAGCTGTGACTTAAAAGCTCTAAGACAGCAAACGGACAGGGCACTTACCATGCTAACAGCAGCACAGGGAAGAACATGTCTGTTCCTTAAGGAGGAATGCTGTCTCTATGTAAATCACTCTGAAATAGTCCTAAACAGCATTCGAAACCTGCAAAATGAAGCCCACCAATTTCAGGAGGAGGCAGCCTTCGAAGGCACCTGGCCTTTCCCACTCTCATGGTCCAGTATCTTTTAGTGGGACCATGTATCCTCAAAATTCTAATTAAGTTTATTTCCTTATTAGCCATGTGGGGATTTCATCCAGCTCCACCCATGGTACCAGGCTTGTCTTCCCCAACCACAATAGAGTAGCAAGAAAGTTTTACACCTTGTCAGGTAGGGCCTACTGCCCCTAACCAACAGGAAGTAATTACAGAAGAATGACCACTGTCCTTCAGCACCCCTTAAGAAAAAGGGTGTAAACCCTCTTGGGGGGGGGGGGGTTGAGGCAGGCTAGTTTAGGGAATGGGAAGACAAATCTTAAACCTGTCAGGAAAACATGGCCACAAAACACGTGACCATGGAACTGCATCTGAAAACCTCCTGAGGGAAAGACCCCACCAGAAGGCTGCTGGAAGAACCCCGTGAGAATCCTCCATTTGGAACAAGATTTCATCCGGGGTCAAGGGAAAGCCCTGGATACTCTCAAGGGACCTTATCATTGGGCCCCCTCCTGGGGAACTGATGGGTGGGGTAATCAATCAAAACAGCAAACAGCTCGGACCCCTCTCCTGAACAGTAGCAAAGGGAGGAATAATTAATGGTTTAAAAAGTAACCATACAAACAAAATATCTCTACCTCTCAGCCCGCAACTACACCCTTAATATGTTATTAAGGGTGTAGTTGGGGGCCCTTAATATGTTATTTTCTTCCATTTCTATTCTCTCCTCCCATTTCATTAATAAACTACTGGGCTAACTAAACTGGCATGTTCTTAAATTCTTTTATGCAACATAGCCAAGAACCTAGAGGAATCTGGCTACATACCTATAGAGCAGGGCACTCAGAGCCTGCGAGTGCCGTTAGCCATGGGTGTGCGGGCACAGGGGAAGCTCCCACTCCTCTAATGCAGAGAAAGATCAACTGCCATACAGGTTTTGCCAAGGCTGGTCTTTCATAGACCCCTCACAGAGAATGTACTACAACTGTAAGCCAAGACAGGAAATAAGCACAACAAATTGTACTCATTTCTGTAACGAACCAAGTCCAGTCTTTTCTTCCTGTGTGGGCTGGTGGCAGGGTGATAAACTGCTCCTTTGCGGGCACAGACTGTTAAATGCTCTCGTGTGGCGAAGTGCCTATTACCAAGAAAACCCCAGACCTTGCAGCAACCCTCAGCCTCTACTGGAAATACTTCCTGAGGAACTTGGAGGCCCTGGGGCTGCTGGGACCTGGAGGGTGGGGTAGAAACCAGGAGGATGGTGAAGAAACACACAATTTCTAAAAGTAATTATTTCATTTGAAAAAGGCAATTTCCCAGCATAATACATTTTTGCTGTTATTATTTTTGTCTGTTTTTTTTTCTTTTTTAAAGACCATGTGAGATTTACTTAATTGAAAGTGGAGCTGCTGGCTTCTCCTCAATACATATCCTAATATTAGCATTCAGGGAACTGCCTCCAGAAGAACATTAAGGGAAAACACAAACTAGGACATGGCAACATTTCCTTGAAGTCTTTAAGAGGTTGGACTTTGAGACGATAGACTACTGGAATTCAAGAACACAGGCTTTATCTTGCAGCTTCAATGGAGTCAGTCTGTGCTTAAAGGCTTTTGTTGTTTACTGTTCTTTTAAAACATTTTCAAATGCCTAAATGACACTCCTGAGTTTCAGACTGTAATTTTTATATTTCCTAGCTTCTAACCCCAGCTCAGCCTCTTAATTCCAGTGTGACCTGGGGCAAAGCCCTGCCCCCCTCTCCGGGTCTCAGCTTCCCTCATCTCCAAGAGCCGTTCCAACCTGACAATACTCTGACATGAGAGAGGCCCCAAGTCTCCTGCTGGGGTTCTCACATATGGGGGAGTTTTCTGAACGCACCTGGACTGCCTCAATGAGTTTTCTCTCTCCTCTCCTCCCCTGCTTCCTTCAAACAGGCTTAGGTCCTCTGCCAGCAACTTCTAGAGAGAGTAGAACTGAGTGTCACGGGAGAATATCCCTTAAAACTAAACCCAGGCCTGCAGGGGCATCCCAGAAACAAGGAAAGAGCCCTGGGTAAGGGTAGTTCCCACACTTGCCAAAGAAACCCACAAAATGGCCTAGCAGTCACCAATGGGAGGTAGGAGGAAGGGAGGAGTTAATCTGAAAAAGCCTTTTTTTTTTTTTTCCGTTTATCAAAGTGAATTTTCATCTAGATTGTGAAAGAGTGGTCAGCAGCAATAAAGATTATTTTCCAAGTAAGCATATAACATGTGCTGAAGCACCAAAAGGAGATAAATGGGCTGCTTGAGAGGAACAGCAAGTGGCCAGGTTCTGAGAAGCCCCAGGGTGAGCCAGTCCACCTGTCTATTTGATTACTTTTTAGACTGTTCCCCCCACTCCCACTCCACCAAGGATATAAATTTTGTGAGAACTGGGCCCGTCTCGTTTGCTAACAGCTGCATACCCAAACTAGCTTAGAGAAGTACCCAATAACTATTGGTAAAACGGCCAAATAAGTAAATGGTAACCTGCTAACATGGTATGACAAGGAAAGCCTTCTGAGGGTTGAAGCAACCAGGCAGGGTATAGCAGAAGCCACTGCAGTTCTGTAATAGGGTTACAACAACCATCCCCCCTGACTTCCCTCTCCTCTTTGCCACCTCGCCTCCAACAGACTCTCTGAACTGAGGCGAAGGGTATACCTGATTCTCTGACTTGCCTCTCTTTCTCCCCCTGCTCCCCTGCAATTTGGCTCAGTCTTCCCCTGGGTTCATGTACGCCAAACCAGGTCTAGGCTCAGGTCAAACCCCAAGCCCACTCCAGCAGACTTCTAGGAGGCTCCTCCCAGAAAGAGCCGGACTCTAATCAGGCTTATCACCTCCCTCCAGTCCTCCCTCTCATATACTCATCCCCTTTCTCAAAAGGGGTTTCCAGAAGGAAACTGAAAGAGCATCTTATTTCACAGATGCAGAAAATGAGTGATGTGCTCCAAGCCCCATCAGCTTTCTCCACCAAGTCACGCTGCCTCTCAGACACTATGCTGGTAATGATATGAGTTACTCTTGAAAATAATGCATGGCATTTTGTAGTCTTTACAAAAGGAATCACATGGAAGCACAACTTCTTATGGGATCACGATATTAAATGACTACATGTAATCCTGTGGCTCTGCCTAGGCGAGCTCTCCACCGCCCTGTTTTCCTCTGGCACTTCTGCACAGAGAATACTGCACAGGCTGCAGGAGGTGAAGTGACCAGCTACTTCCTTCCCCTCCCCACGGCCCCCTAGCAGAGCGGAATGTTCCACTGTGTCTGCTGCTGCTTCTGAGGAGGAAAGCCATGGTGAGCACTCAGTCTTCACAATACAATTTTCTGCAAAAAGAAACCAAAACACCATCCATATTCAAACTTAGATGCTTTTAAGCCTAATGTGGTCATGGGCATTTTCTTGCTCCTGAACTCTTAAGAAGTTTTAAAAACAAGGTCTTCTTATCCCTGGCTTCTTTCCTTAGTAGTTGGTGTGGGCATGAAGTAAACAGAAGGTGCTGGACATACATGTTGTCATAAGGCTCTTAGCGCTTATGGATGCCACCTTTGGATGCTCTCATTCTCAACAGCTATGAAGATGCTGCTGTTTTATCTTTGCAAATTATTCTTCTGTGCTGAAACTAAGTCTTTATCTATCCAAACAGAGAAAACAAAGTAGAATGGTATTTGAAACATGGCCACTTTCAGAGGCCAATGTGAAGATAGAAGGCAGATAGAGCACAAAACACAAATAACAAAACCACCCTGCTTTCTAATACTTTATGACTAATACAAAGGTACAAATTCCAATCAAATTCCAATCATAAAACTAACAGCCTCTTATTCCAAAGACATGTATACTAGGAAAACACTTTTTAATGTGGGCAATTAAATGACAGTGCCAGCTGCCTATCTAATATCCATACCAGCTGCTCCCTTACTTATAGAATCCTGATTTTGATAATGGCATATGCTCAGCTGAAATACTCTCCTCTTCAGGGATGGCCATGTGACACAGTTCTGGTTAATGAGGCATAAGCCCAGGGTTTGTGGGAAAACTGCCCCCAGGGACAGCTGGCATGAGAATGAGTACTCCACACACTAAGCATGGAAAACAGAAAATTAGAAACAGCCTGTTTTCTTCAATGGCACTGGTAAGTAACGACACCAGCCATGGACTATCCACCATGTAAGACAAATACACTCTTATTTGTTTAAGTTCCTATTAGTCAGGTATCCTGTTAAATGTAGGTGAATATAATCCTAGCCAATTCAAAATGATAATATCTTCTCTCTATACATATGGCTCTTTACACATTTTCCCATTCAGTTCGCATTTGATTCTTATAACAAAGCTATGAGGGTGGATTGCCAAGGTGATTGTGAGCAGTTTCAATCCCATCCATCAAACTGTCCAGGCCTGGGTGGCACCCTCTGCTCTCTAAGTTCTCCTAGTCTCCCATCTTAGGATCTCCCAACTCTGTCCATTTCCTTCCATCCTCTCTACCACAACCCCAGTCGAGACTGCCATGATTTTTAGCCTAGACCACCACAACAGCCTTCTAACTTGTATCCTTGCCTCTTGTCCTGCCAACTAATCTATTCTCTACCACTCAGCCATGGCTGATCTTCTCAAAATGCACATCTGATCCTGTCGCTGCCCTCTTCGCCTTGCCTTTGCTCATCTTATAAAGCCCTTCCAGGTCTGGTCCCTGGTCACCAGTCCAGTGATATTTCTTTGTCATCCCTGCCCACCTCCTACGCCACAAGCAAGCCAGGCCCTTGATCCCCAGGGCCTCTGTTCCTTTCCATTCCCTGATTCACAAGGCCAACTCCTGCTTGACCTTCAAGACTCAGCTCAGAACTATAGTCCAGGATGCTTTCTCAGACACCATCCATTGCCCTACACTCCAACACTTCAATACAGCATTTTACATATCTCTTTACCTGTCTAGGTCTATTCACTAGACCACATGCTCCTTGAGACATGGACTATGATTTATTTGTCTTTATGTCCCAAACACCTGGCACAATGCCTAGAACACAAGAATACCTGGAAAGTAGGACTGAATGAACAAGCTCCATTTTATAGATGAGGAAACTGAAGCTCAAAAGACACAAATGTCAAGTAACATCATCAACATGGCAACGTAAGACATCCCTTAAACAAACCTCCCCAGAGATTGAGCAAATAAAAGGACAAATCCCATTTGCTTAGAACTCTGGAGGATGGTAGAGACTGGAGAAGGACTCCACAAATGCTGAATCAAAGAAAAAGAAAAATATCAGGTAGGAAACTTCCATCCTGGACTGCCGGTCCTCTTCCCCCTCCCTCACTCAGTCCCATGCAGCTTGGAAGTTGCTCAGAGGCAGCACTTTGGATCCCACCCACTCCCACTGGGGTCAAAGACTATAAAGCTGCCTGCACCAGTGAGTTGGAGCCCCACACATAGCCAGGCATGGGGACCCAAGAAGTCGGAGACCCAGTGCAGAACACAAGCTGCTGAGGAGTGCTACATAACAGAAAAGGGGGCCACAGGGAAGGAAAACAAAAAGAAAGAGACCACAGTGGGACTGTGACTGGTAGGGACTGCCTCACTCAATCCAGTTTCTGTTAGCTGGACCATCTAAGCACAAAATGGACTTTTCTGGAATAATCCACCTTTCTGGATTGACCCTGACCTGGTTCCCCAGAGTGGGATGCCATAATGGGGATGAAACCAGAGGCAGAAAAGCCTCACAGAGGGAAAAAAAGAGGGGGAGGGGGTAAGTTAAACTGCTGTAAGACAGGAGTGTCCCAGAACTGAAGAGAATTAAAAAAACAGAGCATTGAGTGAGGTAGAGAATTTAAACAAATCATAGCAGCTAGGAAGGAAATTCTGCAAAAAATAAAAAGAAACAGATCAAGATTTCCAGAGAAGGAAGAGAGAAAGAGAAGTTGTCTCCTGCAGGTGAAACACTTACACAAAAGGCGCAATCTAAAGAATTGAACCACATATCCAAGGCAAGAATCAGATGAAGAAGAACTGAGAAAATTTGATAAAACACAGGTAATTCTAAAAGTCTAGAGTAAGTTGGAGCAAGCATTAAAGAAGAACCTTAACCTAAAGCCAATCAACAATAAAACCCTAGACAAGAGGAAGAAATTGACCTTCAGAGTTAACATATCAAGATAAGCAGATGCTCAAACATCAGTAAAAAATTAGAATTCATACTAAGAAACAGGAAAATATGGTTCAGTCAAGGAAACAAATTAAAACTTCAGGGGAGGCACAAAATCTGGAACAACAAATGGAAGAAGTTCAACAAATCTCCTAAATCAATTCAAGGAGATGAAGGATATACATGAAGAGATAAAGTATATTAATAAAGAATGAGCATAAAGAAAAATTTGGAAGTATAAAAAGAAACATAACAGAAATTATGGGGATGAAAGGCACAATAGTAGAGATTAAAAATACACAAGAGGCATACAACAGCAGACTGGACTGGCAGAAGAAAGAATTAGCCAACTAGAAGACAGGACAATTAAAATCATAGTCAGAAGACAGAAAAGAACAGAAAAAAATGAACAGTGCTCAGGGATTTGAGTGACAGCATGAAGAGCACAGAAGGAGAAGAGAAAGGAAAAGAGGTAGAAAAAATATTTGAGGAAATAATGGCCAAAAATTTCCCAACTCTTAATGACATAAATATCCATGACCAAGAAGCACAATGTATGGGAAGAGGCTATGGCTCAATCAGTAGGGCTCCCGTTTATCATATGGGAGGCCCCAGGTTCGGTTCCCGGGGTCTCCTGGTGAAGGCAAGCCCGCCCGCACGGCGTGGTTAGCTGACCCAGCGAGCACAAGCAGCAAGGGGGGGATAAATGAATAAATAAATAAAATCTTTAAAAAAAAAAAAAAAAAAAAAAAGAAGCACAATGTACTCCAAACAGAATAAATCCTAATAGACCTACTCCAAGACAAATACTAATCAGAACATCCAATGCCAAAGATAAAGAGAGAATTCTGAAAGCAAGAGAAAAGCAATGCATCACATACAAGGGATCCTCAATAAGACAGTGCCGATTTCTCATGAGAAACCATGGAGGTGAGAAGGCAGTGGTATGATATATTTTAAGTACTGATAGCCAAAAATTCTTTATCCAACAAAACTGTCCATCAAAAATGAGCGAGAATATAAAATATTCACAGATAAACAGAAACGACAAAAGACCTGCCCTATAAGGATTACTAAAGGGAGTTCTTCAAATTCAAAGGAAAAGACAGGAGAGTGTGGCTTGGAGGAGTGTGAAGAAATGAAGATCATCAGTAAAGTAACCAAAAGGGTAAATGAAAAACCCAGCAGAACTGCATCCTCAATATATAACTCTATTCTTTAATTCATATAAAATTCAGAATACAGCTGAACAAGAAAAAGGCATATTTCCTGATAATGAACATGCAAAAGATAAAGTGGTAAAGTAGAGCAAAAACAACATAAAGAGGGGAAACAGAGGGATATGAGAACAGAGATGTTATAAGTTATTGAAGCTAAGTTGGTATCTTTGCAAATTAGTAGGTTATAGATTTAGGTTGTGTAATATAAACCCCAGGGTAAGCACAAATAAAGTATATTTAAAGTACACAGAAAAAGAAATAAGAAAGGGATCAGTCAGATACATCACAAAAGAACAACTATACAGAAAATGAGATCGCAAAAAAGGAAAAGAGAGACCAAAAAAAAGCTATGACATATAAAAACCAAAGGAAAAAATACCTGAAGTACTGCCTATACAGTAATAACACCAAATGTTAATGGATTAAATTCCCCAATCCAAAGACAAAAAGTGGCAGAATGGATAAAAGAGCATGATCCAACTATGTGTTGTTTACAAAAGCTTCACCTAAGAACAAAGATACAACTAGGTGAAAGTGAAAAGTTGGAAAAGTATATTCTATGCAAACAGTAACCAAAAAAGACCTGGAGTGGCTATATTAGTATCAGATAAAACAGACTTTAAATCAAAAGCTGTTATAAAAGACAAAGAAGGACACTATATATTAATAAAAGGGGCAATCCACCAAGAATAACAATCAAAAATATTTATGCACTTAACAACAGTGCCTGAAAATACATGAAGCAAACACTGGCAAAATTGAAGTGAAAAATAGGCATCCCTACAATAATAGTTGGAGACGGCAATACACCACTCCCATCAATAGACAGACCATCTAGACAGAAGATCAATAAGGAAACAGAGAACTTGAAACATGTGATTCATGAACTAGACCTGAGACATGGACTGAAATTGTACAAAGCATTTTCTCTGACCATAATGGAATGAAGTTGGAAATCAATAACAGTCAGAGAATTAGAAAATCTACAAACATAATGGAGTTAAATAACACACTCTTAAACCATCAGTGAGTCAAAGAAATTTCAAGAGCTATCAGTAAATATCTTGAGATGAATGAAAAAGGGATCAAAACTATGGGATGCAGCAAAGGCAGTGCTGAGAGGGAAATGTATAGCCCTAAACACTTACATTAAAAAAGAAGAAAGAAATAAAATCAAAGCTCTATCTGCGGGGAGGCGGCTGTGGCTCAATTGGTTGGGCTCCCGTTTACCATATGGGAGGCCTCGGGTTCGATTCCCAGGGCCTCCTGATGAGGGCAAGCTGGGCCGCGTCAGCGCGGTGAGCTGGCACAGCAAGATGATGCAGCAGAAAGAGACAAGCAGACAGAGAAAAAAAAAAACACACAAAGCAAATGGACGCAGTGAGCACAGGCAGCAAGGGGGGGATAAATAAGTAAATAAATAATAAATCTTTAAAAAAAAAAAAAAGAAAAAAAAAAAAAAAAGCTCTATCTGCACACCTGGAGGAACTAGCAAACTAATCCCATAGCAAGCAGAAGGAAATAAATAACAAAGATTAGAGCAGAAATAAATGAAATTGAGAGTAAAATAAAAACAACAGAATTATCAAAACAAAAATTGGTTCTTTGAAAAGATCTGTAAAACTGACAAACCCTTAGATAGACTGACAAGGAAAAAAAGAGAAAAGATGTAAATAAATACAATCAGAAATGGGGGGGATTATTATTGACCCCACAGAAGTAAAAAGGATAAGACGATGATATGAACAACTGTATGCCAACAAATTAGGCAATGCGGATAAAATGGACAAATTCCTAGAAACACATGAACAAACTACATTGACCCTAGAAGAAATAGAAACCTCAATAAACCAATAACAAGTAAAGTGATTGAATCAGTCATCAAAAAAAAACCCCAACAAAGAAAATCCCAGGATCAGATGGATTTCATAGGCAAATTCTAACAATCATGCCAAGAAGAATTAATACCAATCCTGGCTCACATTCTTCAAAAAAAATTGAAGAGAAAGGAACACTACCTAACTCATTCTTTGAGTCCAACATCACTCTAACACCAAAGTCAGATAAAAATACTACAAGAAAACAGCAGACTAATTTCTCTTATGAAGATAGATGCAGGTGGGAAGATGGCATTGGATTAGGGAAGCAGGGCTCAACTCTCTCACAAAATCCACAGAGAAAGAGCCAAAAGTTGTCCGAGGGACCTGCTTTGGGGATTAGCAGATTAGGACAGTGCTTCAGAGCTCCCAGGAGGGTGAGGGACAGAGATGAAGAACCTGAAAAAACAAACGTGAGTTACCAAACCCCTGCGGCAGCTGGGACGGGTTCCCCTCCCCCACCCCTAAGATATTAAGCTGGGGTAAAACCCCTGGCTCACTGGAGCTGACTGAGAGGGGAACAGACATCTTCCTCCCTATCAGCTGTTACAAGGGAAAAGGGAGACAGAGTTGGAGGTGCTTTTCTTCAGTGAATTCGGCCAGCAAAGCCCAATTGGTATCTCGGCTCTGGCAAGAGCAAAACACAGGAAAACAGAGAGTGAAACACCATTGTGAAAAGGTGCATTGATAAACATGATCTGCTGGATGGTCTGGAAATTGCAGGAACAAAAACTGCTTCAGGGTTCTCTCTGTACTCTAACTCCTGGGAGAAAATCTGTGCCCCATTAGTAAGTCCCTGGCACAATTCTGATAACTTAAACTGGGCAATTTTAAAGCCTTAAATAAGTTGAACCAAATAGCAAAGAAGAGTTGTGGGAAAAAAAAAAAATAGGAAAGAGAGAAATTGCCCATCAGAGCAAATTCACCAACATATTCAGATACCTAGACATCAGCAAAAAATTACAAGTCATACTGGGAAACAGGAAGAGATGGCTCAGCCAAAGGAACTAACCAAATATCATGAAGAGATACAGGATTTAAGACAATCAATGATAATCACACAACTCTCCTAAATCAATTTAAAAAACTGAAAGAAAATATGACTAAAGAGATAAAGGATATTAAGACACTGGGGGAGCATAAAGAACAATCTGAAAGCCTGCAAAGAAAAGTAACAGACCTTATGGGAATGAAAGGCAGAATAGATGAGATTAAAAATCAGAGGCACTTAAGAGCAGATTTGAATTGCTCAAAGACAGAATTCGTGATTTCAAAGACAGAACATCTAAACTGGAAAAGACAGAACAGAAAGAGAAGAGAATGTAAAAGGTGGAACAGGGTCACAGGGAATTGAATGACAACACAAAAAGCACAAACATATGCATTATCACTGTCCCAGAAAAAGAAGAAAATGGAAAAGGGACAAAAAGAATATTTAAGGAAATAATGACCAAAAACTTCCCAACCCTTATGAAAAACATAAATATCAATATCTAAGAAGGACACCACCACCGGGGTGGGGTCTGGCCTGCACGGCTAGACCCGACAGAGGGCAGGTAGCGCGGCCAGGGCTGGCTGAGGGCGCGGCGTTGCCGGCTGCCGGAACATGCTGAGCGGGGCTGGCAGCAGGCTCGCCTCAGCACTGCGGGCCACACTCAGGCCGCCCTCCGCGGTTTCCCGTAGGTGGCTCCATGCTTCCAGCCCGCGGCCATCAGAGGATCGGAAGAGGCGGGCGGAGGAGCCGCCCCGCAACTTCAACCCGGCACTGCTGGAATTCCTGGTGTGCCCACTGTCCAAGAAACCTCTCAGATATGAAGCATCGACACATGAATTGATTAATGAAGACTTGGGGATAGCATATCCAATCATCGATGGCATTCCTAGTATGATATCACAGGTAGCTAGGATGACACATCAAAATAAGAAGCAAGAAGAAATGGAGCAGCATTAGATCATAATTTAAAGAAAACACCCACTGCAATTAAATTCTATTAATGCTGTAAACCTTTAAAAAATAAAATAAAATACAATAAAATAAGGACAACAGATTCCAAAGAGAAAAAATCTGAATAGACCTACCCTGAGACACCTACTATTCAGAATGACAAATATCAGAGATAAAGAGAAGATTTTCAGGGGGCGGATATGGCTCAAATGGTTGGGCGTCTGTCTCCCATATGAAGGGACCTGAGTTCAATCCCTGGGATCTTCCAGTAAAATAAAGAAAAATATAGAAGGTGTGCGGGCTGCCAGGCCCCGGTGAACCATGCAGCAAGATGATGACATAACAGGAGAGAGACACAAGGGAGAGCCAAGATGAGATGCACCGAAAAACCAGGAACTGAGATGGTACAGGTGGCAGAACGCCTCTCCTACATCGGAGGTCCCCAGGATCGAATTCCGGTGTAGACAGGAGGAGAAGGATGAGAGGAGAGGGCAGAAGACAAACACAGAGAATTGTCCAGTGAATAGACACAAAAACAGCAAACGGGTGGGGGGAGGTTTAAAATGGATAAAGTAAATAAATAAATCTTTTTAAAAAATAGAGGATTTTGAAAGCAGCAAGAGAAAAGCAAAGCATCACATACAAGGGAACTTTGATAAGATTAAGTGCTGATCTCGCATCAGAAACCATGAAGAGAAGAGTGGTATGATGTATTTAAGGTACTGAAAGAGAAAAACTGCCTGCCAAGAATTCTGTATCTGGCAAAACTGTCCTTCAAAAATGAGGGTGAGTTCAAAGTCTTTACAGACAAACAAAAACTGATAGAATATGTTACCAAAAGTCCAGAATTATAAGTGGTACAAAAAGGAGTTCTGCAGCCTGACAGGAAAAAACAAGGGTGAGAGACTTGGAGAAGAATGTAGAAATAAAGATTATCAGGAAGGGTAAATTAAAGGGTAAAAAGACAGACAATAGTAAAATCTGACAACAGAGCTGAAGGACAAAATGGATGGAGTTAAGTAATGCCTTTACAGTAAAAACGTTAATGATTTGAACTCCCCAATCAAAAGACATATACTGATAGAATGGATAAAAAAATATGAGCCATCAATATGTTGTCTACAAGAGACCCACCTCAGATGTAAGGACACAGCCAGGTTAAAAGTGTAAGGATGGAAAAAGATATTCCATGTAAATAGTAAAAAAAAAAAAGAGCAGGAGTAGCAATACTAATATTGAACAAAAGAGATTAAATACAAAACTGATATAAGGGGAAGAAGGTCATTATATATTAATAAAAGGGGCAATTCACCAGGATGAAATAACTATACTAAATATTTATGCACCTAACCTCAGTGCCCCAAGATACATGAGGCACACACTGGCAAAGCTGAAGGGAAAGATGTCTCTACAATAATTGTTGGTGACATCAATATACCACTCAGTATTGGACAGAACGTCTGGACAGAGGATAAAGAAAGAAACAGAGAGCTTGAATTATGTGATAAGTAAACTAGACCTAACAGACAACTATAGAGCACTGCACCCCAAAACAGCAGGATATACATTCTTTTCAAGTGTTCACAGACCCTTCTCCAAGATGGACCATATTGTTAGGTCACAAAACAAGTCTCAATAAACTTTAAAAGATTGAAATGATACAAAACACTTTCTCTGAACACTTTTGAATTCTGAGGCCTCAGGGCTGGCGGCTACAGACAAAGTCACCAGGGATCCACCTTCCAAGGAAAAGGTAAGAGAGAGGGACATAGCCTACGGCTGACTCAGCTTTTGACCAAAAATTTGGTCTGCTGTGTCACAGGAGCCCTTCCAGACCGGGTAGAGCCACATCATTGTGTCCCTTGGGATCAGGCAAGGGACTAAAGAGATCCAACCTTCTCAATCTCCCTCTCTCCTTACTGGGACTGGTTGTTGAGGATGCAGAGTAGAGTGGAATTACTTCCTACCTGGGAAAAGAGAGGGGACTGCCAGCAAAGATTGGAGAACTGCCTCTGAGAAAGTCTGAATTACAAGGCTCTTAGCCTGCAGGCAGGAACCTCAGTGATGTAGCAAACACTCTGACCAGGCATTGAATTGAGAGGGCTGCCAAAGAACGCCATCTGCTGGCAGACTAAAGAAGTGCACGTGAGGAAAAGAAAAGTAAATGAGAGAGGCTGTTTCTAGACTTTACAGCCTCCCTCCCAAAGGCCCTAGGGAAGCAGGTCTACAACCCATTACTGGGTCCAGGACCCAGATTTGAGCAATAAACAGGGACAATACTAAAGACTCAGAAGAGGTTGAACCAAGAATCAAAGAACAGAAGTAAAAGAGAGCCTCTCGCCACTAGAACCCTACAAAAGAAAGAGAAATCAAGCATCTGAATAAACTCACCACCCTAATCAGATGCATAGACATCAGCAAAAAATTACAAGCCATACTAAGAAAATGGAATACATGACCCAAGAAAAGGAATATATCAAAGCCCCAGAAGAGATGAAGGATATAAGACAACTAATCGAGATGCACACAAATTTGTAAAATCAAATTAATGAGCTGAAAGACAATATGACTAAAGAGATAAGGGACATCAAGAAGATACTGGGGGGGCAGATGTGGCTCAAATGGTTGGGCATCCATCTGCCATATGGAGGGACCTGGGTTCGATCCCCGGGACCTCCCAGTAAAATAAATAAAAATAAATAAATATATAGAAGGCGCATGGGCTGCCAGGCTCTGTGTGCTGGTGAGCCGCCAGGCCCCGGAAGCCATGTAGCAAGATGGCCATGGAGGAGAGAGACGCAGGGGAGAGACAAGACGAGATGCTCCGAAAGCTCCGGCAACCAGGAACCGAGGTGGCACAGGCAGCAGAACAAGTCTCTCCTACATTGGAGGTCTCCAGGATCGAATCCTGGTGAAGACTGGAGGAGGAGGATGAAAAGAGATGGCAGGAAACAGACACAGAGAATTGCCCAGACAATGGACACAAAACAGCAAATGGGGAAGGGGGGTTTAAAATGGATAAAGTAAAATAAATAAATCTTTAAAAAATAAATAAATAAATAAAGTGCTTCAGTTAAGAGAACTGATTTAAAAAAAAAAAAAAAAAAAAGAAGATACTGAGCAAGCACAAAGAAGAATTTAAAAGCCTAAATAAAAGAGTAACAAAGCTCATGGAAATGAAAGACACAAGAGTGAGATAAAAAAACACATTAGAGGCATACAACAGCAGATTCAAAATGCTAGAAGAAAGAATAAGTGACACAGAAGAACAGCTGAAATCGAAGAGAGAAAAGAACAAAGAAGAAAGAATGGAAAAAATTGAGCAGGGGCTCAGGGAGTTGAATGATAACATAAAACGCAAGAATATATGTATCATGGGAGTTCCAGAAGGAGAAGAGAAGGGAAAGGGGACAGAAAGAGTATTTGAGGAAACAACAGCTGAAAATTTCCCAACTCTTATGAAAGAAATGAACTTACATGTCCAAGAAGTGCAGTATACCCCAATCAGAATAAACCCTAATAGACCTACTCCAAGACTACTCCATACTACTCAGAATGTCAAATGCCAAGATAAAGAGAAAATTCTGAGAGCAGCCAGGGAAAAACAAATCATCATATACAAGGGATGCCCAGTAAGACTTAGTGCAAATTTCCCATCAGACACCATGGAGGTGAGCAGACAGTGGTATGATACAATTAGGATACTGAATGAGAAAAAGTTTCAGCTGAGAATTCTTTATCCAGCAAAACTGTCCTTCAAATATGCAGGTGAGTTTAAAACATTCACAAAGAAAGAGAAACTAAGAGAGTTCATAGAAAAGAACCCACCTTTTCAGGAAATATTAAAGGAATCCTTATAGCCTGAAAGAAAAAGACAGGAAAGAGGCTTGGACGAGAGGATAGAGGAAAGTATAGCAGAAAGGGTAAATAATGCATTCACAATAATATCACTAAGTGTGAATGGATTAAACTCCCCAAACAAAAGATATATATAGGCAGACAGAATGGATTAAAACACATGACCCTTCCATATGTTGCTTATAAGAGACTAAGCTTACTCAGGGATACAAACTGGCTGAAAGTGAAATGCTGGAAAAAGATACTCCAGGCAAACAGTCACTAAAAAAGAGCATTAGTAGCTATACTAATATTGGACAAAAAACACTTTAAACACACAAATAAACAAACAAACAAAAACACTTTAAACGCAAAAAAGTTCCAAGAGGTATACAAGGCCATTATATATTAATAAAAGGGACAATCCACCAGGAAGAAATAACAGTCATAAATATCTATGCACCTAATCAGGGTGTCCAAAAATACATGAGGCAAACTCTGGCAAAATGGAAGGGAGAAATAGACATCTCTACAATAATCACTGGAGACTTCAACACACCACTGACATCATTAGATAGAACAACTACATCAACAAGGAAACACAGAACTTGAACAATATGATAAACAAGCTAGATCTAACAGGCATATATAGAACGTTGCACCTAAACTCAGTGGGCTATACTTTCTTCTCAAGTGCCCATGGATATGTCACCAGGATAGACCACATGTTAGGTCACAATGCAGTTCTCAATAAATATAAAAAGATTGAAATTATACAAAGAACCTTCTCAGATCATAATTGAAAGAAACTGGAAATCAATAATAGACAGGAAAGAGATAAATTTGCAAATGTGTGCAGGCTAAACAACACACTCCTAAATAATCAGTAGGTCAAAGAAGAAATTGCAAGTGAAATCGGTAAATATATTGAGACAAATGAAAACGAGATCATAACCTATCAAAATTTATGGGACAGAGAGAAGGCAGTCCTGAGAGGGAACTTTATACCCCTAAATGCCTACAATAAAAAAGAAGAAAGAGCTAAAATCAAATCTCTAACTGAACTGCTGGAGAAACTAGAAAAAGAACAGCAAACCATTCTCAAAGCAAGTAGAAGGAAAGAAATTATAATATAGATTAGAAGAGAAATAAATGAAATTGAGAACAAAAAAAAAAAAACAACAGAGAAAATCAGCAAAACCAAAAGGTGGTTTGAGAAGAACAGTAAAATTGACAGATCTCTAGACTAACAAAGAATTAAAAAAGAGAAGATTCATATAAATAAAATCAGAATTGAAAGGGGCAAAGTCACAACTGACACCACAGAAATAAAAAAAGATTGTTATGAGGATATTATGAGAACCTTTATGCCAGAAACTAGACAACCTAGTTCAAATGGTCAAATTCCTAGAAATGCACAAACAACCTACACTAACACTACAAGAAATACAAGAAGTTAACAAACCAATCACATTTAAAGAGATTGAATCAGTCCTCAAAAATCTCCCAACAAAGAAAAGTCCAGGAGTTCTGGCAAGATGGCATCGGCTTAGTGCTGGAGTTGGTAAGTGTCCATCCAAGAGACTTGAATCTTTGAGCTGTCCATGTGCCAGCTGGGCCCTGAGCCTCAACGGAGTTGCAACACCTACTCTCCAGTTCATTGGACTCACCCAGGACAACAAACAAGGAGGTGATGATGGACAACCACCATACCAAGGAACCAAGAGAGTTTACAACTGCAAGCAAGAAAGTCCCATCCATCGGCCATATGGGACTGAAGCCCCCTCTCAACTAGAGGTGGAGTGGGCATCACCATCCCAGAATCCTCATGATTGGGGAATGAACTATGGACCAGAGTGGACTTACAGGTATCCTACTATTGACTTATTGTGATTCTAGCAATGGAAGAAATTATCCATTGATGTGGAGGCAGTGGCCACTGGAGGTTCTGAGGGCGGGGAGAGGGAAAACAGGTGAAATACAGGGGCATTTTCGTGACTTGGGAATTGTCCTGAATGACACTGCAATGACAGACAGATACAGGCCATTATACATCTTGCCATAACCTACAGAATTGTGTGGAAGAGAGTATAAACTACAATGTAAACTATAATCCATGCTTACTGGCAATGCTCCAAAATGTGTTCATCAATTGCAATGAATATACCATACTAATGAAGGATGTTGTTAATGTGGGTAAATGTGGGTGGTGTGGGGATCAGGGCATATGGGAATCCCCTATATTTTTTATGTAACATTTATGTAATCTAAATATCTTTTTTAAAAAAATAGGGGGACGGATGTGGCTCAAATGGTTGGGCGTCCGTCTCCCATATGGAGGGATCCGGGTTCAATACCCGGGACCTCCCGGTAAAAAAAATAAATAAAAATAAAAAAAATAAAAGTCCAGGACCAGATGGCTTCACAGGTGAATTCCACCAAACATTTTGAGAAGAATTAACACCAATCCTGTTTAAACTATTCCAAAAAATTGAAGAGGAGGGAAAATTACCCAACACATTTTATGAAGCCAACATCACCCTCATACTAAATCCAGAAAAAGACACTACAAGAAAATTACAGACCAACTTCTCTAATGAACAAAGATGCAAAAATTCTCAACAAAATACTTGTAAATAGAATCCAACAGCATATCAAATGACTTACACATCACAACCAAGTGGGATTTATTCCTGGTAAGCAAGTGTGATTCAACATAAGAAAATCAATCAACATACTACAACACATTAACAAATTAAAGGGAAAAAAAACCACATGATCATCTCGATAGATGCAGAAAAGGCATTTGACAAAATCCATCATCCTTTCTTGATAAAAACACTTTGAAAGACAGGAATGGAAGGAAAATTCTTTAATATCATAAAAGGCATATATGAAAAACCCACAGCCAACATTGTACTCAATGGGGAAAGGTTGAAAGCTTTCCCTCTAAGATTGGGAAAAAGACAAGAATGCCTAGCCACCACTGTTATTCAACATTGTACTAGAAGTTCTAGCTAGAGCAATTACAGAAGAAAAATAGGAAAGGAGGAAATAAAACTCTCACTATTTGCAGATGACATGATCCTATATTTAGAAAATTCTGAAATATCTACAGTGAAGCTACTTGAGCTAATAAACGAGTTCAGCAAAGTGGCAGGATACAAGATCAACACACAAAAATCAGTAATGTTTCTGTACACTAGTATTGAACAATCTGAGGAGGAAAAAATTCCATTTACAATAGCAACAAAAAGACTCAAATACCTAGGAACCAATTTAACCAAGAGAGTACAGGACCTATATGAAGAAAACTACAAAACAATACTAAAATAAATCAATGAAGACCTAAATAAACGGAAGGATATTCCATGTTCATGGACTGGAAGACTAAATATCGTAAAGATGTCAATCCTGCCCAGAGTGATTTATAAGTTCAATGCAAAACCAATCAAAATTCCAACAGCCTATTTTATTTAATTTTCTTTTTTTATTTTTATTTTATTGGACAAACTATTTCTCTGAGGGAATTAGAGAAGAAGGGACTTACTTCAGTGACAAGGTTAATTTCAGGAATATTTGGGGCTTCAAAGTTCTCATCACCAACTCCTATATGTATTACTTCCTAAATATCGCTCAAATCTACCTACTTATCACCGTATCTACTTCTAACCACCTAGCGTCCAAGGGCCATCAGCTCTCACCTGGGTTTCTGTCTGAGGTGGGGGTGGGGAGTGAGTGAGTGAGTGAGTGAGTGAGTGAGTGAGTGAGTGAGTAAGTCATCTGAACTGGCTCTTTCTGCTTTCTTCCTTCTATTTTTTTTTTTTTCTTAAGATACTTAGATTATACAAATGTCACATAAAAAATATAGGGGATTCCCATATGCCCTGCTTCCCACCCCTCCCACGTTTTCCTATATTAACAACATCCTTCATTAGTGAGGTACATTCATTGCAATTGATAAACATATTTTTGGAGCATTGCCAGTAAGCATGAATTAAAGTTTACACTGTAGTTTACACTCTATCCCACCCAATTCTGTAGATTTTGGCAAGATTTATAATGGCCTGTATCTGTCATTGCAATGTCATTCAGGACAATTCCCACATCCTGAAAATGCCCCCATATTACACCTGTTTTTCCCTCTCCCTGCCCTCAGAACCTCCAGTGGCCACTGCCTCCACATCAATGATAGAATTCCTTCCATTGTTAGAATCACAATAAGTCTATAGTAGAATACCAGTAAGTCTACTTTAGTCCATAGTTCATTCCCCAATCCTGAGGATTCTGGGATGGTGATATCCACTCCTCCTCTAATTGAGATGGGGCTGTGATCCCATAGGGCCGATAGATTGGACTTTCTTGCTTGCATAAACAGCCTACTTTAGAGAAATAGAAAAGACTATTACCAAATTCATTTGGAAGGGAAAGTGCACCCGAATAGCCAAAAGCATTTTAAAAAAGAAGAGCGACATGGGAGGAATTTCACTGCCTGATCTTGAAACATATTACAAAGATACAATGGTCAAAACAACATAATATTGGCATAAAGACAGGCACATCAATCAGTGGAATAGAATTGAGAGTCCAGAAATAAACCCTCACCTCTACAGCCAAGTGATTTTTGACAAACCTACCAAGACAATATTGATGGGACAGAACAGTGTGTTCAACAAACAGTGCTGGGCAAACTGGATATCCATAACCAAAAGAATGAAAGAGGATACCTATCTTACTCCCTATACAAGAATAAACTCAAAATGGATCAAAGACCTAAATATAAAGCCAGGACCATAAAACTACTAGAAGAAAATGTAAGGAAACATCTTCAAGATCTTGTGGTAGGTGGTGGTTTCTTGGATCTTACATCCATGCAACAAAAGAAAAAATAGATAAATGGAACTTCCTCAAAATTAAACACTTTTGCACCTCACAGGACTTTGTCAAAATGGTGAAAAGGCAGCCAACTCAGTGGGAGAAAATATTTGTAAATCACACACCTGATAAGGTTTTAATATCCACTTTATATAAAAAGATGCTACAACTCAACAATAAAAAGACAAACAACCCGATTTAAAAATGGACTAAAGACTTGAATAGACATTTGTCCAATGAATAAATACAAATGGCAACAAAACAAAACAAAACATGAAAAACTGTTCAACATCAGAAGGACTGAGAGCAGTGACACGAACAGACATCTGCACACTGATGTTCAGAGAGGCATTATTCATGACTGCCAAAAGTTGGAAACAACCCAGGCATCCATCAACTGATGAATGGATAAACAAACTGTGTTGTATTCACACGATGGAATATTATACAACCATAAGAAGAGATGAAGTTAGTATATGAAATGAAGAAGTATAAGACAACATGGATGAACCTGGAGGACATTATGTTGAGTGAAGCAAGCCAGACACAAAAGGACAAATATTGTATGACTGTGCTAATAGGAACAAAATATATTGTGTAATCTCATGGAGTTAATAACTTGAATATGGGTCACCAGAAAATAGAATAAAGATAAAGAGTGGAAAGCTGAGGGTTAACTTGTACAGAATTGGTAAAAATGATGTGTGTTAATCTTTGAAAATGAATAGAAAAGGTAAAAGCACAACATAATGTTTGTAACTAGCAGTACTAATATGTGGGTATGAAATGAACATTTGTTCATTGGACAAATGTCTATTCAAGTGGTTTAAAGGGAAAGTCTAAAATCATGTACATTACTAAAAGGAAAGCTAAAAAATGCAACATAGAATTGTATAGCATAGTAATACCACATGTGAAATATGAATATGGGTAAAACTGCACATATAAGACCATTTTTCTTTGAAGCTGAACAAATATATGTTAATACTACAAAATGGGAATATCAGATAAGAAAAACCATTATGCTACGTGAAAGAAACCAGACACAAAGTACTACACACTGTATGATTCCATTTATATAAAATGTAATACATAAGTCAATTTATAAAGATTAAATTATATTAATTGTTATGTAGAGATGGGGAAGGAATGCTAAGAGGTGTGGAGTTTTTCTTTTGTGAGTAATAAAATTGTTCTAAAATTTTCTGTGGTGATGAATGCACAACATTGTGATTATCCTAAAGGCAATGATTATACACTTTGGATAGATGGTATGGTATGTGAATATATTGCAATAAAACTGCCTAATATATAAATAAATAATTGTACAAGAATAGCCAGAAATAGCAGCTGTGTACAGCAGGGGAAACAGAGAACTTGAGGTGAAGAATTTTCTTGTTTGTTTGTTTTTTATTATTATTATTGAAATAATGCAAATGCTCTAATAATGACTGAAGTGATAAATACACAGCTATGTGATTATACCAAATACCATTGACTGTACACTTTGGATGAACTCTAAGCTTTATTAATATGTATCAATAAAATTGATTTGTTAAAAAAAAAAAATGAAACAGGACTCCTACCTCATAAAACCATAGACAAAAATTCATTCAAAATGGATCAAAGACCAAAATAGAAGAACCAGTACTATAAAACTCCTAGAAGAAAATGTAGGGAATTATCTTCAGGATCTTGTGCTAGGCAATGTTTCTTAGACTTTATACCCAAAGCACAAGGAAAGAAAGAAAACAAATAGATAAATGAGACCTCCTCAAAACTAAAAACTTGTGCATCAAAAGTGAAAAGACAAGCTACTCAGTGGGAGAATATATTTGGAAACCACTTATCCAATAAGGGTTTAATATCCAGAATAAGTAAAGAAATCCTACAATTCAACAATAAAAAGAAAAATAACCCAGTTTAAAAATGGGCAAAGGACTAGAATAGACATTTCTCCAAAGAGGATATAAAAATGGCTAAAAGGCACATGAAAAGGATGCTCAATATCACTAGTTATTAGAGAAATACAAATCAAAGCCATGAGATATTTCATATCCACTAATGGCAACTATTAAAAAAGCAGGGAGCTGGTGTGGCTCAGTGGTTGAACACCAGCTTCCCACATACGAGGTCCCGGGTTCAATTCCCAGCCTCGGTACCTGAAAAAAAAGGGGGGGGCGGGGCAGAAAACTACAAGTGTTGGAGAGGTTGTGGAAAAACAGGAACGCTCATTCACTGTTGGTAGAATGTGGAAGACAGTTTGGCAGTTCCTCAGGAAGCTAAATATAGAATTAACATATAACCTGGTAAGCCTGCTACTAGATATATACCCAGAAGAACTGAAAGCAGGGACTCAAACAGGCATTTACACACTTATGTTTATAGTTGCATTATTCACAATTGCAAAAAGATGGAAGCAAGTCAAGTGTCCATCAACAGATAAATGGATAAATAAAATATGGTATATAAATACAACAGAATGTTATCCAGCCGTAAAAAGTAATGAAGTCCTGGTTCATGCAACAACACGGATGAAACTTGAGGACATTATGCTGAGTGAAATTAGCCTTTTTAACACAAAAGGACAAATATTGTATGATCTCACTGATATAAACTAATTATAATAAACAAACTCATAGTTAGAATCTAGAATATAGGTTACCAGGGGATAGACTGGGGTTAGAGAACGGGGAGTCGATGCTTAATTTGTACAGAATTTCTATTTAGATGGAAAGGATTGGAAATGGATGGTGGTGATGGTAGCACATTGTTGTGAGTGTGGTTACAGCACTGAATTAAATAGTTGAATGTGGTTAAAAGGGGAAACTTTAGGTCATATATGTTACTAGAATAAAAATTAAAAGATAAAGCATAGGACTGTATAACACAGTGAACCCTACCGTAGATGATGGACTACAATTAATAGTACAAGTATAAGAATGTTCTTTCATGAATAATAACAAATGTACGACACTAATACAAGGTGATAATAAGGGTGGTAAGTGGGGGAAAATACACCCAATATGAACTCTGGATGATAATTAGTAGTACTATTTTAATAATCTTTCATCAATTGTAACAAAGATAACTACTGTTAAAAAAAAAATAGTATAATTACAAAAAGTGCTGCCATCAATTGTAACAAATGTTTCACAGCAATGCAAGGTAGTAGTGGTAGGGTGGTGTTTGGAAATCCTGTATTTTATGCATGATTGATCTGTAAACCCACAACTTCTCTAATAAAAATAAATAAATTAAAACAAAGATACTAATGTGTCTAAGACACTTGGATCAGGGGTTAGTAAACTTTTTCTTAAAGAGCCAGATAGTAAATATTTCTGTCTTGTGGGATATACAGTCTCTGTTGCCAACTACTCATCTCTGCCCTTGTGCAAAAGCAGCCACAGACAATATATAATGAATGAGCAGGGCTGTGTTCCCATAAAACTTCACTTCCACAACCTGTAGTTTGCCAATTCCTGTGCTAGAGGATAAGTGACTTAGAGTAAACTACTAGCAAACGTCAGAGCCAGGACTTGAACCCAGGCCCACAGGGTTTCTTCCACCAGATGGTGGCTGCCTTCCAAAACATACAAATGGCCATCAGTGGAAAATGTTCATTCCTTACGTCTTTTCCCCATACTGATTTTAGGTGCCAGGAGAGTACTGATGGGTGATACCCATCAGACAACAAATGAAAATGTTCCAAACAACTGGGAAACTAGGAAGAGAAAGTGGGAAAGTTTTATTTTTTAATATTAACTATGCATTAGAACATCATTCACCTTCCATTCTAGCTAGAGTTAGCACAGCTAAGCTAAGCTGAGCAGATAATTATAAGCAGGGCTTAGAAACATCACATAACACTGTCACATAACACAGTACTACCATAATATAATTTTTCTTCTAGTCAGTTTTCATCTCTGATGATGAAACAAAAGGGGCTTAAATAAAGCCTTTTCTTCCTGAGTTTCCACTTTAGGCTTTTTGACTTCCTGGTTAATTATGGTATCACAAATTGCCCAGTGGTCCAAAGTTTCAATATCTGTTCTTAGAAGCTATCTAAAAACTAGTAGAAGTCTAAAGTTACATTCATTTCTAAACATAAAAACCTCTGAAGACTCTCCACTACTTTTAGGATAAAGTCCAAAACCTAACCCCAGCCACCAAGGCTCTCCCTGCTCTGGCCCTGGGTGGGCCTCCAGGCTTAGCTCATTCTCCCCCCACTGCTTACTACCGAGAGCCACGCTGGCCCTCTTTCAGCCCCTTGAAGGCACCTTGCTCCTGCCCTCTTGCTTCCTTCCCTCTTTACCTGGCTACCTCCTGGTTATCCTTCAGGTCTCAGCTTAAACGTAACTTCCTCAGAGAGGTTCCGCCCCCCACACTCCAAAGCTATGGTCAATCCATCTGTGGGCCTGTGGTACCCCGCACCGCCCCTTCCTTGAAATTTATCTTGCTTTTTCTTCACACAACCACCCCATTTGACTAGAAACACCATGAGGGAAAAGTAGGGATCAGGAGTGCCTACTTCACTACATGAAGGAGTAAATGTCAGATGGCACAGATTCTACAGTCTCACACCTGAGTCCCCAAACTAGCAGAGTGGGTGTAGCTCAGTGGTTGAGTGCCTGCTTTGCATGTATGAGGTCCTGGGTTCAATCTCTGGTACCTTCTAAAAAATAAAAAAAAGAGTCCCAAAACTAAATGAATAGAACTAATACAGGTTAAAGATGTTTCCTCTGGCTCCCTAGCCACATTCTGGCTTAAACAAAGGAAAAATATGCCTTTTAAGACTCCAGACTATTCTTTGTGGTGAGAGGGGGCAGGGGGAGAAGTAGCAAATAACTGTTGTCCTGTTCTTTTATTTAAGATGGCTGATACAACCAAACAGCCATGAGAAGATCATGGGGTTTTAATTTCTGATATCCAAATATAAAACATTATCTCCAACCTGCAACTGGCCAAGGATTACCATGAGTTATAGAAATTCCAGAATAAAACAGAATCAGTGTTTGAAGGTTCAAGTCTTCTTCCTAAGAAGCACAACTGAATCATAAGTAGAATGTTTTAAGAATCCTTCCTAGTGTGCTGAAACATCTGTAAACTTTAGCAGTTTTGCCCAAGTATGAATATGTAGGTGTGAGTACGTCATCGTCAGGTATGGTGGAAAGTAGGCTTGCCCTAGAGCCAGACCTGTGGTTACAACCACAACTTACTCCCCTCAACCATATCATCTCTTCACTGCACTTGGCACTAGCCTTGCCTGACTCCCAAAATTATTATTAGGCTTGAATATGATTCTGTGTGTGGAAATACTTGGTAAGCTATGGATTGCTGCACATTCATTATTATCATCATTCTGAAATTCACTACAAGGTATGACTTCCTGACTTGCTCCCCTCCATTTCTGACTTACCTGTGTTATCTCTGGCTACAAGACCCTTAGAAAAGTCCCCAGGGGTTGGGGAGGTCCTGCTGTCCCACTTTACCATGTCGAGACTGTTGCAATATTCCCATCTCTTCTGCTGAAGCTCCTGTAACCAGTAAGTCATGAGTTGACGATTAGGAGCCTAGAAAGAGAAAGAAAAAAAAAAAAAAAAAAAGTATAATGGCAATTATTAGATGAAAAAGTTAGGGAAAAAATAACATTTCATGAGGATGGGCTGACTAAGACTCCAGGGTTAGGTGCTACCTGCTATATGAAAGGGAGAGTTAAGAAGAACATGTCAAGGAAATTTGAGTTACAAGGTTAACAGCTTTTGCTCACAACAAGTTGGTCAAGCAAACAGCATTTCTAATATCAAGAAGTTAATCCTAATAAGAAATCTGTTTTAGTTCTAAAAATTAGAGAATGAGATAATGTTACATTTCCCCAAATGGGGAAGCTTTGATCATCCTGCTGCCCCCTTTCACCTTGAGCACCTATAAATTCCACCTCAAGAAATCAAACTTTGCATAGGTATGGATGGCATCCTTGCTGAATCACATCAAATAATGGTATTTAAACTCTGTCAGGGAAGCGGCTGTGGCTCAATCGGTGGGGCTCCCGTTTGCCATGTGGGGGGCCCTGGGTTCGGTTCCCGGGGCCTCCTGGTGGGGGCGGGCCCGCCCGCGCGGCGTGGTTGGCTGACCCGGCGAGCGCGGGCAGCGGGGGGGGGGATAAATGAATGAATAAATAAAAAATCTTAAAAAAAAATTTAAAAAAAAAAAAAAAAAAAAAAAATAAACTCTGTCAGCATGTGGGAGACTGTACAAAGGATAACTGCAGATTAAGAACTAAAGGGTACACTTAGTAAAATGGTTGAAATTTTTTAAAAAAATTGACAATCTCGAATGCAGGCAAGGATGTAGGATGGGAAACTACTGGGAATGAAAACGTGGCAGCCACTTTGGAAAACAGTTTGGCAGCTCCTTATAAAGTGAAGCAAACACTTACCAAGTGACCAAGCAATCCCACCTTTAGGTATTGACCCATGAGAAATAAAAACATATTCACACAAAAACCTGTATCCAAATATTTATAGAGGTTTTATTCATAATGGCCCCAAACTGTAAACAACCCAAATGGCCTTCATTTGATGAATGGATAAACAGTGGTACATCCAAATAATGAAATAACATTCAGCAATAAAAAGGTACAAACTATTGATTTATACAACATAAAAAAAAATTAAATGTATTATATGCTAAGTGAAAAAAGCCAGGCCCAAAAGGCTACATACTGTATGACTCCATTTATGTGATGGTCTGTAAAGGCAAAATTATAAGGACAGAAAACAAATCAGAGGTTTGCCAAGAGTTGGGGATCAGGGGAAGGGAAACAAAGGAGAGCACAAGCAAATTTTGGGGTGATGGAACTGTTCTGTATCATGACTGTGATACATGTGGTGGATACATGATTCTATGTATTTATCTAAACCCACCATGAAGAGTGAATGTCACTGTAAGTAAAATTTTTTTAAAAATCAGTCAAGATATGGAGGGAATCCAAAAGCAATGAACCTAACTGTAAACAAACTAAATGGCAGGTGTGGGTTGTGGGTCATTAGATCTCCGGGCTGGTTCCTCAAAGAAGTCCCAAGAAGGCTACCACGGCATGATGATGAGAAACTCATCAACAATGACACCCACCGAGGTGTGGTGTGTAGACCTCAGACTGTGGTTCCCAGGATCAGAGGGGTCTGGCCATCTGGGAAACTGCTCCACAGGCCTGACAGCAAGTGACAGACCTGGAGATCAAACTGCCACTGTCTACCAGCAAAGGACAACCTCTGGGTGTGGTAGCTTTGACCTGGGGTCTTTTTAGTGACACTTCACACATGGCCCCAGGTCAGGAAAACCATCCACTACAGCCATCATCTCATCCATTCATTCAACCAGCATTTACTGAGCACCTATCATGTATTTGCAATAATCTAGTGAGAAAGATAGGAAAAACAAACCAGTAGTTTCAATAGTGCATTAAGTGCTATGACAGAAGTCAGAAGGGGTCAGGTGGGGCTGGCATTTAAGAAACCTGCCACTTATAGATTCAAAAGCTTCGGTATTGGCTTCATTTCTATCTTCTCCAATAATCATGAATTCTAGTATGTCTCAGTTTTCCTAGCATCTAGCTCAGGGTCAGATACATAGTAGGTCAGAACTTCCTGTATAAATAAGTGAAGAAATAAATACAGGAATAATCAGGAGGTGACACAGGAATTTGGTCTTAAAGGGGAAGCAGGCATTGGCCAGAAGAACAAGGGAGAAAGAAGAAGTTCCAAGGCAGAGAGAAGAGCATATGCAGAGGCCCAGAAGCAAGAGAGCATGAGTGAGGGGAGGCTGAAGGGGACCAGTGGGAAGTGAGGCCGTGATGCAGCAGAGACCAGGCATCAAACAAATTCGTGCCTTCCTAAAGTGAAGGAAAGGGGAACTGCTGCAGGATTCTTGGTGCAGGGCAATGACATGATTAGACAACGTCACTGTTGCTGAAAACAGTAGGGGCAGGAGGCAGCATAGCAGAGTTTGGGTGGGTGGGTGGGTGGGGAGATTAGCACCAGCCAGGAAGCCATGAGCCCACTTGAGAGACCCGTGAAGCTCAGCCTGGAGTCTGAGCAGCAGGTTGGCTGGAGGGTGGTTGGTGGGACCTTGGACTGATCTTGAGGCAGGACGAAGAGAACAAAAAAGCCTTCCCACAAGAGGGGACAGGAGAACCACTGGGTAGGTAAGGGGCTGGAAGGCACAACCTTAACCAAAATCAGAGCCCGAAGACTTGCCTCCTTTCACAGGTGGGGAGACAGAGGCCCAGAAAGGGACGTGACTTGTCCAGGTCACACAGCAAGTCAACAATAGAGTCAAGACGGACACCCTAATCTCCTGACCCCCACCTGGACCCTCAGTCCCAGTCACATGGAGAAGACCAGAACCTGGGCAGGCCAAGCCCACAGAGCCTCTCTGAGGAGGAATGAGGAGCCCTGGAGCACCATCCGGAGTCCTAGGTTCAAACCAGACAGGCTGGCAGACACTTGAGTGACGTGCTTTCCTCCGGTCTGTTCACGCTGCTCTTTTTATACTTGTGCTCAGTAGCAAGTATAACGTTGCTGAGAAGTTTCTGGCACACACTCATTTGGTCAAATCCCTCCTAATCTCTCTGTCTCCTGCAATAGAGGCACCATGAAAAACCTGCTTTTTTACAAGAAAACTTTTTTCCTTTAAATCTTGAGTATTAAGCCTAACTGGGGAACAACTAGTAACCTCTTAATCATCTCTCACTAAATTCCTAGGCAAAAAAAACCTTTTAGATGACATGTTTTCAATGTCTGACATATTCATGTAATAGAAATCTGGTCAACAACAAGGCAAGCAAAACTACTTTAAAATACTGATTAACTGGGGTTCGATTCCTTTATAAAAATCTAGAACTTCCTAAGAGCATCTTGACTTCAGTCCCCAAGCAGCTGGTGGAAGGCTGCTAGGGGTGGGGTCAGCAGATGGCTCTGGGCTTGTGCTACCAAGGAGGTGGAGATAAAGGCCCTCTCCGCAGGGTGCCGAAAGCCAAAGAAACACACAGACATCGTACGACAGGGCACCGATAAAAGTAAAGCACAAGCAAAATCAGCAGAAATCTGAAAAGCCTCTGAGTTTCCCTTTGATATCTTTCTAAAAGAGAACTCAATAGAGATTTAGCCTTGCTTAGTCCTAATGTGAAATCATAAGCAAGATTTCAGTTTTCCAACATGTAAAATCAATCTAGATCTATCCTATCCAACACAGTAGCCACTAGCCACATGCAGCTATTGAGTACTTGAAATGTGGTTAGTACCACATGTTGAAATAATAATATTCTGTATGTATGGGGTTAAATATATTATTAAAACTAATTTCACCCATTTTAATGTGGCTATTTGAAAATTTAAAATCATGTATGTGGTCCATGTTATATTTGTATTGAATAGTGATGGTCAAGATCATGATGTCAAATAGATTCTACTTTGAGAGTCAAGGTTGGTGGGAAATCCAGCTTAGTGAGAAACCCAGCTAGATGGGATCATTGATGATGCTGCCAAGGGCACAGAGACATGGGGGAGAAGGGGGTCAGCAACAATATTCTCCTTCCACAAGACTTTGTAACTTCTCCATTCTTTAAATAGGTGCCCCCATATCTCCAACCACCCCAAGCTCCATTAATATTCATGTAGATGCCAACATTCTTTAGTGACCCAAATATATGCTGCTTCTAGCTGTCTGATAGCACAGTTTTAGTATCTTTATTGTCCCATCCCAGAGTGGGGGCAAGTAGGACCCTAGAATGATCTGAATTCACAGATGGCACCTCAAAGAATCTATCACCAGGCATTCACTCCACTGAGCTCCAGGTTAACTGGTGACGAATGAGCCAGTCAACACTGAAGCTTACCATTACCTAGTATTCACCAAGCACCCACTGGCCAGAAGGGGTGAGGAACATGACTGGCAAGCAGTTATATATCTGTACCACCCCAGCCCCAGGACTGACCACTAAAAATGCTTTAGTCTCAAGTTCTGGAGAGTCAGACACATTTCAATCAAGCTGGAAGGAGCAGAGACCAGGCAAACCTCAACAGCTCAGCAGAGAATTGGGAGCCAATGTTAAGCAAGCATCCAGGCGGTGGTCAGGTGATAGTGTCTGCTGCCTGCTGGCTCACCAAGCCATTCCCTTAGCCAGAGCTCCACCCATGGGTCTCCCATAGCACCTGTTTCCACAACTTCTAAACATCTTAGGGGCCCAATGCAAATGTCACCTCTTCAGAGGAGGTTTCCCTAATCTGTACCTGCATGTTCTCTCTACCCTTTGAATGGGGAGCTCACACCACATGCAGCCCAGGTTACCTTCCCATGGGGCATTCCCTGTGTGTTCTCCATTAGTCTAAGTTCCTCAAAGGCAGAGGCCAGACCTACTGATCTCAATATGGTCCAAGATGCCTAGCACAGTGTCTTGCATAGAGTTGAGCACTCAAATATCTGACTCATCCTCTACTGCCTCAAGGTTGCTAAAATCCCAATTCAAATATGACACCAGCCCCAATGTAAGAGACAAAGCCAAACATTTGGAAAAGCCATTTGAGTGGTCTCCTACAAGGCTGCATGAATGTCCTAAGGGCGAGAGATCGTGGACCAAGACTGAGTGGGCACAGTCCTGATCTGTAAGCCATCTGCTGCACTGAGGTGCCAGTCGAGAGAATGAAAACCAGGCCATCCCCCAGCCGGCTTGAGGTGGAATTCAGTCCTTGACAGCTGAGAAGCACCACGTGCTACCCCAGCTGCTCCCACAAGCCTTTGTCCCTGAGCCTCTTATAAACCAAAACCCAGAAACCCACTCTTGGGGTAGGCAAGCCCCAGGCACCTGTTCCTTCTCTTGCGCCCCAGGGACACTCCCTTTCTCTCCTTGGTGCTCAGGTTAGCCCCACAGTGAAGTCATTTGATGAAGAGCTAATTTATTTCAATACATTTAGAGGCCTACTCTCAGCAGGCAAGGGCATTATTGGGGGGAGGACGGACTAGACCAGAAATCCAGTAGCATATAGAGGGCGTCAGGCCACAATTGTAACTACATTCTCTACTACAAGTCTCTACTCTCAATTTTTTTTTTTCTTTTTGAGGTGCCAGGGCTGGGGATTGAACTCCGGACCTCTTATATGGGAAGCCACTGCTCAACCACTGAGCCACATGGGCTCCCCTGTGTTTTTTGTTTTCATTTGTTTGCTTGTTGTTTTTTTGTTTTGTTTTGTTTTGTTTTTAGGAGGTACCGGGGACCAAAACCAGGACCTCCCATGTGGGAAGCAGGCGCTCAACTACTTGAGCCACATCTGTCTCTACTCACAATTTTTCTAAGCTTTTTTATTCTCTCAGTCCCCAACACGTGGGTAAAGCATCTCCACCTCACAAAACTTAGCAAATTTTAGAAGCAGTAATAATGCTCATGTCCTTTAACCCACAATCGTGTTCTTGGGAATCTATCTAAAGTAATCCAAAAGACGGAAAAGGGAAAACACCATGTACATAAAAATATTTGCTCATTCACCTGCCCAATATTTATTAAGAGCCTAACTCAGGCCAAGTTCAGCAGTTAACACTAGGAGAATTGGATGAGAGCTGATCAATATCTGCCGCTGACACACTCCCAGTGAGCAAACATTTTCCTTTACACCAGGAATAAACACTAAGAAAACATGTTCACAAATAAAACCAAAATACAAAATGCCTAGTTTTACATTAAAAAAAAACTTTATACATTATATAAACCTTTAAATAGTACAATCAAAATGCCAAAAAGTTTTCTTCAAAACATGGCAAAGAGATTATAAAATTAATCTAAGGTTTCAACTCTGAGAATTTTGCCAAAAAAAAAAAGGAATGGGTGGGAATTTTGTCCTACAAAAGTGTTAAGCATAATATAAAAACGCAGTAATTCTTTGGTTGCCAAAGAATCAATATGCAGAGCTAAGTACATATAAAAATATTTATGTAGCATTTCAAATCGAATCAGTGGGAAAAATATCAATTATTAAATAACACTATTAGGATAACAGGCTAAATATTTGGAAAGAAAATTATTATGAATTATGATCTAGGTGAGAAACCTAGGTCGTGATATAAAAGAAAATAAATTCAAATTTGATTAACGATTTGAATATAAAATAGGGAAACGGATGTGGCTCAAGAGGTTCGGCGTCCGTCTACCATATGGAGAGACCGGGGTTCGATCCCCGGTACCTCCCGGTAAAAAAAAAAAAAAAAAGAATATAAAATAAAACCCATTTAATTACTAGAAAAAATACCTACACAAATACAGCTAAGTTTCTGCCTGTTTCTGCATCTTATGACAACAGTTGTTTCTGCTAAATTTTAAAGGTATACAAGGGATGGTCCAACTTTAAATCAAGCAATGTGACACAGCAGAAATTCTCTTTGGAAGGTTTTAGGAGGCACCTCCAGAACACCTAAAACTAAGTACAATCAGTGACAATGAGATTCATATTCAGAGGATGAATGCCAAGTGCACTATGATGCGTGGACAAGGAAAACAAACCACTCTTCCAAACTGAACCCAAAATTGAAAGTTCAAAGGCCAAACACTTCAAGAGACAGTAAGTGATGGAGCTGCTTCTAACATGGGCAGCTCTATGGAGCTAGTTCCAGGTTGAGTAGCAGCAGGGAGTCATTCTAAAGCCACAAAAGAAAAAAACAAAGTAAATTTCTACTTGTCTGAAAATGCCATAAATCAAATTAAAAGACAAATAACAAACTAGAAAAAGACCAAACAACCTCCAAGTCACTGAGCATGGAGTTTTATACCTCTGTAGCTTGGGAGAACCTCTTACTTTGTTTGCTTTGTGAGCTTCTATTCCTCTTTACTTACAAGGATTCTACTCCTCTTTACTTACAACACACACACACACACACACACACACAGCTTAGACTTTTATTTCAAATTATAAAAACAATATACATTTGCTGTGGAAAATCTGGAAAACACACACAAAAAAAAACAAAGAAGAAAATAAAATGAACATAACTGCATTACCAGAAATAGCCCCTATCAATACCTTGGTATACATCCTTCTAAACTTATTCTATCCATAGATATATATACGATTTTTCTTTATAAAATTAGAATGGTTATCTAGACTCTTCCATAATCTAAATTTTCATATTAATAATATTATACACCATTAATCGAACAATTACCATGTGCCGGACATACACAGCTAAACACTTTATACACACTGCCATGTAACTCTCATAACACTCTCACAAGATACGTACCCATGGACACTGAAACCTGACTGCCTGGGTTCAAATCCCAGCTCTACCACTTGTTAGCTGCATTAGGCAATTTATTTAACCTGCCCAGGCCTTGGATTCCTCATTGGTAAAATGGGAATAAAAATAGGAAGTTACTTCATGGTGTCGACGAGGATTAAATGAGTTAATACATGTTAAGCTCAGAACAGTGCTTGGTACACAAAAACTACTCATTAAGCATTAGCTAACCATATTACCACCATTGCCCAAGATCTCACAGCCAGTTGGCACAACCAAAATGCAAATCTGGCTTTGTGTTCTTTGCTATGAAGGGGAAGGATAGGAGTGCATGTCCAAGGACAAAAATCCCTCCTCTCAGCATTTCCGCAGAAATCAGAAGTTCCTCTATGGTTTTTCTCAAATACTGAAATGTTGATGATCTCAGTCAACAGCAAAGTTCAATCTAAAACCCTGTATCTGGGAAGTGGCTGTGGCTCAATCAGTAGGGCTCCCATTTACCATATGGGAGGCCCCGGGTTCGGTTCCCGGGGCCTCCTGGTGAAGGCAAAGCCCGCCCGCATGGCGTGGTTAGCTGACCCAGCGAGCATAAGCAGCAAGGGGGGGATAAATGAATAAATAAATAAAATCTTTAAAAATAAATAAATAAATAAATAAAATAATAATAATAAAACCCTGTATCTGTGTTGGCTTCAGGGAGAAGGGCAACTCCAGAGGCTGGCAAACCCACCAGTGAAGAAGGTCCTCTGGACATCAAAACTAGAGGGGTCAGACACAGCATCACTGGGTCTAAGGGAGTGCAATCATCAGTCTATAAGGTACCTCCACTGTATGCTCTTAGCCATGATTCTGCGCTAAGGACATTTCTTAAAAAAATGGACTGCAGTTAGCAACAACAAGACTATACATAAACAAATATGGAGAAGACAGAAACCATTCTCCAGCATAATAGAATTGCCAGGTCTCCAAGTCCTAAAGTCCCCTCATCAGTCTCTCAGATCCATGCTCCCTGACATTCTCAATCCATCTACCCCTAGGCCTCTGCAACAACCTTCCAAGTGGTCTTGCTGTCCTCAGTCTCTCCCTTCTCCAAACCTTCTTCTGCCACCCAGCCAATGAAGTCATTTGTATCTCATGCTTAAAACTCTCTGATGGCTTCCAAGTGTCATGCAATTTGAGATGGTAAACTGGCCCACACTGCCCCACACTCCAGAGGACTATGTATGGCCTTTCCCCAAACACAATGGGCAAGCTAAAGCTAGTTCTGCTTCCAACCCATACCCCAACTGCATAAAAATCTACCTGATAAACGCTTACTCATTCCTCAAGACTGCCTTCAAACAACATCTCATCTATGAGGCTCTCCCCTCGTCTCTTGCAGAACCAATCATTCACTCCTCTAACATGCAATTTATGTTAAGCACACCTCAGTCACCACTTAGGGGTATGGACTCTGGGCTCCTCTCCAGTTAGGTCCTACCATATTTATAAGCCAGAAGACTAGCATAACCATTGGTCATGAAAGGGTCCCAGAAAGGAGATACAGATGGGTTAAGTTTGCATATCTCATAAAAACCAAACTGCATGAAGAGTTCTACTCACTTTTATTTCTTAAAAAGATGCAACCACTACTCATGATGAAGGAAGTTTTGTTTCTTAAACCTAAGGAAGGATAGTTGGACTTCCAGGAAATACCTAAGGAAATTCTTCCATAAGCAGTAAAAAGCTCAAGAATATTGTAAGCAGTCCGATAACACAAAACAAGACTGAGATGGAAAACAGACTACAATCCTAAATCTGATAAATAACTTCAGTTCCAAATTTTTTTTTTGAATGTTTCAAAATCATGAGCCTGGGAACCATCTCAAGGGATCATCTGGCCTGGTACCAATGGAAAAAAAAAAATGTGATTTTTCTCTGGGAAGGTTTTGAAATCTTCTGTCTCAGCCCAGTGACAAAGACAGTGACGGAAAATAATACTGGGTCTCCCAATTCCTCAGAAAATGGAATGCAATTTCATTCCATTCCTCTACTGAACACAATAAATTCTCCTTTTGTTTGTTTAAATTGCTACCTTAGTAGAAATGCTTCAACATCTGTTCATCAATTGTAACAAATGTACCACACTAATGTAAGATGTTATTAATAGGGGGAAATGCGACAGGGGGTGGGGTATACGAGAATCCCCTATATTTTCAATGTAACTTTTCTGTAATCTAAAATTTCTTTTAAAATAAAGTTTAGACAAATATGGTGATACACAGGAAAATTACAACTAATGTAACTTATGGACAGTTAACAGTAATATTGTAATATTTTTGCAGCAATGGCAAAGAAGACATACCAATTCTAAGGAGCAATAGGAGGTATAAGGGGCTATGGGATTTTTACTCCAAAGTAATGAAAACATTCTAAAATTGCCTGAAGTGAGGACAGCACAACTCTGTGAAGAAAATGAGAGCCACTGAGTGTACACTTTGAATGGACTGTACAAACAAGGGGACTATATAACACAGGAAAATATGAGAATGTTCTCTCATTAGCTATAACAAATGTATAATACTAACACAGGGTGTTAATAATTGGATGGGTTGGCGGTGGGTTGGGGGAAAAATAAATGAAATTTAAGATATTGGCTATAGTTAGTAGTAATGTTTTGACAATGCTCTTTCATAGTTTTTAACAATTGTTTCACAACAATGCAAGGTGTTGGTGGTAGGGTAATATATGGGAGTATATGTATATATACTGTAGATACATATATGTATATATGTACTGTATATATATATGTGTATATATATGTATATATACTGTATATATATACTGTATAATGATATGCATGTTTGTTTTGTAAGTTCAGAACTTATACATTTATTGTTTATGTGTGTTCATATATGAGTGATAGACTTCAAATAAAAGAAAAAAGTTAAAAAAAAAAAAATTGGGTGGGTTGGAGGAAAAATATACCAAATTTCAGGTAAGGACTATAGTTAGTAATATTTTGACAATGCTCTTTCATAGTTTGTAACAAATGTTTCAAACTATACTTGTTTTGTAAGGTCACAACTTTTACTATACACTTATTGTTTACATATGTTCATGTATGAATGATATACTTTAATAAAATTTCATTTAAAATTAGCATTTTCATCCATTGTCCTAAAATAATTACCTGGACTTTAATCTGAATCCTTTCCAAAGGCTGAGCAAAAACCGACACCCCACCCACAATCAATTTCTCTGAACAGTCTGAGTCAGGGGTAGACAACCTTTAATTAGGAAGGTGCTAGACTTCTCATCCATTCATGGAGGTGGCAGCCTGAGGAGTTTTGCCATCTATAATATTCAAGCATCGCCCTTTAAAAAGCAAGCATCTTTAGAAAAGCCATGTCTTAAACCTATTTTCAGCTAACACTTTTCTGAGCTGTTACCAATTTAAGAGAATAGCAACTAAGGGCAATGGATTAGGAGAGCAGCACCTACAGAGAGAACAGAGAAAAGCAAATGCATGCTCACAGGAAAGGGGACAACAACAAAGATAACTGGATGTGTGAGTGCCTGGCTTGCAAAGCCGCCTGCAGCCCAGGCCACCCACCAGGACTGGGCAAGACATTTTATCAAGACAAGGGCAAGGACAAGGCCTCTCTCTGGGCCTGCTCTTCCCTACAGGAAATGTGGAAGCCTATTAGAAATGCTTTCTGTTTCAGAGGGAAAGGGAGCACGTGGGCTGCAAGTGACCACAGGGCTACATTCCTTTGGTTCCCTATCAGCTCTGGCATTGCACAATAAGAGAGTGCCAGGATTTTATGAGTTCAAGATAAATAAGAACTCCTGCGGCCACAGCCAGCAGCTTATTGGAGAGCCCCACTCCACCTCGGCCTGTGATGGCTTTCACACCATGCATTAAACTGGCTTCATGTTCTAAACTTAAAATCAGGACACAGAATGACTGAAGTAATATGAAGTCTTAGGAACTAGGAGTCAGGGATAGGTAGATTCCCAGATTCCACCCATTAGAGATTGGGGGGAGGAGGGGAGGAGCCAGGTACCAGGACTCTGCCCAGCCTTTCTGTGAACTTACAGGAACGTTTCAGAACAATGCTGATTTCTAACTGCCTTCTAAGAGCTGGTGTCTCAGGAGATTGTCAGATCGTTCTCCTCCTAAATCATTCTGTTATTTACCCCTCTCTGGGTGAAAAACGGCAGTCCTAAAAGTCCTTACCAGCTATTTGGAGATGGCAATCACTAAAACTCACTCTCCCAGGAGGCCCCATAAAGATGCCCAGCAAACAGGACTCCCCTCCAGGGGCCCCGCTCTGAACCACCAGGGAGGAGCCTGGCGTGTGGGTCCCGTACACCACTAAGTGGTCCGCACAGGAGACAGGCACCTTGGGCCCACTGGGGGGGGCGGGGCTGGAGGCTGCGGTGGAAGAGGTGCATGGCGGGATGGAAAACTGGGCCCAAAAACCACTGCTCAGGAGCATAGAAACTCAGAATGCAAAGAAGATATGCAGATACAAACCACAGAGTGTCAAATGAAGGATAAAGGGCTCACGCTTCACTTGTCTCTACCCACAGAGTTCAGATATTTCTTGTCCACTTAGGAAACCATCATCAAACAGCCAAAGAGAACAGTCGTTCATGATCTGGACAGGAGCTGTGTTCCTCAGCGATAACCGCGGAGGTCTGCGACAAATGCAGATTCCTAAGGCCAGCCCTGGCCTACCAAACCAGAACCTCTAGGGGTGGACCCTGTAATCTGGAGGTTCTTCTCCACACTAATTTTGAGAACCACAATTCTGACAGAGATGTTTCCCTTTTAAACAGAAATGAAAAAATTAAAAAAAAAAAAAAGCCTTTTAGCATATTCCCTCTGGGACATTATATGTGAGATCTGTATAAACTTTAAAGCTTAAAAAACTGGAGCAGCAAGAGAAAATTCAGCCAACAGCCAAGGGTCTGTTTTCCTAAGCAAAAGCATTCTCTGGTAAACGCTTCCACAGAGAAGGCCTCTGAACAGTGACATACCAGGCTTAACCTAGCCTCTTCAGAGTAACATTCTTAGAACTTTCATGTGAGTAAATTTCTTAAATCTGTGCCCCAACACAAAATAGTTAAATGTATAATTTAAGTATCTATATAGAAGCAAAAATAGAATAAGCCTAATTTCCTACTAATGGATTAAGAAAATATGAAGTAAATGCCATCAAACTGCTAGGTTTAAACTAGTAAAATGTTCACATGTCTAGAGAAGGTTCTAGAGCCAGGGCTGCCACTAACCAGCGGTGGGAGTCAGATTCCTCACTGAATCATGCAGGCACAGGGCAGGCTGATTTCTGAGGGCCTCTCCAGCTCTGACTCAGGACTAATGATCCTCAGCACAAACACACCAAGTGACTTACTTCCTCCTGCTTTAGGGCCACTTAATGACAATGTCTTAATCCCCCATAGAACACGCACAGGACAAGCTCCCTGAGGCCAGAAGCAACGTCTGCATCCTGCTGTATGTCCATCAGGTACTTGCTCAACACAAGTGTGTTCAGTGAATGGCTGGCTAGCTGCATTAAATTTCAAAAATGAGGCTACCTTCTCTGCAAGCACAGCTTCCCCTGGACATCAGAGAGCTGGAAATAAATGAAAGCTGGGCTTGTTGCCTAGAAATAATTCCTGTAATCCAAGATCAACATCTCTGATAACACTGGCCTGCCCACCTCCAGTCTACTGCCAGGCCTGTCATCTGATACTTAGAGCACGAAGTTTAGGCTTGGGGAGAAGAGTGTGGGGGCCTGTCCAAGAAAAGCCTGTTCTCTCCAGGAGGATTGGCCCAGGAAATGGGCAGAAGAAGAGGGGCCCAAGGGATCTCAGCTCTAGAAACTCACCCTTCTCTACCAGATCCCGGTTCTGCCACACAATCTCTGCAAAAGTTAGGCAAACAGTCAAGTACGCAAACTCATCAAAAGATGCTGATTTCCATCTGATTGGAAACACATCTTGCTGACCCAAGAAGAACTAAGTCTTTAAGCAGCTACACAATTATACTAAAACCTACCAACTTCCCCAGCCCCATCTTTTCCAAGGAGTTTTTCTTGATAATTTGCCAGATAGATCTCTCCAATTCTGTAATGCCCACAGAAATTATCATACAAACCACAGATTTCTGGTTCTGAACCATATCCAAATCAGTACTTTACATACAAGATTTCCCCACTCCTTCACTTACTATGGAAAGATTCCAGACCTTCCTCGGAATCAAAATATTTGCAGAAATTTGGTAATTACTCCTAACACAAATATGGTATCTCTCCCAGGCCTTTTTTTTTTTCCAAAACCCTTGCAATTCTTCTGATGATATCAAGTGTCAAACTATTTTTTCAAGTCTTCTTAACACTTAGTAAAAAAAAAAAAAAAAAAAAAAATCAGTGGAGTATTTTACTACTGCATCTGCAGCAGGAAGTATAATGCTTAGAACATGGTAAACATGCACCTGCCTTTGAGCATAAAACACGAACACACCATACACACACCCCACAGTCCAATAGGGCCTGAGAGCCTGAATCATTCATTCAGTCAACAAATATCTACTGAGCACCTAATATGTGCCTGACATTCCCCTAAAACAGGGCTTCTTAACAAGGGGTCAATGAACTTGAATTTAAATTAAAAAAAAAAAAAAAAATTATTCTTGTGGGGACATGTTGGTGCAGGTGTGATATATTTATTAAACAATATACAGTTAGAGTGGACTTAGTAAGGGGTTGTGGAACAAAAAAGGTTAAGAACCTCTGCTCTACAGGATTCAGCAACGAACAACCCAAACAGAATCCCTGCCCTGATGGAGCCTCTCTTCTAGTAGGATACAACAGCAGATGCTTAAAGATGGAAACAAGACTAGACTTGAAATCAGGGAGCTTAACTTAAGTACACAGCAAATATGAAAAACTATCCTGAATTCAGGGTTTCTTGTGCTGCCTGGCGTTTACGGGGTAATCGTGAAAACTTCCGTTTCCCCAGGGGCCATCTCAGCTTCATGCCCCTCAGAATGCCTCACACATACAAGTACCTAGTATACTCACTGAAGTGAGTTATCCAGGTAGAGTACTCAGCAGAACACTAGCATCACAACTCCCCAATCCACCATCTCCATATTGCATTCACTCTATGAAAGCAAGCAAAAACCCGCTAAGGACTCTCCCAGGCAGGATTCGGTCAATACGGACTCAAGTATAATTAAGATCCTACTACATAAATCTCTACAAGAACCAGAAATTCCCAATCAAAAACCCTCCCTCCACCCCAAACTGAGAGTCATTTCTACAATATTAGGGTTCTTGTCTTTCTTTGAGGAAGGGAGGGAAAGGGGAAGAGGTTATTGTTCATATTTTATTCTAGCAAAAATATGCCACAAGGACAGGAGGTGACCAGAGACCAGAAGGCTGTAACCCAGTGGCTTACGGGTAAAGGCACCTGACCAAGGACACTTGTCCACAGCCCTTAGAAACCTCAGTGAGGTGGAAGATGGTATTCACACCTCTGCATTTAACTCCTCCCTCCCTTTCTCAAGAAGCAGTTTCCTCCAAGGGGGAAGGAAATTGGCAACACGCACATGTGCAAAGCAAGAGGGCATGAGGAGTCAATGAAGGTGGCCGTTAGGAATGCTTCAGGAAAAAAAAGCCCACCAAGGTTGGGCAGGCCCAAGCCAGCTTCCTAAGACCACAGCACCCCACAGCACACCCCACTCAGAAATAATAGCGCTTAAGAAGCAATGGTCCAAGATACTTTCTACTTTGCATTTATCTACTTTCAAACCTGTGTGTCAGTACATAAACAAAATACTTCAACCCTTAAAACACAGACAAGAGAATCCTCCAACACAGGTAAAAATACTGGACACAACCCAACCACGAGTTTGGTAGGAAAAAAAAAAAAAGCTATTTGTATTTGTCAGTCCCTACTTAAACTCTTCATTAGTTCTACTCCTCTTAGGACAAAGACCAAAATCCTGTCCTGGGCCCCCTCCCCAAGGCCATCTCCCCTTCATTCCCAGCTTCCCATCCAAGGACCTCACTCATGCCATTCTCTCTCCCTAGAAGTCTACATCCCTTCCCCATTCCCCAGTTAATACCAATTCATCCTTTATATCTCAGCTCAAATGTCACTTCCTTAGGGAAGTCTTTCCAACCCTCCCACCCAAAACTAGATCAATCTGCAGCTCTCTCCTTTCCAACTTCATAGCCCTGGTCAGTGTTTCTCATATTTTTTATTAATGTCGGTCTCCCCTGTATACTGAAAGTTCCAGAGAGACAGGAACTGTGTTTGTCTCATTCTCTCTATATCCCCAGTGCCTACTCACACACAGTAAGTAAATAAATGAATGATAAAAAGTCCCTGAGGCTGACACAAAAGTCAGCAAACTACTGTTTTTGAGGACCATATCCAGCCCTTTGCCTATTTTTGGATGACTTACAGTCTAAGAATGGTTTTTACATTTTTAAATGGTTGGAAAAAACATCAAAGAATATTTTATGACACGTGAAAACGATATGAAATTGAAATTTTAGAGTCCATAAATAAAGTTTTACTGAACACAGCCACTCTTTTTCTACGGTTGTTTCAGTACTACAATGGCGGAGGAGAAAGCTCTGACAGAATCCATATGGTCTGCAAAGCCTAAAATATTTATTATTTGGTCCTTTATATAAAAAGTTTTCCCACCCCTGGTATCACAGTGTCTTCAGTCCAGGCTGTGAGGATGAAATACAAGAGACCTGAAAATGCGGGACAGACAGTAATCTCCTCTGGGGAAGGGTGAGTCATATTCTTTCAGATTCCTGATACCTGCTATAGTGGGCGTTTGCTGAATGGCAGCCACCTCCATGACACGAGGCAAGAACGCCTTTAATACACCCGTGCACTTGAGAATTCCGGTCGATCACGTCTTAAAGGTCAGAGCTCACACGAAAACCAATGCTTACTGGATGACCACTTTCCATTCATTCAACAACGCCTTCCTAGGTGCCTACTCTGTGCCAAGCACTGTTGTAGGAGCTGAGGTTACACTCAGCAGTCCTCGTGGAGCTCCCACTCTGGTGGGCAGAAAATAGGGTGGAGACTACCCTATAAATGAGGCTCGTGTCAGTGGCAATGGAAATTGGAAAGCCAGGGGTGGTATCACGGGCATGATACCGTATCTCGGAACTTACTAATTGGGAAGCCATGGCAAGCCCAGGAAAAGTTAAGTCCCCATAAAAGACTTAAAACAATACATCAAGATCCCTGAGCAGATACCCCAGGGCAGAACAGCTTAACCAGGAAGCTGGGTCACCACATCTACTTTGTACTGAACCCACTACGATTACCGAAGCTAACAAATGTTTATCATTAAGCTGAGATCAGTTTCAACACCAGAGAATGTGCATCCTTCTCACAAAAAGGGGGCTAAAAGTAGGACTACTTGACTGTTCAGTTACATTATGACTCAGAAAGCAATACACATGGGGATTTGAGCGCCAATGCTTTCAAGAAAGGGAGCAAAATCGATCTGTCGATGGTCTGAGGCCACTCGTTGCTCTGGAGACAGCAGAGATGTGGCAGAGCAGGGTTGATCAACCTTTCCCCTCAACTGTCACATGTTCTCCTTCCCCTAAGGGCCGGCTCACTCCAAAGCTGCCTCCCATGCTCTGTTCCCAGCAAAGGTGGGTTAGAAGCCAGTGCACGTGCACACACACACACACACACATACACACACACCAGGAAGCATCAACCTCTGCCTGATCCTTGTAGCAGTTGCCTAAAGTCCAGTAACCGGTACTATACATCCTGGTTAAAAAAAAAAAATAAGGCAGTAAAATGTTCCTGGTGCTTTCTTCCTGCATAAAATGGGAAGAAATCAAATTCAGTTAAGGGAAAAACCTTATCTAACCCAGAAGATTTGATGTCCAAAGTCAACAAAAGATAGACATGTCAGGATAGATAATACAATTAAATACTCTGAATTTCGGACACTGACTGGAGTCCTTCTATTTTCAAAGGGGGTCTGAGTCTAGTTTCATGACCTCAAACAAATCACTTCCCCTCTCTGGCCTCCTTTCTCTCACGTAAAAACAAAAGACTGGATTAGATCCTGAGTTTAGAAATAGAAATGTTTAGCCAAGAAATTCCAATATCGGTTTTCATTAAGACTCAACCAGTAAAACATTTTGGAAAAGCCCAAAACCACATCTTCTCCAGAGAAGGCTGAAAGATGTTTTAAAATAAGAAACATATGATAATACAATAAGCAAATTGCTGAATTTTCTTTCCTTTTTCTGTCAAAAGAAATGGCATCTGTAAAATTATATACAACTAGCTGAAGTTTGGGCAGGCTTTAATCCTCACTAGGATACAATCCCCTTTGAAAACCAGGGTCTCCCCTATGGCTGGACAGTCCTAAAGTGACATATTAAAGCTTATGGAGGGAAGCATATGTGGCTCAAGCAGTTGGGCACCCGCCTACCACATAGGAGGTCCCAGCTTCAGTTCTTGGTGCCTCCTAGAGAAAATGAGCAAGATGGTGAGCTGATGCAACAAGATAACACAAGGAAATGAAACAATGAAGAGACATAACAAGCAGGGAGCAGAGGTGGCTCAAGCCTCCCTCCCACATGGGAGATCCCTGGTTTGGTTCCTGGTGCCTCCTAAAAAGAAGACGAGCACACAACAACGAATGGGCACAGAGAGCAGACAGCGAGCACAAACAATGAGCAGGGGGAGGGGGCGGAATAAATAAATATAATAAATCTTAAAAAAAAAAAAAAAAGCTTATGGGAATCAATTCTTGAATCTAGAAGATCAGAAAGAAGATAAATGGCTAATTTACACTTTTACCAAGATAAAATTTTTACTCCTACAACTCTAAAGGAATCACTACATAATGAAACTCATCCTTCTTAAAACATTCTCCTACTGAGACCTATATCTCGAACGCTCCCTTCTTTTGGAAAACCTTGCCTATGTTTCCATTTCCAATGTTTTTGTAAAGCAGACACTTGGGCTCAGTATTCTATCTTATTCTGTGACTACTTTAACTTTACATATCAAAATAATCCTGCATCGTTGATAGCTCATATGAAAATGGATTTCCTTTTTTAAAAGAAATATTCTGAATATATAAAAAGATGGATAAAATAATATAACAAACACTGGTATACCATCCAACCCAAAAAATAAAGCACTGCAAAGACAGTGGATGCACCAATCACACCCCCTCTCTTCCCACCAGATGTAACCAACATCCAGAATCCAGGTCTCACCACCCCCACGTAGGTCTCCACACCCACCACAGCATATATCCTTGAGTGATCTCCAGCATTGTTTTGCATGATCTTCTTAATCTTTATATAAATGTTATCATTCTGTATGCAATCATTCTGTAGCTTTGATTTTCTTGCTCAATTTTATGCTTATGAGATTCGTCTATGTTGACACATACTTCTAGTTCCTTTACATCCACTGCTCCGCAACATTCCAATATATGAATACATCACATATTTGGCCAAAGATTCTGTTTACTTTTTCATACAGCTGCCATTTACTACCTACTATGTGCTAGCCATTTTCTGGGATCAATTACCCAACGTGGAGGATAAGATTCCCACTTGACCAAAGAGGAAACGGGGCTGTAACTTGCCCAACACATGTAAGCAGCAGACCTAGACTGCAAGTGCAAGTCCATCCACTCAACTCTAAAGCCATACTCCTGACATCATGCTTCACAGCCTCATTTGTGTAGATACCTCCATTATCAGATTTTTAATTCTTTTTCAAACAATTCCACAGGGAATTCATCTGACAGCCCATGCATACATGAGGACAAGCCTCTGCCTTTGGCCAAAGTCCCTCTGCACTCACTACAGTCGTTCCAAGTTTATACAAAAACACTCTCTAAATAAGCCTGAGATAAACTGCAACCCAGCTTGGCTTTCTTTGGAGAAACAGGCTGTCTGCACCCACCTAGAGATGGGAAGGCAAAGAAGCCTGAAGAACGTGGAATGACACCCTGCAAGCAAGAGCAGAGTCAGCAAGACCCCAAGAACAACCTCTGAGAGCAGCTCCAGATGCTGTCAACTCTGGAGGTCCTAGGGCACTAGGCACAGCTGACTCTGCTCTCCAGTTGGCTGGCTTTGCCAAGAGCTTTCATACATCCCAGCCCAGCCATGATGCTCTGGAGAAAGCCCAGCTGGCTATATAAGAGAAGGGAGAAGGAGGAGTGAGGGTGGAGACTCACGGCAACCAGGCAGGGAGCAAGGCAGGGAATAAGGCCTAGAGTGCAGCGGCCCAGCTCTAGGCCAAAGCCCAGACACCCAGATGCTCTAAGCAAGAGAATCCCTAGGAGATGATGGGTTCTAGTCCTCTAGGGACCCCCCAAAGAACTTCTCCACCCCAAAAGCCAGGGGTCCTGGCTCTCGTTCAATGTTTCTACACTAAATCCCCAACATGTGTCTCTCTGCAAAAGATTAAAGAAGCCTGGAATGAGCCAGGCATAACAAAGCAACCCCTTCCCACATCTCCCAGGCAAAATCAGGAGCAAGAAAACAGGCTCTGCCACTAATTGGCTCTGTGACCTTAGCATCCCTGCCCACTTTAGAGGAAAATGCAGTGAATTATCTCTAAAGACCCTGCACTTCTGATTCACTCTGTCTATAGCACTAAATACAATATTAACTCAGCACTTGACAGTATAATTCCTTTAATCCCAATCCTACGAGGTAGCCCCTACTATTATGCCCATTTTCCAGAGAAGGCAGCTAAAATACAAAAAGATTAAGTAATTTGCCCAAGGTCACGCCCAGTAGTTATAAAGGGGCCCCTGGGTGTGAAAGCCTACAGTCATAGATGAATGGGCAGGTGGGGAGGAGAAGAGGGCATGGAGAAGGGGCGGGAGGGAAGGCGCCAATGGAAATGATAGGAACGAAGTGTCTGAGAAAAGGGGAGGGGGCACTGGCATAAATCTAGGTAAAGGGCATGAGATGGGGACACGGGGTTGTGGGGAAAGGAGGGCAGACCAGGGCAAGATGTGAGGAGGCCTTTGAGAAAGGAGTAACGTGGATGTAGAAAAGCCCGATGGTCAGAGCTTGCCTGAGCTGGGGGTTGGGGCAGCCCCGGAGGTTAAGGAAAGAGAGCCCACTGAAGGATGTGTGGCGGGTTCCGGGGGTGGGGAGCGGTGGAGGGCAGGGTGAGGGGCTGCGGCGAGCTCGCGGTCCCACCTTGAGCACCGTGACAGCTCCAGCGCTGTGCACCTGGAAATGCGCGGGCGGCTCGGCGCCGGGCTCGGCCGCCTCGTCGGGGCCCTGGTAGCTGAAGCAGGCGTCCGCGATGTCCAGGTGGCCGAGAGGCAGGGCGTCCTGCGGGCTCTTGAAGTAGTAGAGGTAGCAGCGGCGCGCGTCGAACACGAACCAGCGGCTGCGGTAGCTGCGCAGCGGGCCCTTGCCCGACAGCTTCTGCAGGTATCCGCACAGCCGCGCGGGCTCCCGCCCGGGCCCCGCCCCAAGCTCCGCGGCGCCCCCCGGGGCCGCGCCCTCGCCGCCGCCGCCGCTCTCCTCTGCCCGTGCTCCGGCCCCAGACATTGCCCGCCAGCCGGTGCGCGCCAACTGCCGGCGCCCCGGCCCCACGCCGCCACCGCCGCTGCGCCCCCTCCCCGTGGCCTCGTTGCTCCGCACGGCCCGCGGGTGCGCAAAGAATCCTGGGATTTGTAGTTCCGCCCCCGCCGTGCCCGCCCCGGCCCGGCCCCCGCACCCTAGATGCGGGGTTCAGGAGGGTTTCCTCACCGCTGCGCCTCAGTTGCCGTCGTGTAATGTGGTGATCAAAATACCCGTCCTTCCGGGCTGTAGGAAATATTTTACTTCTTTTAGGGGTCTGAGTTACACCGGAGTATGCGTTTCTCAAAACTCATCAGACTGTCCACTTAAAACTGTGAATTTCACTGAATGCAAATTATACCTCAATATAAAACTTAATTTTTAAATCTCCGCCCTTATGGATTCCCAGGCTGATATTGTAAAAATGAGGCAAGATGAGAGAGCCTATTGCCAGACACTGAGTGGGTGCTCAGTAAATATTTGTAGAATGCATGAAGGAAAGCCAAAACATTTCCCGCCTCTCCAGACCTCAGTTCCTTCATTGAACTAAACAAATTATTTATTGTACGCCTTCTGGGTGCTGTTTCAGGTGCTGGGGGACAACAGTGAACAGGCCAATCACTTCCCTGCCCTCATGGAGATTATATTCTAGAGAGGGAGAGAGACAATACACAAATAAGCAGGTAAATATAATCTATGCTATGTTGTATAAATATTGTGGCAAAATTTAAGTAATGATATAAATAATGAATACTTCTTTAACATTAATTATATAATTAATTTATAGTTAAGTGCCAGTAATAGCATTTATTACCGGTGCTTTATATATTAACTTATTTCAACTCTTACAACAACCTTAGGAGGGGAATACTATTGTTTTTGCAATAGAGCAAAACAAGAGGATGGGAGCTGGCGGAGGGCAGGTCTTCTCAGGTATTTTCCACAGGATGGTCATGAAAGACCTCTCTGACACTGATCAGAGACCAGGATGATGTGAGGGAACAATCTATGTGAAGATCCAGTGGGAAAGTCTTCCTGGCAGAGGGAACAAAAAGCAAGTACAAAAGCTCATTTATTCAAAGAAATAATTTGTGAGAAGGCCAAGACAAAACAAATACCCTACCCTCACAGTTTTGCACGTTTTTACACAAACACAACAAAAGGCACAGGTAGAAAACCAAGATTTCTGAGATGGACAGGGATGCCAGATTAGACTGCCTGCTTGTAGCCAGACAGGTTGGAAAAGCAAGCTCCAAAGTCTTCCCTAGCTATTCTTCCATAGGCCTTACCTTAGCTGCCACATAAACGCTCCTTTCTTGGGGCCTGTCATGATGGCCAAAGGAAAGATGTCTCCCACATTAGTGCTTTTTAGCTCTCCATAGTTTTAAAGACAGGGCTCTGGAGCCAGAATGTCAGGAGTTGTCTCCTAGCTATGCCACTTACCAATGGTGTGACCTTGGGCAAGTTGTTAACCTCTCTAAGCCAGTCTCTTCATCTTTAAAATGGAGATAATACAAGTAGCTGCCTCATACCATTGTTACTGTAAGGAATGCTTGTGAAATCGCTTAGCTAGGGGCCTAGCATGAAGTAAGAGCCCAAGGAGGGTCAGCTGTTATTATTCTTACACAGTTAATGTTAATGTCTTCCTCACTAGCACTACAAAGGGGCTCTAGCAGTCAGACCAGCCCCTAAGCTCTGGAGGCCAGAGAACACAGAATGGGATGGGGACGGTCCACCTGAAGTTCAATTTGGGCCTGTCCCATGGGTAAAGGGGGACTGTGACTAATTGGCCTTCACAGCCAGGGTGGGGTAGGACTGGAGAACCCTATAGAAAGGAGAAAAACTAGGAGAACTGGTTATGTGTGGCCAAGGTTCTGGGAGGCTGAGGGGCAAGGTGGGGTATAGCCCATCTGTCCTCAGCTCTGTTAGTGAATTGTGAGGCAGTGGGAGTGGTCATGACCTTTGGTCCCAGAGGATAGAGCCAGGCCCCACAGTACCTCACCTGGAGGTAGATATCTACTGCTGTGCACGAGGAAGGCATTCCACATAGGCAGAGCTATCCCCAAATATTAAGGGCTGCCCCTGAGGGAGTGAGCCCACCCCCTTGGAACATGAGCTGGGCTGGCTGAACAGTTGCTTGATAGATGGTACCAGACAAGGCAGCTCTTAAGTCCCTCCTAGAGCCAGTGTCTGTGCTTCTCATGGACAAGCTGGGCCTCAGGCCTGACCCTCTGCACTTGAGCCTCAACTCTGCCTCCTGGTCACCACCGTCCCCAGGCCCTTAGTAGAGGATCTGGGGGCCATTTTATTTTATTTTATTTTATTTTATTTATTTATTTATTTTTTTTACAGAGAAGCATCTTCATTACCTTTTTTTGTTTGTTTGTTTTTGTTTTTGTTTTTTTTTGTTTTTTACCGGGAGGTCCGGGGGATCGAACCCGGGTCCCTCCACATGGGAGACGGACGCCCAACCAGTTGAGCCACATCCGACCCCCATCTGGGGGCCATTTTAAATGCATGCAGGACCCCTGCACTCTTCCTTTTGAAAGCCACAGCCCACATCATATTAAATGTACCCACATCCCATAGTAAACATATATGTAATTTTATTTTTACTATAAAAATATTTGCAGGAATTTCTATAATTTTGCTCTTGATATTATCGGACTATGGATGATTCATTTTGATTTGTGATTGACTATAATTTCTTGGCAGTCATCTTGCTTAGGGGGGATTTCTGGCCAAATGAGTAAAACCTAACCCACAAATTGTTTTCAGAAGTATGTTAGTCAGCCAAAGGGGTGCTGATGCAAAGTACCAGAAATCTGTTGGCTTTTATAAAGGATATTTATTTGAGGTAAAAGTTTACAGTCCCAAGGCCATGGAAAGTCCAACTCAAGGTACCATAAGAGGTACTTTCTCACCAAAGTCACATGTTGAAGCAAGATAGCAGGCAATCTCTGTCTGGTCTTTCGGGACTTCCTATATCAGTCTCCGGCAAAAGGCAGGTCCAGGTGCTGAGCCTGTAGTACCTAAAGTACCTAAACTATAAACTGGCCTGGCCCCTGCCCAACTCTGGCCAGGTCCAGAATATAGGTCTCTGAGAAGGCTGCTCAACCCTGAGTCCCCAACAAGAGGAGCAAAGTATGGAGGCCTCAAAGTTGGCAGCAACATGTCAACATTGGCCCCTGGAGGGTCCTAAGTCTCTGTCCACCCATCTGAGACAAGGAGAAGCAGCCCAAGCCTTCCAAGTCTCTCCCAGCGCCTCCAGGATCAACCCCAGTACCCTCCCGGTCCTCCAGGTGTCTCCCAGGCCTTCCTCTGTCCCTGTCCCCCTCCCCCCCGCAAGAACCCTGGGATTCTGGTTATTTCACGAAGAAACCCTGCACTATCTCACCCCCTCATTCCTAGGGTCCTGAGGCTCCCTTTCAGGGGCTGACCAGAAGAGGACTAGGTGTAGAAAAAAGACACATACACACAAAAAAATAAAATAAAGAAAGAAAGAAAGAAAAGAAAAAAAAAAAAAAGAAGGGGACTAGGTGATGGGACTTCACCTCATCTCTCTTAGCATCTTGCCCACTTTTGATTTGGAAAGTTTTTATAGTTTATAGAAAGTACAAAGCAAAAGCAGCTTCAGTTTCCCATCTCCAACCAGATTGCACACACCTAAGTGGAAGTTTTGGAGCTGCCTCTGGTCACTTCTAATGACTCAGAACCCTTCTTAAATGGCTTGTTGACATTTTGCAGTCATCGAGGTATCTTAGATTAAATGTCAACCTTCTTGTGGTCTGGGCTCAGCTTTGTACAGCCTTGCGTACCTCCCCTGTGCCTGGGGGTGTTTGGTGCTAGAGGGTTTACCCTACATGCCTGTGTAAGTCCCTGCCCATTCAAGCCTCCCAGAAAACCAGGGACCAGAAGGAAGCAGTCAACTGAGGAGGAAGTGGCCACTGTTTACCAAAAAGGGGAAATTTGGGCAATGAACTTGCTCCCACATGGCCAGCTTCTGGGCAAACCCTGGGGGAACACAGAGCCAGTGACTCATCCTAGGCCAATTTCCTCAGAGAAGGGTGGAGTGAAGCCAGTTCCTCCCAAGTAGCACCCCACCACATACTGCCTTTGCGTTTGAAGCGTTTACAGCTGGGGTGGGGGCAGGGGGGACAGAGAGAAAAACAGGCCCTACCACCTGATATGCGGTATGATCTGGCCATGGCCATGCCCTCTCTGGGCCACAGTTCCCCATCTGTGCAATGAGGCAATGGGTTACTAGGAGATCTCCAAAGGCTCTGCCTCTACCTGCTCTGAGACGGAAAGCCTGCAGTCGTTCCTCTAGCAGTTCCCCCAGGCCTCATGGAGCCACTACTCTTTAAGCACCCCCTACCCCCATCCATGCCCAAGGGCCTCCTGGTTTTTCCCCAACCATCCCAACCCACCTGTCACTTCACCAGGGCTCCACTCCTTCCTGCAGGCTGGGCTGCTCACTGTGGTTAGCACAAGCATTAACCTCTCTGGTGTATCACATTTGCATCTTCCCTGGGTCCTGCTGGAGAAGCCACCCTAAACCCCTACCCAAAGGGCAACAATGGAGACCTTCAGTCCCTGAGGCAAAGGTACAGGCAGAGATGGCTCAGTTATTTGTGGGTATGCGACAGGACCCAGTCCTGGTAGGGCCTTGCTAAACCCAGAGCACATCCCGAGGAAGCTGGCCTGCATGGGAAGGGGATTGGAGGTTATTGAGGGTCAGGAGAGATAATGGAGGGAGCAGAGTTGTGAATGGGGCTGAGCACTGGAAGGCTGGGGAGGTGGCAGGGAGGAGCCGGGTGACTTGAGAGCAGAAGCCACTTTGACTAGGAAGAGGGCTTCCCATGTACCTTGGCACAGACCCCAAGGGGATGCCCCTCACCATGCTGCCAGACCCAGGTTGGGGGCAGAATGGGCTGGGCCACTGGACAGGGGTTCCAAAATAAGACTGTGCTGGGAGGGGCTGTGTGACCTTGGGCCAAACATCCAGCCTGCCTGTGCCTCAGTTTCCTCATCTGTAGAATGGGAGATAATAATAGCATCTACCTCCTAGAGCTGTTGGGAAGCTAAAATGAGAAATGAATTTACCCAGTAAATCTTAAGCATGGTAGCTAATTCATTCAACAAGCATCCTTTCCCAGCCCCTGCTGTTTGCCTCCACCTGGTGTTGGGCGAACTCAGGGAAGGACTGGGCCTGGTCTCTGCTGGTTTCAAGGAGTCTGGAGGTGGGGGATGGGAGGGTGCTTCAGAGAGAGGAGCCCCACCAGGGGACCCCAGGGCTCTCAGATCCTTTCAGCCCAGATCTGGGGACTCAGGCTTCCAGTGGCCTCATTTCCCTACCAAACTAACAGGCAAATCTACACACCTTGTGGTTCTCTTCCTGAGAGAGAAAGCATCCGAAGCACTGGCCAAGCTGTCAGTCCCAGGGCCTGGGGACAAGGGCTGGGATAGGAACAGGTCTGGGTGACTCTGGGAGCTGATGGAGGGCAGAGGGTTGGCTGGGTCCTGGTGCCAGGCAGTTGAGGCCCCCACTTGAGTTAGGGAGAGTCGCATTGCCCAGGGAGCAGGTAAGGCTTTGACCCCAGGGGCGGCCTTATGTCCTTCCTCTTCACCGCCCTGTCCCCAGGAACTGGCACCATGCCCAGGACACATGAGCCCCACTGCCTTCACCATCTCCCTTTTCCTGAAGCCCTTGTGCTCTCCCCAGCCCCATCACTCAGCCAAACCTGATCTCAGATTCCTCCTTGGTCTGGGAGGTCAGGGCATTTTAACTGAAAGCTTGAAGAGATGCTGTCCTAATGGTGGAAGTACAGGCGTCATCCTAGTTAGGTGAAGGGGTCTACAACAGGAGTAAAAAAGGTGTTTATACAAGCACTGAAAAAAGGGGACAAGATCTTGGAGGGAAGCTTCCAGAAAGCAGTCAGGGTTTGCTTATGAGCAAGGAAGAGTCCCAGAGGAAGGCGGAGGGAAGAATGTGTTTTTAAACTTGCTTTCTGTTTTGGAGTTTGAATACATGAACACTTATTACTTTTGATTCAATGTGTTTTTCAAGTTCTTACAGGATTTGGGTAACAGGAAATAGCAGGAGCAAAGGCATGGAAGGCAGATGAGCATGTGTATGGGGAGGCAGCAAGGGGCACCCAGGTTTCTGTCTTGGCCCTGCCACTGCCTTGTTCTTTGTCTTGGGCAGCCCATTGCCAGCCCTGAGTCTCAATTTTCCCATCTTTAGAATGGGACAAGTGAGGAGAGTGTTACCAACTGGCAAATATGAAAGGAAATCACATATGTATGAATTTGAAGTGTTTGGCGCATGGCAGGGGCTGAAAAAAAAATCATTAGAGATTTACCATGGGCCTCTGTTTTCCCAGCTATAAGGTGAAGGGAGGGGAGACAGAGACAGGACTAAGCAAGGGGCAACTCCTGGGGTCCCAGCTGTCCAAGCTACCAGATACACCAGGCCCAGCGGGGCCCTAGGGTGGCTGCCTGGGCTCCAAGAGGCTGTGGAACAAGGGTTACCAAGGTACAGTCCTCCACCCCCTGCTCTTCCCAGCGGGCGAGCCCTAATCTGATCCCCAAATGCCCCTTCCCTTCTTCAGCTTTCATGGGCAAATTGTGTGTAAATCCACAGACTTTCATTTTCACGTGGGACACAGGACGGCTTACTAGTCAGGCCAGATAATCTATAGAGATTTTAATGTCTTGTTCAGGCTGCCAAAACTGAGGGGAGCCTCTTCAATCGGAGGAGTGGTTTCTGTTTCCTCTTGGGATGTTGGGGGCCCACAGGCCCAGAGCACCATGGATGGGGTGCTTCATGGGCTGGTGGAGCTAGTAGCATTTTTAAGACCTTAGTAGGCCTAAGGCACTCTTACCTTTGGGGACTTCTCACAATATATCAAACTTTCTTAAAAAATCACAGTCATATTTTACATTAAATATAGAGTTTTTGTTTTAAGCTTCAAAAAAGGGTTATTTTATCATTTTGCTTTTGAAATTATTGGGCTTCGAGGAATTCACTTAATTTATAATTGGGAATGATTTCTTGGCAGTCTTCCTGCACACTCAGGAATTCTTGTGAAGTAAGATAATCTGGCTTTCAAACTATTTTCAGATGTGATGGAACTTTTATGAACACTGAATGAAGCTGATGCAATATTACATTATATAGACATTTACTTTTACATTTATCAATTGTGATTTTGTAGTTTTCTCTTTTTGGATTTGGGAGCCAATACTTTTTCTTTTTTTTTTTTTTTTTTTTAATTTCAGGTCTTAGACATTTTTATAGGCCCTTGAAAAGTTCCCAGGCCCTGGCTTATCGTCCTGTGAATAAAACAGAACAGCCTGTGTTTAGTGGGAGGATGGTTGTGAGGGGAATCTCTGCCCAAAAGATGAAAAGACAATCTTGCTCAGTGGCCGCGAGGTACCAAAAGAGTCACAGTAAAATCAGTGACCTTGCTGGACCAACATCAGCCCCCACCCCATTTTTCTTGCATGCTTGGGGCCCTAAAATGACTGAGCTTGAAATTATCATCTATTCATTCATTCATTCATTCATTTAGTTATTCTATATTTACTGAGCATAAAGTAATACAGTCTCTAAGGAAGGCAATTTGGCACTATCAAGATTACAAAATGCAAATAATCTTTGATCTAGCAATCCCACTTCTGGAAATGAGTTCCATAGGTGAACTCACTCCTATGCATAATGAAATCTGTACAAGGTTATCCATTGCAGCATTGTTGGAAAACAAAGATTAGAAACAACCTAAATGATCATCAATGAGGGACTGATTTAAAAATTATGGTGCATCCATTCGAGAGAATACTATGCAGCTGTGAAAAAGAATGGACACCCTCTATGTACTCCTAAGCGTGGAGCACCAAGATATATATATTGTTACATTTTTTACAAGGCAATGTGTAGAACAACTGTATCGTATTCTTCCGTTTGTGTAAGAAAGGAAGGAAAATAAGAATATACATATTTCCTTGGGTATTCATAAAGAAACCCAGGAATGAAATTTAAGAAAATAATCTTAGTGGTTACCTACGGGACTGGGATGGGGTACGGAACTGGGTATGTAGGGTTTAATGCTTGAAGAGAGAATACTTTTACTCATACTTTTTAATATTTTTATTTTTAAAAACAAACATGTAGATGTATCATCTTTTTGAATAATAATGTAAAATATACTGATTGAGTCTATATCACTGTTCTAGGCACAGGGCTCAGTGGAGAACAAGGCAGATCATTTAATTGAGGAAAAAAAAATAGGATCATTCATTCTCTCTCCCTACTATCGTGGAACATAAAGTCATGCCTACTAAAGGAATGACTGAGGGGTACAAAAATGTGGTGTTCTTCAACTGAAACAAGCACACAACTAGAGTTTATTGAAAAGGCCACTTTGGCATGCTACCCAGACAGCTGGCTGCCAGCAGCACTTGGCCACATTCGAGGTTCCCACTGCACAGGCTCAAGAAAGAAGGAAGGGGAGGGTTGGTGCTGGGGTTTGCCCACACTTCTGGAAAGTGTGCTATGGCTGGGGAGGCATTCTTGCTGATCATCTTTCCTGCTTCAGCCCTGCTTCCTGAGAAGTCCTCTGGCTAAACACCCTCAGGAGAGAGTAATTTTTCAGATAATCCTTTACCATCTGTTGGTCCTACAGGAAGATTAGGACTTCGCGGGAGGAAAACTCTGGACAGGGAAGTTTTGAGAGGTGAGGGACTTAGAATTCTAGGGACTTCCCAATCCACAGTGCCTTTGAGCTGGGGCATGAGTAATCACACCATTTATTGCATGCGCACCATGCCTCCCAGCCACGGGATTCCACGGGTTGGCTCATTGACTCTCCAGGCCCTACCAGGCAGGTACTTTGTTTCCCCTCCATTGTTATAGATGGAAAAACTGAGATGGAATGAAGTTAAGCACCTCACTCAAAGTCACAAAGCCAGCAACTGGGATGTTGGCATAGGCTTCTAAGTCTGACTCCAGAGCCTGGATCCGCCTAATCCTTTGTTGGGGATTGAACCATATTCTCCATAAAGACATATTCAAGTCCTAAATCCCAGTCTTGTGGTTGTGAACTCATATGTAAATAGGATCTTTAAAGATCTTTAAGATTAGACCAAACTGAATCAGGGTGGGTCTTAATCCTATATGACTCTGACTCGAGTCATTATAAGCAAAGGAAATGTGGACATGGAAATAGAAGCTGTAGGAGGAAACAGAGACAGATCCTCAAGTACAGAGTCAGAGACTGACGGCCAACAAGCTATCACCAGAACACTTAAAGACTTTGAAGAAGGCATGGCTTGCCAATACCTTGATTTCAAGTCTCCAAACTTGAGCCAATAACTTCCTCTTGCTTAAGCCAACCAGTCTTTGGTATTTGTCATAGCAGCCTTGGCAAAGTAAGACACTCCTCTCCCTACGCTTCTGGACACTCGGGTGGAGAAGGTGGGCAGGGACACTCCAGTGTCCCGGGGCCCAGCACCCAGTAGATGACAGCAAGTGATGAACTAAACAATGGAACCTGGAACCGTATCAGAGACAATCTTTTCCTACCCCCTCAAGTCCTTCACCAAGACCACCTAATCCCCCAAACTGTGCATTGCCTCTCTTCAGCCCCACATTTCCTGAGTATAAATATAGACTCCTCCTTATTTGCCTGACTTTGTAATCTTCACCCCTGGCCCCACCTCTGTCCTAGGCCCAGTCCCCTCTTGTACACAAAGCCTTTGTCTTCTCATGCAAATGACCAGGTTCAGCCCATAAGTTTCCAGCCTAAAAGGGAGATGGAGAGAGAAATGCATCATGGAAAATTATAGAAATGCATTTCTTTGTATTTGAATACTTCCAGGACCCCATTTTGACAGCAAGCCGACTGTGGCTCAGACACAGCATCTTCAGAATTTTTTGTGCCATGGGCCTCTTTGGCATCTGCTGAAGCCTAAGGACCCTTTCTCAGAATGCTATTTTTAAATACATGAAACAATACATAGGATTACAACAGAAATCAATTATATTGAAATAGGTGGTGATCAAATATTTGTGATGTAGTAATATGAAATACTTCTTAGCATGTTATATAACAAGATCCAGCAGTGGATCTTATTACTCTACTTTTGAGGTAGCAATGAGAGAAAAATGATATCTTGAGATGTCTCTACAAGTATATTTTGATAACATCTGTGATTCCTGTTGGTGACGAAGTCACAGGTGTTGCTAACACTAAGGGAGTTTGTTCCCTGCATTCACAGTGGAAGGAAATGCTGCATTTCAGTTAGAAGTTAGGGAAAATTAAAATGTACTTCCCGGGAAACGGATGTGGCTCAAGAAGTTCGGCGTCCGTCTACCATATGGAGAGACCGGGGTTCGATCCCCAGGACCTCCCAGTAAAAAAAAAAAAAAAAAAAAAAAAAATGTACTTCCCCACTCCACTGCATCCCGCATTTAGAGAATTCCAGTCCATGCCAGTTTGGGCCTGGGGTTTCCCTTCTGACCCTGGCTTATGTCTGTGGTAGGGAAGACCAACTAGCAAGCACAGGAATATTGGTTCCCTCCCCATGTCTCCTGGCAGGAGTTGACAGCTCCACTGTGGAGGCTAGAAATTAATTGTTTATAAAGTGGTATCCCCATAGCTGACCCCTCAGGAACATTTACTATGTGCCTGTCCCTGTGTGGAGAGTGTTATTTGCAGCATTTTGCTCCAGCCCCACATGAGGCAGCTATTGCAACCCTCTTTTTATAGAGGTGGAAAATGAGGCTCAGAGGTGGGGAATGAGTGGCCCATGGTCACAGGATTGCCTTATGCCTCTGTCGTTCCTCTAAACTATATTGTGTCACACACCCTGCCCCAAATAGGCATATTTACCCTGATTTGAGATGCCCCATGATGAAATTATCATATAATATCAATAGTGATAATAGCAACCAACAAGGGAGGTCCCACTACGTTTCAGTCTTTATATCATCATCATCATCAAAGTAATGGCTAATATCAATTGCTGAAATAATTCAAACCCTGTTCTAGGGACCTAACTTATTTAACCTTCCTAACAGCAAGTCTTATCATTGCCCCCATTTCAAAGATGAAAAGACTGAAGCCCAGAGAAGTTAAATCACTCACATAAGGTCGCACAGCTAGTAAGGTGGAATTTGAACCCAGAAAATCTGGTTGTAGCCCTCTCATTTCTTTTTAAAGTAAACTGTTGTAGAACATATGTAGAGAAAAGTGCATAAGTCATGAGTTTAGAGCTCAGTGAATTTTCACCAAGCCAACACACTCATGTAGCCCACTGCCCAGACCAAGAAATCGAATGTATCAGTATCCAGAGGCCCCTCATACTCCCCTTTCGTCATTACCTCCCACAAGAGACCCACTACCCTAAATGCTTTCACCATTGATTAGTTGTACCCGTTTTTGAAATGTATATACATGCTCCCTCACTTCTTTTTTTTTTTTAAGGAGGTACTGGGGATTGAACCCAGAACCTTGTACATGGGAAGTAGGCTCCCAACCACTGAGCTACATCCGATCCCCACCTCAATTCTTAACCTTTACGCTATCTCATTTAGTCCTCACCACCTGGGGCCTAGAAGTAACTTCTTATTCCCATTTTGCAGATGAGGAAATTGAGGTATCTGCAACAACTTAGTAACTTCCTAGAGTCTCCAAGCCAGTGTGGAATGGAAGCGAAATTCTCATGCAGATCCTTGGGGCTGGCTCTTTTTGCAATATCTGCTACCTCATTGTGAACTAAGCCTGGATTTCTGCTGAGCAACTCAGAAGCATACTAGAGACGTTTGTATGAACAAAGTTAGGGTAAATAGTCCCATTTACCCTAACTGATCCAAAACTTCCTATCAAAGCCCTTTTGGGGGCCTTGCTACTCCAAAGGCCTCCCTCTGCTCCAGCCACGTGGGCTTCTGGTTGTTCTTTGGAATCTCCAGCAAAGTATCACGTCACAGTCTCTGCACTTGCTGGTCCTCCACTGGCAAGCAACATCTCTTCCCCCAAATACCTGGCTGGCTCCCTCGTTCACTGCTCCAGTATCACCTTCTAAATAAGGCTTCCCCTGAACCCCCAAACCTGACCCCTGTCTAAGTAATATGCCCCATGCACTCTCAGTCTTCTTCCTCTGCTTCTTTCTTGGAGTGCTTATTATACTTGATGTCATATTCTACATATATTTGTTCATTGTCTGTCTCCTTCCACTAGAATGGATGTGCCCTGTTATTTGCACAAGTGTTATTCAGTGCACTGTTTTATCCCCAGGGCCCAGATGTACCTGGCATACAGTAGGCACTCAATAAATCTTGAGTGAAAGGAGGAGGAATTAGCACAGAACTTTGACCTCCACCAATACACAAGTAGCCTCCATGAGGGAAGTGTAAATAAAATGTAAATTCACTGCTTTGCTAAGGTGGTGGTGCTGTGGACTTTAGCCATAGCTAAAGTTTAGCTGTGACAAAGATGAGAGGCTGGGGGGAAAGAGAGTCTAAACCCAGTGAGGCAGCTCACCTGCTGGGCCAGGAAGCCAGGTACCCCACCCCCACCCCTGATCCTGGCCCCATCAATCTCTAATGTGACCCTTCCCCCAATGTTTCCAGCCAACCAAGGACCTCGCCCGCCCCAAAGCGTCAGAGAGATGACAATAGGGCCTGTGTGCTGCAGGCAGTTGGGGAAGGCAGGGGCTTAGGCAAATGAGCTGGAGCACACACAGATATAGAGGTGGGCAGGTTGTCTGGACTCTGCTTCCACTTCAGTGCTTGCCAGGATGGAGGGCAACATTGAGCAGCTCAGCCTCAGGAGGGCACTCGAGGGGGTGAAGGACAGCCAGGCCCTGGCCCAGCTCCAGGAGCTGGCTCTGAAGTGGTTCATGGAGACGCAGGCCCCCCTCATTCGGCAAAATGGCACCCTGCCCCCCTGGTTTCATGGATTCATCACCCGCAAGTAAGGCTGCCCCTGTCCACATGCCCAATGTTGCCCACAGCTCCACGGGGCCAAGAAAAGGGTCTGGGGATTTTAGAATAAGACTGGTCCTGCCCTCTCCCTGGGTAAGGCAGGGTCCCCCAGAAATGGTGGGTGGGGAACAGAGTACAGTGTTCCACGTCCTCTGATGGTCACTTCTGTGGGCAGGGTGGGCAAGGTCCAGGATGGCTGGGGCTGCCAGGTGCCAAAAGAACACAAAGAGGGGCAGGTGGGGGCGGGACGTGTTTAGACGAGCTCTTTGATGGATAACTAGAGGAACCATATCACCATCCAAACTGGGGCACTCTTATGGATTAAGCTTGGGACAACCATCATACATGGGGACTATCCCAGGTAAACCTGGATGTACAGTTACCCTAGAAATAAAGGCTTTCTGAGTGGGCTGGATCTCCAAGCAGTCAAAGCACTGGATGGAGGAATGACAACTGTAGTCTGGCATAGAGTTACAGCTGGCATCAAGCCAGGGCCAGCTTCGTAGGCAGCGACCTGTGCAGTCACACAGGGCCCTGCATTCCAAAGGGCCCCGTGCTCAGTTTAATGCTCCACTGTCACTGTCTTAAAGTTCTCAATACTTTTTGAACAACGACCCCATTTTGCACTGGGCCCTGCAAATTATGTAGCTGGTCCTGCTTAGAGCAGGCACTCAGTAAGTAGTGAGTAAGTGGGTGAAGGACTATCTGGTCTTTGTACTGCCAAGCCAGAAGACAGGTGGACTTTTCCAGCATGTTTGTCAAATACCTGGCACCATGTAGAAATATCCACAGCTGACTGGGGCTGAAGGGCACATGAAGGGTGGTGGGTCCCTATGAGCTTATTATACTTGATGTCAACTCAGTATTGAGTATTGAGCAGTATTGAGCCTGGTATTTTAGGCAGGCTCCAGATATAGCAGTGCCTCTTCCCCCAAGAAACTCTTGTGGAGTATACAGCTTGCATAGCTGCACACTGTGGCCCTGAGGCAGGGAACCCCCAAACCTAAAAATCTCCAGCCATATGGATTCATCCAGGTGGATAGTAATGAACAGGGTTAGTGGCTAATGTGCCTGCTGGTAAAGAGGCAGTGAGGGGTGGTGCATGTGGCCTCAGACCCCAACCACCTTGCTCAGCTGAGCCCAGGCAGGCCAAAGGTCTGAGGAGGCCCTCTGTGTAGGGTTGGAGATCTGTGTACTGGGTCTGGGACCCAAGGACATGGCCAGCAGGGACTCTGAGGCAGGTCTAAGTCAGGCAACTCCTGCCAATAGAAGGGCACAAGCCCCAGCTAATGAAATGTCCTCTGCCCAGGCAGACAGAGCAGCTGCTCAGCGACAAAGCTCTTGGCTCCTTCCTCATCCGCCTCAGCGACCGGGCCACTGGCTACATCTTGTCCTACAGGTAAGGGGGGAAGCCCTCTGCAAGGCAGCAGTTGGGCCCAGGCACCTACATAACCCAGCCTTGCAGATAAGCACAAAGGCCCATCAGCCCACACTGCCTGGCTTTCCCTGGGCCCTGGCTCCCTCCTCCCTCATTTATGTATCACATGCCCAACAGACATTTCCTGAGCACTGGCCCCTGGGGATGAAGCTCCAGCCTTCCGAGGGGATGGGTGGGGAGCAGGGGAGAACATCCTTCTGGTGGCCTGGGAAGGCTTCACAGAAGGAAACTTTGAGCTAAGGATAGAATTTGCTAGGCAGAAAAAGAGATGTGGTTGGGATTTAAGAGGGCATTTCTGTTTGATGGAACTGCATGTGCAAAAGCAGGAAGGCCTAGAAGAGTAGGATGTTGGGGGACCACAAGGCACTGGGTGCAACAAAATATGTGATCCTATGGAGAAATGCCTGCAGAGGAGGACAGGGTCAGCTCGGATGGCCTCCGATGCCTAGCTAAGTCCATCGACCATGAAGGGTGTACCCAGGGATGATTTGGTCAGACTCGTGTCTTGCAGTGGTCCTTCTGGCAACCAAAGAGGGAGGACTAGAAACAGGCTAGAGGGCTGTAGGGGACCAGTACAATTGCCTGGATGTGAGGTGATGAAGTCTGAGCTAGCATAGGGCTGTGAGGATAGAAAGGAGACAAGATGGCCAGCACAAAGTCAGAGACGGTGATGTCAGATCCTGTCCCATGAGCAGATTGGGTGGGGGAAAGCAGAGGAAGGAGAGAGTCCCACGAGACAGGAAGGGAGACCAGAGCGATAGGACTGTTGAAAGATTCAAAGAGTTTATACATTTTAAAGTGCTTATGGAACATAGTAAATGTGGAGCGAGCTGCTCCATGGCGTGTCGTGGGAATGCAGGCTAAGGCATGACAGGAACTTTCAGCAAATGACTGCTTTATTACTTACACAGCACACTATCGTGGCCAGTCTCCCCAGGAGGCCAAAATGCTTGGGTCACCAAAAAGAAAGAATAAAAGAAAGATAAAATAAAGAAACAACAACAACAAAAAGAAAAACAACAAAAAAATGCTTGGGTCAGGGTAGGTGGGTGACAGTTCTGCAAGCCACATTTTGTGGGTTGGAGAGAAGAGACCGCAAGTATTTATACAACCCAGGGGGAGGGGGCCCTGCCACTAAAAGTTCTCACTCTGTTAAGCATCTGGGGCTGCTGGTTCCCAGTTTCTGGTTTCTGGTTGAAGGTAAGGTCAGTCTTTTTCTTTAGACCTAGCATCTGCCCCAGGCTGCGGAAACAACTGCACACAATGGGGTGGGGGGTGAGGGATGGGGATAGCTGCTGAGCGAGTGTCTGTGACTTCCCCACCAGTAAGGACTAAATAAATATTCGTAATTATTAAACTAATCATAGTTACTCTATGTGCTAGATACTGGGCTATGCACTTTGAAATATACTAACTCGGTGGTTTTCAAATGCCTTTTCAGCATCAGGGGCTTTTTTTTTCTTTTTTTTTTTAAATGCAATCTTAGGCAGAATGCCAGTTTCTAAAAGAGATCAAAGTGGGGCTGCTCAAAGATATACAAATAGAACAATGGAACAGAATAGAGTACAGAAACAGTCTTCTGGGTTTGTTCACCTGATTTACAACAGAGGCACCACGTCAATTCAGTGAGGAGCAAGGGCAGTTTTTTCAATAAATCATGCAGGAGCAAATGGGGAAAAAAAAAAAAAAAAAGACCAAATCCAAGTGGAAAAATAAATGACCCCTGCCTCACACATACACAAAAATTAGTTCCAGATGGATCGTAGACCCAAGAGAGAAAAGCAAAACAAATTTCTAGAGCAAAACATAGGAAAAACTTTTCATAGGTAAATGAAAATGCCTGTGAAAATGGGATAGGCAAAGATTTCTTAAACAGGACACAAAAAGCACTAATTGTGAAGGAAAAGATTGATAAATTGGATTTCTTTAAAATTAAGAATTTTCTGTTCATCGAAAGATACAATTAAGAGAATGAAAAGGCAAGCCACGGTAGTGGAGAAGTAATGTATTGCAATACATATATCTGACTCATATCCAGAATATATGAAGAACTCTTATAAATCAATAAAACAAAAACAGACAATTCAATAAAGAAATGTAAAAGACTTTGAATATACACTTCACAGAAAAGAATATGCAGAAGGCCAATAAGTATATGAAAAAGTATTCAGCATCATTACTTATCGGGGAAATAAAATTAAAATTACAATGGATGGCTAAAATGGAAAGACAGATGGTAACAATTACTTGGTAAGGATGAGGACCAACTGGAACTCCTCATACATTGCAATTATTTTAGAAAATGATTTGTCAGCATCTACTAAAGCTTAAACAAAAGTATACCCTTGGTCCATCAATTCTACTACAAAGTATATTCTCAACAAAAATAAGTACATATACTTACCAAAAGATATGTACAAGAATGTTCAGAGCTGCTTTATTTATGGCAACTCAAATCTGGGAATAACCTAAATGTCCCTCTACAGAATAGGTAAATCATGGCTTTTTTATTAAATGGAATACTGCACGTCAATGGAAAGATACAATGTTGAGTGAAAGAAGCCAGGCACAAAAGAGAAATAACTGTGCAATTTCATTTATAGGAAATTCTGCAATGGGCAAAACTAATCTATGGTGATGGGTCAGAATGGTGGTGACATTTGGGGGGTATTGACTGGAAGGCACGATTGCGCCCTCTAGGGAGCTGGAAAGGTTTTATCTCTTGATTTGGGTAGTGATTATATGGAGGTATTCATATGTGCAAATTCATCGAGCTGCATGCTTATAGCTTGTACTCTTTTCTGTATGTAAATTATTCCTCCATAAAAAAAGGAAATGGAAAGAGTGGAGCTTTACAGGTGGAAATGGGTTGGTAGCTGGGATGCCATCTTTTCAGCAGGGCTGGGATTAGGGTGAGGCCAGTGAGGCTGGGTCGTGCAAGAGCAGGGTCAGATCCTGTCTTTATTTAAAACTTTTATATTTTATTCATCATGCATTTTTTGTCATTAATTTTGATTTTCTAAATTAGAACCTTAATTACTGAGGGTTTTTTTTGGCACTCCCTTAAATTTTGTGCCTAAGATAAGTGCCTCACCTGCCTCACCCTAGTCCCAGCCCTGCCCTCCCTGACCCCACCAGAGCAGACTTGGGTACTTCCCAGGAGCCAGGACCCCATGGTTTGAAAACTACTCCCAGTTCTCCAACCTTTCACAATCACCCTGCAAGGCTGGGCTTGCCACCTCTCAGTTCCACTTTACAGAGGAGACCCCAAGGCTCCACATGGGGCGGGGCTGCCCCAGGTCAGCCTGAATCTGTAGTAGAGGGAGAGTTGAAGTCCCTGTCTTGCTCCCAGGCCCCCAGCTTAGACCACAGGCCAAGGCTGGGCTGCCTGTGGCCAGCAACCCCCCCAGCCCCAAGTGCTTGTGTTGCAGGGGCAGCAATCGCTGCCGGCATTTTGTCATCAACCAGCTCCAAAATCGGCGCTACTTCATCTCAGGAGACACCCATAGCCACGGCAGCCTGGCTGAGCTCGTGCGCTATTACCAGGAGGTGCAGCTTGAGCCCTTCGGGGAGACCCTGGCTGCTGTCTGCCCCCGGGTAGGCACCCCTCTTCCCCAGGGTGAGGGTGGTGGGGTAGAGGGCCCAGGTCTGTGGTGTCCATCACTCAGGCACTCACCTTTTCTCTCCTTCCCTATGTCCAGGGGCATTCAGGGTAATGGTCCTCGTTTGAAAAGGGGAGACTGAGGCAGCATCTTACCCAAGATCAGGGATCTGGTGGGAATGTTTCTGTCCCTCATCAGTGGTCTCTGGAAGGGGGCTGGAGGTGGCCAGAGGTATATGACTACATGCCTGCTGTGCCCCCTCTACCCACCAGCCCAAGGACAATGATCTGTATGATGCTATCACCCTGAGTCTCCACCAGACCAACCCAGGCTTGGAAAATCACCCTGCCACCGCATCCCCCATGGTGGTCCCAGACAAGGCTGCCAGCCCCTGCCCCTCTCCAAAGCCCCAGGTTTCCTTCCTCCACGCAAAGAAGAGCCTGGATGCAAGTCCCTGGAACCTCTCCGAGGAGAAAAGCCCGGAGGTGAGGAGGATTCTGGGCCAGCCCAGGGAATTGGGTACAATGTCCACAGTCAGGCCCTGAGAGGCTCTGCTGACCAGTCCCTGCAGGCTGTGGATGGTGAGCACCAGGCCCAGAGAGGGGCAGGCCCTGTTTGGAATCACCCGTGCCCATGGCCGGCCTCTGGCAGGCTGGAGTTGGTTCAAGCTTCGGCTCAGCTAACTTCTGGCTGCATAACTTTTGGCAAGTCACTTAATCTCTCTGAGCCTCACTTTACTGAGGCTTTATTCAGGTTCCTATGAGGCTTGAATGAGAGAATGGATATAGAATGTCTGAAAATCCCTTTATAAACTGTGGAGTTGGGTACCTAGGAGTCAATATTTTATTCTCCTCCACAGCACCTCACAAGAGGGACTCAGAGATTTTTCTTAATATATACCTGATCACAGCATGCCTAGGGCTTCTCCTCTCTTTTAGAATAAAATCTAAAATCTTCACCAGGGTCCACAAGACTCTCACCAGGTGCTGTGCTACCTCTCCCTGATCCTTCATTGGCCATCTGGCTCATACTTGAACACAACAAGCTTGTTGCCACCTCAGGGCCTTTGCACTTTCTGTACCTTCTGCCTCGAATGCTCTTCCCCCCAGATATCTGCATGGCTCACACTCTTACTTCCTTCCATTCTCTGCTTAAATGTCACTTCTTGGGAAGCGGCTGTGGCTCAATCTGTAGGGCTCCCGTTTACCATATGGGAGGCCCCGGGTTTGGTTCCCAGGGCCTCCTGGTGAAGGCAAGCCCACCCGCACGGCGTGGTTAGCTGACCCAGCGAGCACAAGCAGCAAGGGGGGGACAAATGAATAAATAAATAAAATCTTAAAAAAAAAAATAAAAATAAATAAATAAATGTCACTTCTTTGGAAAGACTCACCTCAACTAAAGATGGCATCCCTTTACCCTGCTTTCTTCTTCTTCATGGCATAGATCATGACCTGACATTGTATTATCTTGTGGTATATTATTATATTACATATTACATCAAGCCATATTATATTATATTATATAATAGAACTGCTAATGCCCATCTCCCAGATTAGAATGTAAATTCCCTGAATTGCTCTGGCGCCTGAGTCCTTGGCATCTAGGACAGTGTCTGGCACACAGTTGGTACTCACTAAATATTTGTTGAATGAATACACACTACTGATGGGATTGGGGGTGGACCATTCTGGTGGAGAAGAGAGCAGTGTGCAGGTGGGTTCCAGGGGCTCTGAGGGACCAGTGGACCACACTGGAGCAGGGAGGAGCAGGGCAGGATGACCTTGGGTGGAAGGTAGAACTAGTAACCCAAGGCCTTGAATGCCAAAATAAGGACAGTACTCAGAGTCCTAGAACATAAGAGCTGGCAGGGACCCTGAATGTCCTGTGTCCAACTCCTGCCCATAACAGTCAGGTAAACTGAGGCAATACAGGGGGGCCTTAGCTTACCTGAGAGCACTTCCATTTTCCTGAGATCATCTTAAAGAGCAATGGGGTGCCCTTTAAGAAGTTCTCTTATCTTCCCCCCCAGGTACTCATCAGTGTGCCCCCACTCCCTGAGAGGAGTGTCTCTCTCCTAGATGAGTTTCTTGGAAGCCCCAGTGACATCATCTATGCAGACCTGATAAAGACGAACAAGGCACAGCTGGGCCTGGTCACAGAGCTGTCTGGCAGGCATGGGACAGTTCCAGCTGGCAGCCAGGCCTGCTCCCCAGTCAGGGAGGCCCTAAGGAGACTCTCAGATGGAGGCCAGTACAGGCCTGATGGCCTAGAGCCTCCCCTCTCTGGGTTGAGTCCAGACCAGGGCCCAACAGTGTCTTCCACTTTCCGGAAACCCCTCCTGCCCCCCAGTTCTGAGGCTCTGGGATCTTCAGCTGCTACCTGGAGCCAGGGGTCTTCGAAGCTGAGCTACAGGGCTCAGCTCTGCTCCCAGGGCAGCTCTGCAGACACCTACGAGCTCATCAGGACAGCAGGCCTCCCGCAGGAGGCCAGGAAGGCTCCAGACCAAGGAGAAGGCAGTACTTATGAGCAGATCCCAGCCTACTGGGGTGGCCCAGCCAGGTCCCCACATCCTGGGACCAGTTCCATATATAGCAAGTTGTCAGGGCACATGGACTGTGGCTATGAGAGGATTCCGGAGGCCCTCGGGCCCTCAGACCCCAGGAACATCTATGAGCAAATCCCAGCGGCCAAGATCAAGGAAACTGGACGGATACATAAGGTAGGCTCCACGGGGGGAGGGAGGATGGTGGTGCCAGCCCTTAATGAGTGTCCGGTGGAAGGAGGGGCCTCTGGCCCTCAGGCATGGCAGGCCAGGTCACTGTCCTTGCCCAGAAATGCCCAGAATGGTCCAACTATACCCTCTGCCTGGTGGTGGTGAGAAAGACAGCTGCTGGACTTGAGTTAAGATGGGAACTTCGAGGCCCTTCTGAGGGCTTTCTCTGCAGCAGACCAGGGATCCTTATGCCTCTCTTCTGGCCACTGCAGGAGGTCTCAGAGCCTCTAAGAGGTGAAGAATGGGCCCTAGTTCAGGGTCTGGCTTGCCTCCAGGCACTGTTCAGCCAAAACCTGGGTATGTAGCTTTGGGCAAAACAGACTTGCCCCAAGACTAGGATTGCTAGACTTAGCAAGATAAAATACAATTAAGTTTGAATTTCAGATAAATACTTTTCTTTAGCATAAGTATATTCCAATTATTGCAATTATTCCTTGTTTATCTGAAATTCAAATTTAACTGAGCATCCTGTACTCCTTGTTTGGCAACCCTGCCCAGGACCTCCTCATCTGTAAAATGGGCTGGTCCTCTGGCTGTGTCCAGAGGTGGCTGCCCAGAGGATATCACAAGGTGTCCTTGCTTGCTCAGGACACAGCCCAGAGACAGCTCTCTGTGAACAAAGCTGTTGTTTATGAGGATTTCTGATTAGGAAGGAGAAGAGAAGAAAGTGGGGATCAGGAAGGCACAGGGAGGTGATCAGAGGTAGGACTGGCCCAGGGTTCCCAGAAGGCAGAGGAACCCTCCTGAGTTCTCAGCCTCACTCTTCCTAAGCTTGGAAATGATAAAATGGGAGCATGGCCTCAGATCTCGGCCCATGCCCAGACCTCCTGGTCCTAATGGCTGAAACCCCAAGACTCTAGGCTGAAATCTGCCAGCCCCTCCCTCTGGACAGGGCACTGCCCATATACCCGGAAGGAGCAGGGAGCTCAACCCCTCCAAGGCAGCCTGACTCTCCCCAGGACCAAAGACCCTGCCTGGGGACAGTCCTTTAAGAACCAGAGACCACATTCCATGTCTGCTCTTCCCCTGGCTGCAAAGTCCCACATCCTTTACTATCCTTGGTGGGACACCAGTGTATTTGGTGGTCCCCAGCTAGGAAAAAGAGCTCTGGGGTGAGGGGGAAGGGCAGAGTGCCCCAGTGAGACAAGCCTGGGGCTTGATCTTTATTTCCCACCCCTTTAAGTTCCTCCTACCCCTTAGCCTCCTGAGCCAGAAGAGGGCAAAAGCTTAATCCCGAATAGGAGGGTTGATGGTGGAATGTCAGACACTGTGAGAGGCTTGAGGGAAGAGATGGAGCAACCAATAGAATTCTCACCTGGCCTCATTTCCTGGGCTTGGGCCCACCCCCCCCCAGGTCAATGCTAATGAAGCTCTGAGCCTGGGTCTCCCCTGCCCTGCCCAGGGACCCCAGGTCCCAGCATCTTCTCCCCCATCCTGCAGCCTGACAGGCTCCGGAGGCTCTTCTTCGTGGACAAGAAGCATAAATTCTGAGGAGGGCCTAGCTTCCAGCAGCCTACACCAGTGGGTTTCCTGAGGCATGGACTACAAGGAAGACCCCAGCTCACCTGAAGACAACCATTCTGCACAGAACCAGGCTCAGAGACTGCCTGCAGCTCCTGGCTGTGCCCTGTGTCCCCAGTGCCTCCCACCAGGAAGAAACCAAGGCCAGAGAGGCATGGGGACTGGCTGAAGGCAGGGGTCAGCACCCCCATTCCCCAGATAAGTGTGCTGAGGTCTGGGAGATTGACTGAGCCTGCCTCCCACCCTTCTGTCTGTGTGTTCACTGAACATGCACCCAGCATACGGCAGGCCCCCTTGCTGGGACAGACATTTTCCTAACTGGCTGAATGACACCCTGTAGTTGCTCATAAGACCAAAACCCATTCCCCTCGTCATGGCCCCATCAAAAAGGAGGGGGTGGGGGGCAGGGACCAACCCCCTGCTGCTGCCCCATGAGACTGTGCAAGAAGCCAAGGAAGTGGTGGGAAAGGCCCAGTCTCGGAAGTGATGGTTCTGACCCTGGAGCAGGCCAGGCTCCCAGGGACTGCCCCCTTGGCTTCTCCCTGAGCTGGGAAGAACCTAAGGGGCATCTAGCTTGACCCCTTTGTGCTGCAGATGGGGAAACTGAGGCCCAGAGAGGAACAGCAACCTGCTTGGGGTCACAGCTGAGCAGATGAACCTGAGAAAGGTAGGCCCAAGCCTGACTGGTTGTGTTGGGGTCAGCCTGGGATGCCCCAGCAAATGGTTTCTGGAGCTAGCCAGTGGTTATGTGGTCACCATCCCTGTCTGGCCAGGTCACGTTCACTGCCCTCTGCCTACCAGGCTGGTCCTGGCCTTTACGGGTGGCTCTCAGACCCCTCCCATAAAACCTAGCCCAAGCTGGTGGCCCTGCTCTCCCAGGCCCTCAGGCCTTTCATTATAGTAGTCCCTCAGACCAGGCTGGCTCCTCCTGGTCCCCACCCCCATAAGGGCATGCATTGGCCTGCTGCCGCCATTGCCTCCAAGCCCCTAGAGGAGGGAAACAGAACTCACTATTCCCAGACAGAACAGTATAGATCTCTCCACCTCCCCACCCCCCTCTCCCCACACACCGGCTCCCTCCAGTCCCTGCCAGAGTTGGCTCAGTTCACATTTGTGGGGAAAATCTTATCTTCCCTTAGCTGCCTCTTGGCTGTGCAATTTCTCCTTCTGAAAAATGGGGTTATGAGAGTCCCTGCCTCCTGGGGTGTTGCATGGATTGAAGAGTAAAGCAATTAACACTTTGCAAATGTTAACTGAAATTATTAGGGCTATGGGGCAATGGAAACCATTCTCACTCACTGTCCTTTGTGGGGCCATTTAAATACTGGGGGCATGGACAGGTCTTCCTCCCAAAGGCACTGCCATTGAAAAAAAAAGTTCATGCCTAAAGTGAAAAGGCAATGCTTAACCTGGAGAGGTGAAGCACAAAGGTGGGATTTCAAGGACCAGGAGAAGAACAGTGAATGTTTCCTAATATTGGCAGACACAGAAAGCACAGGGACATGAAAATGTTTTATCACCAGGAATTCACAAATCTGTGGACAGTACACACCAGTGAGGATTCCATGTCGTTGAGGAGGGCAGATGGGGTGGATCTCATGACCCAGAGACAGAGACAGGGACACAGCCCTTGAACCTGCTGTTCACACAGTTTCACATTGGGTGGTTGGGGGAGAAGGAGAATGAGTTGGGTGGTGCAGCTCAGCCTTGGGTTTTGGAGAAAGTTTGCATAGCTCGTTAAAACCCCATCCTCTTTTTTTTTTTTTAATGTGCTCTGCCACAGGCCACTAGGGTCTGTCCAGCACTTGAACAAGTCAGTGCCTACCCCTCATTAGGTTTTCTGCCTTCCCCTCCCAGTGGAGACATTTCTGGGTGGGGTCTGGGGGAGATACAGGGGACAGAGGGAGGGCCTGTGGTGGGGCCATGGGTCCAGGGCCAGACCACAGGAGGGCCTGGGAAGGACCTGCTCCTCCCATCCTCCTTTCCCTGGTTAAGGTTTTTTTGCTGAAAGGGCCACAGGAAATGTTCTTGGGTCTAAACCCCAGATGCCACAGGTCCTTTCCTGGGGACCTGGAGGTCACAACCATGTAGATAGCCAGCTGGGTGGTGGGCTTCCAGGCCCCTGTGGTCTTGGCCATGTCCTCAGATCCGGATGTGGAAAGTGCTGGAAAGAGAAAGGGCAAGAGCACATGAGTGGCTCTGGGAACTGGGCAGGTAAAGGCTCTTCAGGGTAAAACTACCCAGGTCCCTGGACCAACCTGTGCCAGTCTCTCAGGGAACCCTGCAGAGAAGACGCAATTAATCTATGCTGAGGGAAAGAAGGCTTAGAGGACCACCTGTCTTCAGGGAGTCCAGCCCCAATCATAGGCAGAGGTGCCCCCCAGGTCCTTAGCCTTACATGGAGGGGAGGGGGCCTGGACATGGCTTCCTGCCTCCTGGGACTGCATGGACCCTTCGGGGTGCCTCTGCTGCCATGAGCAGTGCGTACCGGGGCCTCAACCCATGGGGCCCCGAAGGCTGTGCCCCTAGCATTCAGGCCTTCCTTGCCCAAGCCCAGCCCCTCTGGGTGACAGCACCTGAGAAAGTCAGGGGCCTTGGCGATCATGTCCTCAAAGTCGGCGAAGCCCAGCTTGCCGTCGCCATCCAGGTCAGCCTCCTCGATGACCTTGTTACACACGAGCACCACCTCGTCCTCATCCAGCTCTGACTTGGTGAGCCGGGCCAGTGTCAGCTCCAAGTCCTCCTTGCAGATGAAGTTGTCGGTGTTGAAGTCTGTGGGGCAGTGTTGGGGGGATGCTCAAGCCAGGGCTGGGACCCCAAGGGATCCCCAGGAGTCCTGCCCTACATCACCTCTTCTTCTGAGCTGGTCATGCCCAAATGCTCCACCGGCCTCTGGAGTCCCCAAAGCATCTCCATGAACACTCTGGGGACACTGGATTCTTGCCCCAGGCTGGATAGGGGTCAAGGGGCCTTACCCGCAAGGCATATCTTAAACACCCACATTCAACAAATTAACATTCACAGTACCCACAAAACCCCCACAGTGGGGTTTTGTCTGGCTGTGTGCTCTGCCCTTCTTCCTCTCTGGCAGACAATTGCCCTTCCCAGGAGCAGTATCCATGGGGTCAGATGCTGGAGAACAATGGGCATGATTTGAGAAGCTTTCCACATGTTTATTCACATGCAGGTGTAGTTTGCAGAGGGTGGACAAGGTGGGTACTGTTTTCTGATATGTAAACACAACATGGATTTGTGCACAGACACATCTAGCCAAAGTTCTCCAAGATAAAAGTATGAAAACTACAAAATGAAAAACAGCCAGGGAGAGGCCCTGTTATCTTGGGACCCACTGGTTGAGCAAATGTGCTGAGAGGGGAGTTTTGTTCTTGGCTACTCTGGCCCAAGACGGGGCCTGCTCAGAGGGCTGAGGATTTACCACCAGCCCCCGCGGGCCTGTAGGGCTCACCAGTAGGCAGTGAGCTCTGCCAGCGTGAAGTTGTCTCCTTTCCACTGTGGGAGAACCATCTCTGCACAGGTGCCTGGCGCCACCTGGTGGCTTATGGGACAGCAGGACCGAGGGCTGGTCTGGGACAGAGGAGACCCCCATCTGTGGCAGCACTGGGGGACCTCTGGGAGCCTCCCTCCCAACTCAGGAGGTGAAGTGGCTGGATGCTTGGCCTCCATCTGGATCCTCCAGTTCAGACCTCCCAGGCTTTCTAGGAAGTCTTTCCAGAACACAGCGCTGCTGGCTCCCAAATAATCCTGCAGTGGCTCCCCAGTACCCTGAGCACCATGGAAAAGTTCCTTGGCTAGTTCATCATATCCTGGCCCCAATTCCCCTCTCCAGACTCAAATTGTCCCCTCGTCCCCCCACTTTCCAAACCTCTTCCCATCTCATCAAGCCCTGCACTTTCTCAATTCCCTGAATCCTGCTGCCCCCTCTGCCAGGTGTGCCCCACCCTTCTCCAGTTAATAAGTCTCTTATTCTCCCAGGCCCTTCTTAAATGTCATCTCATGTGAAACCTCCTCACACTACCTCCCCCCACACCCCTGCGGGCGTGTCCCTCCCTCTTTGTTAGGACCCTCACGGGTGCCTGTCATGCACTATTTGTTCCTGTTGGCGGCCCCTCCCTGGTGGGTGCTCTTCAGGGGACAGACCAGCCTCACTGCTTTGTGTCCCCAGCATCCCCCAGGGCAGGCACAATGGAACTGGATGACCCAAGGGACCTAATTGCCACTACCCTTAGCATCATGCTCCTGCTCCTCCAGGCCCTCCTTACCATAGATCTTGAAGGCGTAGTTTGCCTTGAGCTCCCGGGGAGCCGATTCGCAGAGCACAGAAAACATGTCCACAAAGTCGTTGAAGGTGAGGTTCCCCTCGCCATCCTCAGAAAAAGCCTCCACAATCCTTTCCTTGAAGGGATTCTCCTGAAGAAAATACCACAGTGATCACTGGGGGTGCAGCTTAACTGGGAGGGCTCCGGAGCCAGAGTGCTTATAGCCTACGTGACCTAAGCCAAGAGGCCTAATCCCTTCGAGCCTCAGTTTCCCCATCTGTAAAATGAGAATAACAGTTGTACCTACCTAATTGGGTTGTTATGGGAATTAAATGACCTAAAGTACATGAAGGGGGCGGATGTGGCTCAAATGGTTGGGCATCCGTCTGCCATATGGAGGGACCTGGTTTCGATCCCTGGGACCTCCCGGTAAATTAAAAAATATATATATAGAAGGCGCATGGGCTGCCAGGCTCTGTGTGCTGGTGGGCCGCCAGGCCCCTGGAGCCATGCAGCAAGGTGATGACGTAACAGGAGAGAGACACAGGGGAGAGACAAGACGAGATGCTCCGAAAGCTCCAGGAACCGAGGTGGCGCAGGTGGCAGAACACCTCTCTCCTACATTGGAGGTCTCCAGGATTGAATCCTGGTGAAGACTGGAGGAGGAGGATGAGAAGAGATGGCAGGAAACAGACACATAGAATTGCCCAGCGAATGGACACAAAACAGCAAATGGGGAAGGCGGGGTTTAAAATGGATAAAGTAAATAAATAAATATTTCAAAAAAAATAAAGTACATGAAGTGCTTGGTATGAGGCCTGGCACATATAAGAGCTCAGCAAGCCATGTCATTTCATTAAGATGAGCTCTCAAAGAGTAGCAGGCCCAGCCTCAGCTCTCAAAGAGTAGCAGGCCCAGCCTCATCTGAGGCAGGAGCAGGGATTAGTCCCATTGCTCAGAGAAGCACACAGAGGCTTCTGCCTCGATGTGCAGGACTCTGACCCCAGAGAGAGAAGATGACACGACAGAGCATAGGCAGCCCACAGGGTCGTGGGAAGCAGAAGTGGGGTCCCAAAGGGGTCAGATAACTGGAGCAGGAGAAGCAGCAGAAGCCACAGAGCTGGCAGCAGTTCAGAACCCAGGCTAGCAACCACCCAGCACCTGTGAATTCTCCAAGGCCAGATCAGATGCCACCTCCTGCAGGGAGACTTCCTCTGAGACCAGAGCACCGGGGGCTCTCGTCTCCTGGAGTCCTTCCATCCCAACTGAGCTGGTGCTCGGCCAGCCCACACTCTGTGCCCAGCCCCAGGCCAGTGCAGGAGACAAGTCACGGTCCCAGTCAGGAGTGCTTCACACCCGCAGTAACTCTAAGCCTGGTCTCAAGCCCCTCTCCATGCCTGGCAGGGTGCTTTTCCAGAGCTGAGTTGGGGGTTCCCTCCATCTCAGGACTGAGGTTCCCATTCACAACAGGACATGGGCCCCAAGTGGATGCCACCCAGTGTTCTCATCTTACCTTCAAGACACACACACACCTGACTGGTGAGAGACTATTTGCAAAGCCCCACAGCAATGTCAAGCTTCACCTTAAGTGCCCAAGTGTTTTCTTAATGTCAGAGAGCAAGGAATAAACAAAATGAAACTTTAATTTCACATATATGTGTGGTCTGCAGACCGGCAGCATCAGTCTCACCTGGGACCTATTAGGAAAGTAGACTCTTGAGCTCTACTCCAGGCCTACTGACTTGGCATTAGACAAGATCCACAGGGGATTCACATGTACAGTAAGTTTGAGAAGTGATACTATGGTTAACCATGCTGACTTCAGTGAGAGGTCATGGCCAGACAAGGAGGAGACAGAAATTTTATCTAAAAAAGAAGATACAAGGTCTGCCCAGTGCACCAGGCTGGGGCCATTTAACAAAAGGGCAAGCAGGTGAGCATAGGCCCACTGCCGGCCAGGCCATGGGGCAGCACTGAGCCACAGCATCTTTACTGAGTGCCCACACAAGTAACTCATTTCCAGAGTTCAGATGAGGAAACTGAGGTATGGAGAGGCTCAGTGATCCATACAGGGCACAGAGCTCTAAAGGTAGAGCCAGGGTTCAACCCAGCTCTGGGTGCTTGTGCTGCCCTGTCCCAACCAGAGGTGCAGACTCCCTCCTTTGACACCAGCCCACCTGCCTGGCCTTCTCTAGGAGCTTCTGCTGTCCTTCCCAGCAGCAGCAGCAGCCTCTCACGTACCCGGAGCTCAGGCATCTGGATGATGAGGCTCATCGGCACGTGGACGATGGGGCTCTTCCTATAGTCCATCGGGACGAGGTTGGGGGCCAGCTCGTAGAACCGTGCGTGGAGCCTGTGAGGGATGCAGAGAAGGAGCACTGGAGGAGCATGATCCATAAACTCCAGTGGCCTGATGTTATCCTGCCTGTACCCTCGGCCTCCCTTGGGTGCTGGAGCTCCACTTTGGCCAGGGGCTAAGCGAAGAGCCAAGGGGAAACCATTTCAGGGTATGGGGTTTGGGAGGGAGGTAGTTTCTGTCCAGCCCTTCTGCCGATAACCAGGTTGTGTTCTGGGCCTGTTTTGACCATACACACACACACACCACCCCTGGGAGCCTGAAATGAGCTCTTTTTATTTTTTTCTCTTTTCGGCTCTCATAAAGGTCTTCTATGTGCCAGGCACTGTGCTAAGCACTTAACACACTTCACCTCAATTAATCCTCCCCTGACCATATGGACCAATGCAGCATGACCTCAGTTTACAGCTCAACACACTGAGGGCCAAAGAGGTTAAGAGTGATTTGCCCAATGGGAAGCGGCTGTGGCTCAATCAGTAGGGCTCCCGCTTACCATATGGGAGGCCCCGGGTTCGGTTCCCGGGGCCTCCTGGTGAAGGCAAGCCCGCCTGCACGGCGTGGTTAGCTGACCCAGCGAGCACAAGCAGCAAGGGGGGCGATAAATGAATAAATAAATAAAATCTTTAAAAAAAAAAAAAAAAAAGAGTGATTTGTCCAAGAGCCCACAACTAGGAAGTACCAAGGGCCATGATTAGAATCCAGGACTGTGGAAATCCACAGCAGAAACTTTCCTTGCTCTTATTTTCTGTGTTGAGGAAAATTTTGCCCATTTTTTTGGCAAAGAAATGTCCTCAAACAGTGGACCAGGATTTATATTTCACAATTTATGCATCTGGTTTCATGTACTTTGACAGACCCACTGTGTTTCTGGCTATTACACTCCCCACTTCACCTCAACCCTTACCCACATGTTGGGGTTTTATGTTGGGGTGTTTCTGGGAGTTGATTTACATCTCCAAAGTTATGTGGGGTGGCAGTAGCAAGAGCTTGAAATCAGGCTTAGGTCTGAGCCTAACTCCATCATCCATAAAGAGCTCTGTGGTTGCTCTTCTCTGCAGGTCAGGTATTACTGTGGGAACTTGGATCCTTGAACACAATGGGGATGATCAGATCCCAGGTTGGTAGAAGCCAAGAGGCAGCCCTTAATCAAAAACAAGTGGGCATGGCTACCACAATGAACAGCAGACTCAAAGCAGTATTCAAAATAGTTTGACTTGCAGAGACCTATGGTATTAGCTAGTAGATCATGGGGTACCTAGAAGTAAAATAAACAGGGAGTCTACTAAATTCTTACCTGATCTATACAATAGAATAGTTCTAGGTCAAGTGAACAAAAGTCTAAATTGAATTACAAACACAGAGAGTCATGGTCCCTTAATCAATTTCCAGACTTGAGACAGTTTACAGACCTATAGTCCCTTGATTGAAGGGAAGGCTGGGTCGTCTTGGGGAGGGACCCTGCTACACTGCCAAAAATTTATAATGTTAATCTTCCTCCCAGCCCTCCCCAAAGAGACCTACAGCCTTTTTTTTTTTTTTTTTTTACCGGGAGGTACCAGGGATCGAACCCCGGTTTCTCCATATGGTAGACAGACGCCGAACCTTTTGAGCCACATCCGTTTCCCAGCCACATCCGTTTCCCCCTACAGCCTTTTACCAGGGTAAATGTGCACTGGGAAAAAGTAAATGATTAGACATTTCAGGGATTATTAGATACCATCTCACAAGTGACATCAATTCTAGGAGACCCAAAACATAACCAGTCAGAGTAGGACCTTATGGAAGTCAGGTGCTCAATGGAGTTTTAGCTCAGGTCCATCTCACAGTGGGTCAGTGGGTACCTGGACCCATATTTCCCCAGTTCCAGAATGCATAATTAGAATATACATTGGTTCCCTGATTTATGCAGTGAAGGCTCTTACAGTAGGAAAGGTCAAGTGGAAGCCACTAGAACTACCCTTACCTAGCAAAATAGTAAATCAAAAGCAATCCCAGATTCTTGGAGGGATTGCAGAGATTAGTGCCACCATCAGGGACTTGAAGGATGCAGGGGTGGTGATTCCCACCACATCCCCCTTCAACTCTCCTATTTGGCCTGTGCAAAAAACAGATGGATCTTGAAGGATGACAGTAGATTACCATAAACTTAACCAGGTGGTGACTCCAATTGCAGCTGCTATTTCAGATGTGATATCATCTCCTGGTTTGCTGCTTTGATTTGGCAAATGCTTTTTTTCGATTGCTATTAGTAAGGGCCACCAATTTGCTGAAAACAGTTTGCTTTCAACTGGCAAGGCCAGCCATATACCTTCACTATCCTACTTCAGGAATATATCAGTTCTCCAGCCTTATAATCTAGTCTGCAGGGAACTTGATCATCTCTCCCTCCCACCAGACGTCACACTGGTCTATTATATTGATGATATTGTGTTGATTGGACCTAGTGAGCAAGAAATTGCAATTATTCTAGACACTTATTGGTAAGGCATTTACTTGTCAGAGGGTGGGAGATAAATCCCACAAAAATTCAGGAGCCTTCCACCTCAGTGAAATTTCTAGGTGTTCAGTAGCATGGGGCATGTTGCGATATCCCTTCTAAGGTAAAGGATAAACTGTTGCATCTGGCCCCTCATACAACCAAAAAGAGGCACAACACCTAGTTGGCTTCTTTGGCCTCTGGATTTTAGAGATAACATATTCCTCATTTGGTTGTGCTATTCTGGCCCATTTACCAAGTGACCCAAAAAGCTGCTAGTTTTTAGTGGGGACCAGAATAAGAGGAGGCTCTGCAACAGGTCCAGGCTGCTGTGCAAGCTGTACTACTGCTTAGGCCGTTTGATCCAGCAGATCCAATGGTGCTGGAAGTTTCAGTGGCAAAAAGAGATGCTGTCTGGAGGCTTTGGCAGGCCCTGAGAGGAGAATCATGTTCTTTCCAAGTCCCTGACCATTCAGTCAAACCATGAATCAAGATACAAACACATCTCCAGCCATTTCTCCTTCCAAGCAAAATGAGCAACGAGGTGCACGGCTCAAAGTTTCACCTACTGAGAGGATTTCTCGTCACTGTCCTTCAGGGATGTCTCAGAAAGGGGCTACAGTATTGCAGCTGTCCACTTTTAGGTGGTACCTGTATAAAATAAAGAAGGCCCAAGATTTCTCTTCCTCGGCACCTGGTTGCTCATTTTATTCTGAAGGAACATGATTGGAAAATTGGTGACAAAGAGGTCTAGGGAAGAGGTATGTGGATAGATCTTTTGGAGTGGGCAGAAAAACATGAAGATATTTGTATCCCATGTGAATGCTCACCAGAGGGTGACTTCAGCAGAGGAAGATTTTGATAATCAAGTAGATAGTTTATTACCCTGTCATTGCCCAATAAGCTCGTGAATAAAGTGGCCGTGTGGTAGGGATGGAGGTTATGCATGGGCTCAGCAACATGGCCTTCCACTCACCAAGGCCAACCTGGTCACAGTCACTGCTTAGTGTCCAATCTGCCAACAGTAGAGACCAATACTCAGTCTCTGATAAGGCACCATTCCCCGAATTGATTAGCCTGCTACCACAGGTTGATTACATTGGACCACTTCCATCATAGAAGGGGCAATGTTTTACTCTAACTGGAATAGACACATACTCTAGATATAGGTTTGCTTTCCCTGCTCACAATGCTTCTGCAATAACTACCATCTGTGAACTTACAGAATGTCTTATCCACCATCATGGTATTCCATACATTTCTTCTGACCAGGGAGCCAACTTCACACCAAATGAAGTGCAGGAATGTGCACACATGCTCATGGAATCCACTGGCCTTACCATGTTTCTATCATCATGAAGCAGCTGGATTGATAGAACAGTGGAATGGTCTTTTGAAGACTCAATTACAGAGCCAACTAAGTGGCAATACTTTGCAGGGCTGGGGCAGTGTTCTCTGGAAGGCGGTGTATGCTCTAAATCAGCATCTACTCTTTGGTGATGTTTCTCCCATAGCCAGGACTCACGGGTCTGGGAATAAAGGGTGGAAATGGGAGTGGCACCACTCACTATTACCCCTAAGTAATCCACTAGAAAAAAATATTTGTTTCCTGTCTCTGCAACCTTAAGCTCTGCTGGTCTACAGGTCTTAGTCCCAAAAGGAGGAATGCTTCCACCAAGAAACACAACAATGATTCCATTGAACTGGAAATTAAGACTGCCACCTGGCCACTTTGGGCTTCTCATGCTTCTGAACCAACAGGCAAAGAAGGGAATTACTGTACTGGTTGGAGTGATTGATCCTTATTATCAAGGGGAAATAGCACTGCAACTATGCAATGGAGATAAAGAAGAATTTGCCTGGAATACAGGAGATCCCCTAGGGCATCTCTTCGTACTGCCATGCCCTGCGATTAAATATAATGGAAAATTGCAACAACCCAATCCATGCAAGACTAACAATGGCCCAGAAAGTTCAGGAATAAAGGTTTGGGTCACCCCACCAGGCAAAGAACCATGGCCAGCTGAGGTGCTTGCTGAGAGTACAGAGAATATGAAATAGGTAGTGGAAGAAGGTAGTGATAAATATGAGGTATGACCATGTGACCAGTTACAGAACTGAGGTTGTAATGATTATGAATATTTCTTCCTTGTTTTGTTATGAATATGTCTGTATTATACATAATGCAAATATCTTTGTTTTCTTCCCTATCTTATCTTTTTATGACATAAATTGTATTAAATTCACGTCATAGTTAACTTCATATCACAGTATTTAAGTCATAGGATATCAAGTTTAAGAGTGAATATTGGGGGATGGATGTGGCTCAAATGGTTGGGCGTCTGTCTCCCATATGGAGGGACCCGGGTTCGATCCCAGGGACCTCCCGGTAAAAAAAAAAAAAAAAAAAAAAAAGAGTGAATATTACCCAAGGACTCACCCTATTCTGGAGAAAGTGCGTTTATGGTTATACACAGGACTATTGAATATTGTTAGGTGAAAATATGACTGTTTTTGTTTTTATTTAGAGATTAAGTGTTGTTTAAGGAGATGTATATGGGTGCCAAGTTGACAAGGGATGATTTGTGTGTGTGTGTACATGTGTGTGGGGTTGTGTATGCTTCTGTGTCTGCATGCACATGTATGTCTGTGTGTGCTTGTGCGTGGGCCCTGGAGGATGTCAAGCTAGCAGGGGGCTCTCTTCTCTCTGTTTGGAAGATGGACCAACCACAGAACAGGGTCCTGGCTGATGAGGGTGGCACTGACCCTGGGGCCAGAGGCCCTGCTGCCAGTGAGTTTGTGGTGGAGGCTTTGCCATGTATCTGCTGCCTCGTTCTGGTGGGACCAACTCATCCCTGGACTGACTGCTGTGGAAGAGTTAAAAGTGTCAGATTTGGCTGAGCGGGGTGGACTCTAGCTCTGACCTGCCCACTCACCCCTCGCATCCCTCTTCCCACAGGAATGTTAGCTCCAGGACAAGCAAACACTGACATGGTTGCTACTGTGAGGATATTTCATGGCTTGAAGTCATCAGTAAGTTGATTGCATCTATGGTGATTACATCTATAACCAACTGAGGAACTACCTTTAACCATAAGAGACGTCTCATCCTGTCAGATGAAGGCCTTAAAAGGAGAAGTGACGATTTCAGCAGTCAGAAGATACAATCTCCATCTCTACTTCAGCCAGCCAACTTCTCCTGGGGAATTCATCCAAGACTCATCAGAGTTTCCAGCTTGAGTCCTGACCTATGGAATCTGGACTTGCCCATCTCTACAGTCATGTGAGACAATTCTTACAAAAATCTCATAATATTCATAAGATATATATCCCCCTGTCGATTCTATTTCCCTAGAGAACCCTGACTAATACAAAGTGCTCATCAATTTAATTATTCAGGAAAATAAAATAGTACATTTAAATATTGGACAGGGCAAGGCAAATAATCATTATTTGCTGGAAAACAAAAAAGAATTAGCTTAAAAACAATTTGAATTAGAAAGAGCTCAGTAGTTTTTCTACACAATTGTTTTTCTACATATCATTTAATAATATTCAAAAATATGATGAAGAAAATAGATCTAATTCACAGTACAAAGACCAAAAACAACTAAGGATAAAATAAATAAGAAATGTGTGTGAAGAAAACCATGAAGCTTTACCACAGAATGTAAGATATTTAAGTAGGTAGATAACTATTCTTATTTTCCTGATAGGAAAGACTTAATGCTGTATTCCTCTCTTCATTTTTCTGTAAAATCAATATAATCCTAACCAAAATCTGAAAAGGATCTATTTGGAAACTTGTCAACATGATTACAAAGTTTGTTTGTTGGGGGAGGGGTATACGGGAACTCTGAACTTTCTGCATGATTTTTTTTGTAAACCTAAAACAACCTTAAGGTTTTTTTTAAGTTTGTTTGGAGGATTAAATGTGGGAGAGTGTAGGAAAAAAGAGCAATTAGGGAAACTTTTGTCCTATCAGATGATAAAACAGTTTAAAGCTATAATAAATAAAACAGTATGACATAGACTCTGGGCAAAGCAGACTAGTGAAAGAAGCAGATCCAAATATAAATGAGAATTAGTCTATGATAAAGAGCATTTGAATTCAGTGGGAGAAAGAAAGGATTCTTTTGGAAATTGCAAACTGGTAATCCACATTCACGCATGGTTTCGCATAGCGTTTTAAATTTTGAAATTAGTTGTCAACATTTACAAATTAAAAGTTTTTACATTAAAAACCCAGATTTTTTTTATCATGCTGGGCTGGGGGCTCAGGAGCAGCTGTTCCTGAAAATACCAGTTCCACAGAGTTTGTATGGGGCTAGATGGCTTCCTTTATTTACAGTGCACGTTGATCCTTATAGGCAGCTGAGTTTGAGACCCTTGGGTTATTCAATAAACGATTTGGGGACAGAAGCCAAAAAACATATAATAGCCAGTAAGATTTAGGAAGTAGAGAAATGGGAGCTTACACAGCTGCTGGATGTGTAAACTAGTTCAATGACTCTAGAGAGCAATTTAGCAATAAAAATCAAAAGGCTTAAAATGTCTATTTATATCTTAGGATCCAAAAATCTGTTCAAAATTATTCTAGGGAAATAATCCCAGAGGTGAGCAATTATATGTCATGGTGCCACAAGGATATTCACTGCAGTGCTACTCAAATGGTGAAAAATTGGAAACAACCTAAATGTACAACTAAATGAATTAAGGAATATCCATTAAATGCAGCTATTGAGAATGATATTATAGAAGAATATCTAATGACCTTGAAAGTTGTTCACGAGAGGTTAAGTGAAAAGAGCAGAAAGTACAATATGATTCCATTTTTTAAAAAAGCTTGTATACATATACATTTATATACCAAAAAGAAAAAGACTGGAAGGAAGGCTGTCCACTAAAATATTAGTGATTATCTCTAGGGAAATAATTTTTTTTTTCTTTTTGCCCTATCTATTTTTATACTTCATCTAAAGAAAACCAATTTTAAGCAAATTACAAAACAACACTTTTGACCTGACTTTTTGATAAACACATACACAGGAAAAGTACTGGCAGGATATGTAGCAAATCCTACTATTTGCTATTCCTGGGATTATGGGTCATTTTTCTTTTCTTCTCTTGAATTATTTTCTAATTTTCTACAGTAATCATATATTGCATATGTAACAAAAAATTAAAAGTAATTAAAATAGACTACAAAATTTTTTTAAAAATTGAAAAAACAAAATAATGAAGTAACAAGAGACAAACACCTTGGGACACTGGCTGGGTGGGCCTCTGCACAAAGCGGGAGGGACTCCTGTCCTGCTTATTTAGAAGCACAGCTATCTGGGGGTTAAGGGAGAGTCTAAGCTCCAAGCCCTTATCTACAGAAAGGAAGGTGGCTGGATGGGATGGAAACTGGATGGGGTGGATTATCCACTTAAGCTCAGTGTGGGGCTAGAAGAACTGTGCCCTGGGGAGCAATTGGATCTTCCTGCAGTGTGGGGAGGCGGAGGCTGGCCCCATGGTTATCTGTGACTTGGTATCGCTGACCTAAGGCTGTCAGAGAGCTGGGCCCCAAGCTGCGAGGAAGAGCCTGCTGCTCAAGTGTCCTCCTTGCCATCTGGTCAATACTCAGGGTGCAGCTTACCAAGAAAACCATCCAGTTGAGGGGGGGACAAGGGGAGGATGGGGGATGGGGGGGGCAGCAGCAGCACTGAAAGGTTCTTCGGGAGGAAGGCGGACAAGCAGAGAACTGGGACTGGCCTGCCTGGCTCTGCTGCTGACCTGCTGTGTGTGCTCGACAGGTCCTTGGTCCTCGCTCCTTGCCTTTTCTGGGCTCCGGGCCACAGTTGTCACACCTGGATGGAGGAGGATGGACTGGAAATGAGCACAGTGGAGGGGGCTCACTGGGCAGGGTGGTCAGTAACACTGACCCTTGTTATAGCCAGGGGAGAAGGTTGGAGAAAAGCAAAGGGGCTGAAACTGGAATCAAGCTGTCCTGCCTATGTCTGGTGCCTCCAGTGACAAGTAATCCCACACCTTGCCTTGTGTCACTCCCCTTCTCCAAGGGTGGAGGGGTGGGCAACAAAACTCCCAGCAGCCTTTTGCTGTGTTTAGCCAGCACGGTTGCCTTGGACCTCCCGGCCACAGGGGCCTAAGAGAAAACACCTCCAGTGAGCCCTGTAGCTTTGTATTTCGGGGGTGGCAATAGAGGCACAAAAGGTGCTGTGGGATGGTATCGGGAGAGCAGAGACAGATCCCAGAACTTCTGCTCCCACTGCAGTTTCACCCCCATCCTCATTCCACATGGCCATTTTGAAGAAAAAGCATCAGGGCCGAGTCCCTTGGGTTCACAGTTAATGCTAACACAGAGGCAGAGACTGAATAAACAAGTGGCAGAACAGGTAGGGGGCCTCAGGAAGAAGTGTCCAGCTGCCAGGAGGGGTCCTTTCCCCCCTTCTTGGGCCCCAGGCTTGGCCTCTGCTCTGAGCTTGGCTCTGAGGCCTCCCAAATGCCTCCCATCTCCAGTTGTTGAGCCACAGAGCCTGAAGGGGGTAGATTTGGGCAGGTCGGGACTATGGGAGACAGAACAGGTAGGGGAGCTCAGGAAGAAGTGAGGCCCACTCCTCCTCAAGGCCTGTTATATTATCCTATCGAATCTAAATTCTCTCCCTCTGTCCCTCTTTGGAAAGCTTGCTGCTCTCACTCAGACCACTCAGGGATATGGGGAGAGCTTCCCAGCCTGGAATGCTCTCTCCAGGTCAACCCTACCCATCCTTCACCCACCCACTTTGGCTAACAGGCACTTGCCCAATGCTAGGCATGGGGAGGGTATTGGGTCCTAACTGACTGCAAGGACCTCCCAGTACAAGGGGGAGCCAGGCACATGAGCCCATGATGAGCTCATGGAGTTGTGAGAAGAATGTAGGAGCAGCTGTGTGAGAGATGGGTGACAGGGAGTTGGAGGAGATGGCTTTGGAGCTGGATCTTGGAGAATATATTTGAATGTTCCGGGTAGGAGATAAGAAAGGGCACTCCAGGCAGTCAGTGCAAAGACCTGGAGGCAAGAAGCCAGGATGGAAATGATTGTGAGTTCAGAGGACAAGCAGTCTGCACTTGCCAACTACACAGGCAGGGAAGGCAGGGGGAGCAAACTGTGGTAAGGCTCAAATGAAGATTTGTGCCAAGAACTCTGAAAGATAGGTGATGCCACAAGAAGGCCAGGGGTGACAGTTCTGTTATTACAGTTCTGAGAACCATCCTGTTCAAATGGAGACCCCACCCCACCCATCACTCAAGCTACAGACCAAATCTCATTTATCAAATATCATACCCCGGGGGAGCGGATGTGGCTCAAGCGGTTGAGCACCTGCTTCCCACATGGGAGGTCCCAGGTTTGGTCCCCAGTGCTTCCTTAAAACAAACAAAAAAAAACCCCAAACAAATAACAAGCAAACTAATGAAAAAACCAACTCAGGGCAGCCAATGTGACTCAGTGGTTGAGCGCCAGCTTCCCACATACAAGATCTAGAGTTCAATCCCTGGCCCCAGTACATAAAAAAAAAAAAAAAAAAAAATCATACCCCAGTGTTCCTGCCTTTCAGCAGTGCTATGAAGGTAGACAACATTAGCTCCAGTTTACAGAAGAAACTGAGGCTCAGGAAGGGACAAACACCTGCTCCAAAGCCACAGAGATGGGATGCCAAGGCCTGGGGTCTTTGCCCCTCACCATTCCTCTCTGAGGTGGTAGAAGTGGGATGTCCCCTGTCACTGGAGGAGCACAGCTCTTGTGGGAAGCTGGAGCAGGCTGAAGCCCCAGCCTGTCCATCGATCTCCAGGGAAAGCAATCCTGAGACCTTGCTGGCTTTTAGTGCTACCTGATACCCCAGGCAGAGGGGCCCAGCGAGGCCTGTGGGGGCAGGTTTCCTGGCATTCTGTGATTCCTGCCCACTGTCTGGCCCCGGGGGTTCCGAGGCTGCCAATACCCTTCTTCTTTCCCATCAGGGCCCACCTCCCATCCCCAAGGAGAGGGGCTGCTGAGAAGGGAAGAGATCCCTGGTGGACATCTCAGGGGTGGTGAGGGAATTTCAGGCCATGCCAGTGACTTTTAGGCCTTCCAGGAAGGGGAGGCCATCAAAGCCAGAGCCAGAGGGTCCTAAGGGACCCCCAGGTTTAATAGACAGGGCCTCTGCTGTAGCAAGCCCTGGGACAGTGAAATGGCACAGTGTCAGTCCCTGGCTGTGTGATTTTGGCCAACTTGCTAAGCCCCATCTGTAAAATGGGAATTAAAGGATTCTTTTTTACAAGATCACAATGAGAATTAAATGAAAATGTGCCTGAAACCATCTCCCACAGAGCCTGGTGTGTAGTAAGTAGGCACTCAATTCCTGGCAGAAGGATCTGGGGCCCAGCCATGGGGTGGGAAGTTCTTGAGCTCAACTTGGCTCTTGATGGAAGCTGACGTATTTCCTCAGCTCCAGCTAGGAACGGCCAGCACTAACCCCACCCTCCCCCAGTCCCAGCTCCAAAGGGGTGAACAAGAGGCCAGCACTTACTTGAGGATGTCCTTCTTATTGAAGAAGGTGCAGTCCTGTTGAAGGAAAACACACACACACAGTTGGCTGTTCAGGTCCCAGCTCCTTCCTTCCTTAGAACCCTTGATGCCGTCACAGGGCCTCACAGGGACAGCCAAAAACTAGGAGCAGAAAGGTCACGACTACCCCACTTCTCCCTGACCTCCACCTACTAGGGACAGCAGATTCTAGGGGGTCCAGAAAATGCCTCCCAGAGCTTTTGACGGTGCTGAGCTGGGTCTGGGAACTGCATGCATGGGGTCCTGGGCAGCACACTTGGAGGGCACATTTAGGAAGAAGATGGAGAATTCAGAGGTGGATGTGCCAATTTGAGGACTGGTGGGGTACCCTGTGGGATAACAGGGGTAGGGGATGGGAGACAACTCAGAAGATAAATTTAGGAGTGAGGACACCCAGGGCACACAGGTACAGGGAGCACCATTCCCACAGAGCCCCTGAGAATTGTCCCCATGGAGCTGGGTGGTGTATATCCTGAGAGGCCATGGGCAGCAGCCCTGTGCTCAGAGGTGGAAAGTCCCAGGCATATAGATGTGGAAGCATCAGCATATACCTAGCATATGAAGCCACAGAAGTAGATGAGGTTATGCAGGGGTGTGGGGAAGTGGGTGGAGGAGGTGAGGGGGAGGAGGAGAGGGGCAGGAAAGGAAGAGTGTCAAGCCCTGGGGAAGAACCATTAGCATCTGGATAGAGGCTGAGGGCAGAGGCTGCTGGGGACCCCAGGTGGGCATTACACAGGGTGGGGGCAACTCTTGGCTCCCTAGCTCATCCCAGATTATAAGTTCATCTCGGGGGTCCTCTTTATAGGTTCTCAACTTTGGCTGCACATTAGAGTCATCTGAGGAGCTTTAAAAAAAAAATCATTGTGCTCCACTTTGAATGCAGACCAATTAAATTAGAATCCCGGAGGGTGGAATCCAGGCATTCGTGGTTGGCAAAGCCCCTCCGGTGATCCCAGTGTGCAGCCAGGTGGAGATCCAGAGCATGTGGGCCTGGCACAGTGCTGGCGGCTCAGAATACCCCATTTTGTTTAATCCAAATCACCAGCCTCTGGGGACAGGCATTATCTCCCCATTTCACAGATGGGAAAACAGACTCAGCACAGTGGAATAACATGCCCTAGGTTGCACACATAGCCTGGGAGGGCTGGGCCTGTGTCCTGCTTGACCTCTGCCCTAGTAGTACAGACCGAGCCACAGCCCACCCATGGCCACCACACCCAACCATGCCATGCCCTGCTTCTCCTGTGGATTCCTAGTACCTGGCACACAGTAGGTGCTCAATACAGACTGGTGGTATGAGTGACCTGACTTTTCCACATATACCATCTATAGCAGTCATATTCTCATTCCAATGGCTGCAGACTATCCCACTGAAGGCATTTGCCCCTGCTGAACCTAACCTTTCTTCTATTTCTAAACACTTAGCAACAGCCATGTCCACATTTTCACCATTATTGATCAAGCTGCCATGAACCCACTCATCCCCTAATGTTTTGCTTTTTCTTCTGTTGTCTTGTTTCCCTGGGACTCATCCTAGGGTGGCAACTCATGGCGATGAACATGGCAGATGCATTTAAAAGCCTTCCAGAGCTCTGAGTATTCTGGCAGCATGGCAGAGGAAAAGGATGGTAGCTTTAGTAGTCAGATTCAAATTCTACCCTTGCTTGGGGCCCTTAGGCATGTCATTCTTCTTTCTGTAAAATGGGGGCAGTTCTTCTCCAAAAGGACAGTGTGAGGAGCAAATGAGAAAAGGTGCAGGAAGCCTATAGGTCACAGCTGGTGGGGGTGCTCTCTTCCACTTTGGTGCTACAGCCTTGACTATCCCATGGCCTAAATGCGTCTCCCCAGAGTCTGTAGTTCTGTGTCCGCCCCAACTCTGCAGTTACCAAACAAAGACCCTGCCCCCTCCACACACTTAGCTGCCCTGGAAGCTGCAGCCACCTGTCTGCAGGAATTCCTCCTTATACTTCTCTGAGAGAGCAAATGTTCTCGTCACTGCTCAGCTCCTGACAGTTCACAGGGATGGGCCTTCAGTCAAGGGCCCTAGCTTAGGTCGGGTCATGAGGGCTGGGAGTGGGGTGAGGAGGGGGCTTAGTCCAGGAGAGGTGGGCCCTTAGGACTCTGGCAGCAGAAAACAGCTCGAGAGGGCAGGCTGGTTCTTAGAGTAAAGATTCCAGTTAAGGCTTGAGTTCGGCCTCCAAGCCTACCTACCACCTGTTTGTCAAATCCTTTCCATTCTCCAAAGCTCAACTCAAGGCAGCCTCCCTGCCCCCATCTCATACACACATGATCTGCCTGTGCCAGTGGCCAGCAGACGAGCCACAGCTGTTCCCCACTAGAGTGGAAGGCTGCTCTCCACCCAGCCATGCCAGCTAAAGCCCCACACTGCCCACCCGGCCATCATAGTAGCTCTAGGTCAGCCTCCAAAGTGGTCTCAGTTTATCCCTGCAAGAGTCCTGTGATGTGAGCACAGCAGGGTGAGCAGTTATTCCTATTTTAGAGGTGGGGACACTGAGGCCCAGGAGGGGGAAATGACTTGCTAAGACCTATAGCAGAAATAGCCCAGTGATAACTTGAACTCGGGACTTCCCGTCCTTAAGGCTGTGCCTTAACAAGTGTCTGTTTGTTCATTTGTTCTACAACATCCTCCAAGTGCCTCTTCTGTGCCTGGGCAGGGGAAACCCCGGGAGGGAGATGAAGTATAAACAGATGGTGATGACCTGGTATAAACCATTCTGTGGTCCCAAGAAGCATGGTGTGTGTGTGTGTGTGTATGTGTGTGTGTGAGAGAGATAGGTCTGCTGAAATACACCCAGCCAAATGGATAAGCCTAGGAAAAGTCCAAGAGATCTTCCCAAGGAAGTGAGGCCCGGCTTGGGCTGTCTGGGCTAGTCTGGATTGGTAAAGAGGCAAGAGGAAGGCACCAGAGGAACAATGGCAGAGCTGAGAGAGGGCTTGGCTAGAAGCCCTCGGTGTATCTAGAACTTAGAGTGCAAGGGGAGGGGAGAAGAGATGAGGCCAGAGCCCAGCTGAGCCCAGACCAGGCTGGGCCATCTACTGCTCTGACTTCTCACTCAAGCTGTTATCCTAAGACACGGGAATGGCAGTTTTAGAAAGAACCCTTCCGCTTGAGCCTGCATTTCTGCTCCAGGCATCTGTATCCTATGGACAACTCCCAAGGGTCTCCCACAGCAACAGGGTACTGGTTAATAGACAAACAATGCAACTCTTTGTCCATGGATTATTTTTATAGGAAAAAATTGTTTTACAGTGGTGATATGTATTGTGTCTGATGAAGGAAAGAAGGGAGAAAGGGAGAGAGGGAAAGTGGGAGGGAAGGGAAAACAAAGGAAAGAGAAAGAGTGAGAGAACAAGGACTGTTTCAGGAGCATGGTGGGCAGCTGGAGGGGTGAGGAAGGCAGCAGTTATAACTTCAGTTTGCATGAAACTGAGGAGGCCTGGCCCAGGGCTGTGGCTGTGGAGATGGAGAAGAGGCAAAAGAGGCTGAGTCACGGGATTTGTTCTTAACTGAAAAAGTGGACTCAGGGAGAACAAGGAGTTGGGACAGCTGGAGGGGCACCAAAGGGTTCTGGGGAAGGCTGTGGGTCCTGTTTTGGACTCATCAGGTTTGAGGGGTCAGAGAAAGGGTCTGGAATGCAGAAGAGCCATCTGGGCAGAAGTCTTAACTTTGGAAATCATTACCACAAGGGACTGGGTGGGGACCTGCCTTGGGAGCCCATCTACCATCAGGCTGGGAAGACACAAGAAGCCCTGGGGTCACTCCAGAAAAGGGGTGTCTATAGCCCAGGGTTACCTCCAACCTCGCCTGGCCAGTGGCTGGCTGGAGAGCCAGAGGGAAGGAGACGTGGGGCTCTCAGGTTTCACAGCTCTCATTTCTCCCACCCCGCCTTGTGGGGCCACCTGGATTCTGGCAAAGGATCAGAACCCAACACCGGGCTGGCTTCAAAGGGTAACCCAATGCCAGTCTGGTCTGAGTTCCCACCCAGCCTCCCCACCCCCATGGAGCTACTCCATTTCTGAGCACCATCGGCCTGCCTGCCTGGGCCCACCTCCAAGCCTTTATCTAGGCTGTCCCCTCCACCTGCCTCTTTCTGGCACTGTCTGGGCAAAATCCTATCTTTCAAGGGCTTTCTGAAGTGCTGTGTTGTTTCTAAACTTGAACCTGCCAATCAAAGCAAAGCCCCCCTTCCCTCCTGGCCTCCCACTGCTCATCCGGCCTCCTTTAGAGCACACTCCATCCTCTCCTCTAGCATAAGGGCTGCACTGGAGGCCGGGGTTTTTCTTTCCAGACTGAATGCTTTGAGAACAAAAAGCACATAGGGCCTACCCCAATCCCACCATTCAAATTCCCGTGTGAGCTCTTCCTGGCAGGGTACTGAAGGCTCTTTGGCCTCCGTTTACTTCTCTGTAAAATGGGGCTCACAATCCACCTCTCTGTGATGAGCAAATGAGTTGACGTCTGGAGGGCATCAAGTACAGTGGGCGGCACACATAAATGTGGCTCCCCTCTTTCTTCCCAGGTCTCACATGGGGAGCTGAGAGATCTGTGTCATTGACAACTAGGATTTCCAGGAGGAGAGGGGACCTTTATTTTATTTCCACCCACATCAGAAGACCTACATTTCAAGGCTTTCCTTCATTCCAAATAAGGATTCACGAAGGCAACAGGCATTTTTGGAGAACCTGCTGGTGCTCATCTCTCCCAGGTGCACAGGAGCCAACACAGTCCTGCCCCCTCTACATGGGGGAGTCCGGAAGAGGCACGAGATACACAACATGGAGAGAGGGGCATGAGGCATCCCAGCGGGGGAAACAGCATGGGCAAAGAAAGAGCCTGGTGAGTCAGGGGAACTGCAAATAGTTGTGGGGTGGCTGCAGTGCATGGGGCAGGGGAGGGACCTGGGGAGACTGAGGCTACAGGGGTGGGCTGGGCTGAGCAAGGGCTCTGGGCAAGCCAGGAAGATGGGCTTTATCCTGCAGGAGGTGGGTAACTGCAGAAAAGTTTTTAACATGAATGGGACGGCATTGGGATCTCTGAAATGGAGAGCTGGCTCTAGAGGCAGGGTAATAGGGGGTTGGGAAGCAAGGGGTTGGCTCAGGGGGCCTGAGGAAGCTTGAAGAGGTGGCCATGTAAGGCTGGTACTTGGCTTGCCCTCTTGTTCCAATTATTTCCATGCTGCCAAGAAGCTTTTGGGGCCAGAGGGAGATACCCCAACAGAAAAAATGAGAAGCCCCCAACTTAAGATGGGGACTGATGCATCCCACTCCCGTCCTGATATGGCTGCAGCTGATTTCTGCTTCACAGAGACTCTGCCCTACCAGGATAAGAGGGAGATGGGGGTGGGGAGGGTGGTCTCCGGTCCAGCTCACATTTCCTGACCCTTCATCTCTGTGCCAGGTGAGGGCTGGGATGAGTCGCTTGTAAGGGGTTCTGGTCCAACCTGGGGCCGGGAAAAAGAAGGCTGAATAGGGGAGGGAGGAGGAGCTGGAGCGAGGCGTGCCTGAGAGAATCTTCCAACTGGAAAGCTCTCTCATTCCACAGACAGGGAAACTGAGGTTCAGCAAGGGGAAGTCATGGGCCCAAGGTCACGCTGCGAGCCGAAGGCAGAGACAGGATTTGAATCCAGATGAACTGGCTTTCGCGAGACCTCGGCAAACCAAGGGGAAAAGAGGGGGAGGGCAGAGAGCATCGCTCCGGGGGTCAAGGCGCGCAGGGCTCACCTGGTAGTTGTCCAGTTGCTCTTCGGTGAAAATCGTCTGCTTGTTCCCCATGGTGGCCGCGACGCCGTCGCTCGCCCGCCCGGGCGCCGCCTCCCATCAGCGCGAGGAGCCTCGCGCCCAGCGCCCGCGGCCCTCGCCAGGCCCACAGCGGGCAGCATCCACCACGGCCGGCCCCACGGCCCTGCTCCGCCCCTCCTGGCCCCTCGCCCGGAGCGGGGCGGGGGTCTCGGAGGCGGGGGCGGTGACCGGAGCTGCGGCGACTCCGCCCGGCGGCGGGGAGACCGGGAGCGGCCGGGCCGGGGACTGCAGGGCGCCCGGGGCCAGCTAGGGGGCGGCCTGCCCGCGGGAGGAGTTGCCCAGCACCTAGAGGGCCGGTCCCAGCCTTCCGGCCTGCGGGAGCCTGGGTCGCTCCGGATGAGGATGCTGGGCCTGGGATAATCCGTTGGAGGGGTGTAGTGGAGGCGTGTGGAGTGACCCTTGGGGCCATTTGTCCTGGGGCGGAAGGAGTCAGAGAGAACCTGGGGTGAAAGCCCTGGACCATGAGTGAGAGGACCTGGTCAGCGCCAAGCTCCGCCACAGTCTCGCGCCGCGACCTTGACCAGGGCCTTCCGAGCACCGTCCCTCCTCGTCGAGCTGACCTCCAAGGCCCCTCCCTGTCCAGGCTCGGAGAAGTCGATCCATCTTTTGATCACCGCCTGGGCAGGACACTTCAGGCCCTCTGGGTCCCTTAAAGAGGAGGATAGAATTTGCTTGGCTTTCTCTGAGTCCTTGGATGCAAACGTGAGACTTGAGAGGACGTAAGGGACTTACTGTGTCCAGAGAAGTGTGACAAAGGCCAAGATGTTTTCTGCAGCTTTCAAGCAAATGCAGTCATGGCTAAGTACCTTTCAGTAGGACAGCCCATATATGTGTTATTTCTAACCTCAGGACAGCTGATTCCATAGGTATTATCTCCATTTTGCAGGTGAGGAAACTGAGGCTGAGAGTGGTTCAGCACCTTGCCGGGGGTCCCACACCTGGGAAGTAGCAGAACCTGGGCGGGTCTCATGCACTAGCTCAGCCCACTCACCAACTCCAACCCTGGGACTTTGATGAGAAAGTCAGGACTTTATGCTTTAAAAGAGGTTGGTTGATTCTTTAGGATAGTGGTTCTCAAATTTAAGCATGCATCAGAATCACTTGGGAGGTTCCACTCCCGGAGTTTCTGATTTAGTAGATCTAGGGTGGGGCTGGGAATTTGAGTGTCTAAAAAGTACCTAGGAATTGGGATATTCAAAAAAAGAAAATGGGAAAAAACAAAAGAAAAAAAATTGTTTATTTTTATTTTATTTATATTTTTATTTTTTAAAATTTTTATTTAGTTCTTTTTTTCTGAGTTTCCTTGTATTTTATCTCTTGCATTTAAGCTTATCATTATTATTTCATTTTCCTATTAATTGTATTTGGTTATTATAGGGGCTTCATCTTCAGGGAAGGTTTGGGTCACAGAAGGGTTACAATGGGGGTTGCAGATGATCACTGGTTGGGGATGTCTGGGATGGAGGAGTCATGGGAGTAAGTTCACCTGAATATACATGAAAGATATAAAATTGTTCAAATGATCGAGGGATGGGGCATGGTCACAGTGGGTAGACAATCACTCAATAAATGAGGGAATCTGAATTCCCAGCCTGGAGAGCTCTGCCACATTCTCCAAGGGAGCAGCAACAGTCCCCTGTGTTCAGGGACAGCGTCAGGCAAAAGAGGATGGCCCACTGATGAGTTCTTGTTAGTGATGACTAGCCTTATGAGTCTTTGCTCTTGTAATTGAAACTTAGCCTACTGTTATGGAATGCCTAAGGATTGCCACCTGAGAGTCTCCTTGTTGCTCAAATGTGGCCTCTCTCTAAGCCAAACTCAGCATATGAATGCCTTACCTCCCCCCCAACGTGGGACATGACTCCCGGGGATGAGCATCCCTGGCAACGAGGAATTAATACCAAGTGCCAACTAGCAACACAACTGGAAAAAGACCTTGAATAAAAGGGGGAAAAGGTAAAGAGAAATGAGTTCATGTGGCTAAGAGACTTCAGAGAGAGTCGGAAGGTCATCCCAGAGGTAATGCTTACGGACACCTCAGTAGGATCTCATAGAACACCAAAGTGCATATCACCCCACACAGAGGGGCTCCTGGGGGCTCTGGAGACACCCAGATCCTATATAAAGGGGGATAGCCCCAGAGACTGATGCCTTATCAGTGGGCAGTGGGCTCTACTTTGGAATCTGTGTTCCTGAGAGTGACAGAGTTGGACTCAAATAAGTCCTCCCTGCACATGGTCCATCAGTCCCTTCTATTCAAACCTATATGTGATGCCAGAGTTTGTAGGTATACTTCCAGAGACTGGAGCCTTTGGCCTACCTATTTGCCAGCTGTGCCTGAAATCTCGGTGAGCTGCAACTCCTACCCTACAGCTCAATGGACTCATCCAAGTCACCTGGCAAGTAGACGACGATGGGTAACGGCCATCCCAGGGAATGGAGAGGGCCTGCAGTTGCAGACAGGATAATCCCACCCACTGTATCCATGGGATATAAGCCCTCTATCACTTGGAGGTGGAGCGGACATCACCATCTCAGTGCCCTCAGGACTGGGGGAAGAACTATGGACTAGAGTGGACTTAATGGTATTCTGTTGTACACATATTGTGATTCTAGCAATGGAAGAAATTATAACAGGAGGTGGAGCCGGTGGCCAATGGACATTTTCGGGGCAGGGAGGGGAAGGGCTTTTTCGAGACTTGAGGGTTGTCCTGAGTGCAGTTGTGGCGACGGATGTAGGCCATTTTAAATTAGCATATACCATTTAGAACTGTTTGGGAGAGAATGTGGTCTACGATGTGAACTGTGGTCTATGTTTGGTGGCAAGGCCCCAGGATGTGTATATCCATTAAGAGTGATGAGCCACACTGATGAAGGATGTTTGTGTGGGATGTTGTGGGAGGTATGGGAGGTGGGGAACATGGGAATCCTTGTAATTTCTGTGTAATATTTAGGTAATCTAAGCACCTTTAAAAAAAATATATATATATATATATATACATAAAAGTAACATTTATGTAAGCAAATACACATATATGCATATATATTTATATATCATTTTACAAATATTGATATGTATTGTGAAAAATTTGATTTTTACCCACAATAAAAAAAAAAGGAAAAAAATAAAAATAAAAATAAAAGATGATGCTGCAGCAGCTGGTGCTGGTCCCAGGACCACACTTTGAGGTTCTTATTTTTTTCTTTTCTTTATTTATTTGTTTATTCTTATTTAATTTTTGAAGATCATTGCTTAGGTTGAAAGTTGGGAGTCCCACTAGGAATAGGTAATCAAGTTGGGCAGGTGATCACTGGTACGTTTGAATTTTTCTTTGATACTGAAGTTTCCTGGTTGGGGTTTTCTGACATTATTTTTGCTGCTCTCCAGGGTTTACAGCAGCCATCAGAGAAACCATCCTGTTACACAATCAGTTGCTCTCAGATGGGCAGGAAGCACTTCAGCAGCTCAAGGGATTGTTGATGGAGTCTTTAGAGGCTGGCTCCCCATTCTTCATTCATTATGGATAAGTGCTGTTGGAGGCCTCAGCCATAGGAGAGAGGGCAGGAATGTGACCTGAAATTCAGAGACTGTGGAATTTAAGACCAGAATTGGGCTAATCGGGGAATTGAATGACAACACGAAATACACAAACACAGGCATTTATAGGCATCCCAGGGGAAGAAGAGAAGGGAAAGGGGGCATAAGGAGTGTTGGATGAAATAATGGTTGAAAATTTCCCAACTTTTATAAGGGACATGGATCTACATGTCTAGGAAGCGCAGTGCATGCCAAACAGAATAAATCCTGACAGACCTACCATTAGACACATACTTTTCAGATTGCCAATAAAACTTCATTTATGGACACTGAAATTTGAACTTCATATAATTTTCACATCTCACAAAATATTATTCTTTTGACTTTTATCTACCATTAAAAAATGTAAAAACCACTCACACTTCCCATTTCAACTTACTTCAATGTTACAGTAATTAAAATGTTGTTTTATTGGCATGAGGATATACATATAAACCAATGGAAAAGAATTGAAAGTCCAGAAATAAAACCACACTCCCTATGGCCAGTTGATTTTCAACAAGGGTACCAAGTCTGTTCAATGGGGGAAATAATAGCTTTTTCAACAAATGATGCTGGGACAACTGGAAATCCACATGCAAAAGAATGAATTTCAACCTCTAGTTCTCACCATATACAAAAACTAATTCACAGTGGATCAACAACCTAAATATAAGAGCTAATACTTTAAAACTCTTACAAGAAAACAGGGAAATATCTTTAGGACCATGTATTAGGTAATGGATTCTTAGCCTTTACACTAAAAGTTGAAGTAAGTTTTAATAATATTTCTATTTAACATGATATTTCTAAAACATTATTTCAATAAGCAATCAATTTAAAAATGAGGACTGAGATATTTTCCATTCTTTTGTTTGGACCAAGTTTTGGAATCAGTGTGTATTTTACACTTATAACACTCATTATAGCACTCAACATATTTCAAGTGTTCAATAGCCACTTGCAGCTAATGGCTTCATTTATTAGACATAGTGCAGGCCTAGAATGTTCATTTGATGATTGTATGAATGACTCCCTCTTAGAGATGGCTAGGTTGGTCACTGCCCTGGGGACAAGGAGGACTTTTATTTATGTACACACACTTCCTTAGCTGTGAAAAACTCTTTATGGTCCCTCCAAGGTTTCAGTATCAGAGAGGGAGGTGGGAGTGTCTATGGGAGTAAAAATGGCCCCCAAATACCTTATATCCCCATATTTTTAAAGAGCAGGTTGTTCTCCATCTCTGAAGGAGCTCTTCATCACATAAAAAGTCAGTTTCTGAAGACCTCTGGGAGACTTCTAGTGAACTGGGGGTTTCTTTGGGGATTTTTGAGGCCCTTGGGGTCATGACTAATTAAAAAAAAAAGAAGCAAAGGAATCTGTCTAGGAGCTCCTTCTAAGATCCTTCCCAAGCCCTATAAGGCAGGACCACTTAGATGCCTGCAGAGCATCCCCTTCTTCCCACAAATGTTTCCCCGAGCTACCTGTGTAGTTACCCCATAAGACTGTGGGTTCCTCAAAGGCAGGCCCTGCACAATCAAATATTCATTGCTATGTTTGGAGGATTGTTTGGAATTTTGTGTAGAGTGGATTCCAATTTAATTCATCTTTCTAATCAACCTGGGAGAATGGGGGATTCAGCAGACTTTTTTACCAGTATATTATTAGCTTCTGCTTGCTCAAGCATTATTTTAAGATGTTATAAGTTGCCACTTATATTAGTTATAGAATCTTCAGAACCCTTTGTGGGATAATAAATAACTCTATTTACAAATAAGAGAATGAAATTATAGTTCATATATCTTAAAAGTGGCAACATGAAACTAAGGACCTAGGTTGCTTGGATATCGTTCTGCTGAGTGTGGACATTGTCCCTTTGAAAGTGGCAACATGTTCCTCTATCCACCCCAGGGACCGTGGGAATGGGCTTACAAATGTTCACTCTATTAACCTCACAGCCCAGGTCTTGGCTGCTCTGGAAGGAGTGCTTTGAGGGAAGCTTTATCATTGTTTATAATATGTCTTCTGTGCTTGGCCTGTGGACTTGAGTGGAGAGAGCAAAACCAGGCCCCACAGTATAAGCAAATAGGAGATAGTCAGGTCAATTTAATTCAATCAGTACCCCTGGACTACACTTCCAGACCTTACTTCTGGGAGTAAGGCCTTACTTCAGGAAGAAATATTTGGCCCAGGCTCATCAAACAAAACAGTGCACTTACAAATAAGACAGAGAGTCTATTGGATGGCTCCCTGCCACCTCCCCAGGACAGAGCCCAGGTTGCTTACAGTGACAGGTATACAAAGGTCCAGGCTCTGCCTCTTTCTCCAGCCTCTTCCCATGTGGCCAACCCCACGTCTCCCCACGTACATACAGATTGTCGTCACCTCCATGCATTTGCTTTTGCTGTCCCTTCTGCCTGCATCCTTTTTTCCTTCCCTTTTTTCTGTTTGGAAGATTGGCCTCCCTTGAGTCTTATCTGCTTGTAACAATTACTGTCTGCTTTGAGCCCTGTGATCCTCTGTTCCTCTCACTTAGGTCCCAGGTACCCCAGCTTGGAGCCCCCACAGGCCCTGGAATCTGTATTATAGCACATGTTACACTGAGAAGTATTTGAATACTTCCCCTGTAGGCCAGTGTTCGTAACTAAAGGAATCCTGTTCAGGTGTTTTGAACTGTGTGGGATATTTTGGAGGCTGTAAGACCAGAGGGCGCTAATGCCATGTGTTGGATGGGGCCTGGTGATGCTGGACGTCCTGCAGTGCTGGAATACTCCTGCCCAACAGAGAACTGTGTCATGTCCCATAGGACTCAGAGAAGTCCACCTGGACACTCATGTAACAAACCTGTTTATAATTATCGGAGCCTGGAAACTAACACTGGTTTACAAATAAATTCAAAGAAATTTTTTGCAAGGTTTTAACATATGCTGAATTTTCCAGGAATGTAACTGCTGTGAAAAATGAAGGGAAGTGTGAACTCTGCTTTATTTGCAACTTTAACAAGAGTTGACACCATTCTGGCAAATTATGTCAGCAATGGCAACATGACTCATGACTGAGAAAGAAGAAATTTCCCTGGACACCTGCTGGCAAATCTAATTGTGAATTTTGCTTGATTGTGCTATGAGTCCCCATACTACATCCCTGTATTAGTCTCTGTTTGCCAGAGTTGTGGTGATTCATGTTACAAAAAAACATACTTTTTTAGCTCTTATATTGTAAATGTCAAAAATGAAAGGTGTTGTCTGAATAGTGTATTCTCTTTTTTTTTTTTTTTTTTTAAAGATTTTATTTATTTATTCATTTATCCCCCCCTTGCTGCTCGTGCCCGCTGGGTCAGCCAACCACGCCATGCAGGCGGGCCCGCCGTCACCAGGAGGCCCCGGGAACCGAACCCGGGGCCTCCCATATGGTAAACGGGAGCCCCACTGATTGAGCCACAGCCGCTTCCCAAGTGTATTCTCTTAAATCCAAACTTATTCATTACAAATAGGTGCAAGCATCTGACTCTTCATAATGTCTTCTTCTGTTTTAGGTCTGAGCAATTATATATAGAAGTACATATTATTTTATTCTAATACTTTTTTTTTTTTATGGGTAAAAATCAAAATTCTCACAATACATACAAACATTTGCAAAATGATATATAAATATATATGCATATATGTGTATTTGCTTACAAAAATGTTATTTATATATATATATATACATATATTTTAAGAGGTGCTTAGATTACCCAAAATATTACACGGAACCCACTGGGATTCCTATTCTAATACTTTTTATATCTTTTTTATATTAAAAATTTTAAACTTAGCTGATTTTGCTTTTTCTTATGCATATAAGTAGGTAATATTACCTTGAATTCCTTTTCAGGATGATAAAGAGGATGTTCAAAATATTTCTTATAAAATGTGGGTATCAGGTCTGACTGATAAGAACCACTCTAATGTTTAAGACCAGGGATTTTACCTTCCTGGTGTCACTGCTTTCTCCCCTGTGTCTGCACAGGGCCTGGAATATAGTAGATGCCAGAGGATCTTTTTTTTTTTTTCCATTGAGTGATGGCATTAAGGGTAGTGGCCTGATTTTAGGTTTGGGTAATGAACTAGGGTGTTTCCCAGGGCTGCCAGAGCAAAGTACCATAAACTGGGTGGCTGAAAATAAAAATTTATTCTCCCACAGTTCTGGAGGCCAAAAGTCTGAAATATAGGTGTCAGCAGGGCCCTCTGAAGGGACTAGAGGAGAATCCCTCCTTGCTTCTTCGTAGCTAGCCGTCCTTGGCATTCCTTAGCTTGTAGCTGCATCACCCCAGTCTCTGCATCCATCTTTGCACAGTCTTTTTTCTGTGTCTCTCTGTGTCCTCTCCTCTTATTTTAAGGACACCAGCCATTGAATTTAGGGTCCACCCTAAATCTAGGATGCTTTCATGTCAAGATCCTTACTTAACTAATTACATCTGCAAAGACTCTATTTCCAAATAAAGTCACATTCTGGGGTTCTGGTTGGACATGAATTTGGGGTGGACACTATTCAACCCACGCCAGGGCCCCGTTGCTGAGATGGGGAACACATGAAAGAAGGCAGGTTTGGGAGGAAAGTGATGAGTTCAGGGTTTGTTTGTTTGTTTGTTTGTTTGTTTTATAAAGGGTATTTATTTGGGTTAAAAGCTTACATTTATAAGGCTGTAAAAAGTCCAACTCAAGGTTTCTTTCTCACCAAAGTCAGTTGCCATGTTTTGAAGCAAGAAGGTTGCTCATCTCTGGCTGGTCTCTGCCTTCCCCTCCGGGGTTCCTATTCCCCTTGAGGCTCCATGTGCCCAGCCTCTTGAGGCTTCATGCTTAAGTGAAGTCCTCTCTCAACTGGCACAGGGCTTGTCTCTTAGGGCTTCCTTTGTCCATCTCTGCTCTCTTCCCAAGGTTAGCCGTAAGCTATCAGGCAAAATGTTTCATCTCTCCCAGGAGTTTTAACTCTTTAAGCCTTCTTTCTGTCACATGGCTGGATCAAAATGATAGCGCTCACTCTTCCAGTGTGTCTTCTTGAGAATGTCCATTTACATCAGACCCAGCAAGGGGGCGGGAACTCAACCTGAGTCACACCTTACTGATGTAGTCGAATCAAAAAGCTCTAACAAGTTATCTACTCAAAGGCCTCTCAGCTGAATTTAATATAAAGGGTATCACAATTAGAGGAATAGATTAGTTTACAAACATAATCTTTCTCTTTTTGGGATTCATAAAATAATCTCAGACTGCCACACTCTACCCTCTGAATCCCAAAAAAACAGTACAATATTCCAAAAACCTTAAATCACTCAGTAGCACTGCTAAGTAATGTGGGAAATTGTAGGAGGGATAGGGAGTGGGACATATGGGAATCCCCTACATTTTTTATGTATCATTTATCTAATCTAAGTATTTTTAAAAAATAAAATAAAAAAAGAATAACTGTTCTAAACAAAATGAGAACATAGCCTCATTTGGTCAGAAAAAAAATGAATAAAAAGTGGGTGAAATTTTATAAAATTTGGAAAAGATCATCAACTTATATATTGAAGAAATTCTGAATATGCAAAACAGATTATTAACGTAAATGTAAACACACAGAAGCTTTTCAAAGCAGTCAGGTTGGGAAAATAAGGAAGTAAAATAATAAAACAATAAATAAAACAATATTAAAACAATAAAAAAAATCATTTATAGAAATACAGTTAGTCTTGGGTCAAAAGTCTCATTTGGCTGTAGACCTGTGAAACTTACAAAACAAGTTATCTGCTTCCAATACACAAATGAGGCACAGACATATGGATAAACATTTGCATTACTATAAGGAAAGTTTAGGAGGGAAACAAGTATCACAGGTCCCTAACAATTAAAAAAACCTGCAGGGCATACTACATTAGATTTCAAAGTCTGAAGGTCATCCTTAAAATGATGGTTTCTTCTCCTCAGGGCTTTATGGGGGCCCACCCTTTCAAATGTTTGCCCAATGGCCATATTCTCCATTCCACCCTCATTAAGCATCTGGGTGGTGACCAAGCTCCAGACCTTCCCCTCCAAGAACATTGGGGTGATGGCCACATTTTACCCAATCTATGGGGTACAGTCTCAACCCCCTTAGAACAGTGAAGGGGTGGTGACATTCTGGGGAATGGGCCCACCCCCTTCAGAGATGTAAACCACTTGGGAATGCACTCCACCTTCTCTGTAGCCTGGGGTAGCCAAACTCTGCCTGAACAGTGGGCTGGAATATCCACCCTCTTCAAATGCCAGGGCAAACTCACCCTGTCCATATACATGGGTAGGGTCCCTCTCTTGGTCCAAGGATATGTCTTAATTCCAGACCTCAGCTTCCATGGGTTTCCTCTTATTCATTTATTTTTTATTTTATTTATCCCTCCCCCCCTTGCCACTTGCGCTTGCTGACTGCTCTCTGTGCCCATTCACTGCACAGTCTTCTGTGTCTGCTTGTCTTCTCTTCTTGTTTTCTCTTGAGGAGGCACTGGGAACTGATCCTGGGAATTTCTGATGTGAGAGAGAGTCATCAATCACTTGAGCCACCTCAGCTCCCTGGTTTGTTGTGTCTTTCATTGTCTTTTTCCTCTGTGTCTCTTTTTTGTTGCATCATCTTATTGAGTCAGCTTTCCGCATGCACCAACTCTCCACGTGGGGCCACTTGTCTTCACCAGGAGGTCCTGGGAATCAAACCTGGGACCTCCCATACAGTAGATGGGAGCCCAATAGCTTGAGCCACATCTGCTTCTGGTTTTCCTCTTAAAGACATTTTCCCTTCCATTTGTGTCCCCTGTCCCTGTCCCTTTTAATCCAGGCTGACAGTGGTTTTGTTCATACAGATCTCTCAAAGAGCTTGTTGGTTTAGTATGCAGGAAGCAGAGGTCCAAGCCATAAGACAGTAAGACTTTCCACAAGTCTTTACCGGATAACTGCATTTTCAATCCTGACTTACAAGTTCCAAGTTTAGTTAACTCCTCATATGGATCACTATCTTATAGGAGTTTGTTTTCTGGAAGCCTGGAATTTCTGAAATCAGTCTTTGGTTTCTTTGTGCCCCTGAGTTCAGTTTTAAATGTGGAAGTTTAGTGAGCCCTGAGACTCCCAGGTGGAGGTGCCTGAGGGGCAGTTGACTCAGCAGGCCTGGATCTATCTAAATGCCACAGAAGAGTCAGAAGTACAAAATGATAAAGTCAAGTCATCTGTTTGATGTGTGAATATTGCCACATCTCTCCCTGTGGGATAAAAAAATGAGTCTGCCCAGAGAGGCTCATGATGCACATGTGTCTCCTGCAGTGGTCTGAGTACCTGCCCAGGCCCTCAGAGACCAGGGGACCCTCCAAGGCACGGGAAGGGACTCCTTCATCTCTAGCCCCCATGCATTCCGGCCCTGGCCTGACAGAGTACATGTTCAATAATAATTGCCAGAGGGTTCCACACAACAAACCCCACCTGTGGAAACCCTAGGATCCAGGGCAACTTTCTTTGACCAGAAATCATTACAGTGCAGCAGGTAGGAGCAAGTTTTCCAAAGCCCAGTTCCTTTCCAAGAGGCTCTGTTTTGCCCTTTTTGCTGCCCTGTTCACTAACAGGGATGGTGTGACAAAGAGAGAAGTCACTGGTTTAGATTTATCTCAAGCATCTTTTCACTCTTCCAGGGAAGGGAACAATTCTGGGCTTTAATTCCATATGGTATGTGTGCACACTTTGGGTAATATGTGTGGTATGGAGAGAGCCAAGGTGCAAGGATTTTTGGAAGACTTATCATGTTTATTACACAAGATACCTTTCAGGAACAATAAAGGAAATCAAAAGAAAGCATGTGTTGGTAGCAGCATTATTCATTGTAGCCAAAAAGTGAAACAACCTAAATGTTCATTGACTGAATATGAAATAAAATGTAGTCTATCCATATGATGTACTATTACTTGACAGTGAAGTACTGATACATGCTGCAACATGGGTGAACCATGAAGACCTTATACTTGGTAAAAGAAGCCAGTCACAAAAGATCATATATTGCATGATTCCATTCATAAGAAATGTCCAGAATAGGAAAATCTATAGAGACAGAAAGTAGATTAGTGGCTGTCAGGAACTGTTGGAGGGAATGGGGAGTGACTGCCAATGGGTATGGGTGTTTTTGGTTTGTTTTTTGATGGGGGGTGGTGAGGAAAATGTTCTAAAATTAGATGGTGATGACTGTATGACTCTGTGAATATACTAAAAACCATTGAATTGTATACTTTAAATGGGTGAGTTTTATGAAATTATATCTCCATAAAGCTGTTAAATATGTAATGCAGGGAAGTGGATATAGCTCAGTGGTTGACTGCTTGCTTCCCGTGTACGAGGTTCTGGGTTCAATCCCTGGTACCTCCTAAAAAAAAAAAAAGTAAAACAGCCTTCCTGGTAACTACAGTCTAGGCCTGCGCGACTTGGATCATTGCACGTGGCTGCAGCTCTGTCCCTACCCCTGGCAGAGGAGAAAGGTGGAAGAAGCTTCATTGGTCCTGGGACAATGCACGTAGCTTCAGCCTCCACAGCTTTACAGCAACAACTGCATCCTCAGCTCCTACTACACAACCAGCAAGGGAGAAAGGACAAGAAAACCCTAAACTAAAGAGAGAAACTGCACCCAGAATAAATACATCTAGCAAGCCAGATGCCAAGACACCAACAAAAAATTACAATCGATACCAAGAAACAGGAAGATAAGGCCCAGTTAAAGGAGCAAGATAAGCCTCCATAGGACATAAGGAGTTGAGACAACTAATCATAGATGTTCAAACAATGCACTTAATAAATTCAGTGACAAGAAGGCACCGGGAGTCATGTCCCACACCGGGGGGAAGATAGTGTATTTATATGCTGAGTTTGGCCTAGAGAGAGGCCACATTTGAGCAACAAGGAGGCCCTCAAGAGGTAACTCTTAGGCAACATATAATACTAGGCTAAGTTTCAATTTCAAAAGAAAAGTTTCATAAGTACAATAATCAATATCAAGGACCTGGCACAATGGTCTGCCTCCTTCACTGGGCACCCCTCTGTCCTCGGGGGATTTTTGCTGTCCCATTAGAGAATGTAGCAGAACTCCACAGGATGGGAATTCTATATTCATTTGGTTATTGTGTGGATCTCCACCCACTGTGACAATGCCCTATGAACACTTGAGCATGTTCATATGCCTTAGAGGCATGCCCCAGGTGAAGCCCCTCCCTTGCATCCCCCCATCATCAACACACTGCACCAGTGATCCTCTCCTGCCACAATTGTGATCCATTTGTGATCCAAAGCCTCTCCAAAGATGAAGCCAAGAAAACAACCAAAAAATAATAAGAAAATGAAACAATAACGATAATTTTAAAAATAACATAAAATACAAAAAAAAATTTTTTTAATTTTTAAATAAAAAAATTTTTAGACAAAAAATAAATAAATTCAGTGAGATGGCTAAAGAGAGTAAGGATAGTAAGAAGACATTGGGTGAGCACAAAGAAGAATTTGAAAGCATACATAGAAAAATAGCAGATCTTATGGGAATGAAAGGCACAATAAATGAAATTAAAAATACACTAGATGCATATAACAGCAGATTTGAGGAGGCAGAAGAAAGGATTGGTGAGCTTGAAGACATGGCCTCTAAAAGCAAACATACAAAAGAACAGATGAAGAAAACAATGGAAAAAATTGAACACGGCCTCAGGGAATTAAATGACAGCAAGAGAGGTACAAACATATGTGTCATGAGTGTCCCAGAAGGAGAAGAGAAGGGAAAAGCAGCAGAGGAAAATTTAAAGAAATACTGGTAGGAAATTTCCCAACCCTAATGAAGGACATAGATATTCATGTCCAAGAAGCACAACATACTCCCATCCGAATAAATGTGAATAGACCAAGTCTGAGACACATACTAATCAGAATGTCAAATGCCAAAGACAAAGAGAGAATTCTGAGAGCAGCAAGAGAAAAGTAATGCATAACATACAAGGGATACCTAATAAGATTAAGTGCTGATTTCTCATCAGAAACCATGGAGGGAGGCATACAACAAACAGCAGACTTGAAAGAACAGAAGAAAGAATAAGTGATACCAAAGACAGAACAGCTGAAATTGAAAGGAGAAAAAAACAGAGAGAAAAAAATGAAAAAAAAAAAATGAGCTGGGGTTCACGAGTTGAATGACAACACAAAACACAACAACATATAAGCCTTGGGAGTACCAGGAGAAAAGAAGGGAAAAGGGGCAGAAACAGCATTTGAGGAAATAATAGTTGAAAATTTCCCAACTCTCATGAAAGAAATGAACTTACATGTCCAAGAAGTACACTGTACCCAATCAGAATAAATCTGAATAGACCTACTCCAAGACACATATTATTCAGAATGTCAAATGTAAAAGGTAAAGAGAAAATTCTCAGAGCAGTAAGGGAGAAGCAAACTATCACATACAAGGGACACCCAGTAAGACTTAGTGTTAATTTCTCATCAGAAACTATGGAGGTGAGAAGACAGTGGTATGATACAATAAAGATACTGAAAGAGAAAAACTGCCAGCCAAGAATTCTTTATCCAGAAAACCTGTCCTTCTAATACTATGATGACTTCAAAATATTCACAAACAAACAGAAACTAAGAGAGTTCATAAAAAGGAATCCACCTTTTCAGGAAATATTAAAGGAAGCTTTAGAGCCTGAAAGAAAAAGACAGGAAAGATAGGCTTGGATGAGAGTATAGAAGAAAGAATAGCAGAAAGGATAACCAAAAGAGTAAAAAGACAGACAAAAATAAGATAAGACATATGAAAACCAAAGAATAAAATGGTGGACATAAATAATGAATTTACAGTAATAACATTGAATATGAATGGATTAAATTCCCCAATCAAAAGATATAGGCTCTAAAGTGTCCATCTCAAGGTACCATAAGAGGTATTTTCTCACCCCAAGCTATTGGCCACATGTTGGATCAAGATGATGGTTGATGTCTGCAAGGGTTCAATCTTCCTTCTTCTTCTTAAGGTTCCATGGTCCCAGCTCCTTCTTTTCTCAGCTATATGTTAGCACTTTAGGGCCTTGTGACTATAAGTTTATACCCCAAATAAGTACCCTTTATAAAGCCCACCAGAGTTCTGGTACTTTGCATCAGCACCCCTTTGGCTAATACACTAGTATATGTGGTTATGGGTAATTATAAGTGGTTTATAAAAGCATCTTCTAAATAAAAGCATTTAAATGGCTAAAAAAAAAAAAAAAAAAAAGATATAGGCTGACACAGTAAGAAGAAATGAAGTCATAAAGCATATGGCAACATGGATGAATCTGGAGGACATTATGTTGAGTGAAGCAAGCCAGGCACAAAAGGACAAATACTATATGAATGCATTACTATGAACCAAACATATCGTGTAATATATTGTTTAACTCACACATACAAAAAAACAAAAAAACAAACAAAAAACAAAACAACAAAAAAAATTTACATGTATCCATTACATTTAATTGAGAAATGTATATATTTATTCATCTGTGTTTACTTTTTAGTTTTTTATTGCTCATGTTTTCAATTATTAAATGTACAAAATAAAGTTTAAAAAAAAGATAAAAAAAAAAAAAAAGATATAGGCTGACAGATGGATTTAAAAAAATGACTCATCCATATGACTCACTTTAGACCCAGGGATACAAACCAGCTGAAAGTGAAAGGTTGGAAAAAGATACTCCACTCAAATAGTAACCAAAAAAAGAGCAGGGGTAGTTATACCAATATTGGACAAAACAGACTGTAAACTCCAAAAAAATTATGAGATATACAGAAGGCCATCATATATTAATAAAAGGGACAATCCATCAGGAAGTAATAACAGTCATAAATATCTATGCACCTAACCAGGGTGCCCCAAAATACATGTGGCAAACTCTGGCAAAATGGAAGGGAGAAATAGATATCTCTACAATAATCACTGGAGACTTCAACACACCACTCACATCATTAGATAGAACAACTAGACAGAAGGTCAACAAGGAAACAGAGAACTTGAGCACAATTAAAGAGTTAGACCTAACAGACATATACAGAACATTGCATCCAAACTCAGCATATTATATATTTTTCTCAAGTGCCCATGTATATTTCTCCAGGATAGATAACATGTTAGGGCACAATGCAGCTCTCAATAAATATAAAAAGACTGAAATTATACAAAGCAACTTCTCAGATCATAATAGAAAGAAACTAGAAATCAGTAACAGACAGGAAAGAGGTAAATTCGCAAATGTGTGGAGGCTAAACAACACACTCCTAAATAATCAATGGGTCAAAGAAGAAATTGCAAGTGAAATCAGTAAATATATTGAAACAAATAAAAATGGGAACACAACTTATGAAAACTTATGGGACACAGCAAAGGCAGTCTTGTGAGGGAAATGTATAGCCCTAGATGCCTATATTAAAAAAGAAGAAAGAGCTAAACTCAAAGATTTAAGTGAACAACTAGAGAAACTAGAAAAAGAACAGCAAACCAATCCCAAAGCCAGCAGAAGAAAAAAAAAAAAAAGATTAGAGCAGAAATAAATGAAATTGAGAGCAAAATCAATAGAGAAAATAACAAAACCCAAAGCTGGTTCTTTGAGAAAATCAATAAAATTGACAATCCCCTAGCGAGACTAACAAAGAAAAAAAGAGAGAAGGTACAAATAAATACAATCAGAAATGAAAGGGGGTGAGTTAAAATTGGCCCCACAGAAATAAAAAGGATCATAAGAGGATATTATGAGAAACTGTATGCCAACAAACTAGACAACCTAGATGAAATGGACACATTCCTAGAAATGCACAAACAACCTACACTGACACTACAAGATATACAAGAACTTAAAGCAATAGCATTTTTTTTTTTTTTTTTACCAGGAGGTCCCGGGGATCGAACCCGGGTCCCTCCATATGGGAGAGGGACGCCCAACCAGTGGAGCCACATCCGACCCCAAAGCAATAGCATTTAAAGAGATTGAATCAGTCATCAAAAATCTCCCAACAAAGGAAAATCCAGAACCAGATGGCTTCTCAGGTGAATTCTACCAAATATTTCCAAGAGAATTAATACCAATCCTATTTAAACTCTTCCAAAAAATGGAAGAGGAGGGAAAATTACCCAACACATTTTATGAAGCCAACATCATTCTAACACCAAAGCCAAATAAAGACACTACAAGAAAAGAAAATTACAGACCAATCTCTCTAATGAACATAGATGCAAAAATTCTCAACAACATACTTGGAAATGTAATCCAACAGCATATCAAAAGACTTATCCACCACGACCAAGTGAGATTTATTCCTGGTATGCAAGGCTGGTTCAACATAAAAAAATCAATCAATGTAATGCACCACATTAACAAACTGAAGGAAAAAAAACATATGATCATCTCAATTGATGCAGAAAAGTCATTAGACAATATTCAACATCTTTCCTTGATTAAAAAAATAAACCACTTCAAAAGATAAGAATAGAAGCAAAATTCCTCAATATGATAAAAGACAAAATTCCTCAAAATGAAAAACCCACAGTCAACATTGTACTCAATGGGGAAATGTTGAAAGATTTCCCTCTAAGATCAGGAACAAGACAAGGATGCCTAGTGTCACCATTGTTATTCAACATTGTACTACAAGTTCTAGCTAGGGCAATTAGACAAGAAAAATAAATTAAAGGCATCCAAATAGAAAAGGAGGAAGTAAAAGTCTTATTATTTCAGATGATATGATCCTATATTTAGAAAATTCCGAAATGTCTACAACAAATCTACTTGAGCTAATAAATAAGTTCAGCAAAATGGCAGGATACAAGATCAACACGCAAAAATCAGTAATTTTTAAAATACTTTATTATTGTTTTAAAGATACTTAGATTACATAAATATTACATTAAAAAATATAGGGGATTCCCATATGCCCCACTCCCTACCCCTCCCACACTTTCCCACATTAGCAACAAATGTATGGTACATTTGTTACAATTGATAACACATATTGGAGCATTGCCACTAAGCATGGATTATAGTTTACATTATAGTTTATACTCTCTCCCACACAATTTTGTAAGTTATGGCGAGATATATAACAGATGGTATCTGTCATTGCAATGTCATTCAGGACAATTCCAATGTCCTGATGTCCTGAAAATGCCCCCATATTGCATCTATTTTTCCTTCTCCCTCCCCTCAGAACCTCCGGTAGCCACTGCCTTCACATCAATGATATAAGTTCTTTCATTGCTAGAGTAACATTAAGTCTGTAGTATAATAACAGTAAGTCTACTCTACTCCATTGTTCATTCCCCAATCCTGAGGATTCTGGGATGGTAATGTCCACTCTGCCTCTAATTGAGAGGGGGCTTAGATCCCATGGGGGCAGATGGATGGGACTATCTTGCTTGCAGTTGCAGACTCTCTCTGTTCCTTGGGATGGTCATTGTCCATCATCATCTGCTTCTTAATTGTCCTGGGTAAGTCCAAAGAACTAAGAGTAGATATTGCAACTCTGTTGAGATTCAGGGCCTAACTGGCACATGGAAAGCCCAAAGATTTAAATCTCTTGAACATATACCTATCAACTCAAGTACTAACTATAGGTCCAAATAGAAGGGGCAGAAAACTCATGTGTAGGAAAACCACAAATGAGTCCAACTCTGTCACACTGGGGAGCATAATTTCCAAGGTAAGGCCAACTGGCAGGGCACCAAAGTCCTGAGCTTTCTGCCCTGCTTATAGTGTCTGGATGTCTCCAGAGCCTCCAGGAGCCCCACTATTTGAGGCAATATTTACGGTGGCAGTCAGAGGTGCTGCTGAGACACACATAAGTATAACCTCTGGAATGACCTCCTGACTCACTTTGAAGCCTCTTAACCATATAATCTCATCTGTCTTTACCCTTTCCACCTTTTGGTCAAGGTCTTTTTCCAGTTGCATTGCTAGTTGGTGCTTGGTAGTAATCCCCCAGTGCCAGGGAGGCTCATCCCCAGGAGTCATGTCCTACGCTGGGGTGGGAAAGGTAACACATTTATTTGTTGAGTTTGGCTTAGAGAAAGGCCACATTTGAGCAACAAGGAGACTCTGAAGAGTAACTCTTAGGCAACTATAATACCAGGCTAAGTTTCAATTTCAAAAGTGAAGGTTCATAAGTACAGTCATCAATATCAAGGGCCTGTCAATGGTCTACTTCCTTCACTAGTCACTGCCCCTGTACTTGGGGGATTCTTGCTGTCCCATTAGAGAATGTGGCAGAGCTCTTCAGGATGGGAATTTGATATTCTTTCTGTTATTGTGTGATTCTCCACCCACCATGACAATGCCCCATGAACACTTGAACATGTTCATATATCTTATAGGTATGCCCCAGGTGAATTTCCTCCCATGCATCCCCCATCACTGACACCTCACACCAATAATCCTCCCCTGCCAAAGTTGTGATCCTTCTGTGATCCAAAACTTCTTCAAAAATGAAGCCAACAGGGAGGCAGCTGTGGCTCAATCGGTGGGGCTCCCGTTTGCCATATGGGGGGCCCCAGGTTCGGTTCCCGGGGCCTCCTGGTGGGGGCGGGCCCGCCCGCACGGCGTGGTTGGCTGACCCAGCGGGCGCGGGCAGTGGGGGGGGGTGATAAATGAATGGGTAGATGGAATTAAAAAAAAAAAAAATGAAGCCAACAAAATAACCAAATGCAATTAATAAGAAAATGAAATAATAATGATAGTTTTAAAAATAACAAATAAAATACAAAAATTAAAAAGTTTGAAATAATAAAAAATAATTTTAAAAATAAAATTAAAAAAATTTTTTGACATTATGTTTTTCATCATTATAAGATCTGTTGTCTTGTATGTACAGTGACATTTTCTTCCATTTTTTCCCCTAGTGCCTTATCTTGTCATTTTATCTTCAAAAAACTTTAGGTTACAAAAAAGTCACATACAGACTATAGGGAATTCTCTTATACCCAATCTCCTCCCCCTTTTCCTCTTTTCTCTATTAATAACATTTTGCATGTGGATGGTACATTTGTTACAACTGATGTACAAATATTGAAGCATTTTGCTTCTAACCATGGTCAATGATTTACATTACAGTTTACGTTTTGGACTATATACCTTTATAAATTTTGATGAAATTTAACATGACCTGTATCCATCATTGCAAGCTCATGTAGAACAATTCCAATGCCCCCAAAACACTCCATATTCCATCTATTCTATTCTTCCCTCCCCCTACCCTTGGGACCCACGGCAACCACCAAGCTTTACTCTTTGAAGAACAAAATTCATAGTTAATTGCAACAACATTGAAGGCTTGACATACTGGCCCATCTTCCCCTCTTAGGCACTGCCTATGCTCTCAAGAGACTCCTGCCCCTCTATTTGAAAACATAGCAGGACTCCCCAGGATGGGAGTCCAACCCCTTCCTATTCATTGTGTGGCTCTCCACCCACTGATACAACACACTATGACAAGATGAACACTCACACACTCCCTACAAGTCTGCCCCAGGTGTGCCCTGTCCCGCATGCCCCCCACATCTAGCACCCTGAACCAGTAACCCTCCCCTGCCATATTGCCAAAAGAACATTCCCAACATTGTAGTTTCCACCACATATCTGCAAATCCCCAGAGTTTACCTGCTCCCTTCCCTGACCCTCCCCCCAGTTCCACTGACTGTCCAACCCACCCCCGCACCCTACCCCCTTACAGACCAGCACTGCCCAACCTAATAGCATCACTGACCACTGTCATGCCCATCCACTGCACAACTACATCCTTTCACCTTATCTTAGATTTTGCCCATATGGGCATTGACTCACAAACCTCTACTCTTTTTCTGTCTCCTATAGATCTATCTTCCAGACTCTAGTTCTGTGAGTCTGCTTGATTTGCTTAATTCATATCAGTGAGGTCACATAATATTTATCCTTTAGTGCCTGGCTTGCTTCACTCAACATAAGGTCTTCAATATTCATTCATGTTATCCTATGCGTTAGTACTGCATTCCTTCTTACAGCTGAGTAATATTCTTTTGTATGTGTATACCAGAGTTTGCTTATCCATTCATCTGTTGATGGACATTTGGGTTGTTTCCAACTTTTGGCAATAGTGACTAATGCCACTATGATATTGATGTGTATATCTTGTAGTGTCAGTATAGGTTGTTTGTGCATTTCTGGGAATGTGTCCATTTCATCTAGGTTGTCTGGTTTGTTGACACACAGTTTCTCATAATATCCTCTTATGATCCTTTTTATTTCTCTGGGGTCAGTGATAACTCCCCCCCTTTCATTTCTTATTTTATTTATTTGCATTTTTTCTCTTTTTTCTTTGATAGTCTAGCTAAGGGTGTGTCAATTTTATTGATCTTCTCAAAGAACCAGCTTTTGGTTTTGTTGATTTTCTCTAATTTTTTTTGGTTCTCAATCTCATATATTTCTGCTCTGATCTTTATTATTTCTTTCCTTCTGCTTGCTTTGGGAATGTTTTACTGTTTTTTTTTTTTTTTTTTCTAGTTTCTCCAGTTGTTCAGTTAGATCTTTGATTTTAGCTCTCTTTTTTTTTTATTTAACAAATCAATTTTATTGATACATATTAATAAACATACAATTCATCCAAAGTGTACAATCAATGGTTTTTGGTATCATCACATATTTGTGCATTCATCACTTTACTCATTATTAGAGCATTTTCATTATTTAAATAATAATAAAAATAAACAAAAAACAGGCAAATAAGCAAGAACATTCTTCAACTTTCTTTCTTTTTTTTTTTTTTTTTACCGGGAGGTACCGGGAATCGAACCTCGGTCTCTCCATATGGTAGACGGATGCCAAACCTCTTGAGCCACATCCATTTCCCCATTCTTCAACTTTCAATCTCTCTATGTTTCCCTTGCTGTACATAACTGCTATTTCTGGCTATTCTTGCACATTTATTTATTTAGCAGTTTTATTGAGATATCTTCACATATGCTATGCTCTGTCTAAAGTGAATTATCAATGGCTTTTAGTTGAATCACAATGTGTGCATTCATGAACACAAAAAATTTTAGAATTGTTTCATTACTCCAAAAAGAAAAACTCCATAACCCTTAATATGCCTTCCTTAGCCCTACATAACCATTAATCATATTTCATCTTTATTAATTGATTTATACTTACATTTTATATAAATGGAATCATACAATATGTTACACAATATATTTAGTTCATAGTAACGCAATCATACAGTATTTGTCCTTTTGTGTCTGGCTTGCTTCATTCAACATAATGTCCTCCAGGTTCATCCATGTTGTCATATGCTTTACGACTTCATTTCTTCTTACAGCTGTATATTATTCCATCATGTGAATACACCACAGTTTGTTTATCCATTCATTGGTTGATGGACACCTGGGTTGTTTCTAACTTTTGGCAATTGTGAATAACACCACTATGAACATCAGTGTGCAGATGTCTGTTCGTGTCACTGCTTTCAGTTCTTTTGGGTATGTACCCAGTGGTGGTATCAGGGTCATGTGGCAAATCTATATTCACCTTATTTAGGAAATGCCAGACAGTCCTCCATAGTGGCTGTGCCATTCTGCATTTCTACAAACGGTGAATAGGCGTTCCCATCTCTCCACATCCTCTCCAGCACTTGTAGTTCTCTATCATTTTAATAATGCCATTCTGATAGGTGTGAAATGATATCTCATTGTAGTTTTTTTTTAAGATTTGTTTATTTACATTTTTTTTCTTTTTCAATCTTCCCCCTCCCCCAGATGTATCTCTTGTCTGTCTGCTCATTGTTTGCTTGCCTTCTCCAGGAGGCACCAGAAACCAAACTCAGGACCTCCCACATAGGAGGTGAGTGCCCAATGGCATGAGCCACATTTGCTCCCTGCAGGCTGCAGTGTCTGCTGGCTTGTGGCATCTGCTTGTTTAGGCGTCTGCTCATTGTGGTGGGTGTGATGTCTGCTTGTCTTCTTTAGGAGGCACTGGGACCTGAACCCAGGACCTCCTGTGTGGTAGGCAGGCGCCCAACTGGTTGAGCCACATCTGCTTCTCTCATTGTAGTTTTTTTTTTTTTTTTTAAGATTTATTTTATTTATTTATTTCTCTCTACTCCCTTGTTGTTTTTCATTTGCTGTGTCTGTTCACCTTCCTTGTTTCTTTAGGAGGCACCGGGAACCGAATCTGGGACCTCCCATGTGGTAGGCAGGAGCCCATCATAAGCTGTTGTGTCAGCTTGCCGTACCTGCCCTTCTTTTTAGTTAAAGAAAGACCACAAGGTCTTTTTTTTTTTTTAATATATTTTATTTATTTATTTCTCCCCACCCCCCCATTGTTTGCACTTGTTGTGTCTGTATGTCTTCTTTGTTTCTTTAGGAGGTACCAGGAACCGAACCCAGGACCTCTGATGTGGAAGGAAGGAGCCTAATCACTTGAGCCACCTCTGTTCCCTGCTTTGTTGTGTCACTCAGTATTTTTTTTCTTCTTGTGTCTCTTTTTGTGTCAGTTTGCCATGCCTGCCCATCATGCCAGCTCACTGTCTTCTTTAGGAGGCACCGGGAACCGAACCAGGGACCTCCCATGTGGTAGGCGGAAGCCCAATCGCTTGAGCCACATCCACTTCCCACCACAAGGTCTTTAAAATGTTTCCCTACATTTTCTTCTAGTAGTTTTTGGTTCTGGCTTTTAAATTTAGGTCTTTGAACTATTTTGAGTTAATTCTTGTATAGGAAGTGAGATAGGCATCCTCTTTCACTCTTTTGGCTATAGATATCCAGTTTTCCCAGCACCATTTGTTGAAAAGACTGTATTGTCCCATTAACATGGACTTGGTAGGTTTGTCAAAAACTAGTTGACTGTAGAGGTGAGGGTTCACTTCTTGACTCTCAATTCTATTCCACTGATCAATGTGTCTATCTTTATGCCAGTACCATGCTGTTTTGAACATAGTAGCTTTGTAATATGCTTCAAGGTCAGGCAGTGAAATTCCTCCCATGTCGCTCTTCCTTTTTAAAATGCTTTTGGCTATTCAGGCGCACTTTCCCTTCCAAATGAATTTGGTAATTGCCTTTTTTATTTCTCTAAAGTAGGCTGTTGGGATTTTGATTGTTATTGCATTGAATCTATAAATCAGTTTGGGTAGGATTAACATCATAACAATATTTAGTCTTCCAATCCTCTAACATGGAACATCTTTCCATTTGTTTAGGTCTTCAATGATTTTTTTCAGCACTGTTTTGTACTTTTCTGCGTGTAAGTCCTGTACTTCTTTAGTTAAATTGATTCCTAGGTATTTGAGTCTTTTTGTTGCTATTGTAAATGGAATTATTCCCTTGATTTCCTTCTCAGATTGTTCAATACTAGTGTACAAAAACATTACTGACACTTCTCCAAAGAAGAAATACAAATGGCTAAAAAGCACATGAAAATATGCTCAACATCACTAGCTATTAGGGAAATGCAAATCAAAACTACAATGAGATATCATCTTACACCCATTAGACTGGCAACTATTCCCTCCAGCATGCACTGCCCATCCTCCACTGTGCCCTGAGGAACCTGCCTTCCAACCCCTGCCTGAAGAGATTAATCATGTCTCACCAGATGAAAATGCAAAGAAATCCCCTGAGGTCAGTAGCTTGCAAGGTATTTCTAATCCTTCTCCTTACCTATCCCCACCACCCCTCTTCTCTTCACGATCTATTACTAGACTAAAATCACAACTAACCCCCAAAGGTGAAATACAAAGTGTGAACCATGAGTAAGTACGCTATACTTTAAAAGAACTGCATGAGTTTTCCAACGTATATAGACAGAATCAGGAGAATATGTGTGAGAATGGATACTAAGGGTACAGGATAATAGTGGAAGGAATATAAAGTTGGATCAGGCTGAATTTATTGATGTGGGCCCACTAAGAAGATTCGAGGGGTTAGAAAGGGCTCTAACAGTTTGTTTGGGGGGCTGACTGAAACATGGACCAAAAGATGGCCTAGCATGTCTGAGGTTGATATGCCCGATTTACCCTAGTATACAGTAGAAGAGGGAATTCAAGGACTTAGAGAGATTAGAATGCTAGAATAGATTTACCATTTAAGACCTGCCCACGCACCCCAGGAATGTCCAGAGGACATACCTTTAACCAGCACTGTGAAGAATAAATTCGTAAGACTAACTCCATTTTCCCTGAAGAGCTCTGTGGTTGCTCTTCTCTGTAGTCCAGATATTACTGTAGGAACTGCTGTAATAGAACTAGAATCCTTAAACAATATGGGGATGTTCGGATCTCAGGCCGCTAAAAGCCAGGTATCAGCAGTTAATCGTCAAAGACAAGGTGAAATGTGGCTACTGCAATCAAAGTCAGACTCAAAGCAGCAATGAAAAGAGTCTGAGTTGCATAGAGTTATGGCATTGTCTAATAGATCATGGGGTACCTAGAAGTGAAATAGATAGGCATTCTACTAAATTCCTACTTGATCTGTATAAGCAGAAGAGTTCTAGGCCCAATGAACAAAACCCTAACTTGAATTACAGACACAAAGAATCACGGCCCCTTAATCAATTCCCAGACTTGAGACAGTTTACAGACCCAGAGCCCCTTGAATGAGAAGGCCAGGTCCCCATGGGGAAGGATACTGTTACATTACTAAAAATTTATACTGTTAATCTTTCTCCCATCTTTACCAAAGGAGACCTATGGCCTTTTACCAGCGTAACTGTACATTGGGGAAAAGGAAATGATCAGACATCTGGGGGATTATTAGACAATGGCTCTGAAGTGACATTAATTCAAGAAGACCCAAAACATCACTGTGGTCCAGTCAAAGTCGGGGCTTAAAGAGGTCAGGTGATCGATGGAATCTTAGCTCAGGTCTGTCTCACAGTGGGTCCAGTGGGTCCCTGGACCCATTCTGTGGTTATTTCCTCAGTTCCAGAATGCGTAATTGGAATAGACATATTCAGTAATGGGCAGAATCCCCACATTGGATCCCTGACTTGAGGGCTATTATGGTAGGAAAGGCCAAGTGGAAGCCACTAAAACTACTTTTACTTAGCAAAATAGTAAATCAAAAGCAATACTGGATTCCTGGAGGAATCTGTCATCATCAAAGTCTTGAAGGATGCAGGTATAGTGATTTCCATCACATCCGCATTCAACACTCCTATTTGGTCTGTGCAGAAAACAGATGGATCTTGGAAGATGACAGTAGATTATCATAAACTTAACCAGGTGATGACTCCAATTGCAGCTGCTGTCCCAGATGTGGTATCATTGCTTGAACAAATCAACACATTCCCTGGTACCTGATATGCAGCTATTGATCTGGCAAATATTTTTCTCTCAATTACCACTAGTAAGGACCACCAGAAACAGTTTGCTTTCAGCTGGCAAAGCCAGCAATATACCTTCACTGTCTTGCCTTACGGGTATATCAAATCTCCAGCCCTATGTCATAATATTGTCTGCAGGGACCTTGATCATCTCTCCCTCCCACAAGACATCACACTGGTCCATTATATTGATGATATCATGTTGATAGGACCTAGTGAGCAAGAAGTAGCAAAGACTCTAGACTTATTGGTAAGGCATTTGTGTGAGAGCAGATGGAGATAAATCCAACAAAAATACAGGGGACTTGCACCTCAGTGAAATTTCTAGGCATCTAGTAGTGCAGAGCATGTCGAGATATCCCTTCTAAAGTGAAGGATAAGCTGTTGCATCTGGCCCCTCCTATGACCACAAAAGAGGCTCAATGTTTTGTTGGTCTCTTCAGATTTTGGAGACAACACATTCCTCATTTGGGTGTGCAATTCTGGCCCATCTACCAAGTGACCAGAAAATTTGCTAGCTTTGATTAAGGGCTGGAACAAGAGGAGGCTCTGTGACAGGTCCAGGCTGCTGTGCAAGCTGTACTACTGCTTAGGCCATATGATCCAGCAGATCCAATGGTGCTGGAAGTTTCAGTGGCAAAAAGAGATGCTTTCAGGAGCCTTTGGCAGGCCCCTATAGGAGAATCACAATGCAGACCCTGAGGATTTTGGAGCAAAGCCCTGCCATCCAATGCAGATAACTCCTCTCCTTTTGAGAAACAGCTTTTGGCCTGCTACTGGGCCTTAGTAGAGACTGAATGCTTAACCATGGGCCATCAAGTTACCATGAGGCTTGAGTTGCCTATCATGAGCTGGGTATTGTTTGACCCACCAAACCAAAAAGTTGGGCATGCACAGCAGCACTCCATAATAAAGTGAAAGTTGTATATACGAGATAGGGCTCCAGCGGGTCCTGAAAGCACAAGTTATATGAGGAAGTAGCCCAAATGCCCATGGTCACCACTCCTGCCATATTACTTTCTCCTTCCCAGCCCACAGCTTTGGCCTCTTGGGAAGTCCTTTACAATCACTTGAATGAGGAAGAGAAAACTAGGGCCTGGTTTACAGATGGTTCTGCATGATATGCAGGTGCCACCTGAAAGTGGACAGCTGCAGCACTGCAGCCCCTTTCCGGGATGTCCCTGAAGGACAGTGATGAGGGCAAATCCTCCCAGTGAGCAGAACTTCGAGCAGTGCACCTGATTGTTCATTTTGCTTGGAAGAAGAAATGGCCAAAGGTGCGTTTGTACACTGATTCATGGGCTGTTGCCAATAGATTGGCTGGATGGTCAGGGACTTGAAAGGAACATGATTGGAAAATTGGTGACAAAGAGGTCTGGGGAAGAGGTCTGTGGATTGATTTTTCTGGGAGGGCAAAAAACATGAAAATATTTGTGTCCCACATGAATGCTTACCAGAGGGTGGCTTCAGCGGAGGAAAATTTTAATAATCAAGGGATAAGATGACCCGCTTTGTGGCTAATGCTCAGCCTCTTCCCTAGCCACTCTTGTCATTCCCTAATGGGCTCACAAACAAAGAAACCATGGAGGTAGGGTTGGAGGTTATGCATGGGCTCAGCAAGAGGGACTTCCCCTCACCAAGGCTGACTTGGCTACAGCCACTGATGAGTGCCCAACCTGCCAGCAGCAGAGACCCACACTCAGCCTCTGATATGGCACCATTCCCCGAAGTGATCAGCCTGCTACCTGGTGGCAGGTTGATTACATTGGACCACTTCCATCATGGAAGGGACAGCGATTTGTTTTAACTGGAATAGATACATATTCTGGATATGGGTTTGTGTTCCCTGCAGGCAATTCTTCTTCCAAAACTACCATCTGTGGACTTACCAAAGGTCTTATCCACTGCCATGGCATTCCACAGCATTGCTTCTGATCAAGGAACCCACTTCACAGCAAACGGTGTGAGGGAATGGGCACATGGCCATGGAATTCACTGGTCTTATCATGTTCCCCATCATCCTGAAACAGCTGGATTGATAGAATGGAAGAGTGGCCTTTTAAAGACATAATTATGGCACCAGCTAGGTGGCAGGGCTGGGACAATGTTCTCCAGAGGCTGTTTATGCCTCTGGGTGGTGTTTCTCCCATAGCCAGGATTCACTGGTCCAGGAATCAAGGGGTAGAAATGGGAGTGTCACCACTCATTATTACCCCTAGTGATCCACTAGGAAAATTTTTGCTTTCTGCCCCTGCAATATTAAGCTTTGCTAGTCTACAGGTCTTAATTCCAAAAGGAAGAGTGCTTCCACCAGGGAACACAATGATTCCATTGAACTGGAAGTTAAAACTGCCACCTGGCCACTTTGGGCTCCTCTTACCTCTGAATTCAACAGGCAAAGAAGGGAATTACTGTACTGGCTGGGGTGATTGATCCTGACTATCAAGGGGAGATAAGACTGCATCTACATAATTGGGGTAAAGAAGAGTTTGCCTGAAATACAAACGCCCTCTAGGGCGTCTCTTGGTACTGCCATGCCCTGTGATTAAAGTCAATGGAGGAAGCAGATGTGGCTCAGTCCATAGGGCTCCCATTTACCATATGGGAGGCCCCAAGTTCGATTCCTAGGGCCTCCTGGTGAAGGCAAGCTGGCCCGCGCAGCTCGGTGAGTTGACGCAGTAGGATGACCCAACAAAGGAAGACAAGCAGACACAGAAAAATGTACAGCAAATGGACACAGCGAGCACAAGCAGCAAGTGGGGATAAATAAATAAATAAATAAATAAATAAAATCTTAAAAAAAAAGTCAATGGAAAACTGCAACAACCCAATCCAAGCAGTACTAACAATGGCCCAGAAGCTTCAGGAATGAAAGTCTGGGTCATCCCACCAGGCAAAGAAACACAGCCAGCTGAAGTGCTTGCTGAGGGTAACAGGAATATGTAATGGATAGTGGGAGAAGGTACTGACAAATATGAACTTTGACCACGTGACATTTACAGACATGAAGACTGTAATGGTTATGAGTCTTTCTTCCTTGTTTTGTTATGAGTATGATTGTAAATGTACATAAAACAAATATCTGTTTTCTTCCCTAACCTTTTCCCTTATCATAAGACAAATTGTAGTAGTTTCATGCCATAATATTTACGGATGTTAAGTTCAAGAGTGAATAGTGCCCAAGGACTTACACCTTATTCTGTAGGAAATTAATGCATTTCCAGTTGTATGCAGGACAGTTGAATATTGTTAGGTGGAAATATATATATATTCATGTCTGTTATTGTTTTTATTTAGAGACTAATATGGTTTAAGATGATGTGTATGGTTGCCAAGTTGACAAGGGGTGGATTGTGATGGTTAGGCTAATGTGTCAATTTTGCCAGGTAATTGTGCCCAGTTGTTTGGTCAAGCAAGCACTGGGATAATTGTAATACAAGGACATTTATGGATTTTAGTCACCAGTGAGTTTATTGCATAGAAGGCTGATTACATCTACAATCAACCAAGGAGATTATCATTAGCAATGAGTGATGTTTTATCCAATCAGTTGAATGCCTTAAAAGGGGAAGTAATTTCAGCATTCAGAGAGAATTTTCCAACTTGACTTTGGACAGCCATCATCTCCTGGGAACTCATTAAGAACCTCATCGGAGCCCCTGGTTTGCAGCCTACCTGCGGAATTCAGACTTGTGCATCCCCATGGTCATGTGAGAGAATTTTATAAAATCTTATACTATCTATAGATATCTCCTAATCGAATCTGTGGCCCTCGAGAACTCTGACTAATACAGCATTCAAATAGAAAATAAGAAATAAAAGTCTTACTATTTGCAGATGACATGAGCCTATGTTTTAAAAATTCTGAAATGTCTATGACAAAGCTACTTGAGCTAATAAACGAGTTCAGCAAATTGGCAGAATACAAGATCAACATGCAAAATCAATAATGTTTCTGTACACTAGTGTTGAACAATCTAAAAAGGAAATCAGGGGAATAATTCCATTTACAATAGCAACAAAAAGACTCAAATACCTAGGAATCAGTTTAACCAAAGAAGTACAGGACTTACATGCAGAAAACGTACAAAATAATGCTAAAAAAAATCAGTAAAGACCTAAACAAATGGAAATATATTCCATGTTCATGGGTTAGAAGACTAAATATCGTGACAATGTCAATCCTACTCAAACTGATTTATAGATTCAGGCAATACCAATCAAAACTCTAACAGCCTACTTTACAGAAATAGAAAAGGCAACTACCAAATTTATTTGGAGGGGAAAGTGCACCTGAATAGCCAAAAGCATTCTAAAAAGGCAGAGCAACATGGAAGGAATTTCACTGCCTGACTTTGAAACATATTACAAAGCTACAGTATTGGCATAAAGCATGGTATTGGCATAAAGAAGACACATCAATCAGTGGAATAGAATTGAGAGTCCAGAAATATCCCCTCACCTCAAGGGCCAACTGGTGTTCCACAAACCTACTAAAGCCATGTTAACAGGACAAAACAGTCTTTTCAACAAACCGTGCTGGGAGAACTGGATATCCATAACCAAAAGAATGAAAAAGGACCTCTATCTCATACCCTATATAAGAATCAACTCAAATGGATCAAAGAATATAAAAGCACGAGCAACAAAAGAAAAATTAGATAAATGGGACCTCCTCAAAATTAAACACTTTTGCACCCCAAAGGACTTTGTCTAAAGGGTGAAAAGGCAGCCAACTCAATAGGAAAAGAAACATTTGGAAATCACATATCTGATAAGGGTTTAATATCCATGATGTATAAAGAGATGCTAAAACTCAACAATAAAAAGACAAATGGCCCAATTAAAAATGGGCAAAAGATGGAGTGGGTGTGGCTCAAGCAGTTGAGCACCTGCCTTCCACATGAGAGGTCCCGGGTTCAGTTCCCAGTGCCTCCTAAAGAAGACAAGCAAATGATGAGCAGACATCAAGCAAAAAAACGAGCAGACAATGAACAAAAACAAATGATCAGGGAGGGAGTCAATGTGGCTCAAGCAGTTGGGAGGTCCCAAGTTCGGTTCCTGGTACCTCCTAAAAAGGAAAGAAAAACACAAAACAGACAACGAGCAGACAACAAGTGCAAAACAATGAGCAAAAACAAAGAGCAAACAGACGACGAGGGTAGGGGAGAAATGGGCAAAAGAAGACATTTAAACAAATGTCTAAAGAAGAAATACAAATGGCAAAAAAACATATGAAAAAAATTCAACATCACTAGTGATTAGGAAGCGCAAATCAAAGCGCAAATCAAAGCTACAATGAGGTATCATTTTACACCTATTAGAATGGTCAATATTGGTGGCTCAAATGGTTGGGCGTCCGTCTGCCATATGGAGGGACCTGGGTTCGATCCCCGGGGCCTCCCGGTAAAATAAAAATAAATAAATAAATAAATAAATAAAAGAATGGTCAATATTAAAAATACAGAGAACTACAAGGATTGGAGAGGGTGTAGAGAGATAGGAACACTTATTTTCTGTTGGTGGGAATGTAAAGTGGTACAGTCACTGTGGAGGACTGTTTGGCAGTTCCTACAGAAGTTGAATATAGATTTGCCACATGACCCTGCAATTCCATGACTGGCATATACCCACAAGAACTGAAAGCAGTGACACAAACAGACCTGCACACCGATGTTCATAGCAACATTATTCACGATTGCCAAAAGTTGGAAACAACCCAAGTATCTGTCAACCAATGAATGGATAAACAAAATGTGGTTTATTCACATGATGGAATATTATGCAGCTGTAAGAAGAAATGAAGTTGTAAAGCATATGACAACATGGATGAACCTGGAGGACATTATACATTATGTTGAGTGAAGCAAGCCAGACACAAAAGGACAAATACTGTATGATTGTGCTACTATGAACTAAATATATTGTGTAATCTCATGGTGTTAATAACTTGAATATGGATCACCAGGAAATAGAATGAGGTTAGAGAATGGAAAGCTGAGGGTTAACTTGTGCAGAATTGTTAAAAAGGATGTGTGTTAATCTTTGGAAATGAATAGAAAAGGTGAAAGCACAACATAATGTTCGTGTTTAAAGGGAAATCTAAGGTAATATATATTACTAAAAGGGAAGCTAAAAAGTGTAACATGGGAATGTATAGCATAGTAAAACCACACGTGAAATATGAATATGGGTAAAATTACATATATAAGACCGTTTTTCTTTGAAACTGAACTAATATATGTTAATACTACAAAATATTAATATCAGGCAAAAAAAAACCCAAATCACAAAATTATGCCAAGTGAAAGAAACCAGACACAAAGTATTACATGTTGTATGATTCCATTTTTATAAAATGTGAATATAAATCAATTTATAAAGATAAAATTAGATTAGTGGTTATGTAAGATTAGGAAAGGATAGAGGAGTGAGAGGTGACTGCTAAGGGGAGTGGAATTTTTCTTTTTGGAGTAATGAAATTGTTCTAAAATCTTTTGTGGTGATGAATGCACAACATTTTCATTATCCTAAAAGCCATTTATTATACACTTTGGATGGAGCATATGGTATGTGACTATATCTCAATAAATTGTTAAATTCTATGTATCCATAGAATTGATTTTTTTTTAAAAAAAGTAATGCATAAATAACTGTAGTGTAAATATCACACGCATAGGACCAAATAAGAAAGCAAACTAACCTAATATTTGGTGAAAAGGCCTGGAACTGAATTCTAATGATAGCATCATACATTGCTTTGTCTCAAATAAATGAGACAAAAACGATGGAATGTTCTCGGTGGGGGGTGGGGGCAGGAAGAGCGGAAAGCATAATGCACTTAGAGGCCTGTCCCTAAAACATCAGATGTTTTCTTTTACTTTTTTACCGTTCACTAACTTACTTAGTAAACATTTGAATGGCTGCTTTGTTGGGTAATGCACTGGGCCTGGGACTAGAGTGAGAGACAAACAGCCTCTACCTGGTGAAACTGACAAGCAGGAGACAAAGACAATAAGAAAAAAAATTTAAATAATTACATTTTACAAATACATGTTATAAAGGAAATAAGTAGGGTTAAGATAAGAGTAACTAGGCTTCAGGTGGGGAGGTCAGGGAAGACCTCTTTATCCCACTGATCGATGTGCCTATCTTTATGCCAATACTGTTTTTGACCACTGTAACTTTGTAATATGTTTCAAGGTCAGGCAGGTAAAGTCCTCCCACATTGCTCTTCTTTTTTAGGATGGTTTTGGCTATTTCCTCTTTCCTCTTCCAAATAAATTTGGTAATTGCCTTTTCTATTTCTGTAAAGTAGGCTGTTGGAATTTTTTTTAACGTATCAATTTTATTGATATATATTAATAAAGCATACAATTCATCCAAAGTGTACAATCAATGGTATTTGGTATAATCACATAATTGTGCATTTATCACTTCAGTCATTATTAGGGCATTTTCATTATTTCAATAATAATATAATAATAATAAACAAAAAACAGACAAACAACCAAACAAAAAAATTCTTAACCTCTCAGTCTCTCTCTGTTTCCCCTGCTGTACATAGCTGCTATTTCTGGCTATTTTGCACATTTATTTAATTATTTATTAAGCCATGTTATTGAGATATATTCACATACCATACGATTTATCTAAAGTGTATAGTCAATGGCTTTTAGCATAATCACAATGTTGTGCATTCATCATCACAAAAAATTTTAGAATTATTTCATTACTCTAAAAAGAAAAACTCCACACCCCTTAGTATGCCTTCCCTAGCCCTATATAACCACTAATCTAATTTCATCTTTATAAATTGATTTATATTTACATTTTATATAAATGAAATCACACAATATGTTACACAATATATTTTAGTTCATAGTAACGCAATCACACAGTATTTATCCTTTTGTGTCTCGTTTGCTTCACTCAACATAATGTCCTCCAGATTCATCCATGTTGTCATATGCTTTACGACTTCATTTCTTCTTACACCTGCATAATATTCCATCGTGTGAATACACCACAGTTTGTTTATCCATTCATTGGTTGATGGACACCTGGGTTGTTTCCAACTTTTGGCAATTGTGAATAACACCACTATGAACATCAGTGTGCAGATGTCTGTTTGTGTCACTGCTCTCAATTCTTCTGAGTATATACTCAGTAGTGGTATTGCAGGGACATGTGGCAAATCTATATTCAACTTCCTTAGGAACTGCCAAACAGCCCTCCACAGTGGCTGTACCATTCTACATTCCCAACAACAGTGAATAAGCGTTCCTATCTCTCCACATCTTCTCCAGGTTGTTGGAATTTTGATCAGTATTGTGTTGAATCTCTAAGTCAGTTTGGATAGGATTTACCTTTTCTCAATATTTAGTCTTCCCATCCATGAACAAAGAATGTCTTTCCATTTGTTTAGGTTTTCTTTGATTTCTTTTAGCAGTGTTTTGTAGTTTTCTGAATATAGGTTCTTTACATCTTTAGTTAAATTGATTCCTAGGTATTTGAGTCTTTTTGTTGCTATTGTAAATGGATTATTTTCCTGATATTCTACTCAGATTATTCAATACTAGCGTATAGAAACAGTACTGGTTTTTGCATGTTGATCTTGTATCCTGCCACTTTGCTGAACTCATTTATTAGCTCCAGTAGCTTTGTCATAGACATTTCAGAATTTTAAAAGTACAGGATCATGTCATCTGTGAATAGTGAGTTTTACTTCCTTTTTTCCTATTTGGATTCCATTTCTTCATCTTTTTTTTTTCTTGTCTAATTGCTCTAGCTAGAATTTTAAGTACAATGTTGAATAATAGTGGTGACAGTGGGTATCCTTATCTTTTCCTAATCTTAGAGGGAAAGATTTCCATCTTTCCCCATTGAGTATGATGTTGGCTGTGGGTTTTTCATATATACCCTTTATCATATTGAAGAACTTTCCTTCTATTCCTTTTTTTTTTTTTTATTGAGAAAGGATGTTTTTCTGCATCGATTGGGATGATCATATGGTTTTTTCCCACTCCACTTGTTAATGTTGTGTATTATGTTAATAGATTTTCTTGCATAGAACCAACCCTTGCATACCAGGAATATAATCCACTTGGTCATGATGTATAATTCTTTTGATATGATGTTGTATTTTTTTAACTTTTGAAGCAGTTTATTGGGATATATTCACATACCATACAATCCATCCAAAAATCTGTTTGCATTTAAAAATCTGTTTTGTCCAATATTAGTATAGCTACCCCTGCTCTTTTCACATGGAGTATCTTTTTCCAACCTTTTACTTTCAGCCGGCTTGTATCCTTGGGTCTGAGGTGTGTTTCTTGTAAGCACCATATGGATGGCTCATGTTTTTTTATTCATTCTGTCAGCCTGTATCTTTTGATTGGGGGGGGTTTAATCCATTTACATTCAATGATATTACTGAAAATGCACTATTTATTTCCTCTATTTTATTCTTTGGTTTTCATATGTCATCTTATTTTTGCCTCTCTTTTTACTCTTTTGGTTATCCTTTCTGCTTTTCTTTCTTCTATACTCTCCTCCAAGCCTCTCTCTCCTGTCTTTTTCTTTCAGGTCTAAGGCTTCCTTTACTATTTCCTGCAATGGTGGATTCTTTTTTGCAAACTCTCTTAGTTTCTGTTTGTTTGTGAATACTTTATATTCACCTTCATATTTGAAGGACAGTTTTGCTGGATAAAGAATTCTCGGCTGGCAGTTTTTCTCTTTCAGTTTCCTAATTGTACCATACCACTGTCTTCTCGCCTCCATGGTTTCTGAAGAGAAATCTGCACAAAGTCTTACTGGACGTCTTTTGTACGTGATCGTTTGCTTCTCTCTCTCTGCTCTGAGAATTTTCTCTTTGTCTTTTACATTTGACATTCTGAATAATATGTGTCTTGGCGTAGGTCTATTTGGATTTATTCTTATTGGGGTACGGTGTGCTTCTTGGACATGAAAGTTCATATCTTTCGTGAGAGTTGGGAAATTTTCAGCTATTATTTCCTCAAATACTCTTTCTGCCCCTTTTCCTTTCTCTTCTCCTTCTGGAACTCCCATGACACGTATGTTCTTGCGTTTTGTGTTGTCACTCAACTCTCTGAGCCCCTGCTCAATTTTTTCCATTCTTTTCTCTCTCTGTTCTTTTCTCTCTTCAATTTTAGCTGCTCTGTCTTCACTATCACTTATTTTTTCTTCTATCATTTCGAGTCTGCTGTTATATGCTTCAAATGTATTTTTGACTTCACCTACTGTGTCTTTCATTCCCATGAACTACGTTACTTTTCTGTTCAGTGTTTCAAATTCTTCTTTGCGTTCCCTCAATGACTTCTAGATGTCATTGATCTCTTTAACTATATTCTCTTTCATCTCATTAATTTGATTTTGGAAATGTGTGCTCATCTCACTGATTAGTTCTCTCAAATTCTGCATCTCTTCTGGGACTTTGCTGTATTCCTTTTCTTGGGCCATGTCTTCTATTTTCTTAGTATGGCCCGTAATTTTTTGCTGGTGATTAGGCATCTGGTTAGTTTGTATTTTACTTAGGTGCTCTATCTCTTTCTCTTTTATGGGGTTTTAGTGGCAGGCAGCTGTGAGTTACCACAGCTCTTTGATTTTTGGCTCAACCTTGATTGTTAGGATTGTTCTGCTGGTTGCTCTAAACTAGGCACTGGACCCAGTAATTGGTTGTAGAGTCATTTCCTAGGGCCTTGGGCAGGGAGGCTATAGAGGCCAGGAAAAGCCTCTCTTACTTATTAATTTTCTTATGTGCACTTCCTTGGTCTGCCAGGAGATGGCGCTTGTTGGCAGCTCTCAATTCAATGCCTGGTCAGAGCGTATTTGTTGTGATACAGGCCAGATCAATGTGATAGAGGTTCCTGTCTGGGGGCTAGAAGCCCTGTGATTCAAACTTTCTGAGACAGTTCTCCAGACTTCTCTCGTAGCGCCCCCCTTTTCCCAGCTAGGAAATATTTCCACTGCCTTCTGAATCCTCAACAATCAGTCCCTGTGAGTAGAGGAGGAGATTGGGAAGTTTGTATAGCTTTAGCCCCTTGCAGGCTCCAAGGCAAACAATGGCGCAGCCCCACCCGGCCTGGAAGGGCTCTTGGGACAGAGCAGACCAAACCTGGGAGTCCAAAGCAGGGTCAGCCCCAGGCTCTCTCTCCCCTCTCCCGTGGAGTCCTCAACAATTAGTCCAGGATAGAAGAGAGGGAGGTTGGGAGGGTCGGATTTCTCCAGTCCTTCCTAGGGTCTGTGGGGCTCTGCAGCCCAAATTTCAGGTCAGAACCTGAGTCAGCCTAAGGCTGTGTCCCTCTCTCTCCCCTTTCCGGGAGTGGCAGATCCCTGAAGCCCCTTTTGTCTGTGGTCACAGGCCCAGAGGCCCAAGAATTCTGAAGAGTGTGAGGGAGGGTGCCGGCAGCAGCAGTAGCTGCTACTTAAAACTTACGGTTCTGTTGTCGTGATTTCCCTCTTCTGTCCCTCTCTCCTCTGGGTGGTGTGCAGCCTTCACTGCTGTCCTAAACCCTAGAAGATCTTTTTCGGTGCTGTTTCCGCTTGTCCTCTAGCTATTTTTCTGGAGAAGAGATTCCTGTGTCTTACTAGTCCACCATCTTCCCGGAAGTCTAATGTGTTTTTGATCTCACCTATTCTGTCTTTCATTCCCATAAGCTTTGTTATTTTTATATTCAGGTTTTCAAATTATTCTTTGTGCTCTCCTAGTGTCTTCTTGATGGCTGTAACACTGATCAGAATAATGTTCCAGAGAATCCTGCCTCAGGGCTATTCAGAGTCTTAGAAATCAAACTTTCTCAGAAGCTGTTCTCCAACCTTTGCAGGCAGCCCCCTCCCTTTTCCTGGGTAGGAATAATTCCACTCCCCTCTGCATCCTCAACAACCAGTAATGGTCAGTAGGAAGTGTTTGAGAGGGTTGGATATCTTTAATCCTGTGCCGACTCCCAGGATTAACAATGGCATGGCATGGCCCCACCTGGCCTGGAAGGGCTCATGGGACAAAGCAGAGAAAATTTGTTAGCCAAAACCTGAATCAGTCTTAGGCTGCATCCCTCCCTCTCCCCTTTCTTGGGGAGGTGGAACTCTGCAGCCCCCTCTGTCTGTAGTACTGGCCAGAGGTTGGTGGTCTCAATGCTGTCCACTCTAAGCACCGGTAGCTGCAGTTGCAACTTTTGCTCACAGTTTTCCCATCAAGATTCTTTTCCTTTGCTCTTCTCTTTTTTGGGTGGTATCCAGCCTTTCCCTGGTGTTCTAAGCCCTAGAACATTTTTTTTCCAGGACATTTCTGCCTGTCCTTTTGATATTTTTCTGGGAGAGAAGTGAGTTCTATGTCTCTCTAATCCTCCATCTTCCCAGAAGTCTGAACCTCTATCATTGTCTCTAAAGTATGGACTCCAGAAGAGAAACCATCCAGGGCTGAGCTTGTGTCTCCTACAGGCTACATTAAAAGAAGCAGTGTGTCCACAATAAAAGGGGGTGATGGTCACATTCTCCTTTGTGTTCTGGGCCTTACACAGTGAAGGGACTGGGGCCCTGGAATCTGATAGCTGACTCCAGGAACTGGTTCTGTTTCAAGGTGAGGTATCCTTCTGTTTTCCCCATGTCCCTCAATGCTTGAGGGAGGCAGCACGAGGCCACTCTGTTGTGGGAGTCAGACTGGGGAACCTCTGAGGTCCCTCTCAAATCTGAGAACCTGAGGTTCTGAGGATTCTACACTTTCGTGCCTCTTAAGTCTTTGCTGATACTGGTCCCATACCATGGAATGATCTTTTCCCTACCTTAGACTGCTGAAATTGTACCTGCTTAAGTGCCATCTCTGTAGTGAAATCTGCCCTTATCAACTGCCCCTCACTACTTCTCCGTTTGAGTACCCATCACCATCTACTTCATTTCTGAATTTCTGCAGTGCTTCTCCCTCACTAGACTTGGAGGGCAGGGCCGGGCCCTCACTGCACTGGACAGAGGCTCAGCTAGGAAGCTGCTGTTGAACTGGACGGCCCCTCAGAGGAAGCTTAGCAATGTTAGGAACCCTGCCTTAGCAATTAAGGGGCTTCCCGGTATGAATGCTGCCACCATCACTTACTGGCTGTACCTCAGTTTCTTCATCTGTAAGATGAGGCTAACTGGGACCTACCTCACTGGTTGTTGTGAGGATTAAATGTAGATTGAAGAAAGTCATTCAGCATTTGTTTCATAATCACTGAGTATCAAGTACCCTTCTTGTACTATGCTCAGTTCCAGAAACAAAGACAAAGAGATAGTTTCTGGGCAAGAAGATCTTCTCAATGGCACACAGCAGGAGAGAATGTAATATGGTTCCTAGGAAAGGTGGGAGCCAAGTCCTACGAGGCTCTGAGTGGAGAACGGGGACATGTAGGTGGGGCTTGGGGGTTTCCCAAAGGAACCAACATCTGAGCCGAGTCTTGGCAAGTGCCTTGGATTTCAAGAGGTGGAAATGGGGCAAAAGGGGATTCAAGCAGAGGGAATGGCATGAGTACAGGGGCAGAGAGGAAAAAATATGGAAAGCATTTGGGAGCTGGCCAGCAGTCCTACTTGCTGGTGTTCTGGTTCTTTGGGACTGGAAGGAGTGGCAGGAAATAAGGCTGAGAAAAAAAGACAGTGGTGAGAAGAGAATGCAAGGGAAAGCCAGGAGGTTTTAGAGGTAGGGTGGGCCCTGGTTGAAGCTGTGTCTGAAGCAGACTGTGGGGAGGAAGGGCTGGAAGGGGCAGGTTTGTGGGTAAAGAGACAGGTGCACTAGTCTGGGGACAATATGGTCAGGCCTGAAGGAGGGCAAGGGTGGCAGTGGGGATGGAGAGGAGGGGATTGGGGGAGAACACTTCAGAGTGGGACTGCCAGGGCCTGATTAGGGGATCGGCAAGGGAGAGGCGTTGATAAGAATCTTCCCTGCTGATGGGATATAGACTTAGCTGCAGCTTATCTCATCTGCTGAAAGCATTACTCTTCTACAGCGTTTATCTTTTTTCTGGGTGGGTGAGTATCTTCTCCCTGGAGAGAATCTTTTCTGCAGTGGAGAGCAGAAGACCTAGTCTAAAAACCCCCATCTCCCTATCATCTAGCTAGGGGCACTGCCATCAGCAGGACCTGGGAATGTGGTCATAGGGAAAGTGAGTATGGATGTTATTTCCTCAGGGGGGACTTTCCTGACCTTGCTATTAATGTTGGGTCAGGTCCCTTGACTTTGCCCTCTCACAGCTCCTGAACTTTTGCTTCATGACACTTAACAGTTTTAAATTATGTAGTTTTGTGATGCTTGACTGATGTCTGTCTTTCCTATGGGACTGTAAGCTTCAGCACTTAGAATAGTGTCTGGCATCTAGTTTGCACTCAAAAAGTATTTACCGAACTGTAAAGACAGAAAGCACATCAGTAGTTGCCTATTTTGGGGTATTGAGCTGAGATTGACCACAAATGGGCAAAAAAGTAATTTTTTGAGGTGATGGAAATGTCCTAATATTGGATTGTGTTGATGGTTGTGTAACTGTTTACATTTAATAAAAATTGTGAACTGGGGAGCGGATGTGCCTCAAGTAGTTGAGTGCCCGCCTTCCACATGGGAGGTCTCGGTTTGGTTCCCAGTGACTGCTAAAGAAGACAAACAAAACAATGAGCAAAAACAAGCGCAAACAACAAGCAAAAAATAACCAGCAAACAGAGGAAGGAGCCATCTGGGGGGGGGGGGATTGTCGAACTGTACATTTATAATATATAATTTACATCTCGATAAATCCGTTAAAATAAAAATATTTGTGGAATGAATAAATTATCTGTCTCCCTCCATGGGATTGTAAATTCCCAGAGAGGAGCTATAATCCCCAAAACCTAAAAGGGTGATCGGCACCTAATAGGTGCCCAGCAAACCTCTTATCTAAATAGTAAATTAATGAATGAAGGAGGAAAGCACGCAGGAGACTTGCCGGAAATCCGGGAGGGGCCGAGTCCCGGCAGCCATCCAGGGCTCCGCCCCGCGCAGTGGCGGGGCAGGGAGCCCGCAGAGAATCCCCAAGGTGGATCCGCGGGGGCGGGGCTACCAGCGGTCCGGACCAGGGAGGGGCCAGGGAGGGGGCGGGCTCCGGGCGCCAGTCGCGCGGCTGCGCAGTGCTATCGCTGCTGTCGCTACGGTGAGAGGAGGGGACACGATGGCCGGGCCCGCTTGGATCTCCAAGGTGAGCGCCGGGCTGACCTGCGGATGGTCGGCCGGTGGCGGGCAGGGGGCTGCGAAGGACCTGAAGCGAGAACGGCATCTGGGTCAAGGTGGAGGCGTCTACCCTGCTCCGGCGAGGCCTGGGTGCAGCTACCCGCATCCGTCCGGGCCAGAGTCCAGGCCTAGAGCCGAATCCCGGAAGGTCACAGGAGCCGCCTCCCTGGCTCCTCCTTCCTCGCTGCTTCCGAGACTGCGGACCCGCTGCGGTGCTGGTCGCGTAGACAGGTCCCCTCAGCGTGGCCCAGCGTGGCCCGGTGTCTGCTCGGCCCTCGGCTTCCTAACCTCGGGGGCACGGGCGTTGGGGTTGGGAGGTTTCCCCAGGTGAGGGAATCCCGCCGCTGTCTTCCAGCCAGATTATTTTTCCCTTGGAGCTCTTCCCAGTCAGACCTCTGGTGCTCTTGTAGCTATTTCCCCTTAAAGGCCGGTGGATGTCTTACACCTTGGGGTTACCATCTGAACCCTCAGAGGGGGAGACAGACCAGGAGTGCCTTTCTTTGCCTTTTGTAAGTGGGAATCCTGCGGTCTGTAGAGCTCTCCTTGACAGCTCTGGGGCCGGACCTTGGAAAAGTCTTCACATCATCTCTGCACTTAACTTGGTCTTCAGAGGAAGGAATCTGTACCCATAGACACTTGCTCAGGTCATACAGGGAGTCGGGTCAGAGCTGGTAGAGAAACTCAGGTATCTTGATTCCTAGTCCTCAGTCCATTCCTCCTGCTCTGTGGCCAAGTTCACACAGCAAATTCTGGGTACAGGGGAAAGCAGGCCTTAATGCTCCTCTAAGAATCTACTATAAGCAACTTTATTTATTTTTCTACAAAGTTGATAGTACATTTCTCTTTTGTTTGGGGTTTAAAGAGAGATCCAAGGATGCATTGTTATTTAGTGAGAAGAACTCTACGCTGGAATTCAGGAGTGTTAGGTTAAAATCCTGACAATGCCACTGATTGGCTGTGTGACCCTGAGCAATTTACTTAATATCTCTGAGCCTTAATATGCTCATCTGTGAAATATCTATACTTGCCTCACAATTGTTTGAGGATTAAATAGAATAATGTATGTGACAGTACCTAGTACATATAGAAGGAAAACAAAAATCTGAAGCTTTCCTAGCAGTCAAAAATTTATCTGGCACTTATCAAGCAGACAGTGGTTCTCGGACATCAGTAATTGGGTTTTACTCAGTAACTGGGTTCTGTTTGTCATCCTCTTCAGATTGTACTTGCTTGTGATGAGAACTGTTATGTCACATTTGTTCCTGAAGGTAAAACAACTTCTGTGTCACTGTCAAAATAGAAATCAATCCTTTAATAACTGAGCTTACACTTAACACCTAATTCGTGGACATTAAGCCTTCAGAATGAAGGAGTAAAGCAGTGCTAGAGATAATAAATGTGCTTTTAGTGTGGTCAACAAGGAAAAACAACAACAACAACAACAACAGGTAGTAGGTATTTCTGAAAGTGTTGAATTGTGGAGGCAGAAGATAAGGTTCTTTGTTGATCAACTCCCTGTGTGACCTTTGGAAGAGCAATCAGACCTCTGTGGGCCAGTTTCACCCTTCAGGGATGGGAGCAGAAGGTGCCTCAAAGACTGCCCCCAGGGTGGTGGGGAGGAAGAGCTGAGTATGGGTTTTGGTACGAGCAGTTTCTCTATTGGGATTCCATTTAAGGTTTTTGAAAAAAGGGAGCTACAGCTAAAAAATGCTTTAAACTTGGAGTCGGACTTTTCTGACTCTGAAATACTATAGTTATAATGAGCCAATTCCCCATGAGCAAACATTATTGAGTACCTCCAAAAGCCCCACACTTTATTTATGTTTTTCAGTTGGAGTGTAAAGGTTAAAAAAAAAAAGAAAAGAAATGAGGAGCTGAGGGTTAAGATGGCCCAGGTCCTGGACTTAAGTTCAGAATTCCAGTTCAGGGTTCTAATCCCTATCTCTTTGCGCTTTCTAGAAACAAAATGATACATGTACAAGTATATTATAAAGTAGGAGACCATGTGTGCTTTTAAATCTTACAGTAATTTTACTTCAAGTTCTGAGTCATTCTAATGACTTAGATGTAATACGATCTAAGGAGAGATGACAAACCTGAAAAACAATGGTTGTTAAAATCATTGCAAGTGTTAAAGCCACTTGCTGGGTTGAAATTCATCAGAGATGATGGTTGAGGCTGGGCTCAATCCAATTTATTAAAAAAATATTTATTGACCATCTAGTATGAGCCAGGCACTGGAGATACCAAAACAAAAAGATCCCTGCACTTGTGGGTTTATGTTTCAAATCAGTTGTCTCGGTTGGGTCTTCTATCGCAAGGATATGAACCTGTTTTGTACAGAAGTCTGCTTCCTCTTTTTTTGGGTACAGGGAGAAGGACTCTGAGTGCTTGTTACAGAGGTGCTTGCTACAGAGTAGCCTTTACATGGCCGCCTTTCTAAAAGCCCTTCTGCTGGTGGATGGATCATGTCCTGGGATTAAGAATTTGGCCATTGGTTTTGACATAGAGTATTCTTTTGGGTCTGGTCCTATATTTTATTCTCAGGCAGGGACGTGACTTAGTGGATGCCAGAATGAAGAAACAGAGTATACAGTTCATTCATACTTCTTGGCAATTGGTTGGTGTTTCAGTGTTAGTAGATGCCAATATTTCAGCAAAGATTCACTCCTTATAAGAGCTGCCCCCCAAAAGGGAGTCTAAGGCAGGTAGTAACAGATATATCTTTGCTCTTGTATCTAACATGTAAAAAAAGTTACCTTTAAAGTTTTTATTGAATTTTAATGCCTTTGATCTATATATTCAGTCTCTGATTAAATTCTGTTTATTATAATGTAATATGATTTTATACCAGTTCTCAAGGACTGAGTTATTAAAGTTTGAAATAACCTTTAAAAACCATATTTTTGGTGTATATTAGGGTGTTAAATGGAAAGAAATATACTAGTCGTAATATTTTGGGGTGGTGGGATTACTGGAAGACTTTTATTTTCTGTTTTTATATGTTTCACCTGTTCCCAGCAAATTAACAATAATGACCACATCTTACCTTTATTATCAGAATAAATAAATTATGAAAATCCTTATTCTTTATGGCACAGGTATCAAATGGTATTAAATAAGCTTTCTTAGATTTTATTATAAAGTATCATTTCTTATTCACAGAAGAGGAATAGACCCAATGTGTAATTGAAAGAGCCCTGGATGAGGAATCAGGAGACCTGGATTCTGGTTTCCATTCTGCCAGTTACTCTGTGACCTTAGGCAAATCCTCACCCCTGGGCCCAGTGTTCTCACCTGTAAAATAAGGGTTTTATAAGTACCCTCTTACTGTAAAACTGTGATAATTTCTTTAGAGTATGTGTTTTTCCCAAATTGACTCGTAGCCAGGAACAATGGCACAAACCCTTCCAGATCATCAGAGAAAAATCTGATGTTTGAGCTAAAAGGTATAGCTTCATTTTGTCCTTAACATCTTTTGACAACTTGTATTCATAAAATTGGCTTTGAAAGCATATAGTATTTAAATTCTCAGAGCAAAAGTAAACTGAATATTTAGGTTTTCAAATGTGAGATGGCATGCCACATGAGAAAAGTATTCCTGGAAAGTTCCTTAATATATCTGCAAACTTGCAGTATTATCAGCCATCAGAAATAGGAATGTGTTCATCTCTACCTTTTACTACATTGTTTTATGCTGTGTGTGACTTTTCTCTATTGATAATAACGTAGGTCTCTCGGCTGCTGGGGGCATTCCACAACTCAAAACAGGTGACCAGAGGTTTTGCTGGTGGTGTGAGTATAATTATGTCTTTTTTTTTTTCCCCTTTTAGAAGTTTCTCAAGAAAGATGCTCTAAAACATTTATTATGTAACATTTCATCTCCATTTATTTAAAACTAGGGAAAATTGGCCATACTTATACAGTGTATTAAAATTATTGGCTAACATATGCATAAATCTATTAGGTCACTTGCACATTTAAAAGAATTAGATTACAGCTGACTATGTAAGCCTGTCATATTAATATCTTGAAGAAGACTTGTTAAAAATAGATAGAAATTATCCTTGAGCTCATTACTTTTATTTCACAACTGCATTTTGGTAAGATAGTTTTTCAAAGCCTAGTGCAAGCTGAGAGAATATTGTTGAGAATCTTCAAAATCTGCTTTGCATTTTTGTTTTGTGAGCTTCCCTAAAAACAGTAGATTGACTGCCAATTAGGAATGGCCTCAAACATCTGTCAGCCCTATATGCTTATACTTTCTTTATGCAGTCTTTAAGGACTGTCACATTAGTAGATCATCTATTTCTCATTAAATCTGCTGCTTTTAGAATTCCCAGCATTAGAATTCTTTGCTTGGAAAGCTGATACCACATTTTTAGAGCATTCTAAGGCTGTGGGTCAGTGACTTCCCTTTCGTTTTTATTTCATCCCCTTCATAAGGAATCTAATTTGGATTTCATTATTCCTATCCTCCCATATAACATTTTATGCTATAAGGGATTTATAAGACCATAATACAGTTTTTTCCCCATTTGCTTTCTGTACTCTGGAAGAAAAGTAAGATTTCCTGGCGACCTGATAGCATTTATTATTACATATTGGGAGAACAGGAAGAAGAAGCCAAAGGGTTCTTTTGACTTTGCCTGTGCAAAAGATGCAAAATGAGGCTTGCAAGCACAAGGATAGCTAAGCTAGCATTTCAAACGCATTCTGAAAACTACTGAGATATTCATTGCTCTCTACTATCATTTAATTTTTTCAAGCTATCCATTTGAAAAAAAAAATTAGCCTGTTAGAGGGGATTATATTTGGAAGAAATAAGAGGAGATATTAATTTAAAATACTTCTTCAGTTGTCCAGGATAATTTAGAAATAGAGTCCACCTGCACAGAGGGTATCAGTGGAAGGCAAAGACCAGAGAAACTTGAATCAGTGATTTAAAAAGAAAAAGTAGCTCATGCAGCTAGAAATTAAAAGGGCCAGGGACCCTTCCTAGGTGAGGGAATGTCCCCAAATAATGAAATGGATGGTTCTCAAATGGAGAGAGAGGATCTGAATTTTATATTAACTCATTTAAATCCTCTGAAGTCACTTTCCCTTAGATATTTTTGCTTCTGTGTTTGAAATGCCGGCTTCCTTTTCTTGAGACCATTGGAATACGCCATTGATGTTACAGCATTAATACTGTCATTCTAAATGTAACTCAGACTTTGCAGATACGATTACATATACTGTTCTTATTGGTTAAAAATAAACTTTGCTGAGCTTAATTATTCAGATTACTTTATCATTAAGGAGACAATTTTATAGAAGAATTAAGAAAGATGGAGACCCTCTTTTGATTTGAAGTCTGATTTTCCCTGAGTGTTCAGTGATATTCTGGAGATGTGTCTGAAAGTGTTTTGTAAGACCAAAGAAGTTGCATGAGAAACTAAACTTTCTAGGGTCACAATGGAAAGGAAAGCACTTGCCTTCATGAGAAATTTTAGTGAGAGAACATTGTTGAAATTTTGTGCTGTCTTTGGTTTTACAGACTTGAATTAATTGGTCTCCTTGTCAGTCATCTGAAAAGAAGTATCCATTGGGAAGTCCACTTGTCAGTTTATTTTTGTTTTATCTAAGGAGCATCATTTAAAAACCTTTAAACTCACATACAGAGTAGAATTGTAGAGTCCCTTGTCTGTTGATTCTTCCCTCCACTTTGATTATTCCTTAGAAGGTATATCTGTTGTTGTTTGGGTTTTTTTTTTTACAGCATTTGAGTGTTCCTGAGACCCCCATAAAGTAGATTTCTTGGTCAATGATCCTCTTTTTTAAACCTTCCAAAATCAATTCTTACTGTCTTCTTTAATGATTTCTTATATTCAGGCACGGACAGTAACTTTAATTCCAGGAGATGGTATTGGTCCAGAAATCTCAGCTGCAGTTATGAAAATTTTTGATGCTGCTAAAGTAAGTGGGTTTTAAAGCAATATGTGTAATAATAACTCATTTAAGTTTTCTTAGCCAGTTGGAGTCTATGAACTCTTAGGATGAATCAGTCATGTTTCTGTTAAGTTGGTAAGGTCTGTTGTTAATCTTCACAGATTTTAATTTTAACAGTGGCTGTTTCCTGTCAATGTTGATGCTTTAAACTACTGTACTGGCATCAGTTATATATAAAGTAATCAAAGTATTGCTGCAATATTTGTAGATATTTGAACCTTGCCTGGATTTAAAGTCTTTAAGCCCTGCCAAATCACCTGTCAACCTTCATTCTATCTTCCTGCCAAAAAAGAGAATAGAATTGATGTTTTAAAACATTATATGGGAGATTTCAAAGGATTCTTTTTCTTTAAATATCTAATGGGGTATTATCATCAAGAATGGGGTATTATTACTTCTAAGAGCCCAGCCCTCAATACAAGGAGATATTATTGAATATTTTTGTTTTAGAAATTTAGGAAATTGGTCTTTGTTTAACATGATGCTTTATTGTTTCTAGGTATAGCTGTTAGGTGAAATAATGTGTTAGATTATATCAGTGTTATACCAAAAGCTATAAGTTTAGGAATTCAATTTATTTAAATTATATTCATGATACTTTTCTCTGTGAGTTTTTAACTAAAACTGCCACAGAGGAGATGATGCTTATAACATGGCAAATTCCCCACGAATTGAGAACCAAAATGTGATCTTTCACTCCGTTGTCCACTCCTTGTGAGCAAGGACCATGCCTTATTCTGTGTTTCTGTTCCTAGTTCACGTGCAGTCAGTGTGCTGGCTTCTGAGTGTGTGTACACACCTAAGGATGTAGGTAGAAAGAAAGGGTGACACTGTAGTTGATACCTTACACTGTTGCCTTCAGATGTTATATAATATTTCTTTTTTAAAAAACAGCTTTATTGAGATGGAATTCATATACCCTAGAATTCACCCATTTGAAATGTACAATTGAATTTAGTGGTTTTTAGTATATTCAGAATTATACAACTATCACCATAGTCTAATTTTAGAACATTGCCACCCCATAAAGAACCCTCACGTCCATTAGCAGTCATTCTCTGTTTCCTCCAGCTCCGCCCCCCCTCCCAGCCCTAGACAACCACTTACTTTCTGTCTTTATAGATTTGCCTATTCTGGACATTTCATATATATGAAATCATAATAAGTGGTCTTTTGTGACTGGCTTCTTTCACTTAGCATAACATTTTCAAGGTTCATCCTTGTGGCAGCATGTATCAGTACTATGTAATGTTTCTGCGGACCATATTTCTCTCCTCCGTATGATATTCTAATTATAGCTGGCTTAAGAGTCCTTGTGAAAAAAATAAGTGTGCAGGTGGCAGCTAGGAATGGATGGCTGGGAAAGGGTAACATTGAGAATTGCTCTGGGCATCTAGAGAATGATATCTTCTGTGTCAGGAACTTTTTGAGCCTTTTTTGTACATGTTTTTTCCCAGTTGCATTTAAAGTTGAAGAAGTTTATCTGTAGTTTCATGTTAGTCTGACACTGATATCAGGCACATTTAAAAGGCTTTCTAGGGAAGCGGCTGTGGCTCAATCAGTAGGGCTCCCGTTTACCATATGGGAGGCCCCGGGTTCGGTTCTCGGGGCCTCCTGGTGAGGGCAAGCCCGCCCGCATGGCGTGGTTGGCTGACCCAGCAAGCACAAGCAGCAAGGGGGGGATAAATAAATGAATAAATAAATAAAATCTTAAAAAAAAAAAAAGGCTTTCTAGTTCACTGTGCTCTGTGGCATCTAGGTACCTATTCAGTGGGAGGAGCGGAATGTCTCTGCCATTCAAGGACCGGGAGGAAAATGGATGATCCCTCCAGAAGCCAAAGAGTCCATGGATAAGAACAAGATGGGCTTGAAAGGTAGACTGAGTGGATAAGACAGCAATTTTTTTTTTTTTTAAGTTACTTAAAGCTATCATTCTTTTTTTTTTTTTTTTTGACTTAATTTTGTACATTTAATAATTGAAAATATAAACAATTAAAAACTAAAATAGTAAACACAGATGAATAAATATATACATTTCTCAATTAAATGTACTGGATACATAAAAAATTTTTTGAATCAAACAATATGTTATACGATATATTTAGTTCATAGTAACACATTCATACAGTATTTGTCCTTTTGTGTTTGGCTTGCTTTGTTCAACATAATGTCCTCCAGGTTTATCCATGCTTTACGACTTCATTTCTTCTTACAGCTGCATAATATTCCATTGTGAGAATAGACCACAGTTTGTTAAGCCATTCTTCTGTTGATGGACACCTGGGTTGTTTCCAACTTTTGGCAATGGTGAATAATGTTGCTGTGAACATCAGTGTGCAGATGTCTGTTTGTGTCACTGCTCTTAGTTCTTCTGGGTATATACCCAGTAGTGGTATTGCCGGGTCACGTGGCAAGTCTATATTCAAATTCTTTAGGAACTGCCAAACAGTCCTCCACAGTGGCTGTACCATCCTGCATTCCCACCAACAGTGAAGAAGTGTTCCTATCTATCCACATCCTCTCCAACACTTGTAGTTCTCTGTCTTTTTAATAGTGGCCATTCTGATAGGTATGAAATAATATCTCATTGTAGTTTTGATTTGCATTTCTCTAATTATGAGTGATGTTGAGCATTTCTTCATGTGATTTTTTGCCATTTGTATTTCTTCTTTGGAGAAATGTCTGTTCAAGTCTTTTACCCATTTTTTAATTGGGTTATTTGTCTCTTTATTGTTGAGTTGTAACATCTTTTTTTATATTCTGGATATTAAACCCTTATCAGATATGTGATTTCCAAATATTTTTTCCATGGAGTTGGCTGCCTTTTCACCCTTTTGACCAAGTCCTATGAGGTGCAAAAGTGTTTATTTTGCGGAGGTCCCATTCATCTATTTTTTTTACTTTTGTTGCACGTGCTTTGGGTGTAAGGTCCAAGAAACCACCACCTACTACAAGGTCTTGAAGATGTTTCCCTACATTTTCTTCTAGTAGTTTTATGGTCCTGGCTTTTATATTTAGATCTTTGATTCATTTTGAGTTGATTCTTGTATAGGGGGTGAGATAGGAGTCTTCTTTCATTCTTTTGGTTATAGATATCCAGTTCTCCCAACACCATTTGTTGAAGAGACTGTTTTTTCCCGTTAGCATGGACTTGGTAAGTTTGTCAAAAACCAGTTGACTGTATAGGTGAGGGTTTATTTCTGGGTTCTCAATTCTGTTCCACTGATCGATGAGTCTATCTTTATGCCAGTACCATGCTGTTTTGACCACTGTAGCTTTGTAATATGTTTCAAGGTCAGGCAGCGAAATTCCTCCCACGTCGCTCTTCTTTTTTAGAATGCTTTTGGCTACTTGGGTGCACTTACCCTTCCAGATGAATTTGGTAATTGCCTTCTCTAATTCTGTAAAGTAAGCTGTTGGGATTTTGATTGTTATTGCATTGAATCCATAAATCAGTTTGGGTAAGATTGACATCTTCATGATATTTATTCTTCCAATCCATGAACACAGAATGTCTTTCCATTTCTTTAAGTCTTTTTAAATTTCTTTTAGCATTGTTTTGTAGTTTTCTGCATATAGGTCCTGTACTTCTTTGGTTAAATTAACTCCTAGGTATTTGAGTCTTTTTGTTGCTACTGAAAATGGAATTTTCCCCTTCTAGTGTACAAAAACATTATTGATTTTTGCGTGTTGATCTTGTATCCTGCCACTTTGCCGAACTCATTAATTAGCTCAAGTAGCTTTATCATAGACATTTCAGAATTTTTAAAATATAGGCTCTTGTCATCTGCAAACAGTGAGAGTTTTACTTCCTCTTTTCCTATTTGAATGCCTTTAACTTTTTTTTCTTTTCTAATTGCCCTAGCTAGAACTTCTAGTACAATATTGAATAACAGTGGTGACAGTGGGCATCCTTGTCTTGTTTCTGATCTTAGAGGGAAAGCTTTCAACTTTTCCCCATTGAGTATGATGTTGGCTGTGGGTTTTTCATATATATGCCTTTTATCAAATTGAGAAATTTTCCTTCTATGCCTATCTTTTGAAGTGTTTTTATCAAAAAAGGATGTTGGATTTTGTCAAATGCCTTTTCTGCGATTGAGATGATCATGTGGTTTTTTCCCCTTCAATGTGTATTACTTCAATGTGGTGTATTACATTGATTGATTTTCTTATGTTGAACCAGCCTTGCTTACCAGGAATAAATCCCACTTGGTCGTGATGTATAAGTCTTTTGATATGCTGTTGGACTCGATTTGCAAGTATTTTGTTGAGAATTTTTGCATCTGTGTTCATTAGAAAGATTGGTCTGTAATTTTCTTATCTTGTGGTGTCTTTGGCTTTGGTATTCGGGTGATGTTGGATTCATAAAATGTATTGAGTAATTTTCCCTCCTCTTCAGTTTTTTGGAAAAGTTTAAACAGGATTGGTGTTAATTCTTTTCGAAATGCTTGGTAGAATTCACCTGTGAAGCCATCTGGTCCTGGACTTTGCTGGGAGATTTTTGATGATGGATTCAATCTCCTTAAATGTGATTGGTTTGTTAAGTTCTTGTATTTCTTGTAGTGTTAGTGTAGGTTGGTTGTGAGTTTCTAGAAATTTGCCCATTTCATCTAGGTTGTCTAGTTTGTTGGCATATAATTTCTCATAATATCTTCTTATGATTCTTTTTATTTCTGTGGGATCGTTTTTAACTTCCTGCCTTTCATTTCTGATTGTATTTATTTGCAACTTCTCTCTTTTTTTCTTTGTTAGTCTAGCTAGGGGTTTGTCAATTTTATTGTTCTTCTCAAAGAACCAGGTTTTGGTTTTGTTGATTTTCTCTATTGTTTTTCTGTCCTCATTTTTATTTTTTTCTGCTCTAATCTTTATTATTTCTTTCCTTCTGCTTGCTTTGGGGTTGGTTTGCTGTTCTTTTTCTAGTTTCTCTAGTTGTTCAGTTAAATCTTTGAGTTTAGCTCTTTCTTGTTTTTTAGTATAGGCATTTAGGCCTATAAATTTCCCTCTCAAGACTGCCTTCACTGTATCCCATAAGTTTTTATATGTTGTGTTCTTGTTTTCATTTGTCTCAGTATATTTACTGATTTCACTTGCAATTTCTGCTTTGATCCACCAATTATTTAGGAGTGTGTTGTTCAGTCTCTACACATTTGCGAATTTACTTTTTTCCTCTCTGTTATTGATTTCTAGTTTCATTCCATTATGATCTGAGAAGGTGCTTTGTATAATTTCAATCTTTTTATATTTATTGAGAGCTGCATTGTGACCTAACATATGATCTATCCTGGAGAAAGATCCATGGGCACTTGAGAAGAACGTATAACTCGCTGAATTTGGATGCAGTGTTCTGTATATGTCTGTTAGGTCTAACTTGTTTATTATATTGTTCAAGTTCTCTGTTTCCTTGTTGATCTTCTGTCTAGTTGTTCTATCCAGTGATGTGAGTGGGGTGTTGAAGTCTCCAACGATTATTGTAAAAGTGTCTATTTCTCCCTTCAGTTTTGCCAGAGTTTGTCTCATATATTTTGGGGCACCCTGGTTAGGTGCATAGATATTTATGACTGTTATATCTTCCTGGTGGTTCTTCCCTTTTATTAATATAAAATGGCCTTCTCTATCTCTTATAACTTTTTTGCATTTAAAATCTTTTTTGTCTGATATTAGTGTAGCTACCCCTGCTCTTTTCTGGTTACTATTTGGGTGGAGTATCTTTTTCCAATCTGTCGCTTTCAGTTGGTTTGTATCCCTGGGTCTAAGATGAGTTTCTTGTTAGCAGCATATGGATGGCTCATGTTTTTTTATCCATTCTGTCAGCCTGTATCTTTTGATTGGGGAGTTTAATCCATTCACATTCAATGATATTACTGTAAATGCACTCTTTACTTCCTCCATTTTATTCTTTGGTTTTCATGTCTTCTTCTTTTTGTCTGTCTTTTTACTCTTTTCGTTATCCTTTCTGCTATTCTTTCCCCTATAGTCTCCTCCAAGCCTGTCTCTCCTGTCTTTTTCTTTCAAGTTCTAAGGCTTCCTTTTTTATTTCCTTCAAAGGTGGATTCTTTTTTGCAAACTCTCTTGGTTTCTATTTATGAATATTTTATACTCACCTTCATACTTGAAGGACACTTTTGCTGGATAAAGAATTCTTGGCTGGCAGTTTTTCTCTTTCAGTTTCCTAATTGTATTATACCACTGTCTTCTCACCTCCATGGTTTCTGAAGAGAAATCTGTGCTAAATCTTACTGGACATCCCTTGTATGTGATCGTTTGATTCTCTCTTGCTGCTCTGAGAATTTTCTCTTTTTCTTTGACATTTGACATTCTGAGTAGTATGTGTCTTGGTGTAGGTCTCTTTGGATTTATTCTGATTGGGGTATGGTGTGCTTCTTGGACATGTAAATTCATTTCTTTCATGAGAGTTGGGGAATTTTCAGCTATTATTTCCTCAAATACTCTTTCTGCTCCCTTTCCCTTCTCTTCTCTTTCTGGAACTCCCATGACACATATGTTGTTGCGTTTCGTGTTGTCATTCAACTCTCTGAGCCCCTGCTCAATTTTTTCCATTCTTTTCTCTCTCTGTTCTTTTCTCTCTTCAATTTTAGCTCTTCTGTCTTCGGTATCACTTATTCTTTCTTCTATCATTTCAGGTCTGCTGTTGTATGCCTCACATGTGTGTTTTTTTTTGTTTTTTTTTTTTTTTTTTTTACCGGGAGGTCCCGGGGATCGAACCCAGGTCCCTCCATATGGCAGACGGACGCCCAACCATTTGAGCCACATCCGCCCCCCATCACATGTGTTTTTGATTTCACCTATTGTGTCTTTCCTTTCCATGAGCTCTGTTACTTTTCTGTTCAGGATTTCATATTCTTCTTTGCATTCGCTCAATGTCTTCTTTTTGTTTGTTTGTTTGTTTTGTTTTGTTTTTTACTTTTTTCAATGTCTTCTTGATGTCATTTATCTCTTTAACTATATTGCCTTTCAACTCATTAATTTGATTTTGGAAATTTGTTCTCATCTCGCTGTTTAGTTCTCTCAAATTCTGCATCTCTTCTGGGACTTAGATGTGTTCCTTTTCTTGGGCCATGTCTTCTGTTTTCTTAGTATGGCTCGTAATTTTTTGCTGGTGTTTAGGCATCTGGTTAGGATGTAGTTTACTCAGATGTTCAATCTCTTTCTCTTTTGTAAGGATTTAGTGGCAGGAGGCTGTGAGCTACCACAGCTCTTTGATTTTTGGCTCGACTTGGAGTGTTACGATTATCCTGCTGGTTGCTCAAAACTGGGCACTGGACCCAGTAATTGGTTGTAGAGTCATTTCCTAGGGCCTTGGGCAGGGAGGCTATAGAGGCCAGGAAAAGCCTCTCCTACTTATTTTTAATTTTCTTATGTGCACATCCTTGGTCTGCCAGGAGATGGCGCTCTTTGGCAGCTCTCAGTTCAATGCCTGGTGGGAGTATATTTGTTGCAACACAGACAGATCAATGTTATAGAGTTTCCTGTCTGGAGGCTAGGAGCCTTGTAATTCAGATTTTCTCTGAGACAGTTCTCCTGCCTTCTCTGGCAGCCCCCTTCCTTTTCCTGGCTAGGAAATGTTTCGACTCCCTGCTGAGTCCTCAACAATCAGTCCCTGTTAGTAGAGTAGGATATTGGGAGGGTTGTATATCTTTAGCCCCTTGCAGGCTCCAAGGCAAACAATGGTGGGTCAGCCCCACCCTGTCTGGAAGGGCTCTTGGGACACAGCAGACCAAATTTGTGAGTCAAAAGCTGAGTCAGCCTTAGGCTGTGTCCCTTTCTCTCCCCTTTCCTGTGGAGTCCTCAACAATTAGTCCAGGCTAGAAGAGAGGGAGATTGTGAGGGTTGGATTTCTCCAGGTTGGATTTCTCCAGTCCTTCGCTGGCTCTCAGGGCAACCTCTGTGTGGTCTCACCTGGCCTAGAAGGGCTGGGTGGGGCACAGCAGACCAAATCTGTGGGTCAGAAGCTGAGTCAGCCTTAGGCTGTGTCCATCTCTCTCCCCTTTCCTGGGGTAATAGATCCCTGGAGCCCCCTTTTTCTGTAGTCACAGGCCTGTCCGAAAATTCTAAACAGTCTTTAGTGTGGGGGAGGGTGCCGGCAGCAGCAGCTGCCACTGGTTCCAACTCATGGTTCTGTCGTCTCGATTTCCCTCTTTTGTCCCTCTCTCCTCTATGTGGTGTGCAGCCTTCACCTGCTGTCCTAAACCTGAGATATTTTTTGGGGCTGTTTCAGCCTGTCCTCTAGCTATTTTTTCAAGATGACAATTATTGATGTCTGCTGCAGGTGTTATATTTTGAAAGTTTTTGCATTTAAGCTAAATGAGGCTTGCCCATTTGTCACTTTGATGAAGCAACTTACTCATAGTAAGATGCTTTGTTTTTCATTTGGGGAGCATTTTTTCCCACAGTAAAAATATTAAAGTATTACTGGCCAACATCAAATGACAATAAATATTTAATTTTGACTAGATTTATATTTTGCTTTATTTTTACATTATTATTTTTATACCTTTTTAACATCAAGATTTAAAATATAAGCGTGTGACAGATTTAAATTTGGCACAGGTTTTAAATCCAGACTGATTCAAGTTGGAATCTCATCTCTGTCCCTTACTGGCTGGGAGATTTAGGCAAAGTTTTGTTTTCCATTTTAAATAACAATAAAAGTAGTTGCTACCTTGTAGAGTGGTGGCCAGGATTAGATAATGTCAAGCTTGGTCCTCCTTTGGTGCTTCAGATTAAGGAATGCAGTTAATGTTCCAGAAGGCTTCAGGGGGAGGAAATGCTCTTCCTTCATTTGAATCTGAGGGAGAGGGTGAAATTAGAGACTGAATACATTTTACAAGGTAGCCCAGGTGACTTAGTAGACTAGTAGTTAGACCAGAATGTATTCTTAGTCTTGAGCCAATCAGAGTTTTGTCAACTGTGTGTTCTTTATTACAGGCCCTTTAAAGACCCCAATAGCAGCTGGTCACCCATCTATGAATTTATTGCTGCGTAAAACATTTGACTTATATGCAAATGTCCGACCGTGTGTCTCAATCGAAGGCTATAAAACTCCTTACACTGATGTAAATATTGTCACCATTCGAGAGAATACAGAAGGAGAATATAGTGGAATTGAGCATGTGGTATGTGCATTTCAGATTCTTTTTTATTCATGGTTGAGTGGCTTTCTGTGCACTTGGGACAGTTGTACTGGTTTCCAGATGAAAGTCTCTTCCAAAGACAGATCCGGTTGTCCCAAAGACAGATGCCAACAAATGTGGGGGTGTTTGGATGCTGGGTCTCTGGCCAACAGTGCTCAGGTGGATGCCAGGAGGAGCAGGGCATGGTGGTTCATGGTGGCCAGAGCCCAGGCTTAGGAATTTGCCTTCTGCTAGAATCTGGAGCACCACCCTTCACAGATGTGCTCTTGGGCAAGTGACCATCCTTGCATCTCAGTTTTCCTCATCCCTACAGTTGGAGTTAATCCTTATCTCGTATGTATGGCTAGTGCCATGGTAGCAGACACCTTGCAAGCATGTGACACATAATGCTCGTCTAACACCGAGTTGTTGCCACCCCCTTTCCAGTGAAGCGGCACTTCTCTTTCAGATCGTGGATGGAGTTGTGCAGAGTATCAAGCTCATCACTGAGGAGGCAAGCAAGCGCATTGCTCAGTTTGCCTTTGAGTATGCCCGGAATAATCAGCGGAGCAATGTCACAGCTGTGCACAAAGCCAACATCATGTGAGTCCTTGTGGAGGGGCAGTGCTTTGTGGGGGCAATCAGTGGGGCTTTCCTTTCTTTTCTCCAACTTGCTCGCTGATTTCTAGTATCTCTGAAAAATAGTCTTGTAACAATTGGAGGGTCAGGTGTTTCTCTTCTCCAGTTGTAATCTCCTATTTAATGCGCCTTATTGGGTGACTGGCAGGAGCATATTTGCAGGGGGCAGGAATTCAGGTCCTGGAAGTTAAGGAGGGACTGGGAATTATCGGAAAAGGAACCTGGAGACGCTGGATCCCAGATGCTGTGGCCAATTAGCAAAGGCCACAAAGGTAAAAGGGCAGGGTCATTTATGCTTTAGAAGTGGAATAGTGGGCGTGTTTCTGAAATGGCTACTTGCTCAGGGGCTTAAAATCATCAGTGCTAATAGTGCTAATATTATCTGATGCATTACTCTAGCAGTTTGAATTCTCTTCATCCCCAATCTAAAGTCCATCTCTAAGCTCAGAAAATTGTTAAGCATGCAAAATATTAAAATGGTGTAAATAATTGAACAGCTTAAGCTTTTAAAACAATTTTAGCATTTTCTTCTTAATTGATATTTCTTAGTTCTTGCTGGATAACACTATAAAAGTATTGTCTTCTCTATTACAATCAACAATTTTACATTTTACCCTGTTGTGCTTGCAGAAGTATCCCAAAATATTTTTAACTTGCATTTTATTAACAGTCTAAAAAATAATGTTATTGTCATTGAAATCGGACATCTTTGCTTCTGGAACTCAAATTTCTTGGATTTATTTTACTTTGCTTTGATCCTTTTCTTTCTGCAAATCTTTGCTTTCAACGATTTTTTATTTGATTAAATACAGGCGAATGTCAGATGGGCTTTTTCTGCAAAAATGCAGGGAAGTTGCAGAAAACTGTAAAGATATTAAATTTAATGAGATGTACCTTGATACAGTATGTTTGAATGTAAGTATATATTCACACTTATCAGCAACTTTTTGTGGTGTTTAGTGTGTATGTGTATATGTGTGTATGTGGAATGTACAGTTTTTGGTTGCTAAATGCACAAATGCTTTCCTTGTAGATGGTACAAGATCCATCCCAATTTGATGTTCTTGTTATGCCAAATTTGTACGGCGACATCCTTAGGTGAGTCTGGATGTACTCCTTTTCTTTTAGCCTGTGGTTTATTTATAAATGCCCTAAAATAAATTATGGCTTAAAAATTTCAATCAAGGGGAGTGGATGTAGCTCAGTGGTTGAGCACCTACTTCCCATATACAAAGTCCTGGGTGCAACCCCTGGTACCTCCTAAAAAAAAAAAAAAAAAAAATCAAGTATAAAAATATAGCATTTGTTATAAGATATGAATTGAATTCTAACAATTTAGATGGTGATGCCAATGATTAAATGTTGGATGGGGTAGGCTCATTTATTTACCAAATCAGATCTGAGCTGTTGCTCCCTGATAAAAAAAAAAGAGAGAGAGAGAGATGTGAGGTTGACCAAATGGTGATTATCTATCACCATCATTCCTTCTACATGCTTTTGTTGACATTCAACTCTAAGGAAAAGCTTTTCCTTCTCCTTTATTTACTTGTTTATTTATCTATAAGAATATGGATTCATGGTTTTCTGTTTTATTCAGTGGTTATATCTATCACTCTCAAATGCTCAAGTTGTCCCCTACTTGGCCAGTGGGATTCCCTTCTACCTATCTTCTGTGTCCTTTTTTATTATTTTTATTATTTTTTTATTTTTAAAAGAAGCTTTAGATTACTTAAATGTTACATAAAAAATATAGGGAATTCCCATATGCCCCACCCCTTCCCCCTCCCACACTTTCTCATATTAACATCATCTTTCATTAGTGTGGTACATTTGTTACAATTAATGAACACATATTGAAGCACTGCTACTAACATTGGACTGTAGTTTACATTATAGTTTACACTCTATCATGCACAATTTTGTAAAAAATATGGACTGCATCACAAATTTGTGTGTCATCCTTGCACGGGGCCATGCTAATCTTTTCTGTATAGTTCCAATTTTATGTGCTGCCGAAGTGAGCACTTCTGTGTCCTTTGACATGGCCCATCATTCTTTGAGCCTTCCCTTGCTTTTTGGCACAGCAAGGTGTTCCAGGCTTATCCTGTATTTTCCTAACCTCAACCCTGGAATCAGCCATTTCTTCAAGGAGCCCTGGTGACTCTCAGTGGAGAATAGTATTTAGAAACCAAAATCTGGGTGCTTGGTGAGATGCCTTATTCATCCCAATATCCTCTGAAATGTTTTTCTGTCCTCAGTGACCTGTGTGCAGGATTGATCGGAGGTCTCGGTGTGACACCCAGTGGCAACATTGGAGCCAACGGGGTCGCGATCTTCGAGTCGGTAAGGACCTGTCCCCTGAAGCAGATTTCTGCTCAGAACCACTTGAGGACTCAGGAGGGGTTATGTTTGTTTTTGTTTTGTTTTGTGTCTTCATTTTATTGCTTTCCTGTCCTGCGTATACTTTGCCACCTTCATCCCTTTTATTTCTTTTCTTTAAATTAAAAAAAAAAAATTTTTTTCATGATTTAGCTTTTATTATCAATTTGATGAGTTGGTTTTTTTTTTTTTAAATATAAGCTTGGTGTGTTAATTCATTTTCCCCCAGATATTTCTTTATTTTATGTATCCTTTCTCACATTGAAAAAACATATTTACTGAAAGTTGGTTGAAAAAGATTGTTGACCCATAATTTTACGTCTTTGAAAAATTTTATTACTTTGGCTCTTTATTCCTCTGAAGTTTTATTTCTAAGATCTGTCTCTGAGGAATTGCACACAGTAGCTATTCACTAAATATTTTCTGTTTGGTGGAAGAAAGATAATTAAGATCCCAGCTTCCGCAGAGGAAGGCTGTTCTTTTTCTCCTGCCTGATCATGCTACTTTTCACAACATGCAGGTACACGGGACCGCCCCGGATATTGCAGGCAAGGACATGGCCAATCCCACAGCCCTTCTCCTCAGTGCTGTGATGATGCTGCGTCACATGGGACTTGGTGACCATGCTGCAAAAATTGAGGCTGCGTGTTTTGCTACAATTAAAGATGGAAAGGTATCAGTAATCTTGAATTACTTGTGCAAGACAAATGCATTTTTTCCCCCACGTATTCCATCTTTGTAAAGGGAATAGATGACAGCCCTCAAGAGGGCTGAAAGATTTGTGTTGAATAGGGATTCTTAATGTGGGCTCCCCGATGCAACTGGAGGGTGTGTGTGCATGCACATTTGTGCATTTTCTGAGGAGAGGAAATGCTTATTCAGAAAAATGGTTAAGAAGCTCTGCTAGGAGGCATCAGTGTGCAGTGGAAAGAGCAGTGGTTGGGAGTCAGAGTCAGGTTTGGGCGCTGTTACCCTGTTGTCAGCTATGTGGTCTCGAAAAGCCCATTAATTTTTCTAGATATATTTTTCTTCCTCTCAACAAACCTCTACTAGGTGTACATTATAATATGTGAAGAATATAATAAAATGGTAAATAAGATAAGGTCCTGGGCCTCCAGGAACTCAGAATCTAGTGGTGGCTAGATGTGTATGCACCTATATAATACAATGATGTTATATGCTATATCCCGTGCATACAATGTGTTATGTACCATATGCTGTGTTTTATAGAAGGAATAATAATAATGGCTAATACTATTTTGATATTTACATAATACTAAGTTCTTCATAGATATATATATCATCTTAGCAAATCTTCTCTACTACTCTGAAATAGCTACTATAATTGATTTCATTTTATAGATGAAACTGTGGTACAGAGAAATTAAGTAATTTGTCCAAGGTCTCACAGCTCCTAAATGGCACAGTTGGGGTTCACACTTGTCTGGCTCTTACCCAACAAGCTTCATTGCCTCCTTAAGCAGCTGTGACATGGGAGGACAGGAGAGGGTATACTGGATTGTTCTGAAAAGGGAGAAGAGTGGAGTCGGTCATGGCTTCACAAGGCTGGACCTTGAAGGTTGATCACTAATCTGAGGTCCCTTTTATTTTGAAAATTCTGTCATTTGAAATTACTTCTTAAGGCTAAAATACAAGAAATCCAAGCTTGTTTGTGATAGCCTAATAGTCACACTGGAGGGCATCTGATTTTGTTTTTTATTTCCAAAGCAGTATTTGGGAAGTTATACCATCAAGCCCAGGAGAGAGATGTCTAAATTACAGGCCCTTTTAATCCTGCAGGATATTGTGGCACAAGAGAGTTCTCTACATTGAAGTCTGTTTGGGGATAAAGAGAGGATAAGCTGTAGGAAACAGATTGGCCTTATAGAGAGTCTGTCTTTCCTAAAGAGGGTGGTTCAAGACTTGGTGATTTGAATATTTCCTTGGTATTTGTTTCCCAGCCTCTAAAGATGGATCAAAACATGTCTAAAGTTCTTTAAATTTTAAAAATTCCACAGGACTTTATGAAACCTCTTGTTTAGATTTGTTTTCATTTAAATATCTATAACCAACAAATATTTTTAAGGTCCATTGTATGTGCAAAGGGAAATTTTTATGAAGGCTCCCTGCTTCCATTTATAATGAGAGCACCTTATTCTTTTCGAAGTGTTCTCATGAACACTATTTTATTGGATTTTCTCTGTCCTCCTGGGGTAGGCAGATGGTGTGGTGGGTGGGACTTCACTTTGAAATGAGGGTCTAAATAAGAGGCAGAGTTGTCAACTAACTTGCCCATCTGGTATTTCACTGAGGTCTTTAAATGAAAATATCTTCAGTTTAGTTTAGTATATGAATACATTTTTATTTCTGCTTTTCATTTTTTTTCAGAGCTTAACAAAAGATTTGGGAGGCAATGCAAAATGCTCAGACTTTACGGAGGAAATCTGTCGCCGAGTAAAAGATTTAGATTAATGCTTTTACAAATGGAATTCCCAGCAATCACTCCTAATGGACACCACATAAATCTATACCTGCCGTATATATGCATTTGGTTTGCTTGTTTTTTGACAGTCAGTTTTTAGATTGGCCTTAACAAAATCTGTGCAAAGGATGTAGGAGATGTCTGTAGGCCTGCTTTCAAAAGACTTTTTTTCAAGTGCTTGTTTTATTTATTAAATGTCTATCTGGGAAATGTTTTTTGTAAATTTTAAGTAGATTGTATCATTGTCATTGTTAACCATTTTACACTTTGGTTTAAAACAGTTTTTCCTCAGCTGTAAATATCATGATACAGAATTAATAAGAAAAACATCTAATTTTTTAAAGAAAAACTCTGTTTTCCTTGGTTTATGAAAAATATAATGGAAATAAAACAATACATAATAGCACAAGATGATATTCTTATAAACTAAATGGGCACAAGAGAAATTTCCTGGCACAGTTCACATCAAAAACAGTGAATGTGGTATTTTTCTTAGTGATATGAAAATAAAGATAGATTATCCTTTATATGAATTTCTGAGTATGAATAAAGACTGCAGATCCAAGAAATATATAACGAGAGATGTAATTTTTGTTAATAAAATTTAGGTAATATATTGGTAACAAACACACAAGTGCATTGTATGTTCAATTATATTGTTATCTTGAGATTTACTGTTCATTGTGAGAGCTTTTATTTTATTTTATTTCTTTTTTATTTTATTTTTTTTTTACCGGGAGGTCCCGGGGATCGAACTCGGGTCCCCCCATAAGGGAGACGGACATCCAACCAGTTGAGCCACATCCGACCCCCTTTTATTTTTATTTTTCAGGAGGTACTGGGGATTGAACCCAGGACCTCGTTTGTGAGAGGCAGGTGCTCAACCACCGAGTTACATCTGTTCCCCTGTGAGAAGCAAAGATGTGGCACTTAAAATTATTTTTTGTTGTTTTTATTTTTTTTGTTCTTTATTTTTATTCTTTATTTTATTTTATTTTTTTAATTTTGGCAATTACTTTTAATTGGACATGTACTTAGCATCATGAGTAAACAGCCTGTGAGTCACTGTACTAAATTCTCTGAGCTGGGCCATGGATGCTGACAGTTGTGTTTGTTTACTCTTGGACAGTGTGCATGTAACTGACTAGAAATGAGCACCACTCCAGCCGATACTGCTGGGGGTAAGACTGTGGAAGGCCCTGATCACAAATGTTTTGGCTCCAGTTGAGGAACTTGAGATGCTGGCTGTTAATTTTATATTTCAGCAGCTGCTCCTTCCCTTTCCCCAAAGCACCAAATCACTGCCTTCCGCCTCAACACACCAGTAAAAGATGAGATTGTAGAGAATGGAGCAGACTCAATCTGAATTGATTATACAAATTGTGCCACACTGGGGCTTGGGCTCAGCTTTTGACATTCAGGACCCTCCCCCTGACACCAAGTTTCTTAGCATGATTTTTCTCAATCTTCAGACCTAAGCCTCCACTTTCATGAACCCTTTGGTTCCACATCAAAGGTAACTTGTATCCTCCCTTGGCCTTGTGCAATATCGAAAAACTGTGACATTACATAATGCACCCAGGTAAAAAAAAAGAATTTCTTAACAATTACTATCTCTATCTGGGTCCTTTTTAAAGCTTGTAACCAGACTTACAATCTTCTATTTTGCTTTGTTTAAGCTGATGCTTCCTCTAATTTATTGGATTATGCTAATTATCAGTGGCTCTTGGAGTCATACTAATAAAGAATTTCAAAACTGATTGAGATGTAAGCTTTCTCTGTTTCCTGTTCGGATGCTTGCTTGCTACTAAGGATGGGCTGCTTAAGGGATTCAGAGTGGGAGGGGTGGTATAGTAGTGAGGGGCTAACCCTGGAGTTGGCTGCTTTTACTAAAGTGTGCCACTTGACCCACTACCTGTATCTTTGCTGATTCTAGGGCACTAATGGTCACTTGGGTGCCTACTGCCCAGTCCCACTCTACTTAACCCACTATTCTTGGGACTGGTTTCACCTGCTCAGTAGATAAAAAAAATGAGGTATTTGTTGACAGTTCTGTTAAAAAGGTTTAATAGTCAACTTACACATTAAATACAATCAAATAGCAGCAGTATTGTTAAGCATTAAGTCAGTGAGCATGTGCATGTAATGGAACGATAGGGTTGGCTATGTCCAACAAGATTCCAGGTATGTGAGGCCATTAGGCGAGTTTTAACTGTTCACTCTCCTTGCAGCATACACTAGCAATACAAGCCGTCTTCCCCCTCCCCTCTCCATGCCCCACACACAGCCTGCTTCTGGCTTGCCAGTTATGTGAGCTAGAAGCTTGTTAAATCTACCAAAAATTATCAGCTCTTAGTTCTGGCAGATGTAGTTGCTGGTGCCGTGCCCTGATTTGGAGACCTAACAGACTTGCCAGAAGTTCATGTGCCCGTACTGCAGAGGATCTGGAGCTCAGAAAAGTGCTGCAAGAGGCCTGCCATCTATTCAGTAGAAACTGAAAGTACAGCCCCAGATTACTTGTTTTGCTCTTGGTAAAAAGAATCAATTATATCTTTGTACTTGTCCAGAACTGTGAGCCGCTTCAGTTTCATTGTGGGACCTAAAAGAGAGATGGGAAGAAATAAGTGGGACCTGGGCTCTGAGACGTCAGAAGGTGTGTGGTAAAGATCCTGACCTACTGAGTCCTATAACTCTGGAATTAAACCAGATAAACTGTGGTGGGCAGCCTCCCAGCCCCAGGCCTGCCGTGCCCTCCACCCCTGTATTAGTCCCCTCCCACAGTGTATGGTCACAGCTGGTCTATGGGGCCAGTAGAGTATGGTAGAAGTGATGGTATATCACTTCTAAAAAGAGATGATAAAAGACTGGTTTCTGTCTAGGGCCTCTCTGTCTCTCAGATAATTCTTTCTGGGGCAAGCCAGCTCCATGTTGTGAGGACATGCAGGCATCCTATGGAAAGGTCCACTGGCAAAGAACTGAGGTCTCCAGCCACTGGCCAGTGGGGAACATAGGCCTGCCAACAACCTCATGAGTGAGCCTGGAAGCAGAGCCTCCAGCTCCAGGTGCCTGCCACCCCAGCTGGTACCTTGACTTTAGCCTCATGAGAGATCCTGAGCCAGAACCACCCAGCTAAGCTGCCCCTGGATTCTTGACCCACAGAAACCGAGATAAGTGTTTGTTGTTTTAAGCTAGTAGGTTTTGGGGGTAATTTGTTACCCAGTCATAGATAACTAATAAATAAATCATCTCTGCATTTCAGTGAAAGTTCACACAGATCGACATTATGCTTCAATTGATAATGATGGGACAGGGGAAAAGTCCTGGCTAGGGAGGGAATTTATGTAAAATCTCCTCCAAATCACTTTTCTTGGACTTGGTTCCCCCACTAAGGCAAGGTTGAAAGAACTCTGATGAGGTTCTGGGTAGCTTAAAGTCCTTTTTGTACATAATTAACACTTGGTGGTGTAACTGGAGACTTAGACTTAGAGAAGACATCTTCTACCTGGTTTGACTTCCATTCAATTTGGTAGCACCAGCCAAGTGGATAAGTCAAGGGATCTGAATGCATCTCAGCATTTCTGTTGTGAGTTGCATCTGGGTTCAGCATTGATGAGTTTGAGGGACTCTCACTGAAGAAGCCACTTCTACCTCTCCCCTATGCCATGAATACCCCAAGATGCTACAGCTAAGAGCAACCTCACATAGCTCATCCAGTTGAGGATGCACCAGAAATCTTTTTTGGTTCTGTGGACCATAGTCTAAGACAGCTTCATTTTCTTTACCTGTCACATGAGCTGACTATAGAAGTCTACAGTTGTCTCAGCCCTGGACCCAGGTGACTCCGGCTCAAATGCTAGCAGGGCCTTGGTGTTTGCTTGATGATCAAGGCAATGTTAAATATCATCTGTCCTAATTCATAAGTCCTGGCACATATCTTGGACAATTAGCAGGCTCTATACAACCACCAGCCCATGCATGGAGCAATCAACATCCTCCCATAGAAAGGATGGGTGTCACCAAAAGTGCTGTCAGTGACCTTCTGCTGGCCCTGCTGCCCCACTTATCATTTAACCTCCCAGGCACTCCCAGCTCCTGAAATAGTGAAAAGAAAAAACTTACCCAACTCTCCACCCGAAATGGAGAAGTCCCTTTCGAGAATGGCCCACTTCTGGATGTGGTAGGGGCGGGCAGCTGCATTCATGTTGACCCTCTGGATCCCCTCTTCGATGGCCTGATACACAGCCTTGTCCTTCTTCTCCACGATCTCGGAAACGGTGGTAGCTTTGCTGCCCACCCTCTGGCAGAACTCCACAGCTTGTTCGGTCAGAGTATCAGTTGGATCTGAGGTGTCTGGGTCCAGAGTGCACTGAAAATCCAGAGATCAGATCAGGACCAAGATTCAGTCCACAAGACCCAGCCCTGTCCTTGGAGGAAGTCTTACTGCTGATATCAAAGATGTGAAGCACTGGGAGCTTTGCTTCAAAGAAACAGCTCTAGAATGAATAGGATGTGTTGAGCAGTAAGTGTTGAACCCCGTGGGGAGGTGGAAGGAGCTGACATCTCCTAGGGATGATATCTCCTACCCTGGCTGCTATTCTGGGAGACCATGAGCATCTGCTAATGGGGAGGAGGGCCACAGCCAACTGGAATGTACTGATCCCACGTAAAGGATCATCACAGCAGAATATGAGTTGTCCCACTGGGGACAGAAGGAGTGTCCGCGTGCTATGGCTCTACCCAGTGCATGCAGCCTGAAATCCAGGGCACACCTGGGCAGAAGGTGGCTTCTGCCCAGGCCAGACCCTCAGCCCACCCACCAGCTGCTCTTCCCGAGCCAGAGCTTTCCAGACGCACCTTCAAGGTGAGCAGCATGGACAGGAACTTCCTCTGGTCCCCGATTAGCATGGCATTACTGACAATGGGCAGCTCCATCTTCACAGCTTCCTCGATGGGTACAGGGGGAATGTTCTCCCCACCAGCTGTGATGATCAATTCTGGGGAGGCAAGGCCCCCAGCACAGCCTTTAGGCCAGGTGTCTGGCTGAACCAAGATCCAACCCTCAGCCACAGCCCAGGGAGGCCAGAGCAGCAGGCAGCTCTGTTGGAGACTCCAGCTCAGGACCCAGACAGACCCAGAGATGCCTCCTGTCTGTGAGCCAAGAAGCAGTGCCAGGCCCTCAGAAGCAACTCACTGGGCACCTGCTGGTGGATAGTGGTGTTCCCCAGAAGACAAATGCCCATCCAGGGCTCCCACCCTTCGACTCATCATCCAAGACTTTTACGGCTCAGACAGCTCATCTACGTTCTCCTCTGCAAAACCTAGTTCCTTGATGGCCTTCCCACTCCTCCCCCTGAATAGCCTATGCTCATCTCCCCTCCTTGCCTTTGCTCAATAATAAGCACCCTATCACTTACAGAGCAGTCATCACTGTGCTAAGTGCTTTACATATAGTCATACATTTAGTATTTAGTATTCCCAATAAGCCTAGAAAGAAGCATTATCATTTTATAAATGAGGAAACTGAGGAAAAGAGAGGTTAAGTAACTTGTCCAAGGTCCAAGGCTAGTAAGTGGCAGAGCTAAGATTTGGGTCCAAGTGGTCCAGTTCCAGAGCCTGTGGTCTTACCCACTCTGCGGTGGTGCTGCTCACCTCCCTTATGCCTGTCCCCACTGGAATGCCCTCTCCTCTTCTTTCCATCTGTCCAACAGACTTCCTGTCCTTCAAGGACCAGCATAGCTTCCTCTAAGAAGTCATGGACTCTTCCAGTCCATGCTGACTTCTCCCTTCTTGAGCTTTTCTCAAAGCATCTGTCCATCCATCCTTAGTTTCATTCTTTCCTTCAAATATTTATTGAGTGTCTATTGTGTGCAAAACCAGTGTTCTAGGCACTCAATGCACTGGTTTTCTGTTTTCTGGACAATGGCTTACTTCCAGGCTAGATGGTAATAAATAGTTATTTAATAAATGCACCTTGACAATTAGATAGAATTGTCCCCCAATTCTAATTCAACAAATATTAGTTGGTCACAGGTTCTGTGCTGGATATCAGGGACAGAAAAGAACAAGACAGACCTTGGCTGCAAGGAGCTCACAGTGTCTAGGGACAATGAGACAAAGAGATGCTCAGGTGCTCTAGGAGCCAGAATGAATATTGACAGGCAGAGGACACAGCATATGCAGAAGCACAAAAGCCATTAGGGAACTGCAGGCAAAGGCTGGAAAGGGAGCAGGGCTGATTGCGGGACACAGCCAAGGCACGATGCTGGCTGAAGAGCTGGACTGTGGGTAGATGAGAACCACTGAATGGCTTGGGATCGAAGTTTCTGGAAACTCTGGTGATGGGGTGAAGGAGCAAATTGGTCAGATGGGAAACCATGACAGTAATTTTGGTAATCAGGGTGTGTCTAGGGCATCTGAAATTGGATGAAGAGGAAATACCCTCTACATCTACATCTTATCATTGCTACCTACCATTCCTGCCCTTTTCTCTTGTCCACCTCGCCCCAATTCTTACCAGCATCTTTTACAATTAGTAGAATAACACCCAGTCATGATCAGGAACAAAACATGGATGACAGTAACACCAATTCTAGTCAACATTGTTCTAATGGTCCTAACCATTGTAATAAGGCAAGAAAAAATTCATAAGGATTGGAAGGGAAGGAATAAAACTGTCATTATTTATAGATTCAAAAGAATATACAAGCTATTAGAACTAATATGTGAATTCACCATAGTGACTGGATACAAGGCCCATACACAAAAATCAATCGCATTTCTATATACTGGCAACAAACAGAAAATTCAAAATTTAAAATGACACTATTTACATTTAAAAAAATAAAATACTTAGGAGCAAAGCTAGGAAAAGATGTACAAAAATCTCTGCACTGAAAACAGAGAAATTAAAGAAGACCTAAAAAAGAGGCGGGATATATACCACGTATATGGATTGGAAGACTCAATATTGCAAAGATGTACATTCTCAGCAAATTAATCTTATAGATTCAATAAATCCCAATCAAAATCTCAGTCAGGTTTTTTGAGAAAATTGACAGGGTGATTCTAAAATTCATATGGAAATGCGAATGGTCAAGAAGAGCCAAGGTTCTCTTGAAGATGAACACCAAACTGTAGGCCTTACTACAACCTGATATCAAGGGCTATTATAAAGCTACAGAAATGAAGAGCCCAGGGTATCGTGCAAGGAAGGGCAAGTAAACCAATGAAACAGAATAGAGTAAAAAACACACTCCTCATGAACAGTCACTTGGTTGATGACCTCAGGGCATTAGAGAAAGGATGGTCTTTTTAACAAGTGATGCTGGGTCAGTTGGATATGCTTATGAAGAAAATGTAGCTGGATCTCCTACTTCTCTCTGTGCTGTTTTTAAAAGGAGGACCAACTCGGGGTGAATTTTTTTTTTCCCCTTAGGTCTACTATTCCCCCTCCTTGCAAGGATCCAGGTGCATGAAGAGCCGCGGGCTTTGAATAGAAGCGACGGATATAGGCCATTTTACATCAGCATATACCATGCAGAACTGTGTGGGAGAGTGTGGTCTACAATGTGAACTGTGGTCCATGCTTAGTGGCAAAGCCCCAGGATGTGTATATCCACTGCGGGTGATGTGCCACACTAATGAAAGATGTTTATGTGAGATGTTATGGGAGCTATAGGAGGTGGAGATCATGGGAATCCCTGTAATTTTTGTGTAACATTTATGTAATCTAAGCATCTTTTAAAATATATATGAAAAAAAATAACATTTATGTAAGCAAATGTACATATTAAAAAAAAAAAAAATGAGCCGCGGGCATGCAAGTGCCGTTACCAAGGAGACCACTAGGTGGCGCACCAGACACACTCAAGGAGGACCGCTGTTCAGGCAGGGGGTCTCCCCAGTTATCCGTCATGCTCTGAGCTCCAGCCTTAAGCGAGAGCACTGGTCAGGGGGGACACTGGCCTGCACAGCTCAGTTCCCAAAGGCTAGGGTTTCTTGCTCCTGCCGTGGCGCAGGCCGAGGATGCCCAGATTCTGCCCGCCCAACGAGCCTCCGTGGCCATCAGTTTGAATCCCTGCTCAGTCCTGCACCTCGGAAGAGGCACACCCGCTTGATCTCGGAAAAGGCAGTTTATTTGCTCACCGAGCTCAGCTCGGAATTTCCACACGGATCCTGCGGGTATTCTACTCACTCAGGCAAAGTAAGCAAAGCAAGCTCACTTAATTGGAGGAACTCCCAACTTCCCTGGAAGAGCCAAGTTCCCCGTGGGAAATTTCTTTGAACTCTCATTCTGTATTTTCAAATTTTACATTCAACTTGCATTCTACTCCACTTCATACCCATATTGGCATATAAAAATATATAATATTTATGCCCTCAAATCCTCCGGAAAGACTGGCTTCCTTTTCTAGGGGTGTTGAATCCCAGCCCCACCATTTACCTGCTGGGTGACCTTAGATGAGTTGCTGATCCTCCCTGGGTGTCCTCATCAATAAATAGGGGGTAATAATAGTATGCCCCACAGGAGAGTAGATTAAGTAAAATGTCAGCAAAGGCGCTTGGCACTTACTTGGGCTCAATACTGGACAGAGAGGGTAAAGCAGTGGCGGGAGTATTATTCCTCCCGCGCCCCACCGCAGCCTCGAACCCCTACGGGAATGCGCGGCGCACTCACCTTTGAGGCGCCCGGTGATGTAGAGGAAGCCGTCGGCGTCGAGGCGGCCGGTGTCGCCCGTGTGCAGCCAGCCGTCGGCGTCGATGGCCTCTCTGGTCTTGTCCTCCATGTTGAGGTAGCCCATGAAGACGGTGCGGCCCCACAAGCAGATCTCACCGGTGCCTTCTTCATCCTGGTTCACCAGCTTTACGCGGCAGCCTGGCACGAGCTTGCCTGAGCTGGGAGGAGGGGTGGGGAGGTGGCCAGAGGGGAGCCCTGGGGTTCCAAATCTTTCAGCCATCACTGATGGCTAGAAGATGTCCCCTCCCAAGGGCTTTTGTACTTTAGTAGAAGACTTGGGGTTGAAAAGAAGGGTCAATAAAAGCTTTTTAGGTGAGTGAATAAAAGAAATGCTAATGGTGGAACTTTAAGCACAGTGATTGGTGACAGGGAGGAGGGGTATTTAAGCACAGCAGATTATCCGCAGAGCTGACTGCCCTGTCCCCACACTAGAAGGCTGGAGCCTGGGCTCTCAGCTATTCCAGGACATCCCAGTGGAGGGAGGGGACAAAAGGAAATTCCTCTCTGAGAAAGCCCTGTTCAGGGCGCCTGGTCTGTTAAAACCACTTGCAACCACAATCTCATGATATACTGGTAGACACTGCTGACACTTGACCGAAGAGGAAATTGAGGCTCAGAGATGCAAGGGACATGGCCATAGCAATGGTGGCACTCGGGGCCGCAAGCCCAGTTGCTCTGGGACACAATCAGTGTGGAAAGAGGAGAGGGTCCCCAGGGCCTCCTGCAAGCTGGGCACTGGGGGTGCAGCAAGGGCCTCACCTGTAGAGCCGGTAGTTGTGGTGGTTGGACATGAAGTGGGGACCTGAGGTCTCACTGAGGCCGTAGCCCGCATACAAGCGGATGTTGAGGCCCAGGAAGAAGTGTTGCGTCTCCGCAGTCATGGGGGCCGCTCCGTAGAAGTTCTTCTGACACTTGGCAAAGCCCAGCGCCTGGCGGACCTTGGCTAGCACCAGGTAATCTGCCAGTCTGGTCATGAAGGGCTTCAGGTCGCTGATGGGAGAGGGAGAATGTCCACAGAAGAAAGCACTTACACATTCAAGGGGCTGGTATTAGAGTGTACACACTGGCACTGCCTCTCCGGTTATCTCCTCTAATGGGTCGGTGCCAATGCCATTGTTAAATATTTTGAATATTGATCCTGCCCTTGAACACATAAAATCAAATGCAGGTGTGCATGCATGTACGTGTGTGCAAAGGTATCTTGAGCCAGGAAGGCACACAAACAGATTCAGCTCTGTAGGGTGCACAAGCAGCAATACAGGTACATGCAGATCTGTGCACATAATAACTCGTGTGCAGAGACAAAGTATACATGTGTGGCACATATGTGCAAACTTATGCATAATCCCATGTGAAGACAGCAAATGCTTCATTTGTGCATACTTTCTATTCATGTCTGTGCAAATGAAGCCGTAGGTGCCCAGACACGTGTATACATGTCTCATGATGATACAATTTCTCAGACCTACTGGCAATGGAAAATATTTCTAAACTGAAACCAAGCCAGGGTTTTCTCCATTATCCCTTCCACAGCACAGGCCTGTGGGAATTAATAAAGCAATCAAAAGGGTATGAGGAGAGAGATTCTGAGCAGTTACTTGGGATGCTCTGGGGAGGGTGGCTGGAATTGTTAACCCCCCATCACTGTGGTCCCTTCTCTATGCACCCACTGAGGTCAGGAGGCCATGGCAGGAGCTGCTCTCAGGGTCGAGAATCCCACCTCAGAGGAAGCAAGTCAGCCCTCTCCCAGTTGGAACCTGGTGACTGCCCCCAGTGGGACCTGGGAAGGGCATGGGGCTCAAGCCCAGACATTGAGAGGACATCTGCGCAGGGGTCCCCAGAACTGACAGGCCAACAGGGATGTGACAAGCTTGGCCTATCAGGTCCCTGGCAGAGCACTGGGGTTTTAACCCAGACCTGCTGCCTCTCCAGATCCCTTGTCCCCTGGCCCTCTGTACCTGCCCGGGCAGCTGAGGTTTTGCTCCAAGGTCACAGACATGGCCCACAACAGCATCTTGCGGCGGATGAAGCCAGACTGAGCAGCCACCTCTTGGATCCGCTCCATGATCTTCTCCCACACCCGTGGCACCCCCATGTGGGATGTGGGCTCCACCTCCCGCAGTGTGTTCACCAGGCTCCCCTGTTCACCACCAGGGAGAGGGCAGGTCTTCTGGTTCAGGGCCAGCTGGGGACCAGGAGAGCCCTCTCACCAGAATCAGGTATGCACAAGCCACCTACACACACAGAGGCTCAGACAGGTGCACACACACCTGTGCACAGCTTGTGGCCCATACTGTTGGCTGCCCTCTCCACAGCCATCCTTTCACCTTTCTTCTTTGCTAACAGAATGCTAATACTTAGGTATCAGGTTGGCCAGATGCTTCAGAAGTACCTCAATCGTTCCCAGCATCGGAGGTGGAGACTCTCCATTAGTTGAACCCAAATCTGATGATCCCATTCCCCTAAGCAGTGATTGCTTTAGGAATGGACATGTGACCCCATTTGAAACAATGAAATTTGGGGAGAGTTCTCTGGGGGGCTTCTAGGAAATTTTCCTTGCTGTTGACAACAGGAGGGTGGGGCTGCCCATCTTGTGAACTTACTGTAGCATTGCGGACCCACTGAACCACCGTGACTTAATTTTCCTTTATGTAATGTCATCACTTTCCCTTCTTGTTTGGTCATTTGAGTCAGGTTATGCTAACTGCAGCTGAAAGGACGCTGACTGATAACGCACATGGGACATGAAAGCACCCACATCCCACAGGCATGAGTATACACTCGGGCATGTGCTTGCACACAAACTCAGACACCCACATGGCAGAGAGGCAGACTGACCTTCAGGGCATCAGGGTCAGCAAAGCAGACCTGGGCTCCCCACTGGATACCTGTCCACAAGTCATAGATCTGGGCAGCAATGTGGCTGAGAGGCAGGTAGCTGACCACCACCTCCTGTAGGACTTCTGCTGGCTGGATATCACCAGCCTGACTGCCATACCGTGCTGTCCATGTGACCTGGAGGATAGGTGGATGTGCCTAGCAGTATCAATAAGCCAGCCTTGGCAGTGTTTACATCTGTACCCACACTGGGGTCTTGGGGGCTACTTCTTCAGGGAAATCCCCAAAGCCAGGACTTCCCTTCCCTCTACCTCCCCTTTCCTGGGCTCAGGCTGGACCACAGATTAATGGGCTGTCTTATTATCCCAGATCCCTGAGCTGAAGGACCAGAGGAGCCCTCCCTAGGGGTTCTTGGGGCAGGGCCATTGTCCCAGACCCACCCACAGCCCACCCGCATCCATCTGGGGCATCTATCCTACATTGTCTTGACTTAGCATGACACCCTTGGGGTTTCCAGTGGTGCCTGATGTGTAGACCAGCACGCAGCACTGATTGGGCTGCTGGGCATTGAGGATGGTGTCCAGGGCCTCCTCAGGCACCTCATTCCCCAGCTCCATGAATTCTTCCATCTGCGCCAGGTGGGGGAGAGCAAACACTCCAGGTCACTCGGATGGGCCCAGATAGCCCCCACCTGAAGCCCAGGGCTCCACTACCCATACCGTGTACACGTTGGCCATCTTGTTTGGAGGAGGTTCCCCATATATCATTACTGCCTTCAGATGTGGCAAATTTTTCCAGATCTGTGTTGACAGGAAAAACAAATGGAGTTTCAATGAGAAAAATGTCACCTCCTGAAAAGAACCCCATTTCCAGGTGTTAGGACTACCAGGCAATGGTTGTTTGGTTCCTAAAAGGTCAGAACCTTTGACCCCAGCAGGACAATTGTCACCTTTCACCCACAGTTTTCACATCATGAGAACTTTGGAGCAGTAAAGGAGCGATATGCAGGGATCATGGAATGACTCCTTGCCACCAAACAATCTGGGGCCTGGCTAAACAAACTATGATAGAGCCATACAATGGAGTAAGGAAAGAAAGAGAGAGGGAAATTTCTACATACTGATATGGAATGGTTTCAGGATGTATTATTAAGTAAAAAAAGGAATGTGTAGAATATGTATATAGTATGTCATCTTTGTGTAAAAAAGGGATAAAATCTGAATATATGTATATGTATGCAGGCATGCATTTGCTTTTATCTACAAAAAGGAACTCTGGAAGGTTAAACCAAAAAACAAATCAGACTGATTTTCTATAGGCAGAGGAAGGACACAGGGGTAAGAAGAAAGGGATGGGAGCAAAACTTTTCTGAGTGTATCTTGTTACATAATTTTGCCTTTGGAATCATATAACTGTTATATAAAAAAAGGGGGGAAAAGGATGCCCTAAAATTTGAAAACAGATGGAAAGAAATGAGCTTGACTATATACCAAGTTGGTGACATATCCCCCCACCACACACACACAAAAGAATTACATCAAAGGATTTTAGAACACTACATTTTTATTCTGATTCCTTAGTGTGGCAGTTTGAGATTATTTATGAATTCCAAAAAGATGATTATGTTTATAAACTGGTTCATTCCTCTGGGCATCATACATTTTTTTTTTCTTTTACCAGGAGGTCCCGGGGATTGAACCGAGGTCCCTCAATATGGGAGATGGATGCCCAACCACTTGAGCCACATCCACCCCCGGTGTGATACTTGTTGATTGTATTAGAGTCAGCTGAGATGTCTTTGATTAAATTATGTTAAGATTAGGGCTTTAATTCAACTATATCAGTAAGTTGTAACTCAGTTTAAGTCCCTGGCCCCTTGGTGGACTATATAAACTGACACTCACTTAGGAAGAGACACAGAAGAAGACATACTGAAGAAGAGAACTTTGTCAGTTTTGATCCTGGAGCCCCAGGGAGAGCTGAGCCATTCACCTGATAGTTTGCAGCTGAAGAGAACAGAGCCCTGAGCAGCTGAGAAGGCCCGGAAAGAAACGAGCCCTCCTGCTTACAGTTGAGATAGGAAGAAGCTGGGCCCACGGAGCCTTAAGAGGAAGAGGAAGGCTGAAGCCTCACAGAGATCAGCAATCATCTTGCTTCAACACATGACAACAGACTTTGGTGAGAAAATACCTCTTATGGTACCCTGAGTTGGACTATTTAGGGCCTTGTAAATGTAAAACTTTTACCACAAATAAATACCCTTTATAAAAGCCAACAGATTCCTGGTACTTTGCATCAGCACCCCTTTGGCTGACTAATACACTTAGTGACATATAGTCTAAGGGAAAAAAGGAATTCCAAACTTCATCCAGTAGTCTTATTGTTGGTAATAATAGTGATACTATTATTTTGGCATTATTTAATGTATATTATAAGATAAAGCAAATAAGTAAACAGGTTAATGTTATCATGAATCAAGATTTTAAGATATGAAAAAAGAAATGCAAGAATAAAATCAAAGTAAATTAAAACCATGCAATGTAACATTTGAATCAGAAATATCAGTGTTTGGGAAGCGGCTGTGGCTCAATCAGTAGGGCTCCCGTTTACCATATGGGAGGCCCCGGGTTCGGTTCCCGGGACCTCCTGGTGAAGGCAAGCCCGCCCGCGCGGCGTGGTTAGCTGACCCAGCGAGCACAAGCAGCAAGGGGGGGGATAAATGAATAAATAAATAAAATCTTTAAAAAAAAAAAGAAATATCAGTGTAAATTCATGTTTTTTTCTTGCCTTATTTTTCAGGCTTCTGATTCTGGCCATAGGGAGCAGCACTTATCCTCCCACTGAAAATACTAGAAAACTAGACAAAATATGAAACAATACTTTTTAGACATTTGACCACAGGCAGCACAGGACTATGATACCTGAGAGAAAGTAAACAAATGAGTTGAGCCTCTGGCTGCTCCAGCTTTCCACCTGCAAGCAACTTCTGGACTATGGCAGAGGGAGAGGGAGACCCAAAGACAACCCAGCAGTCTCACTGAGTTGAGGTTACAGAGATCAGAGTTCAGGAAAACCAAAGTGACTAGACTTTGTGGTATAGAATGCAAGAGAGGAGAGACCTATGCAGAGAAAGAGTCCAGAAATCTCCTCTCAAGTCTTTGGCTGAATAAAATCTACACATGCATAGGGTGAAAATCCATGAAGTTAGGGCAGGAACAACTTCTCAAGAAAGGACAACTAATGAGAGCTACAAGAAAGATATGCTAAAAAAAAAAAAATTAAAAAAAAAAAAAAAAGAAAGATATGCTCATCTAGGTCAGGAATTGTTCATGTTTTCATCACTTAGAAAGGACAGACCTCACTGAATATAAAAGGCATTCAGCAGAGACTACAGTCATGGGGCTAAATTAGCCTTAGAGTAAAGGCTATCTAGACCAGCCCTAAAATGGGTTAAACAGAAGCCTGAAAATGAATTCAGAGAGAAAAAAGACTAGAAAAAATTACCTGTGGGACAATATCAAGAGGTCTAACATACATTTATTTAGAGTCCCAGAAAATGTTTTAAAAATATGTGAAGGAATAATGGCTGATAATTTTCCAAAGTTGATTTAAACTATAAATCTATGAATCCAAGAAGCTCAATAAACTCCAAGTATAAACACAAAGAAAACCACACCAAGACACAGCATAATCAAATCTTAAAATTAGCCAGAGAATAAGGGACACTACATGGAGAGAAACAAAGATTAGAGATCACAGACTTCTTGTGAGGAACTATACAAGCTAGAAAACAATGTAATGTTTTATTCTTTAATGAGCAGAAATAAAAACAACCAGTCAGCCTAGAATTCTAAACCAAATGAAAATATCTTTCAAAAATGAAGGCAAAATAAATACTTTTTCAGGCAAAAAGAAACAGCGAATTTGTTGCCATCAGACCTGTAGTACAAGAAATGTTGGAGAAAGCTCTTAAGCAGAAAGAAGATGATACCAGATGGAAATGTGGATCTACGTAAAGGAATGAAGCATGTCCAGAAATGGTGAATGTTTGGGTAAATGAGACATTGTTTATTCCCTTTAAAATTTCTTTGAAAGCTTCTTTACTGTTTAAAGCAAAAATACTAATGTGTTGTGGGGTTTAACATATATGTAGAAGTAAAATATATGGCAACAATAGTACAAAGGATGGGAGGGAAAAATTAAAGTATACTGTTGTATGATTCTTACTTTATATGTGAAGCGGTACAATATTATTTGACATTATTCCATGATAAGTTCAGATGCATACTGTAATTCCTAGAGCAAACACTAACATAATAAAACCAAGAAGGATAGATAATAAGCCAGAAGGGGAGATAAAATGGAACACACATGTACACACACACACAACCCTCAATTAATCCAAAAGAAGTCAGGAAAAGAGGAGAAGAGGAATGAGATCACGTGGGACAAATGGAAAACAAATAGTCAAATGGTGGATTTAAAGACGATTATCAGACTGATAAAAAGGCAAGGCCCAACTATGTACTATCTAGTTAAAAAACTCAAATAAAAAGACAAAAATAAATTAAAGGTAAATGAAATAAAAAATATATACCATTAATCATAAGAAAGATGGAATGGCTATATTTATTTGAAACAAAGGAGCTTCAGAAAAAGAACTATTCCTAGGTGTTTTAGCAGCTGGAAAACTAAAACTGCAATGGTCTATTTGGCTAGGATATGGTGTCTAGTTGTTTGGTCAAGTAAGCCTGGCCTGATTGTTACTGTGAGGGTATTTTGTAGATTAAAATCATTAGTCTGCTGATTGCATCTGTGGCTGATTACATTTACAATCAATAAAGGAGATTGTCTTCAATAGCAAGAGGAATCTCCTCTTCCAATCAGTTGGAGGCTTTAAAGGGAGAACTGATCATTTTAGCAGAAAGAAGAATTTCTAACTTAACTTCATATGTGTGTGTATATATATATATATCCTCTGTCAGTTTTGTTTCTCTGGAGAACCCTGACTAGGGATATAAAAAGAGACATTTCTTAATGATAAAGGAGTTGATTCATCAAGAGTTGAATATATATCAAGAGTGTGTGTGTGTATATAGATATATGGTATATAAATCAATCTAAATATTTATACACCCAATAACATAGCTTCAAAATACAGGAAGCAAAAACCGATAAAACTGAAAGGAGAAAGAGATAAATCCACAATTATGGTTGGAGATTTCAACCTTCCTTCTCTCAGTATTTGATAGAACAAGCAGACAGAAAATGGATAGGGATATAGATAACAACACTTTACATTATCAACCAACTTGACATAATTGATATTTATAGAACATTCCACCCAACATCTGTAGAATGAACATTCTTTTCAAATGTACAGGAACACTTACTAAAAGAGACCATATTCTGAGCCATAAAACAAGACTCAATGAATTTAAAATGACATACACACACAAACACACATATATGTAAAATTACATTCATACACAAACACACATATATATAGATATACATCCACACGTACATTTCCTATCTCTGTCTACTAAAAAAAGCTGAAAGTTGTGACAATCCAGTGGCATTAGTCATGTGGTGCCCAGATTATCCAGACTGCGATCTCTAAATACTATTCCCCACTAAAAGAAATCAGTGAACCTTGGGGAAATGGTTGATTCCAGGATTGGGGCAGGAAATTTATGCATTGAGTCTGGCATATCTTATTATGCCAGAAAATAAGAAAGTGCTCAGAGGATGTTGGGGATATTTTAAAAGGATACAGGCATCAGTTTCAAGGGGTTCCCACTGACTAAAGATGGGAGAATTTGAGCATCTAAAAGAATAATGACTTTAATGGAAACACATTGAATATAAAAACTTAAAAAAAACAAAAAACAAAAAACAAACAAACAAAAAAACCCGAAAAAACAACCATTGGTCACCAATCCTTTACTCCCATAACTGGTAACATAAAATAAAAAAGAATTAAACATTTATCTTGCCTGTTGTATTAGTTTCCTATTGTTGCTGTGGCAAGTTACTGCAAAATTAGTGGCTGAAAACACCACAGATTTATTATCTTTCAGTTCTGAAAGCCAGGAGTCTAAAATGGGTTGTCAGGGCTGGTTCCTTCAGTGGCCTAGGAGCTGGCTGCCTGCATCCCACGGTTTATGACCCTGTCCTCCATCTTCAAAGCCAGCAGCATCTTCACATCTCTTTCTCCCTGTCTTTCCTTCTCTCCCTCCCTCCCTCCCCACCCCATACCTCTGCCTCCATCATCATATGTCCTACTCTTACTCTGGCCCTCCTACCTCCCTCTTTCACTTATCACCTTTTCATTCCTTTGGGTCCACCCAGATAATCCAGAATAAACACCCCATGGCAAGATCCTTAACTTAATCACCTGCCATGTAAGGGAACATATTCACAGGTTCCAGAGATTAGCACATGGACCTCCTGGTGGCTCCATTGTCTCCCACACCTGCTTTATAGAAACAGGTGTTTCACGTATCAAAGAGCCCCAGGTGAGAAGGGAAAAGTTCTTACTTTGGAGAAGAATCCCAGTTGATGAATTAGAAATTCAGCATCTTACCACCCCTCATGAAATAATTAATTCAGGCAAATGTCATCAATGTATGCTAAAACCACTAGGAGAAAGGGTGAAGGGGGAACTTCCCAGTGGACGGTCAAGCGGTCACCACCGGAATCCACTGATAAGCCCCCGCACGCTAAGAGTGGTACAACCTGCCGTCAGGTGCCTCTCGAGGTGGAGCTATATGAAGTGCACACAGCGCCACCTATGGGGTGTTCTTGCCAAAAAAGCTTAATCTGAAATACATGAAGCCTTTAGTTCTCACAGCAAACACAGAGGTTGGAGGAACAAGTTAAATGACAGTGAGAGCCTGGGCCATTCTACAGATGGCTGATTTAGTTTCTGCTGCATGAACACGGCAGCGGTGCTCCATGTGGGGGTGCGTCGGAATCAGCGGGGGGCTGGTTCAAACACAGAGTGCGGGGCCCCACACCCTGAGCTCTGATTCAGCAGGTCTGGGGTGGGGCCCGGGAATTTGCATTTCTAACAAGCTCTCAGGTAAAGCTGCTGCTGCTGGGGGCCAGGCTGATTTATGGCACAAGAAACAAAACGTGGGGGCTTTATTCCCAATTAAAAGGCACTTAAGAAACATATGCTCATGCCACATGTAGGCCTGGTTTAGATCCTGATACAAACAAGCCAACTGTAAAAAGACATTTTGGGTATATGAAAGAGTAGTGCTACTTTTGTTAGGTGTGATAAAGTTGTGATAATTTAAGGGAAAAAAGTCCCTATTATTTTAGAGATGTTTATTCAGGTGTTTAGGGGATGAAGGGGCATGATTTGCCTTCAAATATTTCTCCAAAAAAGGGGACTCTATGAAGCAAGTGAGGTAAAATATGGATAATTGTTGAAACTGGATGATAGGTATATGGGGGTTCAATGCATTCTTCTATTTTTGTTTGAAAACTTTCATAATACAAATTTTATTTTAAATAATGACCTAGGGTGTTTGTTTCCTAACTCTGGGCCTCAGTTTCTTCGGCTGCAAAATGGGCAGCGGGGCATTTGGATGATCTCAATGAGCTCTGCCTCAGGGGTCTGTCTTCCTGAGGAGCATGGCAAAATCTATTGGTGGAGGGGGGAGGCTTTTAAAAGCCCTATGGCCCTTCCCACCTTGGGATTCTGAAATGAGCACTGATGTTAGGGACTGTGTGACTCCCTCAGTGACGCTGGGGAGAAGGAATGACCACTGGGCCAGATAGCAGCTAAGGTCCCTACCAGCTTGGCTTTCAAGCATATATTAAGCCATGGAGGCCTCCATGGCCTGGGGTACTGGGATGGGCTTCTGGTTGGGGCTGGGGTGGGCCTGTGGGGAGTGGAGCTCAGGAACTGGCCAGTGACTCATTGGCCTCAGAGGCAGCTGGGGTCTCTGAAACCTCCAAACCTGAAGAAATCAGCCCCTCTCCCTCCCAGTCCTAGGGTGCCTGGGAGACCAGGAATGGGGCATTCCTGCTGACCATTGATTTCTAAATATTTGTCCCTTTCTATTTAGTGAAGGGCCCAAAGGCTTGGAGGTGGAGAGAGTGAGAAGGAGGGCATGGAGAATGGCTCAGGGTCTCCTGGGTCTCTCAGAAACCACACTCACATCCCCATCCCAAATCTCTATCATTTAGACAAGTCAGACAGAAGGGGGATGCTCAAGATATTGGGGTGCTAAATGTCCCCTAAAATTCATTCCAACCTCAGAATGTGACTTTATTTGGAAATAGGGTCTTTGCAGATGTAATCAAGTTAAGACGAAGTTGTTCTGAATTACGATGGGCCCTAAATTCAATATGACTTGTGTCCTTACAAGAAGAGGGAAATAGACACAGAGATAAACACAGAGGGAAGACAAAGGCAGAGATTGGAGTAACGCTGCCACAGCCAAGGAACACTTAGACCACCAGAAACTGGAAGAGGCAAGGAAAGATCCTCCTTTCTCCAGAGACTCTGGAGGAAGTGCAGCCCTGCCAACACCTTGATTTGGGACTTCTAGCTTCCAGAGGCAGGAGAGAACAAATTTCTGTTGTTCTAAGTCACCCAGTTTGTGGTAATTTGTGTGGCAGCCCTAGGATTCTAAGACACTCAGAATCAGAGAGCCTGAAAACACAGAGTTCAAAGTGAGCTAAGGAAAAAAAAGGGGGGGAGGGGGGCACAAGGATTTAAGACCATCCCCTCATTGGTAGTGTGAGCCCATTTGAAAAACCCTTAATAGTAAAACAAAGCAGATCAAAAGTGTCTGAGAGGGAAGCGGCTGTGGCTCAATCAGTAGGGCTCCCGTTTACCATATGGGAGGCCCTGGGTTCGGTTCCCGGGGCCTCCTGGTGAAGGCAAGCCTGCCCACACGGTGCGGTTAGCTGACCCAGCGAGCACAAGCAGCAAGGGGGGGATAAATGAATAAATAAATAAAATCTTTAAAAAAAAAAAAAAAAAAGTGTCTGAGAAAAGAAGGTTTTCAAAAAGAATCCTAAAATGGCAAAAAGAGGGAGCACACAAATGGATTAGAGCAAATCCTCACAGGGTCTGGAACTTGAGGGCAGAACCAGCTACATAATTTGCAGGGCCGAGCACAAAATGAAAATGCAGGGCCTATCATTCAAAGATTAGTAAGAGTGTCAAGGTGGTGATGGCAGAGCACTGGAGGGAGTGCGATGAAGCCCGCACTGCTTGAGGTCATCAGTCCTTAGCCACTGACCCATTTCTTTGCCTAGACTCTGCTGTAGGACGGTGGGGGACCCCTGGGGCTGTGAGAAGGCAGCCACAGTCATGCATTTCCTTCTAGCCCTGACAGGGCATGAGGGGTACGCTTAGGCCTCAGTGGCTGTGCTAGATCAGAGCAGGGGCTGGGACTTGGTAAATGCTACATTTTTTTTTTTTCTTTCTTTTCTTTTTTCTAGGAGGTACCAGGGATTGAACCCAGGACCTCGTACATGGGAAGGAGGTGCTCAACCACTTGAGCTACGTCCGCTCCCAACGTGATTTCTATTGGCATGACAGCCCACCTTGAGTCCAAGGAGAATTGGCAGCCCCCTCATTTCCCCCCCAAATGGTTCTTATGGTTCCCCCATAAGAACCTGGAGGCAGGTCGGCATCATGGGTAAGAACTAAGGAGCTTTGGAGTAAAAGGGCCGAGGCTGAAGCCCTCTGCTGCCACTCCCAAGGGATGGGGCCTGGAGAAAGCCAAACTCGGCCTCTCTGGTCCCGGTTTCCTTGCCTGTAGATGGGGCGTGAGACCTGCCTCTCAGGGTTGCTGTGATGTATTCAGGGAGCTCAGAGGGGCTGGTGCTCCATGACAGGAACCTCCGTTATCACTACAGTGTGGCGCCCCCTCCTGTGACCTTGTACTGAGCTTTTCAGCTCTGGGTCTGTTTTTTTTTTTTTTTAAGATTTTATTTATTTATTCATTTATCCCCCACTTGCTGCTTGTGCTCGCTGGGTCAGCTAACCACGCCGTGCGGGCGGGCTTGCCTTCACCAGGAGGCCCCGGGAACTGAACCCGAGGCCTCCCATATGGTAAACGGGAGCCCCACCGATTGAGCCAAAGCTGCCTCCCTGGGTCTGTTTTTTAGTTTGTGAAATTGAAAGAAGATGGGCCTTGGATGAGATGCCTTTTCTGGTCCTTCCAGGTTGTAAAAGTGCCCTAAGTTTTTTAAAATGCCCCTTTTCTTGGGGAATGGATGTGGCTTAAGCAGTTGGGCACCCGCCTCCCAAATGGGAGGTCCTGGGTTCAGTTCCTGGTGGCTCCTAAAGAAGATGAGCAGGCACAACAAGCTGATGCAATGAGCTGACATAATGAGCAGACACAACGAGCAGGGAGCAGATGTGGTTCAAGCAGTTGGGCACCCACCTCCCACACAGGAGGTCCTGGGTTCAGTTCCCAGTGCCTCCTAAAGACGATGAGCCGATACAATGAGCAGACACAACAAACAGACAACGAGCAGACAGATGAGGGAGCTATCTCTGGGGGGTGGGGAACACCCCCTTTCTTTCCTCTCTTGCCTTATGCCCTCAAGTCAACACTTTAATAATGAAACAAATTGAAAGCACTTATCTGGTAGGCACAAGGCCAGTTACTCCTCTAAGTGCTTTTAAAGAATTTCCCTCAAAACAGCCCCTTGAGGCCTCAGAGGATTGGAGCTCAGGCAGTCCAGCCTGAGTCCGTGTCTTCAACCACTTCACTATGTCAGCTCTCAGCTGAAACCCTCTCAAGGGGCCTTGGTGCGTCCAGCCTGGGAAGCTCTGAGGTCTTTCCAAGGCTTCTCTTTATTTCACTGTGAATCAGCCATTCTTGGCCTGGGCTGCTCATCGCCTCACCTGAGGGAACTATTTTTAAATTTCTATACCTTTATTTGGGACATTCCTCCAAGAGATTCTGTCCAGGGTGTGCAGCCTGTGCCTGCCCCAGGAATTCTGATGGGTGCCCCTTTTGGAACCACTGGCCCGAGCTTCTTTCTTTCAGGCTTGAGGAGGCCTCTCCACCAGAGATGAGGAGGCCCAGGTGACCCTCCACCCCCCACCAGCCATGAGTCAATCCCACACAGATCCCAGAAACCTTCTCTAGGTGTCATCAGGCAGCCCAGCCCAGTATGGTGCACGTGGGGACAGTGCCAGTCAGGGACAGGCTGTAATGAATCAGGAGGTATCATCAACACTCCAGAAAAGACCCAGCAGGTTCAAGAGGTACCTTCCAGCTCCTGTTGTCTTTAGGAGACCCTACATCATCCCTTGCCCTGGCCCAATCCCCCGCCTGTGGCAACCCTGACCTCCACGCCTCCCCCTTACAGTCAGACACAAAAGTTCAAGGTGTCAGAACCCTGAGCCACCCACAGTGCACGTGGTCTTTCCTTAGGCAGAGGACCCCAGACCCCACGGCCCTCCCAAACCTCTCAGGGGCGCCCACATCCATGGCAGGCAGTGGGCTAGTCAGGCGTCTGAGCCAAGGCCCTATCACCAACTTCTTGTGTGATCTGAGGCATGTTCCTGGAGCTTTCTGGATCTCAATTTCCTGATCTGTCAAATGGGTAGCCCCATTCAATTGTGTGTATGGAGTGGGGGTTGCTAATGAGGATGAAGGAGGCTAGATGGGAGCGTGGAAAAGTCCTTTGTAAGCTGTCCATGGCCACCCAGTCTCTGCCCTCCACCCTCCCCACAACAAACCTTCAGGATCTTTTCCAGCTGCTTCTGTGTGTCGACCATGATGATGTTGGCGCGGCAGTCATAGGCAATGTACTGGCAGGCTTCGGGGGAGCTGGTCGTGTAAATGCCAGTGACGATGCCACTGCAAGGGATCCCAGGGGATTCTTGTCTGGGTAAGTGCAGAGGGGCTGACCCCGCCCCCCAATACATCCACAGCCCCCAGCCTCAGACGGCCTCAGGGCTCCTACACCATCTCAGCATATTGCCTCGGCAGAGAGGAGGCCCCAGGGAAGAGATGAGATGTTGGGGAAGGGGTGGGGGACAGAGAAGGGGAAAGGTGTGAGATCCACAAGGGCCTCTTAAGGTGACATATCTCCAGGCTCTAAAAAGAGATCATGCCACTCTTTTTATTCTCTGCCCACCTGCAGCCCAGTGGAGACCCGGGCCTGCCCCAGGCACTCACCCTGCGAATACTGTGCCCACTGCTGAGAAGAACCACTCCGGGGAGTTGAAGCCGAGGATGGCCACGCTGTGGGCCCGCTCCAGGCCAAGCTCCAGACCGAAGGCAGACAGGCCAGGTCAGCCAGGCAGGGAGCCATGTGCTCCCACCACACCCCCCATGCAGGCTCATCCCAGGGATCACATTCCCAGGGCCCACCCAGTCAGAGAACCCCCAGGGGTTCAGTCAATCAACACCCTTGCTGCCCACCCTCCCAGTGCCTCCCCAGGGAGTCCAGCCCCTCAGCCCATCCCACTAGGCTTCCCAGCCCACCATGAACGTGAAAACAAATGAAAAGCTCCTATCAGGCGTAAAATCTCAGTACAGGACCCAGCACACAGTATTAGCTCAAAAAACCACAGTGGTTTTTACAGCTATTGTTACTATTTCCAAGGGCCTTGCCCAATAGGGAGTGGGAGAGAAGGGCCTGTGTGGGCCCAGAGCTGAGGGAGGGAAAAGGCTGTGCTGTGAGGGGCCCTTTCACCTTTAGGAAGCCCTTGGCGGCTTTGCGGGCGAACAGGTAGTACTGGGAGTAGGTGATGTGCTCCCACTTGCCCTGACGCTTGAAGCCCAGGGCGTTAAGGTCTCCATACTTGTCCAGGGTCTCGTAGAACATCCGGTGCACGGTGTAGGGAAGCTGTGAACAACTGGGGTCTACACGCAGGCGGACCCGCCCATCAGCCTGGGTTGTCCACAACGCCTCCTCTGCAGGGGTGGGGGAAAACCACAGCTTGGATCATGGCAGCCCAGCATTGTTCCCATAGGACCCAGGTCCCACCCTGGGCAGAGCCCCCAACCCTGCTGGTGCTGCCAATGCCCTGGGTCCCGGGCCATGGGGGCTGGTAGGCAAGCCAGGGACTGGGGAGGCTGGGAGCCTGACTGAAGGAGGAGGTGTGGCTCTGGGCTTTGAATGATGGGCAAGTCTTGGGGATACAGCAAGGAAGAGGAGCTGGAGGAGAGGTGGAGGCCCTGGGAAGGCTGAGGCCCTGTGGTGGGTTGAATTGTGTAGCCCCAAAAAGATATGTTGAAGCACTAACTCCTGGTTCCTGCGAATATGACCTTATTTGGAAATAGGGTTTTTTGCAGATATGATCAAGTTAAGAAGAAGTCATAATGGATCCGAGAGGGCCTTAAATCCAATATGACTTTTGTCCCTAAAAGAAAAGAAGAGATAGACACAGGGAGAAGGCCATGTGATGATGGAAGCAGAGATTAGAGTGATGCATCTACAAGCCCAGGAATGCCAAGGATTGCCAGCAACACTAAAAGCTAAGAGAGAGGCATGGACCAGATTCTTCCCTAGAACCTTCAGAGAGCACACAGGCTTCTGGCACCTTGATTTTAGACTCTAGCCTCCAGAACAGTGTCATGATAAATTTCTGTTGCATTAAACCACCTAATTTGTGGTAATTTGGTAGTAGCCCTAGGAAACTAATATAGGATTCTAGACCTTTTCCAGCCTTTGTCTGCTTCATCCCAGCTGGAATTTGCCCCCTGAGGTTGGGCAGCCTGGAGCAGAGCTTGGACTGCCTCAGAAGAGCAGGATTGTCAGATCTCAAGGGGCTTTCAGGGTGTCTGCCCTTCCCTGCCTCTTGGGAACAAACGCAGTTGGACAGGCCAGAGCATGAAAGAGAGCAACACTCCCAAGGGTCTAGAGGAGATGAAAGACCAGCAGGCCCTGATCTCCAGTCTGAAAACTCTCCCAGTCCCAGGAAATAATAATAACAATAGCAGAACAACAGTATTTTCCAGTTCTTTCCAAGCCAGGCATCATGCTGAAACCCTTACCAGAGTATGTCATTTATTCTTCACAACATGGGTTGGGATAGCCCCATTTTATAGATAGGGCAGCTGCAGCTCAGAGAGGTCCAGTTGGTTTCCCAAGGTCACACAGCAGGGAAGTTCCAGAGTCAGGATTGAATCCAGTTATGCCCAATGCACCCAGCTGCTGAAGGTCAGGAGGCTTACTATGTTCACAGTGGGTAGGTGGTAACAGAGGCATACCATGTAGTATGGGAGACTTCAGGCATGCCACTAACCTCTGAGGCTTTTTCCTTAGGGTTAAAGTGAGGATTCAGTTTTCAGGGTTGATATGAGGGCTGAGAGAAATGGTGTACCTGGGACAGCTTTGGCATACAGTTGATGTTCAATAAATGCATGCCTCCATTCTTTCTCCCTTTCTCAACTTTTCCAAATTGTTTGCAGAGGAAGGCTGGAAGTGTGATCTGGACCTTTTGGGCACTACAGGGCCTTCAGAGCTGGCTAGTATGACTAGGACCGCACTGCCCCCTGCTGGCCAGAGCTAAGCTGAGGTGGAGTGGCCCCACCTCTTCAGGTCTCTCTCTTGGAGGTGGCACCGATGAGGTACCCTGGGACTAGTCCTTTCCTAAGGCAGGCAGATGGGCGGGATAACCTTTCCCCTCTCCTTTGACACTCTTAGATTGTGTGTGGACCCTGAGATAAGCAGAAAAGAGGTAAAGATCCTGGGCTGAGGAGAGAAGAGCCTATTCTTCCTCCTGTGAAGAGCCGGAGAATGGGAGCAAGGGGTATGTCCATGACCAAAAAGAGGGGATTACATGAATCAGATGGCATGGAAGCCTTGCAGGCAAGTGGCTGAAGGTGGGGGGAGGGCGCCAGAGAGAAGGTTCCTCACAGACAGGCTTTATGTATCAGTGGAGGCCAAGACCACATTGGCCAGCGTTGACAGGCTGCCTGGCGGATCTGAGGTCCACAGCTGCAGCTGCAGCTCTGAGCCCTCTAGAGGAGGTGTAAGCTAAGGGCTGCTGAGGGACTCCTCCAATCATTCCTCAGACTTCTCCAAGCCTTTACATATCCCGGGACCCCAGCCTGACAGACCCCATGATGGCCTCTTCAAAGTCTCCAATGCCTGCCTTTGCTCAAAATCCATGTCCAGAGGAAAGAGGGCAGGCTATGGAGTCAGGGAGACCTGTGCTCTCAGCCTCATTTTACTCATCTTAAAATGGGAGGTGTTGGCGAGGATGTGGAGAAACTGGAACTCTCATATATTGCTGGTGAAAATAAATGTAAAATGGGAAATAGTTTAGTGTTTCTTAAAAAGTTAAACAGGACTTCCTGGAAGATGGCGGACTAGTAAGACACGGGAATCTCTTCTCCAGAAAAATAGCTAGAGGACAAGCTGAAACAGCCCCGAAAAAGATCTTCTAGGGTTTAGGTCAGCAGGTGAAGGCTGCACACCACCCAGAAGAGAGAGGGACAGAAGAGGGAAATCGCACTACAGAACTGTGAGTTGCAAGTAGCAGCTTCTGCTGCTGCCGGCACCCTCCCCCACAGTCTTCAGAACTCTGGGGCCCCTGGGCCTGCAACCACAGACAAAGGGGGCTTCAGGGATCTGCCACTCCCGGAAAGGGGAGAGAGAGGGACACACAGCCTTAGGCTGACTCAGGTTCGGACCTGAAATTTGGGCTGCAGAGCCCCACGGACCCTTCCACACGGCGGTTTGCTCTGGGAGTCTGGAAAGGACTGGAGAAATCCGACCCTCGCAACCTCCCTCTCATCTAGCCTGGACTAATTGTTGAGGACACCACGGGAGAGGGGAGAGAGAGCCTGGGGCTGACCCTGCTTTTGACTCCCAGGTTTGGTCTGCCCTGTCCCGAGAGCCCTTCCAGGCTGGGTGGGGCTGCGCCATAGTTTGCCTTGGAGCCTGCAAGGGGCTAAAGATATACAAACCTCCCAATCTCCTCCTCTACTCACAGGGACTGATTGTTGAGGATTCAGAAGGGAGTGGAAATATTTCCTAGCTGGGAAAAGGGGGGCGCTACAAGAGAAGTCTGGAGAACTGTCAGAAAGTTTGAATCACAGGGCTTCTAGCCCCGAGACAGGAAGCTCTATCACATTGATCTGGTCTGTGTCACAACAAATACGCTCCGACCAGGCATTGAATTGAGAGCTGCCAACAAGCGCCATCTCCTGGCAGACCAAGGAAGTGCACATAAGAAAATTAATAAGTAAGAGAGGCTTTTCATGGCCTCTATAGCCTCCCTGCCCAAGGCCCTAGGAAACGACTCTACAACCAATTACTGGGTCCAGTGCCCAGTTTTGAGCAACCAGCAGAACAATCCTAACAATCAAGGTTGAGCCAAAAATCAAAGAGCTGTGGTAACTCACAGCTGCCTGCCACTAAAACCCCATAAAAGAGAAAGAGATAGAGCACCTAAGTAAAATACAAACTAACCAGATGCCTAATCACCAGCAAAAAATTACGGGCCATACTAAGAAAATAGAAGACATGGCCCAAGAAAGGAATACAGCAAAGTCCCAGAAGAGATGCTGAATTTGAGAGAACTAATCAGTGAGATGAGCACACATTTCCAAAATCAAATTAATGAGATGAAAGAGAATATAGTTAAAGAGATCAATGACATCAAGAAGTCATTGCACGAACGTAAAGAAGAATTTGAAATCCTGAACAGAAAAGTAATGGAGTTCACGGGAATGAAAGACACAATAGGTGAAGTCAAAAATACATTAGAAGCATACAACAGCAGACTCGAAATGATAGAAGAAAGAATAAATGATACTGAAGACAGAGCAGCTAAAATTGAAGAGAGAAAAAAGTGGAAAAAATTGAGCAGGGGCTCAGAGAGTTGAATGACAACACAAAACGCAAGAACATACGTGTCATGGGAGTTCCAGAAGGAGAAGAGAAAGGAAAAAGGGCAGAAAGAGTATTTGAGGAAATAATAGCTGAAAATTTCCCAACTCTCATGAAAGAAATGAACTTTCATATCCAAGAAGCAAACCATACCCCAATAAGAATAAATCCAAATAGACCTACGCCAAGACACATATTATTCAGAATGTCAAATGTAAAAGATAAAGAGAAAATTCTCAGAGCAGCAAGAGAGAAACAAACAATCACATACAAAGGACGTCCAGTAAGACTTTGTGCAGATTTCTCTTCAGAAACCATGGTGGCGAGAAGACAGTGGTATGATACAATTAGGAAACTGAAAGAGAAAAACTGCCAGCCGAGAATTCTTTATCCAGCAAAACTGTCCTTCAAATATGAAGGTGAATATAAAGTATTCACAAACAAACAGAAACTAAGAGAGTTTGCAAAAAAGAATCCACCTTTGCAGGAAATATTAAAGGAAGCCTTAGACCTGAAAGAAAAAGACAGGAGAGAGAGGCTTGGAGGAGAGTATAGAAGAAAGAAAAGCAGAAAGGATAACCAAAAGAGTAAAAAGAGAGGCAAAAATAAGATGACATATGAAAACCAAAGAATAAAATGGAGGAAATAAATAGTGCATTTTCAGTAATATCATTGAATGTGAATGGATTAAATTCCCCAATCAAAAGATACAGGTTGACAGAATGGATAAAAAAACATGAGCCATCCATATGCTGCTTACAAGAAACTCATCTCAGACACAAGGATACAAGCGGGCTGAAAGTAAAAGGTTGGAAAAAGATACTCCATGCGAATAGTAAACAGAAAAGAGCAGGGGTAGCTATATTGATATCAGACAAAACAGACTTCAAATGCAAAAAAGTGATAAGAGATGCAGAAGGCCATTATATATTAATAAAAGGGACGATCCTCCAGGAAGATATAACAGTCATAAATATCTACGCACCTAACCAGGGTGCCCCAAAATATATGAGACAAACTCTGGCAAAACTGAAGGGAGAAATAGACATTTCTACAATAATCGTCGGGGACTTCAACACCCCTCTCACATCATTAGATAGAACAACTAGACAGAAGATCAACAGGAAACAGAGAACTTGAACAATATGATAAACAAGTTAGACCTAATAGACATATACAGAACACTGCATCCAAACTCAGCGGGTTATACATTCTTCTCAAGTGCCCATGGATCTTTCTCCAGGATAGACCACATATTAGGTCACAATACAGCTCTCAATAAATTTAAAAAGATTGAAATTATACAAAGCACCTTCTCAGATCATAATGGAATGAAACTAGAAATCACTAACAGACAGGAAAAAAGGAAATTTGCAAATGTGTGGAGACTGTGTCACACACTCCTAAATATTCAGTGGGTCAAAGAAGAAATTGCAAGTGAAATCAGTAAATATATTGAGACAAATGAAAATGAGAACACAACGTATCAAAACTTATGGGATACAGCAAAGGCAGTCTTGAGAGGGAAATTTATAGCCCTAAATGCCTATATTAAGAAACAAGAAAGAGCTAAACTCAAAGATTTAACTGAACAACTTGAGAAACTAGAGAAAGAACAGCAAACCAATCCCAAAGCAAAAAGAAGGAAAGAAATAATAAAGATTAGAGCGGAAATAAATGAAAATGAGAACAAAAAAGCAATAGAGAAAATCAACAAAACCAAAAGCTGGTTCCTTGAGAAGATCAATAAAATTGACAACCCCCTCGCTAGACTAACAAAGAAAAAAAGAGAGAAGATGCAAATAAATACAATCAGAAATGAAAGGGGGGAAATTACAAATGACCTCACAGAAGTAAAAAGAATCATAAGAGGATATTATGAGAAACTATATGCCAACAAACTAGACAACCTGGATGAAATGGACAAATTTCTAGAAAGTCATAACCAACCTACATTGACACAACAAGAAATACAAGAACTTAACAAACCAATCACAATTAAAGAGATTGAATCCGTCATCAAAAATCTCCCAGCAAAGTAAAGTCCAGGACCAGATGGCTTCACAGGTGAGTTCTACCAAGCATTTCTAAAAGAATTAACACCAATCCTGTTTAAACTCTTCCAAAAAATTGAAGAGGAGGGAAAATTACCCAACACATTTTATGAAGCCAACATCACCCTAATGCCAAAGCCAGATAAAGATTCCACAAGAAAAGAAAATTATAGACCAATCTCTCTCATGACCATAGATGCAAAAATTCTCAACAAAATACTTGCAAATCGAATCCAACAGCATATCAAAAGACTTATACATCACGACCAAGTGGGATTTATTCCTGGTATGCAAGGCTGGTTCAACATAAGAAAATCAATCAATGTAATACACCACATTAACAAATTGAAGGAAAAAACCACATGATCATCTCAATAGATGCAGAAAAGGCATTTGACAAAATCCAACATCCTTTTTTGATAAAAATACTTCAAAAGATAGGAATAAAAGGAAAATTCCTCAAAATGATAAAAGGCATATATGAAAAAACCCACAGCCAACATCATACTCAATGGGGAAAGGTTGAAAGCTTTCCCCCTAAGATCAGGAACAAGACAAGGATGCCCACTGTCACCATTGTTATTCAACATTGTACTAGAAATTCTATCTAGGGCAATTAGACAAGACAAAAAAATTAAAGGCGTCAAATAGGAAAAGAGGAAGTAAAACTCTCCCTGTTTGTGGATGACATGATCCTGTATTTAGAAAATCCTGAAGTATCCACAACAAAGCTACTCGAACTAATAAATGAGTTCAGCAAAGTGGCAGGATATAAGATCAACACGCAAAAATCAGTAATGTTTTTGTACACTAGTACTGAACAATCTGAGGAGGAAATCAGGAGGAAAATTCCATTTTCAATAGTAACAGAAAGACTAAAATACCTAGGAGTTAATTTAACCAAGGAAGTACAGGACCTATATGCAGAAAACTACAAAACAATGCTAAAAGAAATTTTAAAAGACCTAAACAAATGGAAAGACCTTCCGTGTTCATGGATTGGAAGAATAAATATCGTGAAGATGTCAATCTTGCCCAAACTGATTTATAGATTCAATGCAATACCAATCAAAATCCCAACAGCTTACTTTACAGAATTAGAGAAGGCAATTACCAAATTCATCTAGAAGGGTAAGTGCACCCGAATAGCCAAAAGTATTCTAAGAAAGAAGAGCAATGTGGGAGGAATATCACTGCCTGACCTTGAAACATATTACAAAGCTACAGTGGTCAAAACAGCATGGTACTGGCATAAAGATAGACATATCGATCAGTGGAATAGAATTGAGAATCCAGAAATAAACCCTCACCTATACAGTCAACTGGTTTTTGACAAACTTACCAAGCCCACGCTGATGGGAAAAAACAGTCTCTTCAACAAATGGTGTTGGGAGAACTGGATATCTATAACCAAAAGAATGAAAGAGGACCCCTATCTCACCCCCTATACAAGAATCAACTCAAAATGGATCAAAGATCTAAATATAAAAGCCAGGACCATAAAACTACTGGAAGAAAAGGTAGGGAAACATCTTCAAGAACTTGTAGTAGGTGGTGGTTTCTTGGACCTCACACCCAAAGCACGTGCAACAAAAGAAAAATTAGATAAATGGGATCTCCTCAAAATTAAACACTTTTGCACCTCACAGGAATTTGTCAGAAGGTTGAAAAGGCAGCCGACTCAATGGGAAAAAATATTTGGAAATCACATATCTGATAAGGGTTTAATATCCAGGATATATAAAGAGATGTTACAGCTCAACAATAAAAAGACAAATGACCCAATTAAAAAATGGGCCAAAGACTTGAATAGACATTTCTCCAAAGAAGAAATACAAATGGCAAAAAAACACATGAAGAAATGCTCAACATCACTCATGATTAGGGAAATGCAAATCAAAACTACAACGAGATATCATTTCACACCTATCAGAATGGCCACTATTAAAAAGACAGAGAACTACAAGTGTTGGAGAGGATGTGGAGAGATAGGAACACTTCTTCACTGTTGGTAGGAATGCAGGATGGTACAACCACTATGGAGGACTGTTTGGCAGTTCCTAAAGAAGATGAATATAGACTTGCCATGTGACCCTGCAATACCACTACTGGGTATATACCCAGAAGAACTGAGAGCAGTGACACGAACAGACATCTGCACACCGATGTTCATAGCCACATTATTCACCATTGCCAAAAGTTGGAAACAACCCAAGTGTCCATCAACAGATGAATGGATAAACAAACTGTGGTCTATTCACACGATGGAATATTATGCAGCTGTAAGAAGAAATGAAGTCATAAAGCATATGACAACATGGATGAACCTGGAGGACATTATGTTGAGTGAAGGAAGCCAGACACAAAAGGACAAATACTGTATGAATGCATTACTATGAACCAAATATATTGTGTAATATATTGTTTGATTAAAAAAAAAATTTATATGTATCCATTAGATTTAATTGAGAAATGTATATATTTATTCATCTGTGTTTACTTTTTAGTTTTTAATTGTTTATATTTTCAATTATTAAATGTACAAAATAAAGTTAAAAAAAAAAAGATAGCACAACAAGAGACACAAGAAGAAAAAAAACATAGTGAGAGACACAACAAAGCAGGGAGCAGAGGTGGTGCAAGTGATTGGGTCCCTCCCTTCCACATCAGAGGTCCTTGGTCAGTTCCTGGTGCCTCCTAAAGAAACAAGGAAGATGAACAGACACAGCAATGCAAACAACAAGGGGGTGGGGAGAAATAAAGAAATACAGTAATTAAAAAAAAAAAAAAAAAAAAAAAAGCTTAGCACATTGTGGGTGCTCAAGAAATGTCTTTCCATCCTTTCTAACTAGACTCTCAAGCTTCTGGTGCAAGCATCAGACTTGCAATCACACTTGACCAAAAGTGAATAAAATTCAGCCTGTGATACCTCCAGCTCCTTGAAGGATACAGTTTGAGACCTCAGCCAGATAAGGGCCACCACCTTGAGAAGCAGGGGTAGGGGAGAGGGACCCTTTACAGACGAGGACATTGGATGCCAAAGGGGGGCAGGAATGGCCAAGGTCACAGCAAATTAGGGGCAGAGTTGGGGCAAGATTTGGCCCTCTGCCATGTGGTGGGCTGCTCAGAAGCAAGCAGGAGGGAGGGCTCATGCATGGGTCCAGGGCTGTTGTGGGCACCTCTCCACCTACCTCTCTAGGGTTGGTTCCCTGGGAGATAGGGGAGGCTTAAGAAATCAAGATGAGCTGCCAGATTGGTCATGTTCTCTCCCCCCTGCCCCATTAAAACTCAATGGGGGCCCAATCAACGCCACCTCATGCTCGACCAAGGTCACTGATGTAAAAATAACTGAGAACACAGCCACAACAAGGTACCCAGGACCCTAAGGCAACTAACAGTCCTACTATGCAATGGGAAACCCAGCTGACAGGCAACCTACAGCTAACAACCCTACTCCAACTCCCCCAAGATGCCAACCAGCACAGTGACACAAAGCTAAGTGTAGGGGTGGGCAATCCCAAGACCAAGCTTGTACTTTCTGCTGCCTCCCTGCCCACCCCCACCCCCGCCCTTGCCTTCTCCTTCTCACGTTGCCACTAGTTTTGGCCTGACCCTTGCCTGTGTCTTATCAATCTGCCCATTATGCTGGGGGCGGCTGGGAGGCAGGGAGCTGTGTACTCTGGGGCTCTGGAATAAAGGCGTCCGAACAGCTGAGGAAGTCATTCTCAATTAGCTGGAAAGGGAAAAAGCACGAGAGCAGAGAGGAGGAGGCCTGGGTGTTTTCTGTAGTCTGTGGGAACCAGCAGTGGGAATGGTGCTTATTGTTCAGACAGCGGGATACACTGGTCCCGAGGAAATACACTGGTTCTCAGGCCTGGGCCAGATCTCTCCAAAAGTGTCCCTTAGGGCATGGGACCCGGCAGCCCCCTCCCTCAAAGGTCAGTCTGGGAGGAGGCCCAGGAGGCTCCCTCTCTCCATACAGTGACCCTTTGCCAAGGGCCTCTGTGGCCTGGTCAGCCCCATGCCAGGCACCCTTGGAGATACATAAGAGGAAGAGGCCACAGTGGCCTCAGGACATGACAAGAGATAAGGACAAGGCCTGGGAGAGAACAGTCTATCAGAAGCTTGGAAGAGTCGTACACAATGTACCACAGAAAGGTTTGCAATTTCAGCCCCACTATGTCTAAGGCTCCTGGCAGCCAGGGCTAGTCCAGGGGAGGGAGCCCTCCTGCAGCTACTGGCCACTCACCAGCCTTCTCACCCAAGGGATGGAAGCGCTGAGTTCCAGGCGCAGTAGTGGGTGGTCCTGGACAGACTCTGGGCAGGCCCCTTCCTCCCTGGGCAGGTCCCTGACTCCCTGGGCCTCAGTTTCCCCATCTGAATTATGATTGGGATGGACAAGATGGTCTGTATGAACCTCTCGCCCAGGGTCATTGTTTTAGAATTTTTATCCTGCCCCCTAGGGTTTTACTTGTCCAGACCTGGACAGCTGAGGGTGGGGGAGAGGCCTGGAGATGGGCTCAACTCACCCCTGCAGTGGGAGAGCTCAGGAAGCACACAGGAGAGCTGAGAAGCCTGGGAAAGGAGATGTGAGTATCCCAGCCTGGAGTGCTAAGGCAGGAAAGCCCCTAACTGCCCCTCAGAGGCAGGCCCCAGGAGGGGGGACACTGAAGCAGTGTCAGCTGCAATGTCCAGCCAGGGGTGGGGTAGGTGTCTTGACCCCTGTGGTTTCAGTCTGAGAGCCAGTGACGCTTGCAGTCACCACTGACCCTGAAGGAGGGCTGTTCTTTCTGGGAGCCCCTGAGACTTCACAGCCCACTGGGCTCTGCTCACCTATGCCTGCACGCCCTCTCAGGGGCACACCCTGGGCTGATCCCCTGTCATTTGGGGGATGAGTCCAGCTTTCCAGGCCCCTCCCTTGCACACATACATGGTTGGTACCTTGGGGATAGAGATGAGCAACTCTGGGCCTGGACATAACACATAGCACATACTGTGACTTGACAGGACTTACAATTTTGGCTAGAAAAAGCTTTCTACAAAGATGCCCAGAAACTCCACTTTTATGGGCTCCTAGCCTGGATTATCACCTGTTTTCACTCACAGATGAGGAATAGATACCACTCTGAGGCACCTACATTCACTTCCTCTGACTGCTGGGAAGTCTTTCTAACCTTCCCTCAAAGCCCTTTGCCAGCCCATCCCCCAGCAGCGGCTGAAGAGGCAGAGGGTCCTCTGCTCTCCACTGTCCTAGGGCCTCTTCCTGCTCCTCAACACGAGGCTGTGAGTGCTCTGAGGACAGCAGTGGTATTGGTGTCCTCTCTGGCCCCCCAGCTCACAGCTCCAGCCTGGTGCATCACCCAGGAACTGGGGTCATTTGGGAAGGGTGAGGAGCAAGGGACAGAAGGAGGCCCAGCGAATCCCTTGACCTACCAAGCTGGCCTGAGCACCCAGCCCGGCCTCCAGCACAGAGATCCCCAGTGGGTGTGGGTGTTTCCTAGGGAAAGTGCAGGTGGCGAACGGGCCCTGACTGACACCTCCGCTAGCTCCATCCCCAGCATCTGCTCCCTCTGGATCTGTTCCCCTTCCCTGCAGCCTTGACACTGCCCTTCTCCAGCCAGGGTTCATGCTCAACCTGAAAAGGGCTAAACAGAAATGTCTCCAAGGCCAGGCACAAGGCTGCCTTTGTGTGGAGGTCAGAAGGGCAGCTGTGTGGTCCGGCTCGGTGGGGCCACCTCCTGGAAGCACAGCCTTCTGGGCAGCAAGGAGCTCAGCCTGGGGGCCAGACCTTGGGGAGTCCCAAGCTTCTTGGGAAACTCAAGAAGAAGGCCCAGGAAGACCCCAAGGGCTCCAGGGTGAGCCCTGATTCCTGGAGGTAAGACTCCAAGAGCTCCCCAGACGTGCTGCCAGCTCAGCAGTTAGGGGGAGGGGTGGTAGGACTGGCCTGGCCTCGGGGCCACCATGCCCCACTCTGTGCATGATGCTGTCTAGGTCCCAAAGAAGCAACAGAGCCTCTTTGTGACTCTGAGGAAATCACTTCACTTCTCTGAACCCAGTTTCCTCTATCAAATAAGAAAGATAAACGTGCCTGCCCCAAAAGTCTGCTATGAAGATAAAATGAAGCAATACAACGCCCTTAGCGCATAGTAAGTGTTCAATAAACGTTGGCTCTTCTTATTATATGTGGAGGGGAGGGGCTTTAACCCTTCTCCTAATCCCACAACTCCCCCTCCACAACATTCTCTGATATGAATAGTTGCCTTTTCCCAAACTTATGAAAAGTGCTTTGTGAAGGACAGCTCCGAGACTTCCCAACACGTGACTGCATCAATCACCCCACTCATATAGAGGCTGGAGCCCAGCTCCCAGGCTGCGGGGGCATCAATGAGATCAAGGATTCCCAGCCCATGTCAAACCCAGATCTCCCTGCAGGGCCCTCCCAGCGCCTCCCATAAGGGGAGCTGGGCAGAGTGTAGCTCTCATGCCAGGCCGGGGGGAGCCTGCTTGGCACTCCCTGGGTGGTACATGGAGTCCCTCAGGGGCATGCTCTGGGTGCCCGCTGACAGCAATGGCACCAAGAAATACCTTCTGCCCCTCCCCAGAATGTCCTTTCCTCCTTATGAGTTGACACTTGACACTCAACTCCCAAGAGCAGACCACCCAGCCCAGAGGGCGCTGAAGGTTCTGAAGCTAACACCATTCCTGAGGCCAGCAGAGGTCCTCCTCCACCTGGAAGCCGCCCTGACTTCAGTCCCCAGGTAGGCTTTCCTTCCTCAACCCTGTCCATGCCCCGTCTCCAGGGCCTGCCCCCCCAGGCTAGGAGTTCTTTGAGGGCAAGTCCATTTCAGTATCCCCAGCAGCCCACATAGCATGGATACAAGGAGGGGGTCACACACCACTCTCCAAGGTCCCTGCTCATGCCCAGCCTGGCTGTCCCTGGCTAGCTTCCCAAAGTCCTGCTAAAAAAGGCAGTGCTGGCCTTGCCTCCTCCCCCACAGGTGCCTATCCACTCCCCACCCCCTAGATACTCAGACAGCCCAGCCACCCCTTAATGGGGCCCTCTCTGGGATTCCTGACCCCACTTGTCCAGTAGCTGCCTGTTCTGAGCATCCCACTGCTGCAGGGTGGCCCAAGGACAGCCAGTCAGATCGAATCATCAAAGCCTCAGGGCTGAGGATTACTTGTTCTTGCCTGGGGGACACTGAGCTTCTCCCACATTAGCGCCCTTCCTGACCCTCAGATTGCAAGAAATGCCAATGCCATGGCCCATGCTCAGAACCCAAGCTCTGGAGCTCCCCTGTGCACAGTCCCTCCCCCAATTCTGACCCCTGCTCCTGGCTCCTGGGAGGACAGATGTGGGCGGCTGCCTGGGCAAGCAGACCCCATTCTTGGACTCTCTCTGGCATCTTTCAACCCCTCAGAAACCAGTGGGTCCTCTCCTTGGCCCAGGTCCTTCTTTATCTCAGGAGGGGCATGAGAAGCCTTCCACCCCTGGAAAGCGTATCCTCCCACCCCTCAGGCCACATCCCTGCTTAGGCCGCCTGAGACACTCGGCCTGGGTGAGGGTGGCTTGTCTGATGGCGGAGGCAAAACCCAGGCAAAGGGATTGGATTTGGTTTCCAAGGAGCAGGGCAGCCTGGGGAATAGAGTGGCCATAGTCTTGGCCAAGAATCTCCTCCTCGTCAACTGCTTCCTTGCACCTCAGTTTCCTGACTGAAAGTGGGCATAGTGCCCTGCCTCCCACCTCCAGCCCACGATAGTGCTTGTGGCGGGGGAGAGACAGCCTCACTCTAGGCTCTCCCCGCCCCTCCTGGGCCCCATGACAGCCAACTGAAGGGGACTTGGAGCAAAGACCCAGCACCTTCTCCTCCTTCGAACCCAGAGTCCCTGGGCTCTGGCCCCACAATTCTGACCCTGGAACTGGCCTCCTCTACGGGCTTCCTCCCCAGCCAGTCCTACTTCAAACACTACCACCCACTCCCCAAACTGGTAGTAACATGAGGAAACCATCAGTCATACCCCAATTGGAGGGCATTCTACAAAATACCAGCACTCCTTAGACGCTACCATCTCCTTACCCAGCTCCCACCCAAATCTGAGGGAGAGGAGTGGTCTTGGGATCCTAGCCTGTCTCTTCTGAGGAGCTGAGGGATTTCACAGCTGGAAGAACAGCAATGAGGGTGGGGTGTGTGTGTAAGGAGCTCTTAATCGGGAGAGGTGAGACAGCAAGAGACAAGATAAGGTGGCAACAAGAGATGGTCCCAAGGACAGCACAAACGCAGAGGGCAAGGACCTTCTGGGTGCTGGGCTCTTTTTGTTCCTTTTTTTTTTTTTTACTTCTGTTATTGCTACAATATTGTTGTACAGCCAATAAATAGTGAACAAAAGCTGTATTATTATTATTGTTTTGAAGACTCTTTGGGGTAAATGCTAATTCTGCCCCTATTAAGGCACAATTATCTGTGGGTGAAGGTCATTAAAAGGCCATGTGACTTTCCAAGTCTCCCAAACAAGCTCTGCCAGCCTCCACTTGCCTGCCTGCCCCTCCCCCAGTGAACCAGGCTGGGGCCCCAAGGCACGGCCTGTCTGGGCCTCCTCCTGTCCTGCTGCAACTCTGACTTCAAGAATTCAAGGGACCATGGCCCTTGATGAGGCCCTGCCTGGTCCAGATGGGGTGATGGTGGCTATGAGGAAAGGGGGGCTGGAGGGGTCCCTGGGGGCGGAGAGGTCAGTGGGATTTCCACAGGCCCTCTCCCCCAAAGTCTTGTGCTGTGGCTTCCTCGAGACCTCCCCCAGCCCCCTCCACCATACCCTGAACTCCAAGTCCTCCTGTCCCGCCCCACCCCGGCCCAGCAGCCTCCTAGCTGGCTCACCTGGGTATTCCAACTGGGCATCCTTTGCCTTCACCGGGCACGAATGCTCAGGAGTACAGCTCAGGGACTCTTTGGAGAGCATCTGCTTGTCAGTCAGGGAGCTGGCGGGACAGGGGGAGGCAACATTTGTTAGAACACAGAGGATAGGCTGGCTTCCTGATCTCAGCACACATCTCAGCTCCCCTGAAGGGAGACACTGGCATATCTGCCTCCTGCAGACTCCCAGGGCCATCCACAGAGGGAGCCCCAACTGGGGCAAGACCTCAGTAGTTGCAAGGGCCATAAGGTATTGATTCCCTAACCCCATCCCAACATTGCTCCCTGCAGCTTCTAGGCAGGGCCCCTAAATCCTCAGGAGGTTCAGTAAGAAATATCAAGTTCTGCTCTACTCTATTTTTTGCTGTGTGACTCTGGGCAAATGCATGCCTCTCCCTGGGCCTCAATGATCCCATATGGACAAGAAAGGGGGTGGGTTCAGGCCCAATGGGGAGTGCAGGCTTTCAGGGCTGGGAAGTCCTCCCTTCCCCCACCCCAACCCACCAGTCCTCAGGCATTGAGAACAGCCATGCTTAGAAACTCGGAGCAGGGCTAAAGGCATTCCTAAGCAGGCCCCAAAATAAGCATCTCCCCTCCTTCATGGTGCCTGTTTTAGCTTCCCATGTCTGTTCACCCCATGGAGAGAACAGACATGGGACCAGGGAGACGTGTGACTCAGGGCCATCTGCCTTCATTCCTGCCCCAGATCCTCCTTGCCTCCCAGGCTTGGTGGCCCCTGGACTGGGTCTCTTCTTCAGGCCAGCACAGCCCAGGGGTTACTAGACCTCCTTTATCAACTCTGCCTCACTTCACCTCAGCCATTCCTTCTAAGAGTTAAACTGAACAGACCTCAACCCCCTTCATGGAGAAATAGATAGGGTACAGTGTACCCCTTAGGGCCAGGCAGGGCTGAAGCAACACACAACGCCAGGGACATACATCGCAGTCATCAGCTCTGGAAACAGAGAACCCTGGAGTTGTACAGTGCACTATCTGTGCAGCTGGTCGTGGCAGCCTTGATGGCAGGACCCCGACTCCAGGGAGTCCAGTCTGTCAGGATGGGGCTAGTCCCAGCCCTGCCCAGTTCCCAGGCAGCTGGGCCAGTTACCTGCTTCTCACATTCGACCTTACTTCTTGTCGGTACCGCAGGTTCAAACTGAGTTTGCGAACACACCCAGGCCCACCTGGCAGCAGTCTGCTTAAGTACCTGAGATTGGTTTTAAAGCAAAAGACATCAGGAGGTTATGAAGGGAGGGGAGTGGAAGAAGAGGGGTGAGTGTGGGGTGGAGCTGGCCCCCTCCCTGGGAGTTTGTGAGCAAGGCCTGGGTCACAGGGTTGGAGCAGCCCTTCTGTCGCTATGGCAACCTGCTCCAGGGAGGTTGCTGGAGGGACTGAAAAAGATGACAAAGGATGCTTCTGGGGTGAGGCCTGCTGTGCCAGGCAGAGGGAAACAGAGGGTTCTGAACGTCATGGAACCTCTCCTGCTGACTGCGGCTCATCGGTCACTGCCATTACTGTCTCAGGTTGTAAAGTAGAAACTGCCTCCACTTCGGGATAAAAAAGACCCTAATGTTACCAAAAACAGCCCCTGAGCTTTGGGCGGCTGAGGGGACACTCACACTCAGCTGGACTTGGGGTCCCACACTGTGAGTGTCCAGGGGAGACCCCACTTCAAAGGAGTGGGAGGACTGGATTTCTCAGAATGGTGTTAAGGCCAAGCTCCATCTCAGCCTGTGTCCTCAAAAGATGGGGCCCAACTGTGGGGCAAACCCAGGGCTCAAAGCTGACCAGCCTTTGAAATCATCAGCTGGCCAGCCACCCCCAAAGTAGCCAAGGCCTTCATTGGCTGTAATCTCCCACAATCTTCAATGCTTCCTCACAAACAAGTCTGTTTTTAAACTCTCACCATCAAAAGGCACAGGCATTAACATTTCCCCCACCTAAGAAAGTTTTTGTAAACTGATACTGGTTTTAGAACAGCTAAACAGAGACGAAATGAAAAGACGTCCACCCAAGCAAGCCAAGGGCACCGTGTACTCATCATGACCAGAACCTTCTGTTTCTAGGGAGGATGATGCTGTTTGAAGCAACTTCTCCCTTGCAGGGGCCTTTTCTACAGTGTCTTGCTCTCTTATTGCTCAGTACTCTTCTTGCCCAGCTCCCCTTTTCTGTCTTTCCTCCTCCCTTCAATGAGGGTAGAGCATGGCCCTCCACCAGTATTCAGTTTGCCTCATTTATCCTTGTGATTATCCCCCAGAAGGTCTTGTTCAACTCTCTATCTCCTGTGCCTAAAAATGTTGGGTGCCGATTTAAGAGAATGTCAGAGTGGACCGAAACCTAAATTTCCAAATGAGCAAAGCTTGCCCTTCCACCTGCTAGAGACTTTGAGATGTATTTAGTCCCTTAGAATTAGGGGTTCTTAACCAGATTTCAGGGGGTCTGTGAGCTTGAATTGAAAAAAGTCAACATATTATCTTTATTTTCTCTGACCTCTAACTGAAATCTAGCATTTCCTTCACTTAGGAGTGTCTGTGATAAATAAATCATAGTAGTATTCATTTCACCTGACTGGCAAAGGGGTCCGTGGAACAAGAAAAGGTTAAGAACCCCTGCTTTAAATGGGTGTCACACTTCCCCATTATCTGAAATGAAATGCACGGAACCTCCCTGCACCTTTGTCACTTAGGGTTATTACTTGCAACAGACTTTACTGGCTTGTAACACAGAGATCCAAATTGCGCTACACCTGGGGCTGTCACCCTGCCCGACGTGGCCGCTGCCTGAGTTCTTACACAAAGTGGTTGTTTCTTATTATTTTAATCTTCACCTGCATTACTAGAGGTCACTTCTCACCATTGTCACTGTGCTGGCTTCTAGCAACTCATTTCTTGCCTAATTTACAGTGTCCTTTTCTAGTCAACTAGGAAACAAGTTAACCAAGCTGTATAACTGGGTTTGTCAGAATTGCAGGTTAAATCAGAGGAGATGGGTTCTAAAAGGGAACTTGCAATGTTTTGCTCAAAGAAAATCTCCTGAGGTTTAGGGAGCAAACACTACTCTGTTTTGGCTCCAAAAGCATTTTGAGTCCCTCCCTTGATTCTTGCTGCTATCCTGGGGAGGACAAGTGGCCGATAAATGACCCAAACAGGTGAGGTGCTACTACTGTCACCGTGATTATAATGAGCCTGCAGGAGGTGATTAACATTTTGTTCTGTTACACTGGAAAGTTTTACTCCTACTGCAATCCAGTACTCCAGAAGTTGGCTACAGTTCCAGGGGTGTATCTCCTGACATAGTAGAATGACAACAGTGGTGGGAGATTAAGCTGAAGGCACATTGCTCATCAGGATGTGCAAACAAATCAAACTCTGTCTGCTTTCCTAACTCCTAGGAGGAAGAAGCCCATCCTAAAAGGGCAGCTCCTCTCCCATCAGTGAGGACAAGGATCTTTTCTCACCCCCAAAGCATGGGCACGTACACTCAACTACACATGTGCACAAACATGCACATACTCCCTCACATGCACACACACCCACACACCAGCGTGCACACACATACACACATACTATAAATACTTCGGCCCTCTTTTCACAGAAAATTTTCTTTATCACCTACCCAGTAGCAGGGGGAGCAAGAAAACCCTCAGTGTGTTTGAGCAAATATGACGTGAGGTGGTGGAAGGATTAGGAGAAAAGTCAGGGGGTGCTGCATTCTTCCTTTTTCTTACCCATCTCTTGGTTGCTTGGTCGTCTCCTTACCCTTCTTTCCTTAGCACTATCTTGCAGGAAGAGCTAATCGAAACCAGTTTGAAGACAGAACTTCCTAAGCCTCCTTCAACTCCTCCTTCAAGAAGCCTTCCTCAACACTTTCAGGATTATCCTCAACACCTTCTCACCCTCATGACCCTTGAACGCGTAGGTCTGAGCTTTGAAGGCCACACATGACTTGGCTAGCTCCTTGTGGGCAGAAGACATGACCAATTCACCTCTGTCCTCCAACCACCAGTACTCATGGAGGTACACCATTGGAGCTCAGTAAATATTGGTTGTACCAAACCCCTCTCAGGTTGTCATCGTGTGCAGTCGAGGGTAGTCCTCATTTTGCCTGCAAGCCCATCAAGGACAGGGGCCCTCTCATGTTTACTTCTGTTCCCTTTCTTCCCATTATGCTTTCAGCTGCCAGTCCACTGTTCTGTATGCAGCAGGGGCTGAACAAATGCTTTCTTGAAACAACATAGCATTAAGGTTCATCAGAGTCTGCCTGTCTAGGTTCAAGTCACTTTACTAGTTGTGTGAACTTGGGCACATCACCCTACTTCTCCAAGCCTCAGGTTTTTGCCAATATCATAGGGCTATTCTGAGGATAAGACCACATGAAGAGAGTGCTTAGTACGTAGTCAGCTCTCATCATTACTACATGTGGGCTCTCATGGATCTTTTGGGGAGTGAGAAGAGGCATGATTCTTTGGTGAGATTGGGAAGGAGACTGAGTGGGGTGAAAACCCAAACCCAAATCTGGGGGTCCAGGTGCATTGTCAAGCCCTGGGACTCTTCCTGGGAGGCAGACTGGGGGTGGGGAGATGGGCAGGAGGGTGGAGGTCCTTGTTCCTTACACGGTCCTCAGGGTGGCTCTGGCAGACCTGAGCAGGAGCACCTCTGGCATGTTACCTGTGGGGCAGCTGTGCCCCGCAAGCTCACCCTGGAGAGAGGGAGAACCTCGGAACGTGTCACAGTGTCCCCAGGGAGAGTCACGTCAGCCCCAGGAAGGCTGGGGTCCACCAAACCACCCTGCAACAGAGACACAGCATGAGTCACAGCCCAGCCTCGTGGGGCAAGGGCGCAGCTTGCCCTCCTTCCCAGGCATGACTCACCTGGGGCTGGGCACCTGCCTATAATTTACTCCTCTGAAGCCCACATGCTCAAGTGAGAGCAACACATACTGCACAAGAGGTGGCAGCCTTGGGGCTCTGCTCTCTATTCCCTAGGGCCAATCGCTCACTAGGATATGGAAAGAAATCAGATTTCCAGGATCCCTTCTTGGCAAAGGCTCCTGACAACCATTCCCTCTCTTCCCTGTTATTTTAGTTTTCACCTTTCTCTGCTCAGGGGATGGTCAAAGGGAAAACTCTTCTCCCAGATGGCTGGAGAATGTCCTCAAAGGAGGGCATTGCCTAAATACTTCCCTGTATCCTAAAAACTCTGAACAGGGAGAAAAGCAGCACCTCCCCCAAATCCACAGTCCTGGCCACATGAGCCAGTCCCTCTGCACCTTCTGGTGCTCCTAATAGCATCAACTTATTCTTCAATGCTGATGGCACACTGGCCTTTCCATTACCCTACATGGCACACCCCATGCCACCTGCTTCTCTGTAGTCTGCATGGACTGCCTGCCCTCCAAGATCATGCCTCCTGACGGCTCTTTCCTAACTCCCAATTCCTGGTCCCAAACCCTGCACAGATGACTCACGGAAGAGGGTGTGCCTGGGGGGTCTGGCTGCTTCAGGGTCCTTGCCTTCTTCCTTTTTGTGGCTGGCAGGCACAGGGCTCAGCATTCCCTTTGCTCCTCCGGCTAAGACATCGTGAATGTAGGAGCCAGCTGCCACGGGTGCCCCAGGTTCTGGGTGATGAGGTAGTGGAGCTGGGCGTAATTGGGGACCCGCCCCAGACCGCCCTAGGGCTGCTGATGAGGTGTGGCCCCAGATACCTCTGACCCACATGGCACAGGCCCCAGCTCCTCACCTGGTGAGTGTTATGTAAGAGGGATGGCAAGCAAGAGAGGGACCTGCCGATACAGGTTAGAGAGACAATAGATTGGCTGCCATTATTGGCAGAGCCATGGAAGATGCTCTACGCTCTAGGGGATGGATGAAAGTTTTAATGGCCTTGTTTATTTTTCTTCCTAGTCCATTTCTGTGCTAAGTGCTCTCTGCTTAGGGTGCATTGGCTCAATGCATTCTCAAAGCGGCCCTGTCGTGCAGGTTTTATAAACAGTCCCGCTTTACAGGAGAGGCAATGGCGGCCAGAGAGTTTTAGGCTTGCTCAGCATCACACATCCAGGTCTCTGTGACTGGCTCTGAAGCCGGATACCAAGTACACTATGCTTATCCATTATTTGCCTCATAAAACTCAGCCAACTGCTCCAACTCGCCCCCATCCTTTGAGAGTCCTTATTCCATGGTAACAAATGTCCCCACATCTTGCCCTTTGCCCTCTAAGGCCCCCTCCACTTCCTGCTCCACTCCAGAGACTAGAAGACTTGTGGCACCAGTGGGCCCCCACCAGCATCTTCTAAAACCAGGTCCCCTGTTCCCTGCAAGTAACAACTCCAAAATCCCAAGCTGCCTCTGAAGTGAGAGGTGGCATGGATAAGGTGGAAAAAAAACAACAACAATGGAGGCAGCCTTGATCCATGTTAGGGGTGATTTTAAGGCCAAGGTGCAGAGCACAAAGGCTGAGGTGGGAGTGGGGAATTTGTTGAAGGCCCTCCACCCAGTTGGATGATTGCCAGGTTTCCACACAAAGGTAGTAGGTTATAAACCCACTAGGTCAATGCCAGAGTTCCCAACTTTAAGAAAATTCTGCCCTTCACCAAATTCTGTTCCACAAAAGCCCCTTTTCCCAGAGATCCTTGCCCACTGCCATCTCAGGACTCTCTGACAATTCGGCTCTGGGGTGCTGGTCCTAAGTATCTGACGGGTAATGAACTCCTTTGAGAATGTGCCCCAACAACGCACTTCTGCACTGAGGCACTGTCCCCAATTTCAGGGTCCCTGTGGGGCTTGGAAAGCCTGTGCTATATTAACAACCCCAGCCCTAGTGAATCCCAGAAAGAAACTCGGACTTCTCCTTTCCTCTGTCCTAAAGAGCTAAAGATGGAATATGTTCCTCAACTTCTCCTCCTGGCTCTCCTGCTGAGGGCTGAGCTGTGATGTTAATGGTTGGAGCTGGCACTGGCAGGTGGATGTGGGTGGAAGATGGTGGTGGAAATATCCTCACTTTAAGGGCTAACAGGACCCCCATGCCCAGATCCCTCAGACCCTCTGGGGCAGCTCAATGGCTCTTCTGGATGGAGAGTTTCTGAACTGATTAGGTTGGAAATCCCAACAGCTCTGAGGCTGGGCACAGCACTCCTCCCCCCCCCACCCAAACACACACATCATGGGCTCATGCCAGCATCAGGAGGAGCTTTCCTTCTCCTCCCCTTGCAAACCTACAAGTTGGCCTGCCATCTCCTTGCCTAAGACTGGCCTGGTGTGAGCCTCTCCCTGTCCTTCAGACCCCTGCCCCTCTGGAAGCCCTCTGGGAGGGACCCCCAGCTCCCATGGTGCTTCCTAGAGCTGCCCTGGCTGATCCCTTCCTGGGGCGCTTAGCATTTAAAGGCTGAATGTTACTTTTTTGGCATTGTTTGCCATGAAATAAAAATACTAATTAAGTCCATATTCCCAGAATTGGAAATGAGCTCCCTTGCTCAGTGACTGTTAGTTCCATGAGGGTCTTCCTTCCTCCCACAAAGGTTCATTTAGCATCTCCTCTGTGCCAGAGGACACATCCTCTGAGGACAGGGGATGGAGGAGAACAAAATGGATGTGGGCCCTCCCTCGCGGGCTTAGAGATGATAGGGTTGACTGTCAATGATACATTCCAGGTCACTGCAGGGCCACCTGATCCAGGCAGAACACCGGGGGAGGGCAGCAAATTTAAAGGGAGGAAGTTGGCAGGAGGGAAGGTTCAATTATTCCAGGCCCCAAGAACAGAGTGTGCAAAGTCCTGGGATGGGCATGGCTTGATTGGTCCCCAAGGCGCCCTCTGGACAGCAGGGGAGCCAGACTCTGGGCCCAAGTACAACATGGGGGGCCTCCCCATCTCAGGGTCCTGTCTTTGGGTCTGATGACCAGGTAGGCTGAGGTGGCAAAGCCCTCTGCTGTGGGTGGGTGCAAGGAAGCCTGGAGTTGGGCAGGCAGGGACACAAACGAGTTCTGCCTCTGCCTGTGCAGTGTTCTCTCTGGCCTTCTCCCTTAGTCTCTCTAGGCCTCCTAACTTCTGACCGTGTCTTCCTGTCTCTCCCACTCCTCTGCTCTTGTCCTTGCTGACCCTGCTGTCCTCCATAATCGCTTTCTCCCAATCATCACCTTTCCAACCTCAGTATCTCTTTTAAACACACACACACTCTGTCTTTGCCTCTTTCCTCTTCGTTATAATGCTGGCTGCCCTCTCTCTGTCTTTGAGCCTACAGGTGTGGAAGCCAGGTGGTTCTCTGTCCACAGGTGGGAAGGAGAGCGAGAAGGAAAGGAAAAGATGGGAGGGGAAGGACGGGAGCTCCCAGGTATGAGACAGAAGGCAAGTGCCCCATCAATGGGGCAGTGGATGAGGCCAGTACAGAGAAGAGAAGAGCCAAGCCCCTGGTGATGGGCCAAGACTGTGGGCCATCCAGAGCCCCCCAGCTCACAGGGGTGAGGCCTTGGGCAAAGGTGGAGGCCAGGGCAAATCTTCTCGGGTCCATGGTCTTTCAGAAAGGGCAAGGGCAGGGCAGGCGTTGTCTAAGACACATCCCCCATACCTGCCAGGCGGAACATATTCAGGGCAGACACCCAGGAGTCTCTGATCCATGACTGAAGTCCCCAGCCCAAGCACTAGACAGGAGTGTGTTTGCTGAGAGGCCTCAGCCTCTAAAGTCTTGTTCCAGCTTTACAAGCTTGGACCCTGCCATGGGAGATGGGGACAGTCCAGCCAGCGAGCTCATTTCTAACCCAGATGGCAACACCCAGAGTGTCCAGTTCTTCCAAGTCAAACCATACAGCTTGCTGTATGGAAATAAATGCATCAGTCACTAAGTCCCATCACCAAGCCCAGGAAGGCAAACTGGTCATGCCCAAGACAAAGTTTACTGGGCACCAAGACATCCAAATTCTAGTCCAGGCTCTTTCTCAGCTGTATGACCTTGGGCAAGTCCCTAGTCCCCTTTGGGACTCAGATATGTCACAGATAAAGGGCTTTCCCAATTTCCAACTGGGGTTGGTGATCTGGCTGTCTGGGCTGAGATTATGCTGTACCAGGAAGAGGCGAGGCTACAAGATGGGTGTGCCCAGGATCCCAGCCCTGGGAGTGGGGAGGAAATAGGCAGGAATAAAAATAGTAATAGCTGGTAGCTAACACTTGATGTGTGCCAGGCAATGTTTTATGTACCCTACACATATATTAGCACCTTTAAGTCTCATAACAGCCCAACGAGGTAGTTCCTATCACTATCTCCATTTTACAGATGAGGAAACTGAGGTGCAGAGAGATTATGTAACTTGCCCGTGGTCTTTTTGGTTAGCAGAGTCAGGACACAAAACCAGGCAGGTGGACTCAAGAGTTTTTACTCTTTTTTTTTTTAAAGATTATTTATTTATTTATTCATTTATCACCCCCTTGCTGCTTGTGCTCGCTGGGTCAGCTAACCATGCCGTGCGGGTGGGCTTGCCTTCACCAGGAGGCCCCGGGAACCGAACCCGGGGCCTCCCATATGGTAAACGGGAGCTCTACTGATTGAGCCACAGCCGCTTCCCAAGAGTTTTTACTCTTAACCATCAGGTTAGACCCAATAATTTCAGGGCTGCTGGGTGATTGAGGTGGGGCAGAACAGGGACAAGGAAAGAGGTCCAGAGAGGGGGAAGTTTCAGGGTCCTCTAAATTCCTGCTTCCAACCATTTCATCATCTGACCCATTTTATCACACCTCTCCCCGACCTATGTTTAGAAAAGTTTTGTGTATAAACAAGCTGTGTGTATTAAATAACGAGGGGGACAGATGTGGCTAAAACAGTTGGGCATCCGTCTCCCATGTGGAGGTACCTGGGTTCGATCCCCAGGACCTCCCAGTAAAATAAATAAATAAATAAATAAAAAATAAATAAATAACGAAACCATTTTCTTATGTTGTATTGATGACAAACACAGATAACTGCTAATTGATGTTTTGAGTCATCACAGGGACTGCAGCGTGATGCTTAGATTTACTTCATTCCAGATCAAAGCTAAGACTCTGAAAAATCGCTGACTCCCATTGATGAACATTTTTATTTGAAGCACCACAAGTGTGACTTTGGATAGACTCCTTCTCTTATGAAGGCTACAGTCATGTCATCTGTAAAATGACGGGGTGGATGGGATGGCTCTAAGGCCCAGATCTGATGATAGGTGAGTCCCTATGTTTCTTCTAGGTAGGCAAGAGAGGGAAAGATGCTGTCTACTTTTCAGTGGCTGGGTCAGTTCTGTCATCTAGGGGAACTGCACTATGTAGGAGCAGGGGTGAAAGTGGGGGTGAGGCTTCCAACAATAGGGGCATCACACCCCTGCAGTGTGCTGATGCTGATTCACAGAGAGACACATCCAGGACCTGTGTATGTGAGAGGCATCTATGAACATGGCAGGCAAGGGCACAGAGCAGAAGAGGGCTGGTCTTTCAGAGGAACATTATTTCACTTTTCTAAAAGTGAGAACTGACATTTACTGAGCATTTAGTATGTGCCAGGTACTATTGCAATTGCTTTACATGTATTAACTCATTTACTGATTTCAGCATTCTTATGAGGCAGGTACTGCATCATAAACCCTATTTTATAGATGAAGAAATGGAGGCACAGAGAGAGGAATTAACTTGCTGACAGTTATATAGCTAGTAATTAGAGTAGCTGGGATTAAAATTTAGGCAATCTCACTCTAGACTCCATGTTTTTAACCACTGCAAGTATCGCCTAAAACTGGGTGAGGCTTTGTTGAACCCTGACACTTTTCCGCAAACCTCAACACAGGATTCCTTGGGGTAATCAATTCAGAAATAGAATACTGTGGCTTAGACATAGTTCCATATGCATGGATTTTTACAATATATTCATCAATATACTCCTGATTCCCTTCAACATATCATCCACAATATCCAGTATACAACAAAAATTGACTAGACATCTGAAAAAGCAAGGAGACATGATTCATAATCAACAAACAAGCCCTGAGATGACACAGATGTTGGAATATAGGATTTTAAGACAGCTATTACACACATGTTTAAGAATTTAAAGTAAAAAGTGGACATGATGGATAAACATACGTAAAATCTCCATTTCCAGAAAAAAGGAAACTATAAAAAAGTACACTCTCTTTTGGGACTTCTTCACATCTTATTGGAATGAATTACAAAAGATAACAATTTGTCAGCTTACTTTTAAGAGACAGAAAAACTCAAAATCTTGTTCAACAATAGTCATGCTAAATCATTATCGACCGAGATAGATTATTTTAATTAATGAGTATGAACAAGAAAGGGTTAAAGAAAAATGAAGTATCCAAAAATGTATCTCTTCTCCAGTCCTTCTCAATTAAAAGCAAGTGTTTATTTTATATGAAAAATATTACAGATTACTGATCACAGGAACAATTTGTCAGTTGCACTGAGTAATTATTGTTCACATACTTTAATGTTATTTTACATTTATCTGATCTACTCCAGCTCTTTTTTGGTCACTATTTGCATGGAATACCTTTTTCCAACCTTTCACTTTTAACCTGGTTGTGTCCTTACATCTGAGGTGGGTCTCTTGTAGACAACATATAGATGGCTCATATTTTTTTATCCATTTTATCAGTCTATGTCTTTTGATTGGGAATTCAACCCATTAACATCCAGTGTTATTACTGTAAAGGCATTACTTACTGCATGCATTTTGTCCTTTGGCTCTCTGTTGTCATATCATTTTATTGCTTGTCTTCTTATCCTTTAGTTTACTCTTCCTAATAATCTTCATTTCTAAACTCTTCTCCAAATCTCTCACCCTTGTTTTTTCCTTTCAGGCTGCAGCACCCCGTTTAGTATCTCTTGTAAATCTGGTCTTTTGGTAACATATTCCATCAGTATTTGTTTGTCTGTGAAGACTAAACTCACCCTCATTTTTGAAGGATAGCTTTGCTGGATACAGAATTCTTGGGCTAAATGGAAATTAAATAACTAAACCAATAATTTCTTTCATTCTTAGAGATTATTATTATGTCCAATAGTTAGAGCTATAATATAAAAATTAGAATTATGTTATAATACTTTCTATTATATTTGAATTGTTATTTACATTTATAAATGTTTGTTGTTATGCTATCTACTTTTTATAATTGATTATATTAACTCTAATCTGGCCTTACACTCTCTTCTTTTTCTTTATTTTAATTTTTCTACTTTTCTGCTTGCACTGTTTTAAAATTTATAATTTCTTTCAATCTGTTTTTCTATTTATTTTACAACTTTACAATAAAGGACTTTTTAACAGCTTAAAAAAAAAAGCCATTGATTATACACTTTAAATAGATCATATGGTATGTGAATATATCTCAATAAAACTGCTTCGTAAACAAATAAATAATTGTGTAAGAACAGCCTGAAATAACAGTGGGGGAAACAGAGAGATGAGAGGTGAGGAATTTTCTTGTTTGTCTGTTTTTTGTTTATTTTTATTACTTTTGAAACAATGTAAATGCTTTAATAATGATTGAAGTTGTGAATGCACAAGTGTGTGATTATACCAAGTGCCATTGATTATACACTTTGAATGAATTGTAATGTATGCTTTATTAATATCTATCAATAAAATTGATTTGTTGAAAAAAAAAAGTACAATCTCTAAGATGAAAATTCACCAGATGGGTTTAATAGTGTATTAGAAACTGTATAAAATAAAATAAAAAAGAAAGTGTTAGTGAACTGGAAGAAGGAATAATAGAAATTATCCAATCCAAAGAGTAGAAAGAAAAAATATTTCAACATTAAACAGAACAAAAAATTGTTGAAAGAAATTAAATAAGACTGAAATAAATAGAAAGATATTTCATGTTCATGGATCAGAAGACTTGATATTGCTAAGACGGCACCACTTCTCAAATTGATCTACACATTCAATAGTCTCTATCAAAATCCCAGCTGGCTTCTTTTTAGAAATTGGCAAGCTGATCCTAAAATTCATATGGAAATTCAAGGAACCCAGAATAGCCAAAACAATCTTGAAAAAGAAAAACCAAGTTGGAGAACTCACACTTCCTGATTTCAAAATTTACTACAAAACTACTGTAATCAAGACAGTGTGGCACTGGCATAGTGAATTTCTGGATTCTCAATTTGATTAATGAAATCAAGTTGAGAGTCTAGAAATTGACCCTCACGTTTAGTCAATTGATTTTCAACAGGGTGTCAAGACAAATCAATGGGGGGAAAGCATAATCTTTTCAACAAATGATGCTAGGAAAACTGGATATTCACATGCAAAAAAGTTAATTTGGACTCCTACCTCATACCACATACAAAAATTAACTCAAAATGGATCTTAGAAGAAAATAGGAGAATAAATCTTTGTGACCTTGGATCAGGCAAAAACATTTTAGATATGACACCAAAAGCACAAGCAACTAAAGAAAAAAATAGGTAAATTGGACTTCATCAAAATTAAAAATTTTTGTGCTTCAAAGGACAACAATCAAGAAAGTGAAAGACAACCCACAGAATGGAAGAAAATTTCTCCAAATCATATATCTGATAAAGAACATATATCTAGAATAAACAAAGAACTATTATAATTCAAAAATAAAAAGTTTAAAAATGGGCAAAGAATCTGAATAGATATTTTTTTCCAAAGATGTCCAAATGGCCATTAAATACATAAGAGATGATCATCATTAGCCATCAGGGAAATGAAAATCAAAACCACTATGAGAGAAGCGGATATGACTCAAGTGATTGGGCTCCCATCTACCATATGGGGGGTCCTGGGTTCAGTTCCCAGGGCCTCCTGGTGAAGGCGAAGCTGGCCCACGCCTCGGACAGCTGGACCACGTCGCAAACTGATGTAACAAAAAAGAGACACAGAAGAAAGACAATGAGAGACACAATAAACCAGGGAGCTGAGGTGGCTCAAGCAATTGGGTGCCTCTCTCCCACATCAGATGTCCCAGGATCGATTCCCAGTGCCTCCTAAAGAGAAAATGAGAAGACAAGACAAGCACATACAGAAGAATGCTCAGCAAATGGACACAGAGAGCAGACAGCAAGCGCAGGTGGCAGGTGGAGGGGGGGGGATAAATAAAATAAAATAAATCTTTAAAAAAAAAAACACTATGAAACACCACTTCACACATACTATCATGGCTATAAAACAAAACAAAACTAAACAAACAAACAAAAAAAACAGATAAGTTTTAGTGAGGATGTAGGGAAATTGGAACACTGACATGCTGTTGGTGGGAATGTAGTCACTTTGGAAAACAGATTATTAGTTCCTCAAAATGTTAAACATAAAGTTGCCATATGACACAAGAACCTCATTCATAGGGATATACTCAATAGAAATGAAAACAAATGTTCACACAAAAACTTGTACACAAATGTTCATAGCAGCAGTAATCATAATAGCCAAAAATGATGGTGGTTGAATTGATGAATGCACAACTATGTGATTGTACCAAATGCCATTGATTGTACAGTTTGAATGGATTGTATGCTTTGTTAATGTGTATCAATAAAACTGATTTTAAAAAATAGCCAAAAATGGAAACAAACCAAATGTTCATCCATCAACTGATGAATAAAATGTGTTATATCCATATAATGGAGTCTATGGAAAATCCATTTGACAACAAAAAGGAATGAAGCACTGACACATGTTACAATGTGGATGAACCTTGAAAATATGATGCTAAGTGAAATAAGCCAGTCAACAAAAGGCCATATGTTATATGATTCCATATCTGAGCTGTCCAGAATAGGCAAAACTATAGAGACAGAAAGGGAATTAGTATTTGCCTAGGGCTGGGGAAGGGTAAGATTGGGGGGAAATGGGGAGTGATAGCTAATAGGCATGGGGCTTCTTTTTGATGAAAATGTTCTAAAATTGTTTATGCTGATGGTTGTATAACTCTGTGGATATCCTAGAAACCACTGAATTGTATACTTTAAATATGTTAATTGTATAACATGTGAATTAAATCTCAATAAAGCTATTATATTTTAAAAAGCAAATAGAGTTTCAGTGGCCTAAGGCACAATATTAAATGGTCTAACATACATATAATTGGAGTCCCAGAGAAGTGGAAGGAGAGAATGGGGTGGAAAAAATATTTGAAGAAATAATAGCAATTTTTTTTTTCAAATCTGGTAAATAACATCAACTTACATATGAAGAGCAGGGAACCCAAGCCAGAGAATTACAAAGAAACCAACACTTAAATATATTATAATCAAACTCCTGAAAATCAAAGATAAAGGAGAATATCTTAAAAATCAACCTGGGAGTGGAGGTGGCTCTAGTGATTGGGTGCCTCCCTCCCACATGGGAGGTCCCAGGTTTGGTTCCCAGTGCCTCCTAAAAAGAAGATGAAAAGAGAGCAGACAGTGAGTGCGAAACAATGAGGGGGAAGGAAGAAAAATAAATTAATTAATTAAATTAAAAATTTTTAAAACTCAACCAAAGAAAAAAGACACATTGAATACATGGGAACAATAATAGAAATTATGTCTGATTTTAATCAGAAACAATGGAGACTAAAAGACAATGGACAATATATTTCAAAGAACTAAAATAAGTAAATGGCCACGCCCAGAATTCTATATCCAATGAAAATATCATTCAAAAAAAGGGTGAAATAAAGACATGTTCATTCAAATGAAAGCTGAGAAGATTTGTCACCAACCAACTGCCGTGGTGGTTGAAAATCATCTCTGCAAATTCTTTAATACTACTCCCATCAGTAGGTGTTATTTAATTCTCCTCTCCCTGAACATGGGCTAGTCTTAATGGCCGGCTCCTAGCAAATACAATGTAGTAGAAGTGACACTGTGGTATCATAAAAGATGACCAAGTTTCCATATGAATCTCAGGCCACATGCTTTTTGGATACCTGACCACCATGTAAAATGTCTGACTACCTTGAAGCCACCCTGTTGGAGACCATCTGGACACAGAGAAATAGAGAGAAATGCATGAGGAGTCCCAGCTGTTACAAGTCCCAGTGTTTGAATCTTCCCACCCCAGGCACCAAACAGGTGAGTGAAGAAGCCTTTGAGATAAGCCCATCCCCAGCCACCAGCTATCATGCCATAAGGATACTCAGGCAGCCTATGGAGAGGTCTATTGTCAATGAACTCAGGTCTCTGGTCAACAGCCAGTGTGGTGTGCTGAAAAATGTCCCCCCAAAATATTCATATCCTATTCTCTGGAATCTGTGAATATTACTTTATATGGCAAAATTTTAAAAAGAAAGGACTTTGTAGATGGGATTAAGTCAAGAATCTTGAGATGGGAAGGGTATCCTGTATTATCTGGGTAGACTCTGAATGCAATCACATTTCCTTACAAAAGGGAGGCAGAAGGAGATTTGACATGCACACAGAAGAGGAGAAGTCAATGTGATCATGGAAACAGATTGAAGTGATGCAGTCATAAGCCAAGGGATGCTGGCAGCCACCAGAAGCTAGAAGAGGCAAGAAACAGATTCTCTCTTACAGCCTCCAGGGGGTGTGGAGTCCTGTCTATATCTTGATTTCAGCCCAGTGAAATTGACTTCAGACTTATGACCACCAGAACTGTGAGAAAATAGATTTCTGTTGTTTTAAGCCACCAAGTTTGTGGTAATTTGTAACAGCAGCAATAGAAAACTAATATAGCCAGCTAGGAACAGAGACCTGCCAACAACCACATGAGTGATCTTGGAAGCAGATCCTCCAACTTCAGATGACTTCCATCTGGCTGATACCTTGACTGTAACCTAATGAGAGACCCTGAGCCAGAACCACCTACTAAACTTCTCCTGAATTTGTGACCCAAAAAACCATGAGTGATAAATGATTGTTGTTGGTTTAAAGCAGTAAATTTTGTTATTTGTTATGCAGCAATAGATAACCAGAGCACCTTCATTATAAAAAAAAAAAAAAAATGCTACAGGAGTTTATTCAGGCTGAAAGGAATTGTGCCATATGGAAACTTGGATCTATAAAAAGGAATGAAGATCACTGGAAATGCTAAATATATCAGGAAAAATGCAAGGATGTCCACTCTTACCACTTCTATTCAACAAGATCAATATTGAAAATCAATTGTATTTCTATATGTTAGCAACAAATAATTGGAAAATTAAATTTAAAAGTTCAATGTACATAGCATCAAAAACAAAACATTCTTAGGAACAAATTTAAGAAAAAATGTAGACGACATCTACCCTGAAAAATACAAAATACAGCTGAGATAAATCAAAGAACTAAATAAATGGAAATATATACCATGTTCATGAATCAGAAGATTCTCCCCAATTTGAAATATAGAGTCAATTCAATCCTAATCAAAATGCCAACAGTCTTTTTTGTAGAAATTGACAAGATGATTCTGAAATTTACATGGAAAGGACCTTACTTTAGAAAACTATTATTATACAACAACTATCCTAAAACACAGTGACTTTTTTTCTTTCAGAGTAGGCAATTTTTATTGACAGGTATTAAGAGTGCAAAATGGTAATAGATTTAGAGGGAGGGAAAAGGAGTTGGGACATGATGGCCCTCCCCTCAAGTGAGGGACTTGTGACCAGGCCAGTGGAGCTCAGCACCCTCTAAAGAACAATCTCACAGGCTGGAGGGCTTCTTGTCACACAGGGGAAGGGGCACGGGCCATGCCCTGCCCCAGCCTGGCTCCTGTCCACCATACACAGAGGCCCTTCAAAAGGAAAACTTCACAGCTTGGAAGAGTGGTGTTAGGGGAATGGGCTAAACTTAACCCTCCTCAAACCCAGTTATCTGCCTCATGCCTCAGTTTCCCTTCTCCCAGTGATGAGCCAGGTAGAGTGGTCCCCAAATGTTAATCCCCATAACATTTTAGCCAAATGTATGGGATACAGGCCCTCAGAGGCTGCTGGTATCATGGTGTGCTGACCCTAGCCAAAAAGACCTTTTCTAGGCCATGGAAATCAACCCAAGATGCAGGGCAACACAGTGACTTTTTAAAAAACATTTATTATCTCACAGTTTCTGTGGGTTAATATTATAGTTGTGGCTTATCTGAATGCCTCTGACTCAAGGTCTCTCATGAAGTTGTTGTTAGACTGCTGACCAGGGCTGCAGACTCATCTAAAGGCTCAACTGGGGATGACTCACTTCCAAGCTCACTCATTGGTTGTTGGCAGACTCAGTGCCTTGAAGGCTGTTATACTTGAGGGCCTAGGCTCCTCACTGGCTGTTGGCCAGAGGCATCCCACAGTGCCTTGCCACCTGGGCCTCTCCACAGAGAGCTTACAACATGGCAGCTGGCTTCCCTCAGAGCAACCAAAATGAAAGCCAGTCATTTTGTAACCTAATCTTTGGAGCAAAACCCATCACTTTTGCTATATTCTACTTATTAAAAATGAATCAGAAATACAGGTCTAGCCCACACTCAAGACAGGGATTACACAAGAGAGTGAGTCGCAGGAGGCAAGAATCATTGAGGGGCATGTTAGAGGCTGCCTACCACACCTAGGATAGCCAAATAAGCTTGGGGGAAGAAATAAAGAGCAAAGTCAGAGTACCAACACTACCTGAAATCAAGACACAGTAGAGTTCCGGGAAAATGGCATTGATGTAGGGGGCCTTTGACAAGATCACTTGATTAAATCGCTTTAGGGCTTTTGATTGGATTACATCAGTGAGGCAAGACCCACGTTAGGTCTCTGCCCTCTTGCTGGGTCTTAAATAAACTGAGAACACTCAGGGAGAGAGAGAGAGACTACACACAGAAAAGGGAGCTCTGCCATTTTGACCTTGCCATGTGAGAGAGGACTGCAGAAGGACACCTATAGCTGTAGAAGGTCAGAGAAACCCCAGAGGCTCAAGGAGAGGAGACCCAGGGAGAGATGCCTGATTGCCCATAGCTGCGCTCTAGGAGAAAGGAGAGCGAGACCAGCAGAGCCACCATCTTGCCTCACCACATGGCAGGACTCCAGCATCTGCCAGCAGGACTCCAGGATCTGACTTTTGGTGAGAAAGCATCTCTGATGATGCCTTGATTTGGACATTTTTGCAGCCTCAAAACTGTAAGCTTTTTACCCTAAATAAATCTCCTTTATAAAAGCCGAAAAAAAAAAAAGACATAGTAGAAAGCTACAATAATGAGGACAGCAAGGATTGACATAAAGATAGAAAAATAGCTCAGTAGAAGAAGGTCCAAATATTTATGGTCAATTGATTTTTGACAAAGGAGTCAGGGAAATTTAAAGTAGGAAAAAAAAAAGAAAATATTTTCAACAAATGACACTGGACCAACTAGATAAATATATGGGAAAAATGAAAATTGACCTTTATACTTTACAAAGGATTAATTTGAGATGGATCATAGACCTCAACATAAAAACTAAAACTATAAATCTTCTAGTGGAACACATAGGAAAATATCTTTAAGACCTTGGACTAGGCAAAGATTTCTTAGAGAAGACATAATAGCAGTAACCATAAAAGTGAAAATTTGATAAGTTAAACTTTATCAAATTAAAAATATTTGCTTATCAAAAGACATCATTAAGGGGAGCAGATGTGGCTCAAGTGGTTGAGCGCCTGCTTCCCAAGTGGGAGGTCCTGGGTTCAGTTCCCAGTACCTTCTATTTATTTATTTATTTATTTATTTATTCATTTATCCCCCCCTTGCTGCTTGTGCTCTCTGGGCCATATGGTAAACGGGAGCCCTACTGATTGAGCCACAGCCGCTTCCCCCAGTGCCTTCTAAAACACCAGGCAAACAAGCGAAGGACCCAACTAGAGAAAGCCGACATGGCTCGGTGGTTAAGTGCCAGCTTCCCACTGACGAGGTCCTGGGTTCAATCCCCGGCCCTGATATCTCAAAAAAATTTAAAAAGACACCGTTAAGAAAATGAAGACAATCCACAAACTGGGAGAAAATACTTGCAATGCATGTATCTGACAAAGAACTTAAATCCAGAATATACAAAGGGTTCCTACAAATCAGTAACAAAAGGATAAAGAATCTAGTTATAAAATGAGTTAAGATTAAAATAGGCTCTTCACAAAAGGAGATATAGAAATGACCAATAAGCATATGAAAAGATGCTCAACAACATTGATCATTAGGGAAATACAAATTAAAACCATAATGAGATACCACTATTTACCTACTAGAATGGGCTAAAATAACAAAGACTAACAATATCTAGTGTTGACAAAGATGTAGAACAACAGAAAGTGCTAGTGGGATTTTAAATGCTAGGACCACTTTGGAAATCTTCTGAAAGTTTCTTTAAATATATATCAATCCTTTGACCCAGCAATTCTATTCCTAGGCATTTACCTAAAAAAATAAGGTCGTATGTTCACAGAAAGCCTTATTCAAGAATGCTTCTGGGGGACGGATGTGGCTCAAATGGTTGGGCATCCATCTCCCATATGGAGGGACCTGGGTTCAATACCCAGGACCTCCCGGTAAAAAAAAAAAGAATGCTTCATAGAAGCTTTGTTCATAAAAGCCCCAAACTGGAAACAACCCAAACATCTATCAAGAGAATGGATAAACAAAGTGTGGTACAGCCATACTATGGAATTCTATTCAACAGTACGAAAGAATGAACTACTGAAACACTTAACGACTTGGATGAATCTCACAAACATAATGATGAATGAAAGAAGCCAGGTGCAAAAAAAGTACATACTGTATGAATTCCATTTATATAGTGGTTAAGAACCAGCAGATCTGTGGCTGTCTAAAACAGTGGTTGCTTGGGAGGGGTGGGGGTGGAGACCGGCATTGACTGGAAGGAGTCACAGAAGAACTTTCTGGAGTGATAAAAATGTTCTATATTTTGCTGATTACATGGGTGTATACATTTGTCAAAAGCCATCAGATTATACTCTTAATATCTGTGCATTTCACTATATGAAAATCTTGCCCCCATTAATTAAAAAAAAAGACAAGCAACCTATTACATTCCAACATAAATTCTGCAAATGTAAATTCTTATTTTACAGCTTCTTAGGGGAAGAGTCTGTGCTAGACCTGGATGACCTTCACATGGAATCTTTATAGTTTCCAAAGCACCTCTCTAGCGTTGAACACAAGTGTTTCTCAGTCTCCCTTGCACAGGGCCAGGGCTGTCTGGAGAAGAGGGGGCAAAGCCAAGACCCAGGGGTCTCTCCTAGGACCCATTGTGAGATAGGGCTTTCTCCTGCCACCATTGTCCCTAGATGGAACAGCATCTTTTGTTGGGGATGGAGAGGTAGATAGTGAGTTCCCCGCCCTTGGAGGTATTCAAGTCAGAGGAGATTGATGATATGTGGATGTTGGGACAGAGTGGACTTCGTAGCCTAAAAAGACCACTTGGACTTAGAGTCTATTATTTAGGGACTTGCCTGGTGAGTCAGCTCCAGACTCGGTGTCCTGATTCCAGGCCAGCTCCGGATCTGCTGCCCCTGGCTAACAACCCAGCAGCCCCTGCAAGGAACCAGGGCTGGACTTGGCTGGCCTGTGTCCTGAAGGCATCCATATCTGTAATCAGATGTCTGGGATCAAGCTGTGGGGAAGAATCCCAGAGCTAGAAGGCCCTGAATAGTTCATATTCCTAAGGACACCTGACTCTTTTCCGAAGCATTTACATTATGATTGGTCTTCCTAGACTTGCACTCTCCAAAGGTGGGGAGCTCACTCTTTCTTGGAAAGCTTTGTCAGTGGGAAGGGCCTTTCTCACTGAGCTGGCAGCAGCCTCCTGTGTCTGCCCCACAGTACTGCTCTGAGGGACCCCTTCTCTGCAGTCCTTCTCTGGACGGGCTGTGCTGGAAGAGGCAGCTGGGAACCTGGGGTGACTGCAGTTGATTCAGAGCTTCATGTCCTTCCCTGGCCCAACTCAACCCTGCGGGGTCCCATCTCCTTGCCACTTGCCTCCAGCTCACTCCCAATCCAGCCTGTACTCACCACTGCCAGAGTCATCTCCCTAACACCAGGCTCTCCCCTGGCTTCTATGGCTTCCACACCCCCCTCTGGGCTCTCCTTTGCCTTCTCTGCCCCATCTGTCCACATGCCTGGCCACACTGGCCTAACCAGATCCAGGAGCTACCCTGGCTCCAACCTAACCAGTCTGATGGCCACATGTAACTCCCACAACCACACCTGTGGTCAGCACGGTGTCCCTGGCCTGCCATCACAGAATGGCCGAGCCCCTTCTCCAGCTCCTTCTCCAACTCCTTCCAAGCCCCTCCTCCAACCTGGGGCTCTTCAGCCTCAGGGAGGCTGGTGTCTTTACTGGACAGAGGGCATAATAGGGGCAGAGTCCAGACCCAGCTCAGGCCTGCCCCTGGGTATGCTCCATGGGTGCCCCTGATGGGTGGCATGAACCACAGCTGCAGCCCGTAAGGGCACACAACACAAGCCACCAGACCAGGGCCAGACCATCTCGGACCCAGTGGGTTACACCTCTCCTGGCTCTGGCTGGGCTCCTTCCCTTCCAGATACACAGTCCATGCCACTCGGCTCCAGTCCTGCAACTCGTGTGGCACAAAAGGAAATTCATGGGGAATCCATGTGGGTCAGGCCAGGGTGCAAACCCGCCTCTAGCTCTCAACCTCCCTGCTGCTGCCCCTCTCTGCAACACTGGAGGGGGAGGGACGGGGAGGTTAAAGGCCTTATCAGGCTACTGGAGGAATGCAGGCCTACCCTACCCCAGAAGCAGCCACCCATGGCCACCAGGCCAGGCAGATGGGTGGGTCTGGGATGGAGCCCTTCCCTCCTGGGCTTGGCCTGAAGAGGCAGAGAAGTGGAGAGGGGGCATCACAGCAGGAACGTTTAACAAGGGCTCAACGTTCTCTCCTCACAGTTACTCTGCAAGGCAGATAGAGCAGGTATTATCATCCCTATTTAACAGATGGGGAAACTGAGGCTCAGAGAGGGTGACTGATGTGCCTGGGGTCACAGAGGAGGTCAGGAGCAGAGCTGGGCTGAAACCCAAGGCACAGGCCTCCCAGGCTGCAGCTGAGACAGTTCCTGGGGATGCAATGCCCATGACAGGTAACTGTTGTGCTTTTGAAAGCATCATCCTATGCACAAGCTGACATAATCCTCCCAAAGTTGCTCCAAAGTTAATGGGGGTCAAACATTATATTTTCATTTGCACAGAGGAGGATATTGAGGCTCAGAGAGGCTAAACAACTTGCCCAAAGTCACTCAGCAAGAAAGTATTGGAATTGGAATTTTAACTCAGGGTTTTCAACTCTTCTCCCCACCCCACCCCCAGGACAGGACTCCTCACCTATATAACCTTCCAGGAAGGAGGTGTGGTGGCCCTTCAGTGGTGTCCCCTAAGCAGGCCCATACTCTCCTCCCCAGCCCCCTGAGAGCCCAGATGCCCACCTCCTCCAGGATGTCCCAGGGGTGGCCAGGTTCTTGCTGGGCACACAGGACCCTCTGCCACCCCTTTTCACCACAGACCTGAGAGTTGGGCTTCAAAACACATTGGACTCCTGGCCTTGGCCCCCGCCTGGGTCCTGCCTCACTCTTTGGGGGAAGGAAGTTTGAGAACCATCTTGTTCTTATTTTCACAGGCTACGCTTTTGGAACATGCCTGTGAGTGTCTCGTGGGGGAGAGGGAGCCTTGACACCCCCGCTCCTGGAGCCCTTGATCCCAGGGAGGGGAGGAGGGAGCAGGACAACTAGGCCCCAGGGTAGATGCAGCCTACAGGGCTGGGTGTGGGAGTGCTGGCCATTTACCTCCAGGGCCTCTTATCCCCCAGGAGGAATCAGCCCCTGTGTGCCTGACCCCTGTCCAGGGAGGGGGCTGGCCTCATGCTCTCTGAGGCCTTGCAGGTGAGGGGCCCTTGCTTCTGGGAAGACAGGAGTCCACTCTGGCTTAGCAGGCTTCTCAGGAGACCCAGGCCAGGGCCCAGGCCCACAGCCCTTGGAGAGCCTGTGGGCCTCTGAGGTACATTCTCATTTACTGTTTCTCTGGGCCATCCCTCCTGCCTTAGAACCCCCCCACCAGAGCGGTGGCCATACACTCCTTAGCTCAAACACTGGCCATTTCTTTCCATTACTGCAGAGAGTTCAGACCCCAGCATTTATCCCTGTCCTTCTCACTTTTGTCCTCCAGCCACCTAGACCTCTCCCACCCATGAATTTCCTTGTGACTTTACATCTTCTTACCATTGCTAATGCCACTCCCTCTTTCCAGAATGCTCTTCTCCTTGCTATCAGTGGCCTCCTGGTCATCCAAGGTCTGTCTCAAACAACCACTAGCCATAAGTCCTCCCCTCTGACCCCTCCCCCGGGCTTGGTCTGTGCCCCTCCTCAACATGGATCACAGATGTCTGGGCTCTGGAGTTTTTGGGGTCTATCTTCTCCCTGCTGCCTGGCCTGAGAGTCCCCAGGACTGGGATGGGGTCCCCATCTTCTCAAGATCCCCAACTTCTTAGATAGATGGGGCCTGGCCAGAGTGGGCATCGGTGAACGCTGGATGAATTGAATTGACTTTCTACGAATCAGAGGGCTGTAGAATAAACACAGTTGAAGGAGTTTAGGAAACCTCCAACCCCTGCCCACATGTAAAGACAGGGCAATTGCAGCCCAGAGAGGGGTAGGGACTTGCCAAGGTCACACAGCAAGCAGGAACTAGAACCTCTCACCACATATGCTATAGGCCCCAATGGGGAAAACTCTTATTGACTGGAAGTTCCTTCCTCCATCCAACAGTAGCACCCAGCTCATGCCCCTGGGATGCCCCTTTTCGGTTGAGACCTTCTTGGCAGGCAGGGGAGCAGATTAAGCAGTGCTGATTCCATCTTAGAAATCATCTGGACCCTTCCCTTCACTTCCCAGGGAGGGAAACAGCTTGCCCAGTTTCACACAGCAGAATGCAGGGCAGAACTTGGCCCATAGGCTCAGTGTACAGAAAACCTGAGCGCCAGCTTACCTGGTGCCCAAGTTTTCTTGGGTGGTCCCCGAGCTCGCATCCTGCCTGCTCTCCTGCAGGGCCTCTCCGCTGTCCGGCATGCTGGGGTCCCTGGGGGGGGCAGCTGAATCCAGCTCCAGAACTGCGAGGCATCTGCCGTGGGCATCTGCCGAAGAGAGCTTGGCCTCCCACTGCCCAGCCAGGAGAGGCTGGCCTTGACTGGACAGTGGGGCGGGCATGGGGTGGGGGCGGAGGGAGGCGGCGACTCTAGTGGCCCAAAGAGGCCCATTTCCTCTCTATTTTTAGAAGCTCAGAACACTCCTCAGCGGTGAAGTTGCTCAGTATTAAAACTTTCCTTTTCTTTGTGGTTTTGTTTTGCTCAAGATGAGGAGAATTTCAATGAAGCCAGTGTTCTTTTTTATGCAAATCCGCTCCGGATCTCCCAGGAGGTCTGGCCAATGGGCTGAGGACCTCTGGGCCCCCAGAAAACCTCCCAACTGGCTTTAAAAGGCCACGTTGGGGCAAAAGGGTTTCTCAGCCCAAGTGCGGACCCAGAGCCTGAGATGGCAACTAACCCTGCCTGCCCGCACTGCAACCTGGACTCGCTGCAGCTGAACGCAGCCTGGGAAGAGATTTCACCCATTCAGTCCATCTCCCCCCAGACCTGTGCTGGAGGCTAGAGACCCAAGGAGAAGGTATTCATGGCTCCTGCCCTCTGGGAGCCACAGTCTGGAGGAAGGAAAGAGATATCTCCAACACTGAAGACTATTATATAGTTGAAGCATTCATTCGTACCAAATCAGACTTGATCGAGAGGACTTAGGAATGAGGCCATCCTGGGGCATGTGGTATAAGCATGGATCTGTTCCTTCAGCCACAGGAAAGAAGTCTTAATGGTGGGGTTTCAGGCATCCATAAACAGATGTGGAAAATTGGTGCAGGGCAAGGAAAACAGGGAGCTTTCTCTGAATACCACCAATCTCCCCTCTAAGGCTAATTCTGTACAGGAGGCCTTAGTAGGGATTCCTGCGAGATGTCCCCCAAAGGGGGTAGTGGGTCCAGCTGGGTCACAGGTAAAGCTGTCCTAACTGTAGTGAAGGCAGGTGGCTGAGAAAGAGCAGGGCTGTTTGCAAGCAAATTCAGGACATGGGCTGCTGGACCCTGAATGCTAACTCCCTAATACTGTTGAAGATACATTGGACAGGAGGCCTGGGGTCTGCTATGACACCTGGATCTTCCTCCGACTCCCTTCCTTGTGGCATTGGACATATCCCTGGCCTTCTTTGGGCCTCGGTTTAACTGTTTGGATCATGACAGTGTTTGGCCTGGTGGCCAGCCAAGATGACCGCCAGTTCCAACTGGACATGAGAAGCTGTTGGGGAGAGTGGAGCCTGTGGGCAGATTGGATATGCTGCATGGAATATCGTTGTGAGTGATACGCCCTCACCCAAGGGGAAATGGAACCAGAGGAAAAAAGATGTCTTGGCTTCTAAGTTTAAAAGCCTTTGTTCAAGAACAGTCAAGAACCACAGAAACAGTGGAAAACTCCAAGCTTTGAGTGACACAGACCTGGATTCAGCTCCTGCCTCTTCTGCTTATGAGTTGGGTGACCTTGGGCATGGGACCCCCCCCTTTGAGCTGAGCATTGTCATAGCGTAGGTGGGTTAGCAAGTCCCACATCTTAGGGTAGTTGATGAGAAATGAACGAGACAATCAGGAACATGTCCAACCTGGAACCAGCAGCCAGTCAAAGCTGCCCTGTGGCACTGTTGAACCGTGTGGCAATAACCTGTTTTTTTGCATATTTCTCTGCCTCCTTTTCTCTCCTTGGCACCCTGTGGGGACCATGTTCCTTCCCCCTTGGCCACACTGAGACAGAAGCAAAGAATCCCAGAAAGTGCTGACCTAGGACAAGTTGATGCAAATGCATGTGCAGAGTCAGTTTTCCCTCTCTTGGAGATAGATATGACCATGCTTGGTGTACTGGAAATTTTTAAACATAGTAACACTGATGGAAGTTCCTAAGGCCCACAAAACCTGCTTAAAACAATACCCCGGATATGCATCCGTGCCTGGCCCATCACGCCACCATGGAGATGGCAAAACCCACCCCTAGCAAAGATTAACCCAGACCCCCTTGACGCCGATGCTAATCGCAAAAATTAGCTTCTGTAATGTTGCTTGCTTGCTCTGCTGAATATGGACAATTGAAGCTGCCCCTCACCCTTTCTGGCGCAAGAAACTAATGCTTTGTTTTAATCAACTAATCTGATATCTGAACACAAAGAAAAGTTGCTTTATCATGCTGACCCTGCTAAAATTCCCTATAAAAACCCACCGCGGGAAGCCGGGGGTCGCTTCTCTCCATACTGCTGGAGGAGGCCCTGGCCGGCCAGAAATAAAGGTTCCTCTCCTAAACACATTGTCTGGGTGCTGAGTTTCTCTCTGGATGAAGTGTCCCACTTCATTGGGAAAGAAGAAAGAAGGTGGGATGAGAATCAAAAGGGAGAGTGAGGACATGAGGAAACGGGGAGGAGGAGTCTGGAAAGGACTTCGAGGATGGCACGTGGTAAGGGTGGGGCCCCCACCCTCCATCAGCTGTGGACAATGACTTCAAAGCCCTGGACCCCACAAACTACCCTGAACAGAGCCAAGTCTTGGACCCCCTAAGCAGGGATGAGGCCATCAAGATGCAGTATTACGGAAGTCTGAGAGCACTTGGCTCCTCTGCCAGAATCTTCCCACAACTTCTCTACTCAGAATAAAAGTCAAAGTCCTTATGCGGGATCCACAAGGTCCCATGTGATCTGGCCCTCACATTATGTCAGATCTCACCTCCTACAGCTCCCCCCCTCACTTGCCACCCTGGCCTACTTACAGTTCCTCAACCAAGCCAGGCCCTCTCCTGCCTGGCTTACACTTCCCCCATCAGGTGATTCTCTCCTTCACCTCCTTCAGTCGACTCAGCTGCCACCTTCCCAGTGAGGGCGCCCGACCACCCAATCTAAAACCACGCCCCCGACTCAACCAACTCTCTGCTTCTTTTTCTCCATTTCACTTACCATCCTCTGATTCTAATACACTGTGTGTTTTATCATTTATTCATCTGTGCACCAGAATGCATGCTTCTTGAAGGCAGGGCTTTCTGTCTGTTTTGTTCCCTTTATCCGCAGCCTCCCAAACAGTGCCTGGCATAGAAGAGGTGCTTGGTAAGTATTTGGAAAGCAGTGCAACTGTAGGCTCCGACCACTGTAACTGAAGAAATAGCTCCTTTTGGATGTAGCTCCTGGATGTCTCCAGGGGGGGAAAAAAAAAAAAAAAAAGAGGAACTCTGCATAATGGGCAGTATAATGGAGATGATGACTCAACCTGAAGATATCCTGAAAGTAATAAGGAAAAAAAAAAAAGTGGTTGGAAACACCAAGAAAAACAACTTGCAAAAAGAGGGCATGGTGCAAATTTTTTTTTTTTTTTTTTTTTTTTTTAAGATTTTTATTTATTTATTCATTTAACCCCCCCCACCCTTGCTGCTTGTGCTCGCTGGGTCAGCTAAGGTGCAAATTTGAAGCAAACAAACCTGTGGCGTGATTGTAAAGTTTAAGAAAACAGAGTCCACATGTCCTCAATACCAGGCAAGTTGTTTTCTTTGGCACTGGCCTACACAGAAGGATATATCTTCATAGAGCCCTGCTTGGCTCAGCAGTAGGTAGTATTTACTGATGTGACAAAGTAATTTCTGTGCTCACTGGTTTTCAACTTTGAGGATCAAGACTACTGTTTCCCAATTAACTTCTTAACTACCTTCCTGATTTTTGCTATAGCTGCATACCTCTGCTATTATACATTATTTATTACTTTTTTTCACCTCAACTCAGTTTTTTTGTTTTGTTTTGTTTGAGGTACCAGGGCCCGGGGACCCCGGACCTCGTATATGGGGGCAGCACTCAACCACTGAGCCACATTGGCTTCCCCAAATCAGCTTTCTCATTTGTCTTGCTTGTTGTTTGCTCCTGTCTTTTCAGGAGGCACCGGGAACCAAACCCAGGACCTCCCATGTGGGAGGTGGACACTCAACCACTTAAGCCACTTCTGCTCCCTCAACTCAGTTTTAAAATTCAAAAACCACCTGTAGCCTCATCCTAAGCAATTAGATTTGTGAAATCACAAATTCAGACTCATATTATATATATATTTTACATTACATATTATATTCCTTTACATTATAGTATATATTATGTATACAAACATATATTTCCTAATTATAAACTGTATGATTACATTGCACATATTACATACATGTTGCTTATATTGCATATTATTATATCTTATGTATATGTATTATTTATCTATGTACATACATATATATATTTCCTAATGCATGTTAAAATAATACAAATCTATTTTTTAAAATGTTTTTCCATGTACCACTTAAAATCTTTTATCATCGAACACCTTTGGAATCTATAAAGTTTGGAAACTTTAGAAAAATCTCAGAAAAGTTCATTTTGTTTTACAGTAAAGAATGTAAATGTTATCAATCTTAACAATGCCAAAGTAAAGGAACAGCCAACAGATGGTGGGTAGGAGCTAGGGTAGCTAAAATCCTCATCTGACATTGAGGGCAGTTGGGCTACGGTGGAAAGTTGATGGGACAAGATCTAGAGGTATAAGTATGCTGCTTAAAGACACAGAAGCAAATGACAATGCAAAGTTGGAATGATTGCCAAACATCAGAAAGAAGCAGGGAGGGAAGGTAAGTATAGTGAGCCAAGTCATTGTCCATAGATCTTGCTTATAGTTGATAAATCAAGATCTAGAGAGAGAAGCAAATAATTTAAAGCTGTGGAGCCACCTCAAGAAAGAGGTTTGGAGACAATGGGTGCCTCTGTATCTTTTTGGCATTAGCTCTCCTGGATTACTTGATTTGTTGCTAGGGGTATAAATATTACTTGGTACAGTTTTTTGGTGTTGTTTTTACTCTAAATATTGCATTCTGGGCCTCTGGGTTGAGGCCTCCCCATAGGGCCATGGGAACAACGGTCTCTGCTGACCCCTGCTGGCCACCTCACCTGCTGCCAGCCCAAGTCTCCCCAAAACAATTTGAACTTGCTCCCACAATTTCCATCCCCAGAAATTGCCTTCCTCAGTCCCCTATCCCCAGAACTCCCGAGCTAGTCACCCTAGTGTATCCTGGACATCAGGTCCCAAGGCCCATCTGAGAGCCCTGTGCACCTGAGAACGCTGGGCACCTGGGCTGGATTCGGATCCTCTGAGGTCCCTTTCCACATTGAAGGGGGAGGGGCTTGGTTCCCAGGATCAGAGCTGAGTTTCCTGCAACTCTAGAAAGAACCCAGCGATTTCTGAGCCCCAAAGTCCTCTCCCAGGTACTCAGAGTCCCAGACACTTAGGCCACCAGGGCAGAGTTTTCCTGTGAGCAGGAGCAGAAGAAGGTGGATGCCCAGAGGATTTGAACAAGTGGGGCAGGAAACAAGAAAGGCAGCAAACCCAGGTGCCCACCCAACCTCTAGAGAGGAAGCAGCTTCTTCTCTCACCTGGAGAGGTTTGGGTCTAGCTAGGGTCAGTACCTGGATCTGACTGTGTAAGGAAGCGGCTGAGCACATTGGCTTTGGACTAGCTGCATTACCCAGGCCAGGTCACCTCACCCCTCTGAGACTCAGTCTCCTCATGCATAAAGTGGGGACTCCTGGATGCCAGGTACAGAAAACCTAACTGTAACCAGCTCAGGCAATGAATGACTCGTGCAATCCAAAAATAGGGTTGAACAGGTAGATATGGGAGGGTGACCCTAACCACGCTTGTCTGATCTCCTTCCATCAGCCTCACTTTCTCACCCTAGACTGGTTCCCTCCCATGGAAACAGAGAAGGGAAGGAGACAGCAGTAAGTTCCCTTCCTTTCTCCCCTCAACAGAATGGTCCCAAACAGAGTACATGGTCTCTAGAGATTTCCTGTATGATGTAGCAATGAGCTATGTTTTCTTGTGAAATGGTGGGCAGCTCAGAAGTGCACTCACAACTTTGCATTTGCTTTCCTTCCTTTTCTGCCTCACTTCCTTCCCCCCTCCCCACTCTTGTACCCTGGGATTGTGTGCCCAACAAAACCTTAGGGCATGAGCTTTGCCTTGGGATCTGTTTTCTAGGAAACCTGGGATAAGACACCCACTTCAGATCTGTGTGACCTTGAATATTAACCTCTCTGTGCTTCAGTTTCCTCATCTGTAAAATGGGGGTCATAATAATTCCTATCTTATAGAGTTGTCGTGAGTTAAGTGCACAGAAAGCACTTAAAGCAGTGCATAGGCTCTCAGTAAAAGTGTTTGTTATTTTTATTACCCTGGGACCTGAGAAATCTCTTGGTGCTTGAACAGAGGCAGGTCATCAAGGGAAGTGACAAGGGTCTGGACCACTTTCTCCAGGGCTCTTGTCAGCATCACAGCCTCGGGGCTAAGGGTGCTTCTTGCTGCCCAGGTTGCATCCTTTGGCTGCCCCCAAAGACATGACAGTGCACTGAGGCTGAGGAAGGAACACTGGACTGGGTGTCAGCATGACCTGGGACTTCAAGAATCGGTCCGTTTGCTCACCTGTTTCTCAGGGTGGCAGTTGTGCAGAAGCTAAGGAAGCTTCAAAACTTCAATTCAATAAAAACCCATTGAGCACTTATTTACCCTAGTCTAGGTCTATAAATGTCAGACTGAGAAAGGCCTAGAGACCACTTCCTCCAGCCCACTGTCTTCAGTTTATTGATGAGAAAACTGAGGCCCAGAGAGAGGAAGTAACCTGACAAAGGTGAAGGAAAGGGCTTGTGGGACTGGACAGGGATGGAGGTGTGGATTGGGGGATATGCACAAGTCTCTCTGAGCCTAAGAGATGGCCTATGAGTACCTTCCTCTGGTAAAGACCCCCAATGTCAGGGAGCCCAGGGTCTGCTCCAAGTCCAGGGGGACTTCTCCAGCTTCTGCCTGGGCCAGCTGCATCTGCAGCCTGCCCAGGGGATGGCTGGGAATGAGGAGCCTGGATGACCAGGTCACGGTCTAAAAGTCCTGGCAAGCGGCCCAGGCAGCCAGGAGCCAGGGCAAAGGCAAGCTGGTGCAGGTCAGCCAAGCCCATAGGATCAGTTTCCCGCTTAACAGGGTAGGGGGAGCAGCATCTTCAGCAGAGCCGAGCCAGGCTGGGGCCCTCTCAGGTTCTAGCTGACTCTTTCTTCTCCCGCCCCCTGCTCCTTGAGGCCCTAGGTGGGAGAAAGTGAAGGGCCCAGAGCAGTTCACCCTCAGGTGTGAGTGACTGCTTCCTGGCCTGCTGGGGAGTTGTGCTGGGAGCCTGGCCATGCAGAACAAGGGACAGGAGGGAGGGTACCTGGTGCCAGCATGTGTCCAGTGCTGCGCCACGTAGTCACAGCCCAGGTTTCATGTGTGTCTCAAGACCGCCCTGCCAGAGATGTTATTATAACCCCCATCTTACAGAGAGGCCAGGACATGCCCCAGGTCTGGTTATGGGTAAGGACTAGAAACCAGGTGGGCTGACCTCTGACCCGGGCTGCCATCTCCAGTGCCAACAGCCTCACAAGCTACCCGGGGAGCTCAGGTGGCTCTGCAGCCACCGGGTGATGAGCGTGTGTGATGGTCATGCTGACCCAGGAAATGGGTCCCTGGGGGAGCAGTGGGAAGGTCTTCCCTGCTTGTTCACAAGGAGCCCAGCAGAACCCAAAGTGCAGGGCATAGTTACAGCTGAATGAACTGGCCTCTTCTGTCACATGGCCCAAGAGCTTTGATGTATTTTTTTTTTTTTTTTCCAAACAAGAATCGATCACTGAAACGGACCACTCTTTACTGGTAGGATTTCAGGCGCTCCATTCTTTATGGGGTCTCCCTTAGGCAGAACCCAGACAGGCTCCCCTTCCTGAGAATGCAGAAAGAAGCTCCAGGGGGATGGAGAGCCCCCACTCTGGCTGATTGGGAACAGGTGGGGTCTGCCTTGATCTTCTGCGTCACAGAAGAGCCGTCTCATCCCAGGGATGTTCTCAGCACCTCTAAGTGACTTCTCTTAGGGTCCTGGCATCGTTTGTAAAGAACATTCACACCGCAGGGCTAAGGGAGACTGAAGAAGGAGATGTAAAGGGATGGAGGGGTAGGTGGAGTCCTCAAGGTCCTCAAGGGGTGGGTCTAGATATGGGGTGGGTACCCTGCTGCCTCTCCCCACTCCAGGCTTCCCATGCTTTCCTCTTATGGGAAGCCTTCCCAGATGCTCGTACATTCTCCTATGTCCTCTGGTATATTCCACAGAGACCTCCTCTCTGCCACTGTCAGCTAACCTTCTGCTTCTGCTCAGCTTGGGACCACGGCACCTTGGCTCTCCCACTGGCTCTGAGGTCTGTTCTCATATTCAGCTAGATGAACTCAAATAAATGTGACCTCCAACGCACAGCAAGCACCTATGATTATGCCAGGTGGGCACTTTGGAGGTACAGGGATGATAACACTGGTCTACTATAAGAAGTTACAGCCCAGCCAATAAGGTGGCTTTAGACATCAATAGCAATTTGTCAAGCTTTTATTATGTACTAGGCTTTATGCACATTCTCATTTAATCCTCTTACAACAACCTTATAAAATCGCCACTATTATCATTATTTTTTTCTTATTTGTTTACAGCCGTTATTTGAACACAGATATTAACTTGCCCAAGGTCACACAGGCAGCAAATAAGAGAGCCAGGCTTTGAGCCCAAGCAGTGGCACTCATCAGAGCCATCAACAGAGTGTGGGACTCAGGAAGGGAAGCCACTCTCAACTGAGGGGTCAGGAGTGGCTTCCTGGTAAAGGTGACTTTTAAATGTGGCCTTGAAGTAGGGACTGGATTTGATTTATATTTTAAATTTATATTTTAATTTTAATTTAATTTAATTTAATTTAATTTAATTTTATATTATTTTATTTTATTTTATTTTTACCAGGAGGTCCTGGGGATCAAACCCGGGTCCCTCCAAATGGGAGACAGACACCCAACCATTTGAGCCACATCCATCCCCCGCAGGGACTGGATTTGGAGGCACTGAGTTTTAGGGGTGAAGATTCTAGGAACAGAGGCATTGGACGTAGAAAAGAGCAAGACATTTAGAGCAAGGATGAGCATGTGGGCATGGAGGGCCTGGAGGGAAATGCAGTTTGAGGCCCTGAAGGTAGGGCTAAGTGTTGGGGGTTGGTGGTCGGCAGAGTAATGGTCTCTGGAAATTTTCCCCATCCTAATACCTGAAACCTTTGAATGTGTTACTTGACATGGCAAAAGGGACTTTTCAGGTGTGATTAAGTTAAGGTTCTTGAGGTAGGGGAATGTGATGGTTAGGCCCCTGTGTCAGTTTGGCTGGGTTATATTGTCGTTGTTTGATCAAGCAAGCACTGGCCTAATTGTCATTGTAAGGATATTTCATGGACTTGAATCATTAGTATCTTGATTGCATCTCTGGTTGATGACATACACAATGAACTGAGGAGACTACCCTCAGCAATGAAAGATGTCTCATCCAATCAGTTGAAGGCCTCAAAAGGAGAAGTGATGATTTCAGCAGTCAGAAGAGAGAATTCCCATTTCTACTTCAGCCATCCAGCTTCTCCTGGGGAATTCATTGAAAACTTTCATCAGAGTTCACAGCTTGTAGCCTGCTTTATGGAATTTGGACTTATCCATCCCTATGGTTGGACTTATCCATCCTTATGGTTGCATGAGACAATTTTATAAAATCTCATAATATTTACAGATATCTCCTGTTGGCTCTCTTTCCCAATAGAACCCTGACTAACACAGGACTGGACTAATGCCATCACAGGGTCATTAGAAGAGGGAGACAGGAGGGCCAGAGTGAGAAAAGAAGATATGATGATAAAAGTGGAATGAAAGAAAGAGACTTGAAGATATAGGCTTCTGGCTTTGAAGATGGAGGAGGGGGCTGTGAGCCCCAAAGGCATGTGAGCAGCCTCTAGAACAGGGGTTCTTAACCTTTTTTGTTTCATGGACCCCTTTGCGAGTCAAGTGAAAACCACGGATCCCTTCTCAGAATGTAGTGGCAGATAGTTTTATGACACTCAACATTAGCATGTCTTTAAATTTTATATTCAAAATTACGTTTTTCAATACCTGCTAACCTAACACAGTTCAACATCTATTCAAACGGTCATTTTGGGCAAACATTTAGAAATCGAGTTTTCTCATGGCTTCATAAAATCATCTCTGCCATCCTTGCCAGCCTTATTGCAGGCAGTTATTGACTGCACTCAGAACATACTACATCAAAATAAAAATCATACTAAGTCCACACTATATTGTGTATTATTTAATAAATATATCACACCCGCACAAACATGTCCCCACAAGAATAGTGTTTTTTTTTTTTTTTTATTTTCAGTTCAAGCTCATGGACCCCCTGAAAACCTTGGGGGTCAGTGGACCCTGGTGTGGCACTTTGATATTATTTATGAATTCCAAAAAAGAATATTATGTTTGTAAACTGGTCTGTTTCTCTGGGTGTGATGCCCTTTGATTGTGTTAAATTCAAAGGCTTTACGTTTACTTGATTAAATTAAAATCAGGGTTTTGATCCGGCCACATCAGTAGAGTGGAAAAAGACAGCAGAGGAAGAGACAGCTCATTAGACACAGCAGAGGCCTGGGGAAGAGACATGAGCCTGACAGTCTACAGCTGATCTGTGGTGAGCACAGAGTAGCTGAGCCCAGAAAGAAATGAGCCCCGGGGAGAGAGATGAGCCTTATGCCAGCCTACAGCTGAGATCAGAAGAAGCTGGGACCATGGAGCCTTAAAAGGAAGAAAGCAGGCTGAACTCTCACAGACATTGTCCACCATCTTGCTTCAACATGTGGCCAATGACTTTGGGTAAGAAAGTACCTCTCATGGTACCTTGAGTTGCACTCTTTAGTGCCTTGTGACTGTAAGCTTCTACCCAAATAAATACCCTTTATAAAAGCCAACAGATTTCTGGTACTTCACATCAGCACCCCTTTGGCTGACTAATAAATCTGGTTAAGAACCCCTGCTCTAGAAGCTGCAAAAGGCAGGGAAACAAATTCTCCCCTAGAGCCTCCAGAAGGAACCCAGCCCTGGCAACACCTGGATTTTAGCCCAAGGAAACCCATTTGGAGTTCTGACCTTCAGAACTGAAAAATAATAAATATGTTATTTTAGTAATTTGTGACAGCAGCAATCTGAAACTAATACAGGGCACTAGCCTGAGCATAATGTGGAGCACTGGGGCTTTAAGCAACATAGTCCAATTGGCATTGTAGAATGCTAAATTTGATTCCACAAACTTTTACCAAGTACCTTCTATGTCCCAGGCACTGTGATAGTCCATGGGGAGATAGTGTCAAAGGGAGATGCAGCCCTTGCCCTGGCTTGGGCTACAGTATCATTAGGGGTCACCCTAGCAGCCACATCACATTAGAGACCAGTGCAAAATGAGCAGATTATCACTACCTGGCAGCCTGAAGAAAACTGTCCCCGTCTGGCAGCTGCAGGGCCTCTGTTTAACTGAAAAGGGATTCATCTGACCAGCTCCAAGGAGAAGACTTCTCAGTAGATATGCCAGCACCAGTGCCAGCCCGAGCAGCCACTTGGCTGCAGCAGGTTTGTGCCCACAACTGCACACTGCCCTTTCTTGGGCGGGTAGCCTGAGGGTCTCAGGGCGACAGGAAGGCCCACAGGGAATTTCTCAAATTACCACTTAAGAATCTCCACGGGCACTGGGAAACATGCTGGGGAAGACAAAAAGGACAATGGAATGCCACCCCCAACCCACCCAGCAATTCCATTCCTAGGGATACAACCAGCAGAAGTGTGAACATATGTGCACCGAAAGACACACACTAGAATGTTCACAGCAGCACTTTAGTAGCCCCAAACCGGAAACAGCCCAAATGTCCATCTATAGTAGAATGATGGCTAAAGTGTGGTACATCCATACAACAGTGTATTATACACCAATGAGAGTGCACAAACTCTTGTTAAACCTAGCAACATTGATAATTCTCACAAACTCAAAATCGAGAAAAAGAAGCTAGGCACCAAAGAATACCCATTACATGACTCCATTTATATAATGCTCATAAAGAGGCAAAACGAATCAACAGTGTCAGGAGTCAGGATAGGGGTTAACTGGGTTGGGGGGTGGCACAGGGGACTTCCAGGATGCTGGTAACATTCTGTTTCTAATTCTAGACAGGGGTTAAATAGGAGGGGTCATTTTGTGATAATTCAATGAGTTGTACACTTATGATTTGCACATTTTCTATGTGTACATTGTATTTCTTTTTTTTTTTTTTTAAAGATTTTATTTATTTATTCATTTATCCCCCCCTTGCTGCTTGTGCTCGCTGGGTCAGCTAACCACGCCACGCAGGCGGGCCTGCCTTCACCAGGAGGCCCCGGGAACCGAACCCAGGGCCTCCCATATGGTAAACGGGAGCCCTACTGATTGAGCCACAGCCGCTTCCCTGTATTTCAATAAGAAGTTTGTTTTCTCTTTTTGTGTTACTTACGGAGTTGAATGCTAATATATTTGGTTGTTTTTTTTTAAGCTCACAATTCCAAACCCGGAAGGATAATGCTTTAGCCAAACTATGCTGTGATTTCTGCCTCTGTTGTAATTCTGCTTCAGAGTCTGTTTTCCCCCTTTTTAATAGCTATTTTAATTTTATCAGTTATATCAAGCAGATGAGAGGTTATTGAGGAAAACTTTAAAAATTTCTAAGTATCTAAAACACTCTCCATATAGCACCTTTGATCAAACACATCTCTTAATTCTTAGTTTTTTTTTAAAAAAAACTTTTTATTGAAGTTTGTCATTCATATATGAATGCCCATAAACAATAAGTGCATTGTAAAAGCTGTGAACTTATAAAACAAACATGCATATCATCAACCACGGCTCCCATATTAATTCTTAGGTTTTGAATTGAATTAAGGAAAATAAGGCAAGTAAGGAGTTTTAGTTTGCTAGACTGCTTAAAGCATATACCATGAAATAGGTTGATTTTTAACAATGGGAATTTAGTAGCTTACAGTTGAGGTGTGGAGGATGTCCAAATCAAGGCATCATCAAGGGGATGTTTTCTTCCTGAAAGCATTGCTGCTGGCAATCCTTAGCTTCTCTGTCACATGGCAAGGCACATGGCACCATCTGGTGTTCTCTCTCTTCTCTTCCACGTTTTGTTGATTTCAGCTTCTTGCTTCCGTGGCTTTCTTTGTCTGATTTTCATTCTCTTATAAAGGACTCCAGGAAGAGGATTTGATCCACCCTGGGCCACACCTTAACTGAAGTAACCGCATCAAAATGACCTACCTACAATAGGTTACACCCACAGGAATGAGTTAGCTTTAAGAACATGACTTTTCTGGGCTACATCCAGTTTCAAACCACCACATAAGGGAAAAGACCTGAGGAATAGGAACAACTAGAAATTTCAGATTTTTGCTATTCCATAAAATAAAATCTATTTTTAATCCATTTGTGAAGTGGGATTATCATTTCTAAAAAATCTTTTTTTAAAGAAACCAGTTGATCATCCAAAGAGATGACTTCCTAAATGTTCTTCTGTTCCCTGATCCCATTTTGATTTCTTTTTTAAAAAATTATTTTAATTTTTACAAACACTTCCCCTTCCATCCTCCTCCCAGTCCCTCTTTCCCCAGTAACCTCTAAACTGCTTTCTATCTCTGCAAATTTGCTATTTCTAGTCACGCTTATAAATGATATAATACAATTTTTGTCTTTATGTGCTTTACTTATTTCACTGAGGTTGTTTTCAAGATTCTTCCATGTTGCAGTATTTCTCATAGCTTCAGTTTTTCTTATGGCTGAATAATATTCCATTGTGTGTATGTACCACATGTTTATCATTTGTTGATGGACACTTGAATTGTTTCCAGCTTTGGGCTATTGTGAATAATGCTGCTATGAACACTGCTATGAACACTGGTATGCAAGTATCTGTTTGTGACCCTGTCACTTTGGGTATATACCTAGAAGTGGTATTGGTGGGTCAAATGGTAAATTAGTTAACTTCTTGAAGAAATGCCATATTACTTTCCACAGTAGCTGCACCATTTTACATTCTCAAGAAGTTTATTATTTTTTAATATCAATGAACATACTACAGTGATTTGGACATTTTGGTGGCAATGTGATGGAGGGGACATTGGCTTTGGAGTTAGAAGACCCAGATCCTAGCCTTACCCTGCTACTAGATCCTGTGTGACCTGGGCAAGCCATGGCCCTTCTTTGATCCCAGTGTCCTCATCCAAAAATTGGGAGTGTGTATGTGTATGATATGATTTCCACAGAAACTCTACAGGGCGCTTAACTGTGGTTAAACTGACACCCCATTTTTAAAAAAGAGGAAGAACTAAAGACTTTCTTGGAACTGGAGATGTTTTCCTGTTTCCTTGTTAGAGTTGCCATGCGAAGACTTGACCCCATTGCTAACACCCAGTTATTTGACCTTGGATGGAAAGGCAGGTGTGTGGTAGACTGGAAAGAACATGGTGGGCTTTGAGATCATTCAGTCTGGGTTAGAGTTTTGGCAGGGTCCCTCTCAGTAGTGTGTGAACTTGGGTAAGTTACTTAAATGCTCTGAGCCTGTTTCCTCAATGGCAAAATGAGGGCAACGGAGCTCAGTCTACTGCATAGTGTGGACACCAAGTGAAAAGTGCCCACCCTTTGGTAGGTGCTGTTGTTCTCACTGTGCCTGGTGAAGCCCCTAAGTGAATCCCTGCTGGGACCAGGCCAAAAAAGACATCTAATCATCCTGACAATCTGGTGATCTAGGAGAGCAGACTCTCCTCTCCCACCCCACCCCCCTTTTACAGGCCGTGAAGAGATGATGTCATGAGAGCCTTATCAGGGAGGGGCTCAGACCTGCCCTCTACACACAAGGCCCTGGAAGGCTGGGGCTTGGGCATGGATCATAGAGTAAAAGGGCTGCTCTATGGCAGGGGTGAGGGATTGGCCAATGTTGTAGTCCTGGTGGGGAGGGGCTGTCTTTATTCCCCAGTGCCTTAGGATGTGCTAAGAGCAGGTGTCAGGGAAGTCTCGATAAATGGAGCCTGGGTCCCACACTAGGAGAGGTTGATGACAAACAGGGGGTGGGGGGTGGAGCTTGGAAGAAGAGTCCAGGATGGTGAATAGAGAGGGGTCTCAACACATGAGACAGCTAGAGAAACTGTTGGAAGGGGATGCATGTAAGGGACGTGTAGCTCAGAGAAGACTCAAAGGGCCTGGAGTCACCACTTTCACAAATCCAAATGGCTTTCTAGATTTCCTGGTTTTTGTGTTGAGACTAATGTTTCTATAACCCTGACCCTCTCAGAAATCAAATCCTGCTTATTTTTAATGGTATTAATTTTTTCTAATTATATAATGAATATATGTTCAAACAAAAAATTGAAACGATATAAAAGCAAAATAAGAAAATAAAAAGTTCCTATAATTTAATTATTTATGTATGTATACATATAGATATATAGAGGTATTTATTCATAACCACTAGATATACTTTATCAGTCAGGGTTCAGAGTTGCAGGCAACAGAAACTGGCTCTGGCTACCTATATAAGTTAAGGTATAGTTAGTTGCTGTATTAGGTAAATCCAAAAATTGCAATAGCTTTACATAACATGAATTTATTTCCTGCTCAGATAAAAGCCCAAATACCTGTTCCTGATGGGTGGTAGGGGTGTGGAGAGGACCTGTTTCCCACAGTCACATCAGAACCCAGGCTGAACAGGCTCAACATGTGGCTTCCAAGGTTACCAGTCAACATGCAGCCAGCAGACAGAGGAAGAGAGGGAGGGTTATGGGGGTGGATTTTATGGGCGTAAGGTGGAGACCATTCTTTTTCTTCACTTTTCATTGGTCAGAATTCATTGGCCATACCTAATGGGAAGGCTGTTGGAGGGCCCATAGAATTGACAGGAGGCTGGGGCAGCACCTGTGAGAACAAGTAGTCTCCAAGAAGCTCCAGAGAGCCGAGAAGCAGGAAACAACAAACACAGCACCACTTCATAGCCAGGCAGGGCCCGGCCACTGCCACCTCCACCCGCCAGGCTGCCAAGTCTTCCTTGGGTCCTAGTGTTACTCTCTTGGGATCCAATATCCTAGAAGAGCTCATCTGATTAATGAAGCCAAAATCACGTCCTCATCCCTAGTTGCACCAGGGGCCAGGAGAAGCTGGACCTGGCCCCTTAACCTCATCATGGGGAAGCAGGATCTTCCTTCTGCTGGGACCATCCCTCCCCACAACCCATCCCTAATACACACACACCAAAAGAGACAATTTTCAGAGTGGCTATTGGGAAATGTGATTGGTGCTGGACAGCCAAAAAACCAATTTTTATATTATATATTTCACTATACTCTGTTTCGGGCCTGAGACCCTTTCCTTTCTGCCACTTCTACACTTCTTGCATCCTCCTAAGCCCCAGAATATACTAGGACAACTCCTCCAATCCTCCCCCCCTCACCAAAACAATCCATCACCCATAAGCGGGATAGGAAGGAGAAAGCTACAAAAGTAAATTCCACCCCAATTCCTCCATTTGGAGGTGTTTTGCCTTTAGGGGTACTCACTCCTTGATTGTCCAGGTTCTTGTCCCACATTCCCAATCAGCATTTTAAACACTAAGCAACTAAAACAATGCTCAATATTGTTGTTTATCAGGGATATTTAAATTAAGACGATGAGATACTTGCACACATTCACCAGAAATGACTACAATTAAAAAGACTTTCATTTTACCATATACTTTGCCACTGAAAATTGTTCAAAAGTGCTTTCCTTTCTATTTCTATATTCTTTACCTTGGTGTTTACACTTTTGAAGATTGTCAGCCAATGTTTGTAAGTGATTTTCTTAAGTAATTTTTTGAATCTACTTGGGTGTGTTAATGTTTACCAGTTTTAATTTTGTTATTTTTTTTGGAAGAAATATGCTTTTGTTATTACTGTTGTAAGATGTAATATAAAATATATATACTCTAACCAAAAAAAAAAAGACTGGAGATTAAAGGCAAAGGTCACAAAGTGCTGTGACTTCTTACTAGGAATAGAACCTCATAATTTTTATATTGAAATAAAATATTTTGAACCCTTAAAAAAAAAAAAAAAGACTGACAATACTTAGTGTTGCCAAGAATACAGAGCAATTGGAACTCTTATACCTTGCTTGTGGGACTAAAAAATGGTGCAAACAATTTGAATAATTGTTTAGCAGTTTCTTCTAATAAAGTGAAACAAAAACCTACTCTATGACCCAGTGAATCCACTCTTAGGTATTTACCCCTGAGAACTGAAACCATATATTCACACAATGACTTGTATAAGCAGCTTTCTTCAAACAGGCTAAAACCAGAAACACCCCCAAAGTCCACCCTCAGGATGATGGCTAAAACAAGCTGTGGGCTATTCCTACAGGAGAATACTAGTCATCAATACAAACGCACTACTGATACACGCAAGGGCACAGATAAATCTCAAAAACATGAGCAAAAAGGAGCCAGACTGAAAGAATACAAACTGGATGGTTCCACATGGAGTTCAAAAACTAGCAAAATCAGTCTATGGTTACAGAACTCAGAATAATATGAAAACTTTCTGGGGTGTTAGAAACACACCTGGGGCTGGGTGGGGTCATGCAGGCATGTACGTGTGAAGAAGTCATGGAACAGTCCACTGGAGTTCTGTGCATTTTATGACATGTAATTTATATTTTAATAAGTATAGTGAAAATTTCAAAATTAGAAAGGTTGGTCTTCTTTCAGGTTACAATGGTCCTTTCAGGTGGATGCTCAACTATTCTGAGTTCTGCTGCCCCCCCGAGGCTGGGGGTAGGACTGGGACCTGAGGGCAGGATACCAGTCACCTGATTGGCCCTGCTGGCCTCTCTCTGGGGCCTGCAGGTGGTGACCGAGTAGGACACTCTCTCCACTGCTCCAGGACCAGGGCTTCCTAGTCCACTCACCCCTTCTCAGCCCTCACTGGCAAAAAAAGAACACAAAGAGTATCAGGGTACTGCTTTAATCTGCGTTTCCTTGCTTAGTAGAGAGACTGAACTTCTAAAATGTGTTTACTGGTAATTTTCATGTCTTTATTCAGAGTCTGACATTTTAGAGGGCTGTGTTCCATAAACCACTTGTCAGCTAACCAGAAAGGAAAGGTAGCTTTTCTGCCAAGAAAGCATTTCTAAAGGATCTTTCTTTGCAGCAAGATTCTGTTCTTTCTTCTGTGCTTCTCTCTAGGGGAGTATCTTTTTTTTTGTTTTGTTTTTTAACTTTATTTTGTACATTTAATAATTGAAAACATAAGCAATTAAAAACTAAAAAGTAAACACAGATGAATAAATATATACATTTCTCAAATGTAATGGATACATGTAAATTTGTGTGTGTGTGTGTGTGTGTGTGTGAATCAAACAATATATTACACAATATATTTGGTTCATAGCAATACATTCAAACAGTATTTGTCCTTTTGTGTCTGGCTTGCTTCACTCAACATAATGTCCTCCAGGTTCATCCATGTTGCCATATGCTTTATGACTTCATTTCTTCTTACAGCTGCATAATATTCCATCGTGTGAATAGACCACAGTTTGTTTATCCACTCATCCACTCATCTGGGTTGTTTCCAACTTTTGGCAATGGTGAATAATGTGGCTATGAACATCGGTGTGCAGATGTCTGTTCGTGTCACTGCTCTCAGTTCTTCTGGGTATATACCCAGTAGTGGTATTGCAGGGTCACATGGCAAGTCTATATTCAACTTCTTTAGGAACTTCCAAACAGTCCTCCATAGTGGTTGTACCATCCTGCATTCCCACCAACAGTGAAGAAGTGTTCCTACCTCTCCACATCCTCTCCAACACTTGTAGTTCTCTCTTTTTCATAGTGGCCATTCTGATAGGTGTGAAATGAAATCTCATTGTAGTTTTGATTTGCATTTCCCTAATCATGAGTGATGTTGAGCATTTCTTCATGTGTTTTGTTTTTGTTTTTGTTTTTTTAAAGATTTTATTTATTCATTTATCCCCCCCTTGCTGCTTGTGCTCGCTGGGTCAGCTAACCACGCCGTGCAGGCGGGCTTGCCTTCACCAGGAGGCCCCGGGAACCGAACCCGGGGCCTCCCATATGGTAAACGGGAGCCCTACTGATTGAGCCACAGCCGCTTCCCTTCATGTGTTTTTTTTGCCATTTGTATTTCTTCTTCGGAGAAATGTCTATTCAAGTCTTTGGCCCATTTTCTAATTGGGTCATTTGTCTTTTTATTGTTGAGTTGTAACATCTCTTTATATATCCTGGATATTAAACCCTTATCATATATGTGATTTCCAAATATTTTTTCCCATTGAGTTGGCTGCCTTTTCACCCTTCTGACAAATTCCTGTGAGGTGCAAAAGTGTTTAATTTTGAGGAGGTCCCATTTATCTAATTTTTCTTTTGTTGCACATGCTTTGGGTGTGAGGTCCAAGAAACCACCACCTACTACAAGGTCTTGAAGATGTTTCCCTACGTTTTCTTCCAGTAGTTTTATGGTCCTGGCTTTTATATTTAGAACTTTGATCCATTTTGAGTTGATTCTTGTACAGGGGGTGAGATAGGGGTCCTCTTTCATTCTTTTGGTTATAGATATCCAGTTCTCCCAACACCATTTGTTGAAGAGACTGTTTTTTCCCATCAGTGTGGGCTTGGTAGGTTTGTCAAAAACCAGTTGACTGTATAGGTGAGGGTTTATTTCTGGATTCTCAATTCTATTCCACTGATCGATATGTCTATCTTTATGCCAGTACCATGCTGTTTTGACCACTGTAGCTTTGTAATACGTTTCAAGGTCAGGCAGCGAAATTCCTCCCACATTGCTCTTTTTTAGAATGCTTTTGGCTATTCGGGTGCACTTACCCTTCCAGATGAATTTGGTAATTGCCTTCTCTAATTCTGTAAAGTAAGCTGTTGGGATTTTGATTGGTATTGCATTGAATCTATAAATCAGTTTGGGCAAGATTGACATCTTCACGATATTTATTCTTCCAATCCATGAACACGGAATGTCTTTCCATTTGTTTAGGTCTTTTAAATTTTCTTTTAGCATTGTTTTGTAGTTTTCTGCATATAGGTCCTGTACTTCCTTGGTTAAATTAACTCCTAGGTATTTGAGTCTTTTTGTTGCTATTGAAAATGGAATTTTCCTCCTCAGATTGTTCAGTACTAGTGTACAAAAACATTACTGATTTTTGCGTGTTGATCTTATATCCTGCCACTTTGCTGAACTCATTTATTAGTTCGAGTAGCTTTGTTGTGGATACTTCAGGATTTTCTAAATACAGGATCATGTCATCCGCAAACAGTGAGAGTTTGACTTCCTCTTTTCCTGTTTGGACGCCTTTAATTTTTCTGTCTTGTCTAATTGCCCTCGCTAGAACTTCTAGGACAATGTTGAATAACAATGGTGACAGTGGGCATCCTTGTCTTGTTCCTGATCTTAGGGGGAAAGCTTTCAACCTTTCTCCATTGAGTATGATGTTGGCTGTGGGTTTTTCATATATGCCTTTTATCATATTGAGGAATTTTCCTTTTATTCCTATCTTTTTTTTTTTTTTTTTTTTAAAGATTTTATTTATTCATTTATACCCCCCCTGCTGCTTGTGCTCGCTGGGTCAGCCAACCACGCCCTGTGTGGGCGGGCCTGCCCCCACCAGGAGGCCCCGGGAACCGAACCCGGGGCCTCCCACATGGTAAACGGGAGCCCCACTGATTGAGCCACAGCCGCTTCCCTATTCCTATCTTTTGAAGTATTTTTATCAAAAAAGGATGTTGGATTTGTCGAATGCCTTTTCTGCATCTATTGAGATGATCATGTGGTTTTTTTCCTTCAACTTGTTAATGTGGTGTATTACATTGATTGATTTTCTTATGTTGAGCCAGCCTTGCATACCAGGAATAAATCCCACTTGGTCGTGATGTATAAGTCTTTTGATATGCTGTTGGATTCGATTTGCAAGTATTTTGTTAAGAATTTTTGCATCTATGTTCATGAGAGATATTGGTCTGTAATTTTCTTTTCTTGTGGAATCTTTATCTGGCTTTGGTATTAGGGTGATGTTGGCTTCATAAAATGTGTTGGGTAATTTTCCCTCCTCTTCAATTTTTTGGAAGAGTTTAAACAGGATTGGTGTTAATTCTTTTAGAAATGCTTGGTAGAACTCACCGGTGAAGCCATCTGGTCCTGGGCTTTTCTTTGCTGGGAGATTTTTGATGACGGATTCAATCTCCTTAATTGTGATTGGTTTGTTAAGTTCTTGTATTTCTTGTTGTGTCAGTGTAGGTTGGTTATGACTTTCTAGAAATTTGTCCATTTCATACAGGTTGTCTAGTTTGTTGGCATATAGTTTCTCATAATATCCTCTTATGATTCTTTTTATTTCTGTGAGGTCATTTGTAATTTCCCCCCTTTCATTTCTGATTGTATTTATTTGCATCTTCTCTCTTTTTTTCTTTGTTAGTCTAGCGAGGGGTTTGTCAATCTTATTGATCTTCTCAAAGAACCAGCTTTTGGTTTTGTTGATTTTTCTCTATTGCTTTTTTGTTCTCATTTTCATTTATTTCCGCTCTAATCTTTATTATTTCTTTCCTTCTTTTTGCTTTGGGATTGGTTTGCTGTTCTTTCCCTAGTTTCTCAAGTTGTTCAGTTAAATCTTTGAGTTTAGCTCTTTCTTGTTTCTTAATATAGGCATTTAGGGCTATAAATTTCCCTCTCAAGACTGCCTTTGCTGTATCCCATAAGTTTTGATACGTTGTGTTCTCATTTTCATTTGTCTCAATATATTTACTGATTTCACTTGCAATTTCTTCTTTGACCCACTGAATATTTAGGAGAGTGTTGTTCAGTCTCCACACATTTACAAATTTCCTTTTTTCCTGTCTGTTATTGATTTCTAGTTTCATTCCATTATGATCTGAGAAGGTGCTTTGTATAATTTCAATCTTTTTATATTTATTGAGAGCTGTATTGTGACCTAACATGTGGTCTATCCTGGAGAAAGATCCATGGGCACTTAAGAAGAATGTTTAACCCGCTGAGTTTGGATGTAGTGTTCTGTATATGTCTGTTAGGTTTAACTTGTTTATCATATTGTTCAAGTTCTCTGTTTCCTTGTTGATCTTCTGTCTAGTTGTTCTATCTAATGATGTGAGAGGGGTGTTGAAGTCCCCGACGATTATTTTAGAAATGTCTATTTCTCCCTTCAGTTTTGCCAGAGTTTGTCTCATATATTTCGGGGCACCCTGGTTAGGTGCGTAGATATTTATGACTGTTATATCTTCCTGGAGGATCGTCCCTTTTATTAATATATAATGGCCTTCTGCATCTCTTATCACTTTTTTGCATTTGAAGTCTGTTTTGTCTGATATCAATATAGCTACCCCTGCTCTTTTCTGTTTACTATTCGCATGGAGCATCTTTTTCCAACCTTTTACTTTCAGCCAGCTTGTATCCTTGGGTCTGAGGTGAGTTTCTTGTAAGCAGCATATGGATGGCTCATGTTTTTTTATCCATTCTGTCAGCCTGTATCTTTTGATTGGGGAATTTAATCCATTCACATTCAATGATATTACTGAAAATGCACTATTTATTTCCTCCATTTTATTCTTTGGTTTTCATATGTCATCTTATTTTTGTCTCTCTTTTTACTCTTTTGGTTATCCTTTCTGCTTTTCTTTCTTCTATACTCTCCTCCAAGCCTATCTCTCCTGTCTTTTTCTTTCAGGTTCTAAGGCTTCCTTTAATATTTCCTGCAAAGGTGGATTCTTTTTTGCAAACTCTCTTAGTTTCTGATTGTTTGTGAATACTTTATATTCACCTTCATATTTGAAGGACAGTTTTGCTGGATAAAGAATTCTCGGCTGGCAGTTTTTCTCTTTCAGTTTCCTAATTGTATCATACCACTGTCTTCTCGCCTCCATGGTTTCTGAAGAGAAATCTGCACAAAGTCTTACTAGACGTCCTTTGTACATGAATGTTTGCTTCTCTCTTGCTGCTCTGAGCATTTTCTCTTTGTCTTTTACATTTGACATTCTGAATAATGTGTCTTGGTGTAGGTCTATTTGGATTTATTCTTATTGGGGTATGGTGTGCTTCTTGGACATGTAAGTTCATTTCTTTCGTGAGAGTTGGGAAATTTTCAGCTATTATTTCCTCAAATACTCTTTCTGCCCCTTTTCCTTTCTCTTCTCCTTCTGGAACTCCCATGACACGTATGTTCTTGCGTTTTGTGTTGTCATTCAACTCTCTGGGCCCCTGCTCAATTTTTTCCACTTTTTTCTCTCTTCAATTGTAGCTGCTCTGTCTTCAGTATCACTTATTCTTTCTTCTATCATTTCGAGTCTGATGTTGTATGCTTCAAATGTATTTTTGACTTCACCTATTGTGTCTTTCATTCCCATGAACTCCGTTACTTTTCTGTTCAGGATTTCAAATTCTTCTTTATGTTCGCGCAATGACTTCTTTTTTTTTTTTTTTTTTTTTTTTAAGATTTTATTTATTTATTCATTTATCCCCCCCCTGCTGCTTGTGCTCGCCGGGTCAGCCAACCACGCCGTGCGGGCGGGCTTGCCTTCACCAGGAGGCCCCGGGAACCGAACCCGGGGCCTCCCATATGGCAAACGGGAGCCCCACTGATTGAGCCACAGCCGCTTCCAAAGATTTTATTTATTTATTCATTTATCCCCCCCTTGCTGCTTGTGCTCGCTGGGTCAGCTAACCACGCCGTGCGGGCGGGCTTGCCTTCACCAGGAGGCCCTGGGAACCGAACCCGGGGCCTCCCATATGGTAAACGGGAGCCCTACTGATTGAGCCACAGCCGCTTCCCCCCGCAATGACTTCTTGATGTCATTGATCTCTTTAACTATATTCTCTTTCATCTCATTAATTTGATTTTGGAAATGTGTGCTCATCTCACTGATTAGTTCTCTCAAATTCTGCATCTCTTTTGGGACTTTGCTGTATTCCTTTTCTTGGGCCATGTCTTCTATTTTCTTAGTATGGCCCGTAATTTTTTGCTGGTGCTTAGGCATCTGGTTAGTTTGTATTTTACTTAGGTGCTCTATCTCTTTCTCTTTTATGGGGTTTTAGTGGCAGGAGGCTGTGAGTTACCACCACTTTTTGATTTTTGGCTCAACCTTGATTGTTAGGATTGTTCTGCTGGTTGCTCTAAACTAGGCACTGGACCCAGTAATTGGTTGAAGAGTCATTTCCTAGGGCCTTGGGCAGGGAGGCTATAGAGGCCAGGAAAAGCCTCTCTTACTTATTAATTTTCTTATGTGCACTTCCTTGGTCTACCTGGAGATGGCGCTTGTTGGCAGCTCTCAATTCAATGCCTGGTCGGAGCGTATTTGTTGTGACACAGACCAGATCAATGTGATAGAGCTTCCTGTCTGGGAGCTAAGAGCCTTGTAATTCAAACTTTCTGAGACAGTTCTCCAGACTTCTCTCGTAGTGCCCTCCTTTTCCCAGCTAGGAAATATTTCCACTCCCTTCTAAATCATCAACAATCAGTCCCTGTTAGTAAAGGAGGAGATTGGGAGGTTTGTATATCTTTAGCCCCTTGCAGGCTCCAAGGCAAACAATGGCGCAGCCCCACCCAGCCTGGAAGTGCTCTCGGGACTGGGCAGACCAAACCTGGGAGTCCAAAGCAGGGTCAGCCCCAGGCTCTCTCTCCCCTCTCCCGTGGTGTCCTCAACAATTAGTCCAGGCTAGAAGAGAGGGAAGTTGCGAGGATCGAGGATTGGATTTCTCCAGTCCTTTCCAGGCTCCCAGGGCAAACCTCCTTGTGGAAGGGTCCATGCGGCTCTGCAGCCCAAATTTCAGGTCAGAACCTGAGTCAGCCTAAGGCTGTGTCCCTCTCTCTCCCCTTTCCGGGAGTGGCAGATCCCTGAAGCCCCCTTTGTCTGTGGTCGCAGGCCTTGGGCCCAAGAATTCTGAAGAGTGTTGGGGAGGGTGCCGGCAGCAGCAGAAACTGCTACTTGCAACTCACAGTTCTGTAGTCTCGATTTCCCTCTTCTGTCCCTCCCTCCTCTGGGTGGTGTGCAGCCTTCACCTGCTGTCCTAAACCCTAGAAGATCTTTTTCGGGGCTGTTTCAGCTTGTCTTCTAGCTATTTTTCTGGAGAAGAGATTCCTGTGTCTTACTAGGTCGCCATCTTCCCGGAAGTGACCGGGAGTGTCCTTTTTGGGGAGTGTTTTTTTGTAATAACAATGGTAGTAACAATAATAAATGGAACCAGATGCTCATCAAGACTAGGTAAAATGGGCTCAAATTCCCCAGAATCAACAGTCCACAATTTCTCTGCCTTTCCAGAAGCAGAGGATCCCAGGATCTCTTTCACCTGTGCTCAGCCCCTCCCTCCATATCCTCCCCACCCCACCCCTACAGCACATATTTGTGAGGGTAGCAGACTCTGCAGAAGGTGGGGCAGGGTGGAGGGGAGAAGACACAGGCAGTCCCACCTCTCCAAGCCTCTCTCCATCTTCCAGCTCCTCTCTCGTCCTCCCTCCTTTCTCATTTTCCTCCACACTTCTTCCTCAGAATATAACAAATTCCTCTTCTTGTGTCATGCCGGGCTATTTATTCAGCATCTTTCGGGACCCTACCCTTAGAATCTCAAACTCCTCTCTAAACTGAGTTTTTCCAAAGAGACTTCCCATGCTAAAATAATTCAAAGCCAGCTACTTAGATGATTTTTTTTTTGGTTTGCTTTAATTTCACCATCGTCATAATAGAATCGCGGTGGATCTCTGCTTCTGAATGGATTCCAAGCTTGTTCTCCCAACCTCTGAGCTGGGGAACAAAACTGTGCTATTCTGACAGTGCAAATAAGGGTTCTGTGTGGGACAAGTAGCCAAGAAGGGTGAGCTGCATTAAGACGTGCAGAAACTTCAATGCCAGGAAAAGGATTTGGATTTGATTCTTCTATTCAGGGATCCATGAAAGGTTTTAGAGCAGAGCTGTGATTTGGACAGAACTGGGTTTCCAGAAGCTTCATAATCTGATTGCTGCATAAGCAGTTGGAAGGGAAGGGGCATGATTGGAGGGAGCCAGGTGGAGGATGACGAGGGCCTGTCATAAGGCAGAGGGCAGATCTGAGAGACTTTCCAAGGGATATCCACAACCCTTGGTGGATATCTTGGGCAGGAGTGAGAGAAGAGATACATTGAGGGTTGAGCCTGAGTGACTGGGGATCAACCACCACCCACCACCTACCTGCTCGCCCTGGGATCTGGAATATTCTGTAATTTGCCAGGAATCATACTTAACATGGGCCCTTACTCCTGAGACAAGATTGGCCAAGGCTGCAGAAAGATCTGAAGGACCATTAAATAAGTAGAGCATTAACTAGACACACAGGACATCCTGGAACAGTGGTGTCAGTAAGGTCAATGCCATAGTCCAATTACCCTGGAGAAGGGACTGTTCAGCTTTCCATCTTATTGGACTTTTTGTAGTTCCAAAGATACTTCTAGGTAGATCCATGTATGGAGCTCTTTGCATCAAATAACAGCATTTTTCTGAAACAAGGTAAAAAAAAAATTTAATTTTATGGAATACATATATAAAAACTTATACTTAAAGGTCTTTAGGGGCTTTTGTTGCCCTAAGGATAAAATCCAACTCTGCCCTATGGTACACACTCCCCCTCCAACTATGTTCCAGAAACACTACCCTGGCCATGCATGGCTGCTCCTTGCCACCTTCCAGGTCTCAGCAGGAATGTCACCTCCTTGGGAAGATCTCCATGACCACCCAGAACTCAATAGAATTATTTTTCCTTCATGGCTGTCAGCACAATGTTTAATTAGAGGCTTGTTTCCTGACTTGTTTGATGTGAGGGCAAGAACTGGGTCTCATTCATCAGCAGTGCTCCAGAGCCTCCCACAATACTGGGACACAAAAGGTGCTTTACAAATACTGGCTGAAAGGGTGAATGGGCTTGGGGACCTCATGAGATGGGTCCCCAATGAGAGGACCTCAGAAGCTTGTCTGTAAAGCACAAATACACAGCAGCATGACCAGTCCCTCATTTAGTCCTTTCTCCCCAAACTAAGATACCCCTAATCTCTGGAGGCAGAAACTTTGTGAGAGGACTGAGTTCCAGGAGGATGAGGCCTCCAGGAGACCGTGCCCTTATCTAAAGAAACATCATTGGAAGTTTGGGTTTTGTCTATTAAAGCAAGGCAGCAATGATTAACTATTTCAATATGAGATTCTAGAAATTCCCAGGGGCTGAGTGCTGGTAAAAAAAGGCCTATGCTGAGGGTTACCCAGAGCCACACAACAGGGGCCTGCTAAGCATCAGTTGTGAGGACATCAATAAATGTCATTTTGTGAGCACTTGCTCTCTGCCAGGCACATGCTAAGCACTCCACGTGTTGCCATTAATCCTTACAATAACCCCGTGAAGTAGATACTCATCCCCATTTTACAGGGGAGGAAACTGAAGCTCAGAGAGAGGTAAAATAATTTACCCAAAATCACAAAGCCGGTGGTGGACCTCACTCCAAGCAGAAGTCTCACATGATACTGAAACAATTGATCTGAAGTGACAACTGCTATTTTAGGGGCCCAACAAATTAAGATCCTTTCATTTGCAAAAACACTGTGACTGCTGTGACTGCCCCTTGAAGCACTAACCCCACCATTCTCGACCCCTCTGCTGCCCAAACACTACCCTCCACTCCTTTTTGCTTCTCTGGCCTTTCATGTTCTGGGCTCCCCTCTACTCTCCTGGTTCTCCTGTTTCTCTAATGTTTCTCCTTCTACTACTACTTCCTAAAGGCAGGTGCTCCTCCAGGCTTCTCTCTGGTGCTGTCTTCCTCCCATCTCTCTGGGCCAGCCTGACAACCCCCTGGCGCTTCTTTAGAGGGGATGCTAAAATCTGCATGCCCAGCCCAGACCTCTCCCAGGAGGTCCAGACCCGCACAGCCTCTGTTGACTGCTGTTGATTATTCCTCCCAGAATGCAGCTCCTGCTCTGAAACCATCAGTTGTTCACCAGGGCCCATCAGTGGAGGAGCAAACACCTCCCCAAAACATTCAGGGCTCCAGAAGCCCTGCTTCTTTCCCAATGCAGAGCCTCCGTCCTCCCTGGCACTATGCTCTCTGCCTTTACTCTGCTGTCCCTTCCACGTGGCTACTCTTCCTCCAACCTCTGCTCTGCTCAGAGTAGTTCTAACATCAGGTTTATGGCACATGCCCCTCCTCCAAGAAGTCTTTCCTGACTCCCTCCCCAATCAAGTGTGGCTTTTTCTTCTTCAGTATGCTAGAAGAACCTATCCCAGGAGGGCTTGATGGCAAAAGTTACCTCTGTGCTTCCTTTAACTCTCTTTCCACCCATGTGACAAACGGAATCCAGTACTGGGAATTAGGGAACAATGCCCCATTCAATGCCTTTTAATTTTGTCTTTTCTTTCAAGAGTCTCTTCATCTGTAAAATGAGATGGTGGAATTGGATCAATATTCAATATTTCTTTCTTTTTTTTTTTTTTTTTTTTTTTTTACTGGGAGGTCCCGGGGATCGAACCCAGGTCCCTCCATATGGGAGACAGACGCCCAACCATTTGAGCCATATCCGCCCTTCAATATTTCTTAAATTGCAATCATTCAAGTACTATCATCTTTGCTTTACCCTTTTATCACCTGTACTATCATATACTTATTGTCTACTTTTTTTTTTTAACCTAAATAAAGAGTAAACACCTACATTGCCTACTTTGACTTGAAAACCAATGTCACTTACAATAAAGATTGCAATAAAGAAAAGGTAACCATGAAAATGAACACAATTAATAAAGTTAAAAATGTCTGTGTAAAGTCTTAAATCCTCCCATTTTTAATTCTGGGAAACTATGTACTAGATCATCAAAGGTTTCTTTAGCTTAGATAAAAGGAAAAAACTGCATCAATGTGTACTGGGATTATGTGCCAGGTGCTTGATAAGTACTATTTTTTTTAAGGAGGGACAGGGGATTGAACCCAGGACCTCGTACATGGGAAGCAGGTGCTCAACCACTGGACTATATATGCTCCCCAATGAGAGTTGTTCATTTGTTTTTGTTTTTAGGAGGTACCAGGGATCAAACCCAGGACCTTGTACAGGGAAGCAGGTGTTCAACCACTTGAGCTACACCTGCTCCCCCACAAGTACTATCTTTTAATCTTCACAATAAAGTTAGGAGGTGCTACTATTAATAGCCTTCCCCTCAAAAGGCTGAGGAAACAGCTTCAGAAAGGTTAAGTCACCTGCTCAAGGTGGCAGTGCTGGGATTTAAAACCAGTCTCCCTGGTTACAGAGTTCACTCTCAAAATGTGCACATTCTATGCCTCTGTGGTCTACCTTTAAGCCCTCCCTCTCCCACACATGCTCTTCCTGCCAATGTCACTGGTCCAGAGTATTGAACCTGAACAGGTGGTGGCACTGGAATCATCTGGGAATTTTTAAAAATACTGATGCCTGGGTTCCATCCCCCAGAGGCTCTCATGTAATTGGTATGGGATGCAAGCTGGGCACAGGAATTCTTAGAAGCCTCCCAGGTGATCCCTATGAGCAGCCAAGTTTGAGACCCATTTGATCCTTGCAGGCCTGTGAGGCAGGCAGACAGGTGGCAATGACCATGTCCTTTTAATGAAGAAACAAGCTCAGAGATGGTAAGGTGCATATAGTTAATAAGATCTGGGTGTTGAATCCAAGATTCCTGCCCTCCTGCTCTGAGTTCTTTCCTCTACCCCAAGTTTACTGCCCTGCAGGACCATGATTCAGGGAAAGAAAGCAATGTCCCCAGATACTGAAAGGAGCAGCCGAATTTCTCTTGGACATTAAAAGACCTGAACAAGTGGAGGAAGGTCGGTGCCTGATTTCAGGTAAAGAACCTAAAACAAGGCCAAGAGATTTCAACGAAGTGAGCAGTGGCGCCCCCCTCCCTGGCAAAGTGTTCCACCGGCAAAGGCTGAGGCTGGGGCTGGGCTGGGCTGGGGCACCGGGGCCTGCTGTCCACGCCCACCCTCCTTCTGTTGGTTGTGCTATGGTTACTCAGGCATTCGCCGGCAGCTGGGCACAGCCTAGGGAAGTCGGGGACTTAGTACTGTGCCCTCCCAGGCAACGTTCTAGGCGACCCTGCCCCGTTAGGGTCCATCCAGCCAGAGCCGTAAGCCCCGCAGCCACCCCACCCAAGGTAGGAAACAATGGGCCTTCGAGCAGGTCCAGCCTTGGTGGTTGGCACAGTCATGACGCACGGAGGGGAGATGGCAGTTCCATACCTCAGGAAGAAGAGGGGCCACTGCCCCGCCCCCAGACCTGAGGGACGTCGCTGCTCACATCTGAGGGGCGTCATTGCCCACATCTGGGGGACGTCACTGCCCAACGTTGGGGGACTTCAGGGGCTCCCAGTTGTGAGCAGTGGAGAGGCCCCTGTCCACATCTGGGCCAAGTAAGGACCACTGTTCACAGCTGGAAGGGGCTTGGGTTAACCCAGGCCTTTAAAGATGCCTCGGGGGGTGCCACCAGCTGCGAGGCCTCGGGGAACAGGGCCTCATCAAGGTAGAGGGTCCCAACCAAATCCAAATTCCGCAAAACTGCAACAATCCGAGGCCGGTATCAGGGCGCATCCCTGCCGTGACCAAACAGAGGACGGCCACACCCCCGAGGAAAGGTCGGGTGGGGAGCGCAGGACGCAGGTCCCCCAGTCGAGTCCCTCGGTGCCCGGCTCCCGCCGGCGCTGCGCTCCAGACCATCTGAGCCACGAGCCAGCCGGCCCCACGGACTCACGGAAGGGCAAGGGGGCGGCCCCGGGGCGGCGGGACGGTCGTCGGAAGGCGTCCCCCACTCCAAAGCCGCCTCCCAAGACCGCCAACATGGCCCGGGGCGGCGGTCAGAACTGGAGTTCGGGGGAGTCGGACGGGAGGCCGGAGGAGCAGGAGCCTGAGAAAGAGGACGGGTGAGCGGGCTGCACCGGGCCCGGGAGACTCGGGCCGGGAACCTGTCACGGCGCCCCAGCCGGGTCGCCCGGGCGCCGCCGGAACCTCCGCGAAGGTTCTGGGCCTTTGTGGCGTCATTGTCTCCTTGCGGAACCTTCCGCCGGCGCCGAATAAAACCCACCGCGGAGGAGCCCGCGGCTCGAGTGCGGCGTAGCCGAAGCGGGCGGGTGGGTGTTTCGGCCGGCGGCGGCCGTGACCGTGACGGACGGGCGGGCGAGGGGCGCGGGCGAGGGGCCCGGCGGGGGCGTCCAGGCGCGCTGACCAGCCTCGCCCCGCCCCGTCCCGCAGAGCCAAGATGGTGAAGGAGACCGAGTACTATGACATCCTGGGGGTGAAGCCCAGCGCCTCCCCGGAGGAGATCAAGAAGGCCTATCGGAAGCTGGCGCTCAAGTACCACCCGGACAAGAACCCGGATGAGGGCGAGAAGGTGAGGGCCGGGCGCGGGGCCCGCCGTGAATTATTCAGCCCCGGCGGTCGGGCGCTGTGAATTATTGAAGGCGGCAGGGAACCCGAGCCGCGTTGGTTGGTGAGGCGGTCGCCAGGCGCCGCGCAGCCCGCAGCGAGTCCGGGCCGTGGCCGGGGATGGCTCGGGCCGGAGTCCGAGGGGCGCCGCGCGTTGCGGTTTCTTGGAGGGCACCTCGCTGAGCCCCAGCCCCGTCCCGGGGAAAATCGCGGCTGGGGCCTGAGGGACCTGCACCCCTCGTGAGCCTCCGCGCTGCCCAGTCATTTCTCCATTCGCTCCTCAAGTGTTTATGGAGCCCCTACCGTGTGCGCCAGACTCCCGGGAGACGCTGGGACTGAAACGTGAGAGCCTGGTTTTCATAGGGTTTCCAGGCGCCCGGTTGTGAGGGGCAGCCAGCAAGCAAGGAAACGGAGGCGCACACGACCAGAAATTGTGTACTTGCTGGGAACGACCGGGATTGAATTCTTTTTGTGCTCGTATTCCCTGTTGATGCCTGAGTCCTAGGGACCAGTTCCTTTATTCTGAGCTAGTGGACAAACCCGGTGTCTCTCTTGAGAATGACTGACTGGATTCGGTCTGCGTCCCTGTCTCCTACCTGATAAAGGTGGTCAGATGTTGAACAATCACGTTTTCTTTTTTAAATGGACACAAAGATCTGTAACCTGGCATATCCCCTTACAAGCATATTTCAGGTTTTCTGTGACAAATGACCCATGAATTGATCATAAATACCTATATTTGGATGAAAATGCTCTGAATAATAGACTTAAGTTAAACTTTTTTAGACGGTTCAGAGGGACAGAGACAGCCTTTTATCCCTGAGGAGATTCATGAACCACGCTAAATAGGTTACTTTTAGGATAAGGCATTACAAGAAAAGCTTGTCCTTTCCACTCCTCCCTTCACTCCTTGCCATTTTGTTATTAAAATTTTGGATGTCTTGAATGGGTTTTGGGAAGTGGGACCATTGTAGTAGCTAATAGCAATGATCTTGGCCACTTTTGAAGCCACAGATTGTCGAACTAGCATTTAGACTTATAGAGATGACACTGGTTTCAAAATACCTGTCTTGGTAAGTTATTCCAAACTGGAGAAAGCTGCTTAAGGAAGGTTGGCCTGTGGCAGAAGTGATAGAATATTTATATTTAGCCACATGTGCTGAATGTGGCTGTCACAAGTTTAAAATGCTCTTCTGTAAGACCATTTGTCTGTTACCCACTTGTGTTCTTACTTATCTATATTTAGGCAGCTTACTGTAGCTCTTAAATTAACTGGCTTTCTGCATGGTATTGGTGATTCATTAGATGGGCTTCCTAAATTCATTGTAGATTGGTTCTGAGAATCTCCTTTAAAGAGAGCACTTGTAGGCTTCTCACTCCATGTTCCAGCATACTGGCTCAAGGCAATGTGTGGGAAAGTCTTCTGACCATAGCTTCAGGTCAAATCTCATAGCATGCAGTAAGTTCATGACTGAATAGTTTGAGATGAGTGTGCTTTTAATGTTCTGAAGCATTTTTTAAAATTGAATTTGACCTGTGTGACATTTGTGTAGTGTTCAACCTGTCTGAGCAGGTTGTTTGATTTGTTTTAAACTAATATTTATTTATAGCCAGGCACTGAATTAGTGTCACATAAAATGAGGCTCTTGATGATAAGGGAGGTTTGGCAGCTCCCTCTCAGCTTGGGGGGTGGTGGGGTGTTCTGAGATGTTTTCGTTGCCAAGAATACTTTCTCCTCCTCAGTGAAGGGGGAAAACGCTTTAGTTTAGTTCTCAGCTAAAACATCTTCCAGGGAGGCTGTCTCTGAACCATAGACTGACCCACTGTTTTAATACCCTTCCCACTTTAACTGCCCACTAATGTGTCCTGTGTCTAGCCATGCAGTATAGGCTCTAAAATGTTTCTTGGTTGGCAGAATGCCTGAGAAAAGAGAGCTGTCATGAGAAGAAATGAACTTTCAACGTTTCTGTGTGGGAGGAGGAGAAGGCACAGGTTGGAAGGAAAATTGGTGTAGTGAAGGGAAGGGAATTGGGAGATCAGTAGAAATTTGAATTGGAAATCAAAGAGGTAGAGGTGACTAGGGACACAGTTTATGGAAACTCTGCTGTAAATTTCCCCTGAGGGGATTCATTCACCAAACCCCTCCTGTTCTGGTCCTGCTATGTGCCAGGTGCACTGTGCAGGCCTTTTCTTTCTCGTGCAAGTCTGGCTGCTGTTCTTGGCCACTTGATCTGTCACAGATGGAACCTTTTTATTTTTTCTTCCTCCTTAGTTTGTCACTGTATTATTAATGTCTCTTCAAAAATAGATTAAGCTAGTCCTTTCCCTGCTTGCTCTGGGACAACTGAGAAGGCCGTTGGGGTGTCAGTCTTTGTTTTTTGCCCTGTTGTCCTGTGTTGCTAAGCATTGGGGGCAGCCTATATTTGTTGTCAGGAGCTCTGTGTGGAGCCTGTACTTGTCTTATCTGCAGCTGCTTTTCTGCAAGACACAAGGGTAGTGGGTCAGCAAGATAGTCCCTTTGAGGGGGAAGGGTGTGGATACTTGGCTACTGCCCTAACCAACTTTTGAGATGAGTTTGGCCTTTTGGCTGATTTCACTGTAACTCTTAATTTGAACAATAACTTATATTGCAGTAGGGGGGATGTAACATAAGTAGAAAATGATATGGTGTGTTTGAAAATGATTAGTGCTACGGAGAAAAATAAAGCGGGGCTGATACAGGCTACAACGTGAATGAAAATCTCGAAAATGTTATGCTAGATGAAAGAAGGCAGACACAAAAGGCCACATATTGTAAAATTCCATTTATATGAAACATCCAGAATAGGCAAATATACAGAAAGCAGATTTGTAGATTTGCCAGGGGAGAGAAAATAGGAGGAGACTGCTTAATAGGTATGGGGTTTCCTTTTGGGGTGATGAGAAATTTCTGGAACTATATAATGGTACTGGTTACATGTTGTGAATATATTTAAAAAGGATTACAATGGTAAATTTTATGTTCTATGTATTTTACCACACACAAAAAAGTTAAAGATAAAAAGTAAATCAGAAAAGGGCAGTGTTCTAGGGAGGAAGGGTTGTAATTTTAAAACAGGGTCATTGGGGAAGCCTCACTGAGAAGGTAGCATTTGAGCAGAGGCTTGAAAGAGGAGCGGGAAGGCCCTAGCAGGCCAAGGACAGGTGCATGCTGAGGTGTTGAGGACAGGCCAGGAGGCAGTGAAGGTGGATCAGGAGAGGTGGAGGGGGGATGGTGTGTGCAGGAGGAACCCAAAGTAGAGAGGTCTCAGGTTGGTCTTGAAGCTCAGAATGAGCACTGGCTGGCTAGTACTTTAAGTGACATGAGCCACCTGGGAGGGTAGAAGATTGACAGGATTCACAGGCTGTTTCGGTCTGCTGTGTGGACAACAGAGTGAAAGCTGGGGTGAGGACAGAAGTCTGGAGACCAGTGAGTAGGTTATGGCAGTACCAGGCAAGAGATTGTGGCTTTGACCAGGCTGGGCATGGTGATGGTGGTGAGAAGGGATGGATTTTGGGTATGTTTAGTGTCCTGATTTTAAAACTTTCATACCTACAGAGAAGATGAGAGTGGTACATTGGACACTGTATAACTGTCATCTAATTTCACCATTTATAAATACTTGCTACATTTGCTTTATCTGTTAGTAGTATTGTTATTTGCTCAAGCTTTTGAGAGTAAGTTGCATACATTATAACTTTTCAGTCCTAAATACTTCAACATGTTTCTCCTAGGAAAAAGGACACTCTTGTACATAACAATAGTACAGTTATAAAATTCAAGAAGTTTAACATTGAGGGGGAAAATACACATTTCTCCAGTTGTTCCAATACTGTCTTTTGTAGTGATTTTTTTTTTCCTCAGTGGAGGATCCAATCCAGGATCACACATTGCATTTGGTTTTCCTTTCTTTTAGTCTCCTGTAATCTTGTCTTTTGTGCACTGGCATTTTTGAAGAGTCCAGGCCAGTTTTGCAGGATGTCCTCAATTCGGGTTTTCTTACAACTGGATTCTGGTAATGCATTTTTGGTAAGAATACTACACAAGGGATAGTGTGTCTGTCTCAGGGTACTGGACAGTCAACAGAATTTGTTGGCAGATGAGCTGTTAGAAGAAATGGTTTTGACATTGCCAATTGACTGAGATATGGGGGGGTCTGTAGGAGGAGCAGGACTTTGGGGGAAGATCAGGAGTATAGGTTTGCACGGTGCTGGACACGTAATTAGGCGCTCATGTGAAATCTCCAGTGGCATTTCACAGTAGTAAACTAATAGCAGTTCCCAGGAACTGGAGAGCCAGTAGTCGGCCCTGGGCATTGCCTGCATCATCGGGTATAGAGAAGGCCTGGCAGATCTTGTCATATCTGAGCCCAACTCACCTTCTTTCTGTTGGTGCAGCCAGAGTAGGAGAAACTTTCTTTCCTTGCTGCTTTCTCTCCCTTACACTTTGCAGTGTCCCTGCCACCAGATCCTTAATAATGTTTGCCTTGTGTTTCCCAAGTTATAAGTAAAATAAATGAAAAAAAAAAATAAGGTTCCAGAAAGAGAATGCATGTAAACCAGCTAGTTTTGGGGCTGGGTGCAGTAATGCCTCCATTACTGGGTAACATTCATATGGTAGGTTTGCTTAATAAAAAACGCAAAGCTTGCTCTCTTTTTAATCTGTCTTTTTTTTTTTTTTTTTTCTTTTTAAAGTTTAAACTCATATCCCAGGCATATGAAGTGCTTTCAGATCCAAAGAAAAGGGACATTTATGACCAGGGCGGGGAGCAGGCAATTAAAGAAGGTGGCTCAGGGAGCCCCAGCTTCTCTTCACCCATGGACATCTTCGACATGTTCTTTGGTGGTGGAGGACGGATGGCTAGAGAGAGAAGAGGTAAATATTTTTAAAGAAACATAAGCAAGTGTTACAGTTTCCAAAATTGTCCATGCTGTTGGGATCAGGATCGATCATAGTCTGAAAGGGTGCATTTGTCATGCTTTAGGATCATGAGCTTTAAATAGCTCATCACTTGGCTAGTTCCTGGCTACCCCGAACCTCGCAGCATCTTCAGCAATTACCTGACACACTCCAGATACCACAAGGGTAAAAGGGAGCGAGCAGAGTGGGGGGTAGAGAGGAGAAAGGTCAAGTTCATCTTGTCCTTTTTTTAATCATTGGGGTCAGGCATCTGAGTGTCCTTGTGGTACCTTCTCTGGTTGTTAGTGAGGCCAAGATCCAAGAGCTTGTCCCTTCCCTCCTGCACCCCCTCCTCCTGCCCTCCCGTGCCTATTTCTCCAGCCTGGGCCGGGGCCTGTGGGCACTGCGATTGATACTCTGCCGTGTTCAGGGTAGCCTCATTTACTCAGCGTGCTCAGGAGATTTTCTAGGTGATAGAATTGACCTGTTTGTTTTCAAATTTTTGTAAAATAATTTCCTGCCTCTCTTTTCAAAATGCAGTGTGGACAGCAGCTTCATCCCTGAGAGCTGGAGGCCCTCTTAGCCCCTAGCTGAATGGCTGCAGGCCACCCTGTTTTTGAGTTCTGGGGTTTGCTCTTCTTAATTTTTCCACATCTTACCTCCTGCCACGTCATGAGCTGTCACCTCTAATTAATATCAGTGGTCACTTTTTAGACCCTTTACCCCTGTCCATTTTACTGTTGATAATCTGCTTTGGACCTCAAAACCAGGTAGATAGCCAGGCTTATTACAATTTTGGGTGAAATCAGAATAAATAAGCTTTGCAGTGAGGTTTACAGAACTGTGGTTTTGGTTTTGGTCAATGAGAAGCTCCTGGATAAATGAGGCTGCACTCATTGTCACATTATAATTGACTTTTGGCTTCAGCAAGCTAGGGTGTCAATTCTGTGAACACAGTGTCCTGAAAATCACAAAGTGTTTATTAGGAAAAAAGCCTTCCCCTGTTGCCTGGGTATTTTGCCTGTTCATGGAATTGACAGTGTGGGCGTGTGATTAAAACCTTGGGCCTTCTCTTGCCTAGCTCTCTCACTGTCTTGAGATGAATAACTTCATGCCCTTAATTAAGTCATCTCTCAAAGATGACAGCCAATAAACAAGGGCAGCTGGTCTCGGTGACTGAGAGTCCCTGGGGCAGCAGTGATGTTGTGATGCCGTCAGTCCTGCCAGGCTGGCACAGCGCCGGAATAAGTAGGCTCCCGTCCAGATGCCCACTGCCTTTAATGCAGCAGCACCATTCGGAAAATGAAAGAGTCCCACCTGGCCACAAATTACAAAAGGATGATGGTTTTTCAGAAAGCAAAGAGCTTTATGCCCAAGGAAGAGTTCCAGTTAAGGGTCCAGAGAATTGGGTTTTCACTAATTCCTCTATGAGGAAGGGCTCCTTTTGTGGGGAACGCTTAACCAATTTGGTTAATGTGGCCATAGGTTTACTCGATTGGGTGATCTTCCCATCCTCAGATTTGTTCTCAGAAAATAAAGGTGGAAAAGTCTTTTAGAAGACATCTATAAATGATTGAACTGCTACCTCATAGCTAGAGGGTGTTAGTTCTTCACCTTGGCCGAAGGCCAGAAGGACAGGCGGGTTATAATAGAAGCATTGCTTCCCTCAGGAAAGGGAACAGATACGCAGGCACAGCTTCATGTCTCCGGAGACTTCCTATGATTAAGCATCATATGGGTGGCATTTAATCCAGTGGTATATTTAATACAGTTTTGCTAATTGTCTTTTGTTTTGTTTTTGGTAAGGCAAGAATGTTGTACATCAGCTGTCTGTGACACTTGAAGACTTATATAATGGAGTCACAAAGAAATTGGCCCTTCAGAAAAATGTAATTTGTGAGAAATGTGAAGGTAAAAATTAATTTTTAAATGAGTCTCACAGTTCTTATCCCTTTGATCTGAAAACAAGTCTGGTTGTTTTACAATTCTGAGGAAAATAACTTCTCTTTTCTGTATGAAGGTCAAACAGAGATTGTGAACCAGGTGGTCTGAAGGCCACAGCTCTTTGCCTGAAGGAATGTTTTATTAAATTGTCATCATTTAATATGTTGACAATTACCTGAAAAACTTCAAAATCAGGAGCAGTCACCTAACCCAGGGGTTGGCAGGCTTTCTGTAAAGGGCCAGATAGTAAGTATTTTAGGCTTTGTGGGGCATCCGGTCTCTTACAAATGCTCAGCTCTGCCATTGTAGCCCTTAAGCAGCCATGGACAGTGTGTAAAGGAATGTGCCTGCATTCCAGTAAAACTATTTACAAAACCAGGGAACTGGCCATAGTTTGCTGAATGCTGACCTATATGTCATTGTAATTACATAGTCAATTAATTATATAGTTACTGTAATTTTTTAAAATCAGATTTTCTCAAGAAAAGTCAGATCTGGTGACCCTGGGCCCACATTTTCTCACTGGAGATTGACTGAACTGAGAAGTCAGCCTGATTGACAGGGCTTGTGTTCTCCACTTCTCCACAGTGCAGGCCTACTCATTCCTGTGTAGGCATGGGTGTTTTTCCACCCTGGGGGTAAGAAAGAGGACACATTTGATGAAGTTGAAGGAGTAGATTGACTGGGCACAACCATAAACAAATGTTTGATATCAGATGTTAACCTCTGGATTGTGTCTGCTTGGCGAGAATCACCCAGATTCATCCACGTTGCTTTTCACGATCATCAATAATTAGAATTCCAACCCCACTCCAATGTCAAATTTAATGGCTCATCACTTTTCTAACATGGTACCCAGCAGGGACAAAGCTCTTGCTCCTGTCCCTCTGCAGGTGTTGGTGGGAAGAAGGGGTCTGTTGAGAAGTGCCCCTTGTGCAAGGGCCGAGGGATGCAGATTCACATCCAGCAGATCGGGCCGGGCATGGTGCAGCAGATCCAGACAGTGTGCATCGAGTGCAAGGGCCAGGGTGAGCGCATCAATCCCAAGGACCGCTGTGAGAGCTGCAGTGGTGCCAAGGTCATCCGAGAGAAGAAGATTATCGAGGTGCATGTTGAAAAAGGTGAGGGCGCACATAACCAGCTCTTCCTCTTCCTGGAAATGCCTCTCGCGTGCTAATCATGGAACACATAACACAGCTTAGGTAGCACGGGAATGAGATACATGACAACGTGTATTTCAACAATATTAGGGTGTGCCAAAAATTCCTCCTGTTCCCAGATCACCTTCTCTTGACCCACCCTGACCTTATTTCCATTCCATGTTACTTGCCAAAGTTTTCTTGCTGAGGTCTGCTTTTTTGAGATTAAAAAACCACCTCTTTTTAAAGTTCTCTGAAGCCCTGAAAGTCTTACTTGACCCCCTAGTTTTGGTTCATTTTCCTTTCCAGCCATTCTTGGGCCATTCCTTTAGGATTTTTGGGAATATTCCTCAATTAGCATTTTTCTTATATTTTTATTTTTTAATATTTATATTTGTTTATATATGTATATTTTCCTTCCTGTTAACTTTTATCGCTCATTGGCCTTAAGGCTTGGGATAAGTCTTGTAGCTACATGTTCCTTTTCTCCACACATGCTGTCTCTGCTGCATGATATCTTTCAATACAGTGCCTTCCCCCTGTTATTCAGTCTGCCCGGCACAATCATTTTAAGGCTTTTTTTCCGTCTCAACTGTTCTCCAAAATATTTCCTGATTATTCTGTGGCTTCCAACCCAGCAAATGCATCTTAGAGATGAAACCAAAAATATAAGGCTCAGCACCTACACCAACACAGGTGTTGTTAGAAGGATTCTTGTTTAAACACACTTTAATCCTGGGCCTGGGTACACACCCTGACTTGCTAGCCAGTGACAGGGCTGGCTGTCCTTTCCCCATCCGTCCTGAGCTGTGTACTGCGTGCATCCCGGGAAGTGTGTGGTGACCTCTGGCTCTTGGTGAGGCACTAGTGGTGGCCTCAGTGCCTGGGGAAGGTGGGGGAGTGTAGTGGGAACCTGTGGGGATCATCATGTGGTTTCCCATTTCCTTGCTGCCCACCTTATCAAGGACCCACATTTGCCGAGGGAAGTTTGACCTCAGTGCTTACCCTAGTCGCCACTCCCACCCCATGCCTGCACAAGTTTGGGAGGGCTGATGAATAAAGGATCCCCCAAAGGACTCTTCAGAAGTTTTATGGAAAGTCTTATTTTTAAGAGAAATGGCTAATCAGAAAGGGATGATGTCTCATAGGTATGAAAGATGGGCAAAAGATACTATTTCATGGAGAAGGAGATCAGGAGCCTGAGCTGGAGCCTGGTGATGTCATAATTGTGCTTGATCAGAAGGATCATAGTGTCTTTCAGAGACGAGGCCATGACTTGATCATGAAAATGAAAATTCAGCTTTCTGAAGCCCTTTGTGGCTTCAAGAAGACGATAAAAACACTGGATGATCGAATCCTTGTAATTACATCCAAATCAGGTAATGTTGCAAATGTCTCTGTTTTAGCTGTTCTGTGTGTTTGGCACAATCCAGGCAGGTTGGCCTGGGGTCCCATTTTAGGTTGACTTCCTGTTACTCAAGTAACTGTGACTTGATGTTCTCTAAATTTAGTCATAACTAATGTCTGGTGCTCTTGAGACTTTTTTGGATTTCTTTTATATTGTCCTAGAAAAAAAAATTCAAACAGAAAACTTGGGGGTCTAACTGGATCTGCCAATTAAAGTTGAATTAAACAATTAGGTTTGTCTAAGAAGAAAACACAACATAGGTGATGCTTTTTTCCAATCAAGTGGTGCTCTGTGCTGCTCCATCTGTAGGCTCCTCCAGCCTGTGTTATTGGTTACATGTGGGAGACATTGCAGAATGCTAGTATAGAATTTTCCTGAAAAAAAGACATTGCCTACCAGCACATCCTTGGAGGCTTCCCCAGGAGCTGCCTGCACATACCCACAGCACCCTGAGGGAACTGCCCTTGGGCCAAAAGGTTGCACACTAGCCCTGCAGGGATTCCAGGCTCGCAGCTCCCAGAAGTCAGTGTCCACTACATCCTAGGATCTGTGGGGGCACCACGGTACCTGCCTAAAAGGGGCTGAGGGGAATGGCAGGCAAGTTAGAGAAGGGAGAGAGAGCAGGTTAGGGATTTGACTCAAAGTCAAATTGCTTCTGAACAGCACTGGACTTAGATGGAGAGAAGGTCAGTCGTCCACATTAAAAAATATCTGGAGGGGGTGGGTGGCCAGCCATAGGGCATCCTCAGTCCCACCACTGGCTGTGAGCAGCACTGCCCCAATTCCCTTGCTTACCACAGGGTCAGGGAATAACGTGTCCTTTGGGGATCTGAGGGTTTATGGCTACAGGGGCGGTTCAGGGCCAGGCCAGGAGGTAACCAGCCGATAAACCAGTCTCTGGGCAGTGGTAGCTGGTGATAAGACTCTGAAGCCCAGTGGGCTGAGCAGACTCTGGTTCCAGCATGCTTCCCAGACCCACTGCCTAGGCCTTTTCTGCCCCTGTGCCCGATAGTGCCCACTTCTCTCTCCCCCTTCCCTTGTCCTTTGCTTGCCTTCTTTCCTCACTCTAGCTTTTTTTACTTTCCCAGCTGCTCTTTTCTCTTTGGCTCCTTCTGCTTCTTCCTTTTCTGGGCATACTGTAAAATAGAATTATACATCTAAGCCTTGGTCACAGTTTTTTGCTTTTCGGTTTTTTTTACTTTTTATTTGGAAATAATTTCAAACTTAGGAAAAATTGTAAAAATAAAAATAGTACAAGGGACACTTGTTTATCTCTTTACCCAATTTGCCTATTGTTAATGTTTTACCCCATTTGCCTTTTTATTTGTTTTATGTGTGCATGTGTGTGCATACACACACACACAATTAAGACTGTGGGGAAAGCGCTGGAGTACAAGATTTGAAAGGCAAAATTTGTATGAAGATTTTAATATGAATCATTTTCCTTAAGGTTCCATTCCATAGACTTCTTATGATTCCCATTTCTTCTTGCTTGAGTAGGAAAGTTTAAGGATCACAGTTTACAAAAGCCTGGGTCTTGTGTTGTGAGCAAGGATGTGCCCAAGACCCCCTATATTGTGCTCAAGGCTTCCTAACATTGTTGCTGCAAGCAGATCAGCCCCCATTCTGGCCCTTCTAAGAGCCAGAACTAGGCAGCACCCATGGGTAACTCCTGTGGGAGAGCATATCCTTGGCCAAGAACTCCCTGGAGCAGGGGTCCTGCTGTGGGGTTGGAGCCCAGTGCTTCTCGCTGCCTCTCAGCCACAGGGATCCTGGAAGCCAAGGATAGAGTGAGGGTGGTGCAGGAGCCCCGAAAGAAGGAAGCAGCAGGGGTCCCCAAGGAATCCATAGTCCCTTGTTTAGTTGTAAGTTAAGGGCAGGGTGTCCAGAAAGCTTTCTGCTGGAGATTCCATTTATCTTGTTACTCTGCTTTTTCTTTTTTCTCCTTTATCCTTTGTGTGTGTGTGTGTCTCCTCTCCCTTCTTTCCTTCCCCCTTTTCTCATTCTGGCTTATTTCTTGTTCCTTCATTTCCTCTTTTCCCTTCCTCCTCCTTTTCTTCTACTATTGAAATGTCTTCCTCACCAGAGGGCCCACAGCCTGTTTTGAACATTGCTGAGAATCAGATGATAAAAAAGGGACTTAGGACCTGCACAAAAGTGTGAGGCCTCTGATCAAAAACAGAATTCACCTGGCGGGAGAGCTTGACACATGGCCGTTTCCTCCTCTTAAATGCAGTTTTCCATGCTTGGCCTCATGATTTTCCAGGCCCCAGCAAGTTACACTCGGAGGCATGGGGAAGTTGTCCTTGAGAACAAGAAGGTGGTACCTGATAGGAACGGAGGACACAGACAAACTCTAACACACACAAAAAGCACAAAACACCTAAGAACATAAAAAGCCCAGCAGCTGGGGGCCACGGAGTTGAGGGGTCACCACCAGGTCTGTCACAGCCCTGCTCACAAATGCCCCCAAGGAGAGTCGTCAGTATGCTGCTATATTTTATAAAACTCCTATGATATACTTTCAAAGATTTCTTCTTGAAGAGAGCTTGCCCTTTCTGAATAGTCCCTTATGTGGAATACCATTTTCCCAGGGGAAGGGGCAGCTGGATAAATTAGTATTTAGCTTTTATCTTACCCTTTTCTGCACATACCCTCCACATTTATTTCCTTAGCATTTTTCTCCTTTGTCCATTTTGCTTCCTGAACTGAAGAGCATATTTTTGAGAGACATTCTTGTCCCTTTCCTTTCCTGTGCTTGGAGGGAAATAACACTGGGGAGAGAACCTTGGAGAATCTCAGAGCTCCGCGAGTCTGCACTCTTGATGCCTTTTGAAACCAACCTGCTTGCCGAAGGCCAAGCATGTGTACAGAGCCTCTGAGTGCCTGAGCGTGTTGCCTCCTTGGCACATGGCTGCAGAGTATGGGCCAGAGAGTGTGCCATCCCCCGAGCCTCTCAGCTCATCCCTTCACCTAGATGATACCCCTGATGGGCTAAGTTATGCCCTCATCTGCCTGGTTGCCGTGGGACACTAGGCTTGCCACCAGGCTCTCCCAAAGGGAGACTGACCTAGGCCACCTTGGTCTTCCCATTTCATAACCTTTTCCTGTGGCAGGTGAGGTGATCAAGCACGGGGACCTGAAATGTGTGCGCAATGAAGGGATGCCCATCTACAAAGCCCCCCTGGAGCGAGGGACCCTGATCATACAATTTTTAGTAAGTTCACTGCATTTTATTCTCACGGGACATACTCTTAAATGGCTAAATTGTAAGGGGGAAACCACTCCCATTCTTTCCCACCTCATCCTTTACAGGTAATCTTTCCTGAAAAACACTGGCTTTCTCAAGAAAAGCTTCCTCAGCTGGAAGCTTTACTCCCTCCTCGGCAGAAGGTGAGGATTACAGATGACATGGATCAGGTGGAGCTGAAGGAATTTAGTCCCAGTGAGCAGAACTGGCGCCAGCACAGGGAGGCCTACGAGGAGGATGACGACGGGCCCCGGGCAGGAGTGCAGTGCCAGACAGCGTGACGTGACGCAGCGCAGCATGACCCGGCTGGACTAGCACATGATGAATGTAAAGTTGGCACAATGAAAATGGCATCACTTTAATGGCCTCGTGTTTGGGGTGTCCTGTGTTCAGCATTCTCAATTGCTGAGTGTCCTTTTGGTTTTTCTTTTGTTTCTTTTTGGTTGTAACTTAAGTTATAGCTTAATTTATATTTAAATGTTTTTAGTGTAAATCACCTCTAGTCTGCATATGGAATCTGTTCATTTACGTTTTCAGGATGTACTTTGGAGATGCCAGTGACCGCAGCAATTTTGTGCTTCTAGTGGCTTTGCCATCAAACTCCACCAGTAAAGCACAGCTCAGATAGCAGCACTCAACCCCATACAGTGGGCGTCCTGGCCCAGCTCTAGGTCTGTGGTTCCCCCCACCCCCCATGGCAGTGTTCAGAGGGCACAATCTCAGGGCTGCTAACATGACATTTCTGACTCTAGAGTCTAGATGATCCTCCTAAAGAATAAAAGCACACCTGCAGATTGGACCTGGCTCCACGTGCCTCTCTTTAGTCTCCTGGTTCACCCTGAGTGGGCTGCGATCCCAAAGTTGCAGGGCCAACTTAGTTCTTACTGTTCTGTGCCCATAAGTGGTTGGAATGGGGTGTGTGTTTGACTGTTTCTCTTGGAAGCTTTCTGAACCTTCCAAGCCTTGTGGTGAGGACAAACCAGTGTTCTAAATGACATGCCCATATAACTGTTTGCCTGTGACCTTGACTTGTTCTTTGTGATTTTAAAGAATTTCTGTTGACAACTGTTGTAATGCTCTCCCACCAAAGTGCTTATTCGTAAAGAAAAACTAAACCCTTCTGTGTCCCCAGCAGCCTCAGTGCAGCAACAGAAGCCATGGTAGAAGCTGGTAGTTTGGCCACGTGCCACAGCCAATTTCCCATCTGACCAGTGATCCTGGATAACTTGAGGCATAGAACTTGATGTTTTCCACTTCATTCTCCCAGCTCCAACTCCCTCCTAAAGGCTTGTTCCTCTCCTTGTTGCAGACCTATACTTACAAAGGGCTTCCTGTTCACGCCATATTGTTTTGGTGAGAACTGCACTGACGGGCTCTACCATGGACTAATTTGTCAGATTCACTATAAATTACAGCTCATTTGGAGGGATGATAGTCATTGTTTTACCCCTGGCAGGTGGACTACAATTTGAACTTAGAATTACCTCAACCTTTAGCCATTACTGTTCATTTCTTTTATACAATAGTCTTGAAAAAAGACTGCTGCCTTCTAAGCTGCTGGGTTAAAGCAGAGGCCATTTGTCAGATCTTCTCTTATTTGGCTATACAATATTCCTGACCCAGAACAGGGACCTCCATTAGGAAGGTCAAAGGGCAGGTCAGACCCATGGCAGATAGGGTAAGACAATGGGGACGGTTGTAGGCGCCAGAATTTTGTGGGAGAGTGGGTCCAGCTGCTTAGATAGGACTTAATTTGTGTAAACGAAGTATAGAGAGAGCCCACCTGTGCCCTTTTGACTGTTGGTCAGGATGGGTGGACATAAAGCCCAATCTTCAGCAAAGCTTACTATGTGAAAATCAATTTACAAAAGGACCACAACTCAAGGGTGTTCGGATTCTGTGCTGTGACTTCCTAATAAATTATGGTAGAGAACTACTGTTTAGTTGGTGATGGAGCAAAATTACACTCAGCTCCTTATGTAAAGGGAATTTGGAGGGTGTTGCTTGAAATCTTATTCCACCTGTACATTTGTCACTTTAAAAATAAAAATGAGCTGGTATGAAACAAATAACTTTGCCTGTTTTTTAAGAGCACAAATGAACAGTATTAAGTGCCAGCTTGCCCTCAGGTTGGCTGGTACAATGGAATTATGTTTCCACCCTGATGGACCTTATGTTTTGGGGTGGAAGGACGAATACAAATGGCAGACAGTGATAACAGCTTTGAAGAAAGAGTAATGGGGAAGGGTAGCAGGGAATGGGGGGAAGACTCTCCAAGGAGGTGACATCTGAGCAGCTACCTGAACACAGCAGGGAGGCAACCTGTGAAGGCTCAAAGGAGGGATATTCCAGGCAGAGGAAACAGCAAGGACAATGTGATTAGAGTAGGATAAGCAAGGCAGAGAGGCAGAAGACAGACGCAGGAGGTTATGGTAGAGTGTGGATTTTATTCTGAGGGTGACGGGTTTGGAGGAAAGGCACAACATGACCTGACATAGGGGAATATGAAATTATGCTCAAGAAAAAATGAGCTTCAGAGCATTAGCTACTTGCACCTTTCCAATTAATATGGAGACAAGTCTAGAGGGGGCTGCTTTCCTTATGGCTTCACTACTGCACAAGTCAATTCTGGAAGAGTTATGCCCATATTTCTAAGGTGGAAAATTCAATAAGTGGCTGGATCTTCTTATCTCTGAGGCACTCTGACTTAACAATACTGACTTCTCACTGTTTTCTGGTGATAAGGTAAGTGAAACAGGAACCATGTTCAGAAACTACATTAAGAATGCTTTATGTTAAAGTATGAACAGCATTTCCAATAAAACATGAAACGATTTATATTTTATCTACAAAATTTAAGCCTTTGCTACAATAAATGCTATGTATCTTTTAACCAAGCCTGAAAAGGTAAGGAATGTCATGTTCAATCTGTACATTCTCTATAGCATTAGCCTGGAAGACTTTGACATTTAAATTGGACAATCATAGATGTGAATTTCCTGGTCATCTCCAACAGACACAATTTTTGAACCATTTCCATTGTATTTCACTCCCCAGACCTGTAAATAAAGTGGAAAAAAAAAAAATTCTAGTAATGCCTTTATTCTTTATGAATAAACATCCCTTATTCTCTCTATACTGAAGCTAGAAAAACACTCTGAGATGAGAATGGGGCCTTTTCTTTAACCAGGCATCTTCCATTATTGCTCCCCTCCCCTCCCATTCCCCAAAACGTCATTTTAAAAAACTACAGTATCTACAAGCCTTCCAAAGATTCAGAATCCAGGGGAGGGGTGACCTAATGCCATTGAACTTGGAACCTGCAAGGGACCAGCACGGACTCTCACATTTCCAGGAAGAAAAAAGCCTCAACTATCCTGAGGTCACTGCTTATGGGGGAAATTGCATACTGTGCCCTGCACCTAACTCCTGTGCCCACCCCACCCCACCCCCGACCCCTGCTGTAGTCAGTAATTCTCACTCTGGCATTAGAGGTCTGTGGAGCCTGTGTGTCCCAGGAGCTAGACAACATGGCAATGGGGGGGAGGAGGCATTGATTTTATCTGTTAAGTGTTGAATTAACAGAGTCACACCTCCTTCCCAAATGGAACTGATATAGTTGGAGTTTCTCTCAGCAGGATTACTCTCTGATTATTAGGAACTGATTCTGGGTGGTCAGCCTGTCCCCCTAATCCTGAAAACAGGGTGTTCTAACCCAGATTTTTGTGTTCTTGTGACTGAGCCATGTGATGATGGCTCATTATCTTGAACAGCTGCCTACAAGTGCCACCCTTACACTCCAAACACCTTGTCCTAAGGCAGTGCTACACTCTGGCCCCCAAACACAAGTTTGCACAGCCAGCCAGGCCTTATTCCCTGAGTAAAAATTTTAAGCCCAGAGTGGATTGTCAAGATTAAACCCCCTCAACTTTATTGGCAACAATTTACGATTAAATGTGAAAAAGAATGAATTATGTTAACTTTAAACTATGTTAACTTTAAATTTCCATTCCAAGGAAGGGAAATCTATTAAAAGCCAACATATACTGCCATGAGCAATTTTTTTTAATACTGCCTAGTTCCCCAAGCCCCTTGCCAATCAGTGGTCAGGACGAGCAGCACTGGTTTGAAATGCAGGATCTCAGCCCCCACTCCAGACTTGCCAAATCAATCTGCACTTTAACCAGCTCCCCAGGGGATTCACATGCATACTAAAGATTGAGAAGCACTGCCCTAGAATTTTGACAGATTAAGAGACTCCTACAAGAAAAGTTTCTCTTTTCTCTCCTAATTTAAAGATGGAAACCAGCCAAACGACTTGTAAGAACTTCTAATATATTATTATAAAAAAATCATATCACTTCTTTGGGCAGCTCCAAAAATGACAAGTGATGACTATTTTAAGCAACAGAAGCTCCTGAGGAGGGAGGTCCTTACTGAGTTAGCACTGCACCCAGAAAAGGGGCCCAGACATGCCAGACACTGGCTGCAGCATTTTCCAAAGAAGGCTTTTCAAGGCCATGTGAGTAGCATGTTTTCTTGCCCTCCACAGAGACATCAAGGCTCATGGATTGCTAGGCCAACAGCACTTCCCCAGCCTTTGCACCCCAGACAGCATGCACAAGAACACTGGCTAAAAAGAACTCCACACAGACAGAGAAGCCCAATCCCAGGGGTGTCCCAGCTTGAGGTTAGGGAAAGAAAAGTTTTGGCCTAGAGTCAGATAATACTAGCAATCCAAAGAAAAAAGAATTTAAATGTTACTTATTCCATACCTGATCCTGGTGATCAAAGAAGGTGTGAACACAAGTCCTCGTTCCAACATCCCAAACTTTTACACTTTTGTCAGATGAACTATTCAAAAAAAGTAAATATTACTATAAGAAAACTGTTTTCAGACTCCTTTGAAGTGGGAAGAAATCTGACAACTTATTCCACACTCCTCTCACTACATCATGCTACCTTCAGAGGCCACCTCGGAGCCTGCACACACAACATGGGTCCCAAGAGGGGGTCAGGGAGTAGGCATCACTGGGCAGCTTTCCCTCCTCACAGAGCAGCTATCTTCCTGACATTGTGATTTGCCTGGCCATGATATTAAGTGGTCTCCTCAGGAGTCAGATACATCTACCAATTTCCAGGTGGGAGGAAGGCCTGTTAAAGCTTCAAAATAAAAGCTTTTAGGAGGCTTCCGAAACCCACTTAGAATGCCTTTTAATCTGTCCGTCTCATGTTTTTCAACTGTCTTGGCCATCCTGGGGTCTGAAAACACAACACTTCACAAAAAGATATACTTTGTTAGTGTTGTAACACAGGTATACCTTTAAGTAAACCACAGCTGGAAGCTTAGCTTTATAAAGAAAACAGAAAAAACAGTTTCCCTGCTCAAAAAAATTCACCTCTATTTAGGCTAAGGACAACTGACTTCACTACTTAAGTAAAAATTTAAAACTGCAGAAAACAAGGGCTATCTGAATAAAAAACAGGTCATAGTCTTCAGATTTTAAGACAATTCATAAAGGAAGACCTAGCATTTCAGATACTGCTAAAACTCTTAAGTACCTGGAAACAAAGTGAGTGTCGTCAGGACAAAACGCAACGTTCAGTACCCAGGATGCGTGGCCACTCAGTGTGCCAGCCAGGTTGGCATGTTGTCTGAAATGGGAGAGTTTCAAACAAAATGGAGATGTTAATTTTTGGAATACGATCACTGAAGTGAAAGGCATATTATTAATTCTGCCCATTTAATCGGACCAAGTCTGCTATCCCTACAATGACAGTATTACTACATATCAAAAATTCCCTTTTGAATTAAATGGCATCACTCACTGCAGAAACAAAATTTTATAGCACTATCAATCCAAAATGTGCTGATACTACCAAGAGCTAAGAATGAGACCCATTACAAGCATAGAGCTCAAAAGCTCAAAATAAATAAGGAAACACACTATTGAGGCTCAGCAAACCAAATCCTAAGATGAGGAAACTGAGACCAGCAGGGGCAAGGAAACCATGTCTGGAGAGTGGCAGCTCCTGATCCCTGCAGAGCACCTTTTCCATAGGTGGTCAGTGTCCCATGTCCAAAGAAAGCATCAAGATGCACTCAACAGAACAGACATGGCTAGGAGAGGCCACGTTGAACCCAACCAACAAGGCAGGGCTAATTACTCCAGCCATTTTCACTTTTTGAAAATGTAAAATCACCTCTGGCAGGAGAGCAACCCTAAGGCTTGACTGAGGTCAACAGAACTTAAGTTCAGCTCAGCAGTTTTACCCCTGAAAACAGCCCCCAGCAGAATATAGCACATCTCAGTTAAGTACCAGGAGAGGTGGCCTGAGTATGATGCAGTAGGACCATTAGAGAGTAAAGTCCTGGGTCTTCATGCAATATCACCACCTTGGGCAAATACCACCTCAACTTGGGTTCCTCATTTGAAAAATGGGCACACTCATCTGTGCTGCTACATCACAGGCTGTTGGGAGGATCAATCAAATAGAGTCTGTAAAAGTCTTATCAAGTAGAATACTTGACGAACTGCCACTGTTTACACTGGCTCTGCTACTGACAAGCAAGGACAGCTTCAGAGAGGCATTTCCCCTCTGGGCCCCAGCACCCTTATCCAGCTCTAATTCCCAAAACAGCAATGCTAGTTTTATGCCTATTTGACCACTTTTTGCCATCCAAAAGCTGCCAGAAGTAGACTAGACAGAGCAGAATTCTTTCTCCCAGGTCTATACCAAGGCTCATAAAAGGACATGAACATGGATGGTCACGGCTGTGGTAAATGCAGCTGGAGGCAATCCCGGCATCCAAGGCTGGGGGACTGTACCTAGTGGATGAGAACACTGCATTCAGAGGCAAACCTGGCAGGACAGCCACTCACAGTGCTGAGTCAAAGGAGCAAGGACACACAGCAAACACATTAGAGGGAGTGCTGGGCGGGGGGATAGGAGAGGGAACTTGGCATGATGGGGGGAAATGACAGAGACCTTGCAGGGGCCCATAATGATAGAGCCGTGAACTGAAGAGAATGATTAACTTACTTCTATGCCTGCGGTCAAAAAGCCACCACAGAAAGACACTGTCTTGGGCTCCTAGATCTAGCCCTGCAGTGAAGCAGCTTCTAAACTGACAGCTCCCTCACTAGGGCAGAGGAGTGTCTACTGGAACAGCCCCACCCCTAGAAAATGCTCTGATTTTTCACTGTCACCCTGGGCCAACCACAGCCCAGGGCTCCATTTCCTCATCTGTACAATACTTACCTACCCAAAAGATTTTAAAATAAGAGAGTCCCATAAGAGGATGCCTGAGAAATAGTAGCAAGAATCTTATACTACTAGGCAACTTATTCACACCTTCCTCCATGCAGCCCTGAGGACATACTCTAAGCTCAAAGACAGGGGCGCTGCGTGGAGGAGGAACGACTGGGGAGACCAGGGTGTCAGATCTGAACTGTACCCAAGTCCTTGCTAGACCCAGGAGAGGGAGTAACACACACCCTAGGGCTCCTCCTAACAATAAGGGGACAAACAACATCAGCTTTAGTCAAAAGCCTTTAATCTCAACAAAGTTACTTACACATCATAGATCTTGATGTAGCCATCATCTGAAGCAGTGACCAGGAGCTGAGAATCCGGGGAAAAGGTCAAGGAGCGAATAGGCATAGCATGGCCTGAAATTCATAAAGGCCCTTGTTAATCTGATGAATCACTGTCTCCTCACTGTCTCCTCATACAGGCTACCTAGCTGACTATGTCCCTTTTAATGACTGTGAGTCACTGAGTTGGACTACCCAGGTATTTCATTCAGAAAAGGGAGGGTAATGATTGGGCCCTTCCTAATGTTCTAGAAACAGCCACAGGAACCCTGGCCCCTCCTACTGGAGCCATTTCTCTTTAGTTCTCCTCCCTGACCAGTTGGGCCTCAGCATACTTTGCTTAAAGGAACTCCTCTGCTATAGATATGGCCAAACATGGAAATATGCAGTGCTTCTAATTTGTAAAGTTGATGCTATTTTCCCTATCAAATCCATTTTTGTAGAGTAAAGGATAAAGAATAAACTGAGGAGGTACTATATTCACTTGGTTAGAATCAAAATAGTACAAAAGAATACACAGTAAAGTCTCCCTCCCTTCCCTGTTCTTTAGCCACCCAGTTCTCCTCCCCAGAGGTAACTAGTGCTCATGTCTGATGTATCCTTCCACAGATATCTTTGCATATGTGCAAATACTTATATTCTTCTTATACAAATATAACCAACTTTACTTCTGAGGAGGCGGGACCTACAGATTAAATAATATTTTAAAAAAACAGGATAAGATTAAACCAAAGTGTTTGGGGTTGCACATTCAAGAGATAAAATTATTTTTAAAATGCAAGGAAGTCATTACAGTAAAAATCAGGATATGGGGAGGTGGGGAAAGGGTTTTGATCAGGACAGGCACATGCAGGGGCTTCTGGGATGGCTGGCAAAGTTCTACTTATTAACATGAAAGTTTTCACCTCATAATAATTCATCATATCATTAATTTGATTCATGTGGTTTTCTGTACCTGTTATAATAAAAAGATTTTTAAAACCTGTACATTTTTTTGTACTTTGCCTTTTCCATTTTAAATATCTTAGAGCATCCCAGTTTTTCTACTGTATGATGCACCATTCAGGTAATTTCCAATCCTTGGCTATCACGATGCTCTAATTGTATACATGTTATCATGTATGAGTATTGACAGGATAAATGCCTAACAGGAGAACTTCTGGATCAAACCATGTATTCACTTTTTTTTTTTTTTTGAGGTACTGGGGACCGGGGATTGAACCTGGGACCTCATATGCGGGAAGCTGGCACTCAACCACTGAGCCACATTAGCTTCCCTGAGCTGGTTTTTTCTGTTTGTTTTGCTTGTCTTTGTTGTTTCAGGAGGCACCAGAAACTGAATCCAGGACCTCCCATGTGGGAGGCAGGCACTCAACGGCTTGAGCCACATCCGCTCCCTACATTCAGTTTTAATTTAAATAAGCCTTGCCAAATTGTCCTGTTGAAGAAGTTGTACCAATTTATATCCTACTAGCAACATATACATGCCTGTTTTCCCCTACTCTCACTAACACAGTATATAATTAATCTTTTTGATCTTTAACAATATGAGGTGAAAAAAAATTTTTTGGGATAGCTTTAATTGCCAATATCTAAAAATGTTAATACTAACTATTGGCAAAGATATCAGGAAACACAGTTAAAGGGACCGTAAACTGCTACAACTTTTCTGGAATGCAAGCATTGATTTAAAAATTAAATCAACACTTTCTGTTCCATAACTAGCCACTTGGGACAGAAAGATTTAAGATACAGGACATATGGTAGATGTCAATTTCATTTGGGAGTTGTGGGCCCTGCCATTCAGAGATAGGCAGTCATACTCAAGGTACACAATGAGAGGTCTGTGTGACTACCAGTGAGGAAATACACAACAGCACATAAATACTAAAGATAAGGAAAACCACTGATTTTAAATATGAGCCACAAATGGAAAAACTTACAAAGGAAGATGCTTCAGATTACAGGCCCTGATTTGCAATTAACCTGCTTTTGACTTAAACAACTCTATGTATTATGTTCCAGGATGAGTAACTGGGTTTTATTTAACACTGGTTGACAATTTGAACAGCTAAATTGGTAAAAATGTTTCATACTATTTAATCCAGTAATTCCATTTCTGTAAACTTATTCTAAGAAAACAGATATATATATATATAGAGAGAGAAGGATGTTCACACGTATTAGCAAAAAGAAAACAGAAAATGAAAGTCCAACAAGACAAAGTTGGCCAGACTTTGATACACTCAGATAATTAGAAGAATGCATTTCTAATGCAGCATTAGAAATACTTTAGTTCAGGAGTTGGTAAACTTTTTCTGTAAAGGGCCAAATAGTAAAAATTTTAGGCTTTGCAGACCACACGTAGTCTTTTTTTTAGGAGGTACCTTGTACATGGGAAGCAGGTACTCAGCCACTGAGCTACACCTGCTCTCTTTGTTGCACATTATTCTTGTTTTTTGGGTGTGTGATTTTTTTTAACAAACACTAAAATATGTAAAAATCATACTTTGTTGGGGGCTATACAAAAACATTTGCCAACTCCTGCTTTAGATGAATGTTTAGTGACTTGCACAAATAAGTAAAAGTCCAAGATATAAAAGAGTATGAACATGACCCTGAATTGGGTAAAAAATTACCAGTTAAGAGACAAAGATGCTAATGTGGTACTCTCTGATTAGCAGATGCACTGATGGGGATATGGGGAGACAGTATTTTATCTTCAAATTATCAACAAAAAGGATTTTTCAATACAAATAAAGTTCTTTAAAACCAAACATAACAGAAATGAGATATTCACATAGCTAAGATATATTAACACACAAATTAAAAATTAGCTTGTTCACCAAAACTAGATTAAAACCCTTACTTGACAAGGTTCAAACGTGGATGCATTTCAGATTTCCAACAGAGACTGATATCTTTCTAATTCAATGCTCATTTGCCTTTTAATGAAAGAATAATTCTTTCTCTGGTATCTAATAACCCAGTTTGCATGAAATAAAATAATGAACCATACCTTCCAGCGTATGCAGAAGTTTACCAGTTGCAATATCAAAAATATTGATGATTCCATCTATGGCTCCACTGGCAAGATATTTCCCATCGGGACTCTGCTCAGAAAACATGGAGAAAGAGACACTCTGAGAGTCCACATTGTTAAGCCATGCACTCATCCCTACCAAACACAAGCCAATCTCCTGCTGGCTGTGGGTCTAGCTGGCTGGCTGCCAGATCGCACCAGCAAGTCAGCAGTTGCCTGACAAGACCAATGCTAAGGGGTACCCAGGCTGGAGGAGTAAATGAAGAATCAGAGAGAGAAGAGAACAATGTTTCCTTACATATGCAATACTAAGAATGAACTTTCCTCTTGTGTCCAAAGAATATTCCTTTTTCCCACTTTCCACACCAAAAATGTTCACTTTTCCCACATGAGTTCCTGTGGCCAGATACTGGGAATCAGGAGAAAAGGCCAAAGTCCAGGCATCCACTAAACCAGGGGAAAAAAAAAAGAGAAAAAAACAGTGAGAAAAGGTGTTCTTAATTTTTAAAAACTATCATAGCCAGAAATAGCAGCTATGTATAGCAGGGTAAAGAATTTTCTTGTTTGCCTGTTTTTTTGTTATTATTATTGAAATAATGAAAATGTTCTAATAATGATTGAAGTAAAGAATGCACAACTATGTGATTAAACCAAATACCACTGATTGATTGTACACTTTGGATGAATTGTATGCTTTATTAATATGTATCAATAAAATTGATTTATTTAAAAAAAATAGAAAATACTCTAATAATGACTGACAGGATGAGTGCACAACTGTGTGATTATATCAAATACCATCGATGACACACTTTGGATGAATTGTATGCTTTATTAATATGTATCAGTTAAAAAACACCAAAAACTATATTTTACCAAAAGATACATTTTTTTAAAATGGAGGAGCAGTGGCCTGATTCAGAAAACTATGCTGTACAGTTGCTAATTCTTTACCAATTTAGGTTAAGGGCTTCTTACATTTTAATAAAAGTAGATGTAACAATACTAAGTGTTGGCAAGTATGTGGAGATATTGGAACCCTCATCCACTGATGGTGGGAACTTAAATGGTACAGCCACTTTGAAAAACAATCTGGTAGTTTCTTAAGTTAAAACATGCATTTGGGGGTGGGGAGGCGCGGAGGTGGCTCAAGTGATTGGGCATCCGTCTGCCACATGGAGGGACTTGGGTTCGATCCCTGGGACCTCCTGGTAAAATGAAAATATAAGGTGGGCAGGTGAGCCACTGGCCTGCGCGCACATGTGCAATGAGCCAGGCCCCACTGAGCCACGCAGCAAGATGACAATGCGGCAAAGGGGAGGCCCCCGGGGGGGGGGGGGAGCCAAAATGAGATGCACCAGAAACCAGGAACTGAGGTGGCACAGGCGGCAGAGTGCCTCTCTCCTACATTGGAGGTCCCTAGGATCGGATCCCAGTGAAGACTGGAGAAGGCAGGAAACAGACACAGAGGATCACCCAGCAAAATGGACACAGACAGCAAGCGGGGTGGGGGTGGGGGATAAATAAATAAAATCTTTAAAAAAAAAAACCATACATTTGCCATATGACCCAGCAATTCCACACCTAGGTATCTACCCAAAAGAAATGAAAACATCTCCACACACAGACTTGCATGCAAATGTTCACAGCAGCATTACTCATGAAAGCCTAAAACGGGAAAAAAAAAATCTATGTCCATCAGCCAGTGAACAGATAAACAAAATGTGGTATATCCTTACATACAATGTAATATTATTCAGATGTAAGAAATGAAGTCATGAAGCATATGACAACATGGATGAACCTCGAAGACATTATGTTGAGTGAAGCAAACCAAACACAAAAGGACAAATATTTTATGATTTTGCTATTATGAACTAAATATAATGAGTAAACTCATGAAGTTAATAACTGGAATGTAGGTGACCAGAAAACAGAATGAGGTTAGAGGATGGAAAGCTGAGGTTTAATCTTAGAAGAACTGGTAAAAATACTGTTTATAAATCTTTGGAAATGAATAGAAATGGTTAAAGCACATCAGTATTTGTAATTAGCAGCACTACTAATACATGGTAATGATAGTGGTTGAAAGGGAAAGTCTAAGGTCCTGTATATCACTAGAAAGAAAGCTAAAATATGAAACACTGGACTGGATACAATAGCAAACCATCATGTGAAAAATGAGTATGGTTAATAGTGCATACATAATGTTTTTCTCTGAAACAGAACAAATGAACATTAATGTTATAAGATGTTACTATCAGGAAGATATTTGGGCAAAAATACAACCAAAGCAAACTATGGACAATAGTGTATAGTAATATGTTAATAACATTCCATCAACAGTTAAAAAAAAAAAAAAAAAAAAGGAAATATGCTAAGTAAAAGAAACTAGACAAATGGTACTACATATTATTTGAATCCATCTATACAAAATATAAATGCAGATAAATTAGAGACAGAAATAGATTAGCAGTTATATATGGCAGGAGATTGAGAAGTGACTACTAAGGGGTAGAGTTTTATAATTTGTTTTTTCAGTAGTATTATTATTATTGGAGTAATGAAAACGCTTTCATATTGATTGAAGTGATAAATGCACAACTCTGTGATTATACCAAAAGCCATTGATTGTACTCTTTGGATGGATTGTATGGTTTATAAATACATTTCAATAAAATTAGCTTTAAAAAAATGTGGTATATCCTTACAATGGAATATTACTCAGTAACAACAAGGAACAAACCACTAATACATCATGCTACAAGATGGGTGAATCCCAAAAACATTGGGTTAAAGAAAGAATGAAGAGACTTCCAGGAAGATGGCAGACTAGAAAGACACAGGACTCTCTTCTCTCCCAGAAAAATTGCTAGAGGACTTGCAGAAATGGCCTGGAAAAAGATCTTCTAGGGTTTAGGGCACAAGGGGTGCTGGCATCCTCCCCTACTCTTTAGACACTTTTGAATTCTCAGACCTTGGGCCAGCCGATATAAAGGGGGCCCGAGGGATCCACCTCCCCAGGAAAGGGGAGAGAAAGGAACACAGCCTAAGGCTGACTCAGCTTTTGACCCATGAAGTTGGTCTGCTGTGTCCCTGGTAAGGCCGCTCCATTATTTGCCCTGGGAGCCGGCAATGGACTTTCAATCTCCTTCTCTATTGACTGGGACTGGTTATTGAGGATGCAGAGGGGAGTGGACTTATTTCCTTTTAATGGGGAAAAGGGAAGGGGCTGCCAGCAAAGGCTGGAGAACTGCCTCTGAGAAAGTTTGAATTACAAGGCTCTTGGCCTCCAGGCAGAACCTCTGCCAAACTGATCCGTCCCTGTTGCAGCAAATACTCCAACTGCATTGAAATGAAAGGGCTGTCAAAGAGCTCCATATGCTGGCAGACCAAGGAAGTGCACATGAGGAAATTAAAAGTAAGTAAGAGAGGCTTTTTCTGGCCTTAAGAGCCTCCCTCCCCAAGGCCCTAGGAAGTGGGCCTGTAACCCATTACTGGGCCCAAGGCCCAGATTTGAGCAACTAACAGGGACAATCCTAAAGACCCAGAACAGGTTGAACCAAGAATCAAAACAGCAGTAATATACAGCCTCCTGCCACTAAATCCTTATGAAAGAGAGAGAAATCAGGCATCTGAGTAAACTCACCACCCTAATAAAATGCCTAGACATCATCAAAAAATTACAAGCAGGAGCAGATGTGACTCAAGCAGTTGAGTGCCGCCTCCCACATGGGAGGTCCCGGGTTCAGTTCCAGTGTCTCCTAAAGAAAACAAACAAACAATGAGCAGACAATGAGCAAGACAATGAGCAAAAACAAACGAGCAAACAAGAAAAAAATTATAAGCTATACTAAGAAATGGCCCAAGAAGAGAATATATCAAAGCCCCATAAGATAGGCAGAATTTGAGACAACTAATCAACAAATGCACACAAACTTCCAAAATCAAATTAATGAATGAAAGACAATATGATTAAAAAGATAAAGGACATTAAGACGACACCAAGGGAGCAGATGTTCCTCAGGCGGTTGAGTGCCTGCCTCCCACATGGGAGGTCCCAGCTTCAGTTCCTGGTACCATTTGAAAAACAGAAATAAATAAGCAAAACAAACAAACAAAAAACCAACTTAAGGAAGCCGATGTGGCTCAGTGGTTGAGCGCTGGCTTCCCACAAATAAGGTCTCAATACTTCAAAAAAAAAAAGACATTGAGTGAGCACAAAGAAGAATTTGAAAACCTGAATTTAAAAAGTAACAGAGCTCATGGGAAACACACAATAGGTAAAATAAAAAACACATCAGAGGCATACAACAGCAGATTCAATGATAAAAGAATAAGTGACACAGGAGACAGAACAGCTGAAATTGAAGAGAACAGAACAGAGTGAGAAAGGAATGGAAAAAATCGAGCAGGGGCTCAGGGAGTTGAATAACACGAAAAGCAACAACATATGTGTCATGGGAGTTCCAGAAGGAGAAGAAAAGGGAAAAGGGGCAGAAAGAGTATTTGAGGAAATAGTAGCTGAAAATTTCCTAACTATCACAAAAGAAAACTTACATGTCCAAGAAGAGCAGCGTACCCCTATCAGAATAAATGCGAATAGACCTACTCCAAGACACATACTACTCAGAATGTTAAACATCAAATATAAAGAGAAAATTCTGAAAGCATCAAGGGAGAAGCAAATCATCACATACAAGGGACACCCAGAAAGACTTGGGGCAGATTTCTCATCAGAAACCATGGAGGCAAGAAGACAGTGGTTTGGTAAAATTAGGATACTGAAAGAGAAAAAATGCCTGCCTAGAATTCTTTATCCAGCAAAATTGTCCTTCCAATCTGAAGGTAAGTTAAAAAAATTCACAAACAAACAGAAACTAAGAAATTCATAAAAAAAGAATTCACCTTTGCAGGAAATTTTAAAGGGAGCCTTACAACCTAACAGAAAAAGACAAGAGAAAGAGGCTTGAAGGAGAATATAGAAGAAAGAATAGCAGAAATTATACCCAAGAGTGAAAAGACAGACAAAAATAAGATATGACATATGAAAACCAAAGACTAAAATGGTGGAAGTAAATAATGAACTTATAGTAATATTATTGAATGTGAATGGATTAAACTCCCCAATCACAAGAATGACAGAATGGATATAAAAACATGAACCATCCATATGCTACCTACAAGAGACTCACCTTAGATCCAGGGATACAAACAGGCTAAAAGTGAAAGGTTGGAAAAAGATACTCCACACAAATAGTTACCAAAAAAAGCAGAGGTAGCTATTAGGTTGGTGCAAAAGTAATTGTGGTTTCAGACCATTAATTTCAAATTATAACTAGGCTCAAACACATCTTTATTAATCAAAATAGGAACCATTACAGTCAACACATTTTTGCCAACGGGAAATAAGTTTGTTTATTCCTGTAGCATAAAAATCCGTGGTTCGGGATTCGACAAACTCTTGGAGAGCATTTTCTGCATCCTGCTGGTTGTGGAAATGTTTTCCCTGCAAAAAGTTGTCAAGATGCTCGAAGAAGGGGTAGTCGGTTGGCGAGAGGTCAGGTGAATATGGCTGATGAGGCAAAACTTCGTAACCCAATTTGTTCAACACTTGAAGCATTGGTCGTGTGACGTGCGATCGAGCGTTGTTGTGGAGAAAAACTGGGCCCTTTCTGTTGACCGATGTCGCTGCAGGCGTTGCAATTTTCAGTGCAGCTCATTGATTTGCTGAGAATACTTCTCAGATGTAATGGTTTCACTGGGATTCAGAAAGCTGTAGTGTATCAGACTGGGAGCAGACCACCAAAAATAGTGACCATGACCTTTTTTTGGTGCAAGTTTGGCTTTGGGAAGTGCTTTGGAGCTTCATCTCAGTCCGACCACTGAGCTGGTCATCGCCGGTTGTCGTATAAAATCCACTTCTCGTCGCACGTCACAATCCAATCGAGAAATGGTTTGCTGCTATTGCGTAGAATGAGAAGATGACACTTCAAACCGATGATTTTTTTAAATTTTTTGTCAGCTCATGAGGCACCCACTTATCGAGCTTTTCACCATTCCAATTTGTTTCAAATGCCAAATGATCGTAGAATGGTTGATGTTGAGGTCTTTGGCAACTTCTCATATAGTTCTAAGAGGATCAACTTTGATGACTGCTCTCAATTGGTCGTTGTCAACTTCCGATGGCCAGCCACTACGTCCCTCATCCTCAAGTCTCTTGCCTCCTTTGCAAAACTTCTTGAACCACCACTGCATTGTACGTTCATTAGCAGTTCCAGGCCAAATGCTTTGTTGATGTGCAGTTGTCTCCGCTGCTTTATGACCCATTCTGAACTCAAATAAGATAATCGCTCGGATTTGCTTTTTGTCTAACATCATTTCCACAGTCCAAAATAAATATAAAGTAAACAGCAAGTAATAAGTCATTAGCAAAAAAAAATAAAGCGAGAAATGCACAGTAAAATGATGTATAACAACCACATTTATTTAAGAACGTATTCCACTAACAAATGGCAAATTTCAACAGTGCAAAACTGCAATTACTTTTGCACCAACCTAATATACTAATATCGGACAAAACAGATTTTAAATGCAAAAAAGTTAGAAGAGATACAGAAGGCCATTATATATTAATAACAGTCATAAATATCTATGTACCTAACCAGGATGCACCAAAGTATGTGAGGCAAACTCTGGCAAAACTGAAGGGAGAAATAGACATTTCTACAATAATAGTTGGAGACTTCAACACACCACTCACATCATCAGACAGAACAACTAGACAGAAGATCAACAAGGAAACAGAGAACTTGAACAATATGGTAAATGAGCTAGACCTAACAGACACATACAGAACGCTGCACTCAAACTCAGCGAGTTATATATTCTTCTCAAGTGCCATTGCTCTTTTTCCAGGACAGACCATATGTTACATCACAAGACAGGATTCAATAAATATAAAAAAGAGTGAAATTATACAAAGTACTTTCTCAGATCATAATGGAATTAAACTAGAAATCAATAATAAAGGAAAGAGATAAATTCCAAATCAATGGAGGCTGAACAACACACTCCTAAATAATCAGTGGGTCAAAGACGAAATTACAAGTGAAATCAGTAAAAAAATTGAGACAAATGAAAACGAGAACACAACTTATCAAAACTTATGGGATACAACAAAGGCAGTCCTGAGAGGGAAATTTATAGCCCTAAACACCTATACTGAAAAGGAAGAAAGAGCTAAAATCAAAGATCCTATTGAACTGGAGAAACTAGAAAAAGAACAGCAAACCATTCCCAAAGTAAGTAGAAGGGAAGAAATAATAAAGACTTATACATCACAAAAGTGGAATTTATTTCTGGTATGCAAGGTGGTTCAACATAAGAAAATCAATTAATGAAATACACCACATTAACAAACTAAAGGGAAAAAACTACATAGTCATCTCAATTGATGCAGAAAAGGCATTCAACAAAATCCAGCATCCTTTTTGATTTAAAAAAAACACTTCAAAAGACAGGAATAGGGGCGGATGTGGCTCAAATGGTTGGGCGTCCGTCTGCCATATGGAGGGACCTGGGTTCGATCCCCAGGACCTCCCGGTAAAAAAAAAAAAAAAAAAGACAGGAATAGAAAGAAAATATGATAAAAAGCATATATGAAAAACCCACAGCCAACATTGTACTCAATGGGGAAAGGTTGAAAGCTTTCCCTCTAAAACCAGGAACAAGGCAAGGCTGCCCACTGTCACCACTGTTATTCAACATTGTACTAGAAGTTCCAGCTAGAGCAATCAGATAAGGGGAAAAAAAGGCATCCGAACAGAAAAGAGGAACAAAACTCACTATTTGTGGATAATATGATCCTACATTTAGAAAATTCTTAAATGTCTACAACAAAGCTACTTGAGCTAATAAATGAGTTCAGCAAAGTGGGAGGAAATAAATCAAAATCAGTAAAATCAGTAATGTTCCTGTACAATAGTACGGAACAATCTGAAGAGGAAATCAGGGGAAATTCCATTTAAAACAGCAACAAAAAGACTCAAATACTTAGGAATCAATTTAACCAAAGAAGTATATGCAGAAAACTACAAAACAATGCTAAAAGAAATCAATGAAGACCTAAGCAAATGGTAAGACATTCCATGTTCATGGACTGGAAGACTAAATATCATGAAGATGTCAATCCTACCCAAACTGAATTATAGATTCAATGAAATACCAATAAAAATTCCAAGAGCCTACTTTACAGAAATAGAAAAGGCAATTACAAAATTCATTTGGAAGGGAAAGTACATCAGAATAGCCAGAAGCATTCTAAAAAATAAGAGCAATGTGGGAAGAATTTCACTGCCTGACCTTGAAACATATTACAAAGCTACAGTGGTCAAACAGCATGGTATTGGCATAAAGACAGACATATCGATCAGTGGAATAGAATTCAGAGTCCAGAAATAAACTCTCACCTCTACAGCCAACTGGTTTCTGACAAACCTATCAAGTCTATGTTAATGGGACAAAACAGTCTCTTCAACAAACAGTGCTGGGAGAATTGGATATCCATAACCAAAAGAATGCAAGAGGACCCCTATCTCACTCCCTAAACAAGAATCAACTCAAAATGGATCAAAGACCTAAATACCAGGACTATAAAAAAGCCAGGACTATAAAACTACTAGAATAAAATGTAGGGAAACATCTTAAAGATCTTGTGGCAGGTGGTGTTTCTTGGACCTTACACTCAAAGTATACGCAACAAAAGGAAAAATAGTTGGGACCTCCTCAAAATTAAACAAGTTTGCACCTCAAAGGACTTTGTCAAAAGGGTAAAAAGGCAGCTGACTCGATGGGAGAAAGTATTTGGAAATCACATGTCTGATAAGGGTTTAATATCCATGATATATAAAGACATGTTACAACAATAAAAAGACAAAAGACCCGATTAAAAAATAGGCAAAATACTTGAACAGATATTTATCCAAAGAAATACAAATGGCAAAAAAACACATGAAAAAATGTTCAACATCACTAGCGGTTAGGGAAATGCAAATCAAAACTACAATGAGATATCATTTCATACCTATCTGAATGGCCACTATTAAAAATACAGAAAACTACAAGTGTTGGAGAAGATGTGGTGAAAGAGCAATGTTTATTCACTGTTGGTGGGAACGTAGAATGGTACAGCCACTGCGGATGACTGTTCAGCAGTTCCTAAAGAAGTTAAATATAGATTTACCATGTGACCCAGCAATACCACTACTGGGTATAGACCCAGAAGAACTGAGAGCAGTGACACCAACAGACATCTACTCACTGATGTTCACAGCGATGTTATTCACGATTTCCAAAATATAGTAACAACCCAGATGTCCATCAACCAAAGAATGGATAAACAAACTGAAGTATATACACAAGATGGACTATTATGCATCTGTAAGAAGAAATGAAGTCATAAAGTATATGACAATATGGATGAACCTAGAGGACATTATGTTGAGTGAAGCAGGACAGACACAAAAGGACAAATAATGTATGACTGTGCTACTATGAACTAAATATATTGTGTAATCTCATGGAGTTAATAACTGGAATATGGGTCACCAGAAAATAGAATAAGGTTAGAGAATGGAAAGCTGAGGTTTAACCTGGGAAGAATTGGTAAAAAGGTTGTTTGGAATGAGGGAACTTTTGGGGTGCAGAAGTGTTCTAAAACTGGATTGGAATGATGGTTATATAAATTCACTAAAACTCACTGTACACTTACAATGGGTGAATTATATGATAATATATAGATGAAATTTTACCTTAATAAGGCTAGAAACAAATGATAACAAAAATACTGATAGTGTATTATAGAAAACTAAAATATGAAAAAGCATAAAATAGGAGCACTGTTTGCTATAAAGAAAAAAATTGGTTAGTTTTTTTACTTACACCATACAACTCAGTTACCTTCAAGAGTTATATCCAAATGTTATTTATATGCACTGCAGTACTTCTTCAGTCAGAATATAAGTGTCCCCAGATTCACATGCAGCCTAGGTATATGCATGCATCAATGGTCAATTTAGACCACTGATGGTGGTTGGACATTTCTTTTCTCAGTTACACGGGAACCTCTGCCCATCACAGGCAATTCCAAAGAGCTCTTGAACTCAAGTCAGGGCCTGGGACCCAAGGAACAATCTGGTTTCTTTCTATCTGCCCATCCTCCCCTCCACTGCCTGCCTGGGCCCCTTTCCCCAAGCACATTCTCATATGGAACACCCCCTAAGTCTCATACCCTCCTGTACCAGTCCAGAAACAGTGCTTGTCAGATCAAAGGGAAAGGAAAGAGAAGGGCTCCTTCCTGAGTCACCCTCCCAGTTCCTGGGGTAGAGCTCAACGAGGTCATGACCATGGTCCTCCCCTTCCCTTCCTAGCCCACAAGAGAGTGAAGGAGGAAAGGCCTCTGTGAGCTTGGCTCATGGCAGACAGAGGCTCTAGCATATTTCAGGGTAGTTTTTAAAACGGAATTCTCTTGAAAATTTTAACACATATATTCAAAGTAATAAATCATTCTGTTCTATCGCTCTTCTTACAAAATGTGTTTTTAACATGAACTTTATTGCGAATATTCTTGCTGACCTAATTTGGTGATAATCAGGGTAGGCTAAACATTCGCTATATTAGAAACCATGCATGTGTCCCAGACCTAATTTTTCTCCCTAGGTCTGGTTTTTAGAATGCGGGTGATAAACTAAGCCTGATTTATTATATGACCATCCTGTACGGGAAAAGACTGTAACTTTGGGTATCTTTGGTCAACCTTAAGAGGTATAGCAGGGGGACAGATTTGGCTTGGGTGGTTGGGCATCCATCTCCCATATGGAGGGACGTGGGTTCGATCCCCGGGACCTCCCGGTAAAAATTAAAAAAAGAAAAATATAGAAGGTGCGTGGGCCACCAAGCCCGTGCGCAGATGCGCCGTCAGGCCCCACGAGCCACACAGCAAGATGATGACGTAACAGGAGAGTGACACAAGAGACAGCCAATACGAGACGCACTGAAAAACCAGGAACTAAGGTGGCGCAGGCAGTAGGATGCCTCTCTCCCACACTGAAGATTCCCAGTGAAGACAGGAGGAGAAGGATAAGAGAGGGCAGGAAATGGACACAGAAATAGCAAAAACGGGGGGGTGGGGGGAGAGTAAAAATGGATAAAAGTAAATAATAAATCCTTAAAATGAACTTTACTTCAAGTGTTCAATTAACCAACAAGATTTGATATAATCAACCTCTCAAGTAGCTTTTTTTTTTTTTTTTTTATCTGTAAGCAGCTGCTTTTTAATAGTTATGTTTACTCCTAAATGACAGTAGCATTTAGTCTAACAGGATTATGTTCTCTTATTCATATAATTAGCTGTTTACAGGAATGGTTATTAGAAAACATGATTTTCATTCCTCTAAGCTGAATAACATGGTGCTTATATTTCTAAACTATTTTTACATTTCCCTATTAACTGTTTTACAACACAGAACTTTTAGTATCAACTATTCTCAAAATAGAACAATCATTATTCCTTAGTTTAACCTTGCATTCTAAGATTTATTTCACTATTTACATAATACTTATTTTAATCACCAACTTTGTTCCCATCACTGAAAGAGTGGTTTTTGTTTTGTTTTGTTGTTTTAAATCTTTGAACATTTGGATAGCTGATGCTGATGTAATGGACTTCTACCTTTGCTCTTCTCCACTGGTGGGTGGCTTGCTGGAAAGCTCCAGCCTGTGATGTGCCAAATGCAGGATCTTCACCTTCATCTTCACTTTCTTCTTCTGGTTCTGGGATTTTCTCTCTCTCTGTTCAAATCCTTCATGCACATTTTCAAGGCAGGTATAACCCGGGTGCCCACTTTCCCGACATCATTCATTAGATCTAGATTTATCAGAGTAGTTTCACCTTGAGATGAATTCAGCTGCTTTTTAGTTGTCAACAGCAATGTTTCCTTTTATTACTCAAACAAATAAGGATTTATTATTTAATGGCCTGATACAGTTTTTGTTTTTTTTAAAGATTTCATTTATTTATCTCTTCCTACCCCCTCATTGTTTGCACTTGCTGTATCTGTTCATCTTCTTTTGTTTCTTTAGGAGGCACCAGGAACCAAACCCGGGACCTCCGATGTGGGAGGAAGGAGCCTAATCGCTTAAGTCACCTCCATTCCCTGCTTTGTTGGGTCTCTCATTATGTTTTCCCTCTTGTGTCTCTTGTTGCGTCATCTTGTTGCATCATCTTGCCACTCCTGTCCGTCGCACCAGCTTGCCATCCTGTTCATCCTCTTTAGGAGGCATTGGGAACCTCTGTTCCCTGCTTTGTTGTGTCTCATTATGTTTTTCTTCTTGTGTCTCTTGTTGTGTCAGCTTGTCACGCCTGCCCGTTGCACCAGCTCACTGTCTTCTTTAGGAGGCACTGGGAACTGAACCATGGACCTTCCATGTGGTAGGCAGGAGCCCAATTGCTTGAGCCACATCTGCTTCCCAGCTTGGTACAGTTTTGTGCAGATTCCTATTTAAAAAAAAAAAAAAAAAAGCCCAACCCTTTACTCTTCTCAGTATTGTTTTCTTTCCTAACTTTTACAACTTTGCCACACTTGGAACACATCCAGGATAAGGTACTGTTTGTCAGTAAAGGTAAATTGGATATATGCGTCATCCTTTTACCTGGAACCAATCCAGCACTCATTTCTTCAGCTGGGGTTTGCTCAGGGGCCACAACAACCCCACAGTGACCTCAGCATCATGGGTCCAGGGAGGGCTCAAGTGCCTGAGATGAAAAGGCAGCAACACATCTGCCTCTCTCTCCTCTCTTCTAAAGATGCTCCTCGGCTATGTCTCAGAGTCTTAACCGACTCTGCAGGCTGGTTTGAGGACCCAAGTCCTCTATAAGCAATGTGAGCAGGGAAAGGGCACATGTGAAGAGAACCACCTGGAGAGTCAGAAAGTGTCCGGGTAATGTTTTCCACTTACATATCCCAGTCCCCACACCCTGATAACTGTGATTCAGTGGTTGCAAAATAAGGACTAGGCATGTGTATTCTGAAAAAGCTCTAGCTATAAGATTAATAGACATGGAATATTGCCTCTGAGGGAAAATGCACTCAGCTTCCAGACAACCAAGCATCCTCACAAATTCTAGGACCATCATTCTTTCCAATATAAAGACAGCCTAGAGCCTAACTGATGGGAGGCAAATCCACCTGGTGCTCCAATCAAGGGAATTATAGTATTAAAACACCCAACCAGCTTGTCTATAATCAACCCATAAAGGAGCATGCCAGAGATGCCAGGCTATCTGTACCCCTCTAGCAGTCACCACACATTCTTAATGCTATGCAGTCATTTACAAGTAAATAAAAGGCTAAAAGGAATGCTGAAATGTTAAGCTGCTTGTTCTAACCCAGTCCACTGAAATCATCAATTCCCATACCCCAGATGATATTTACAAGGCTGATGGACAAGATTCACTATCCTACAGCACTTTAAAAAATATATGTATCAGTGAATTTGTTTCTCTGTAAAGCTTCATATCTATCACATACTAGAAGCCAGGCACTCCCAGGCACTTTCCCCGCCACCCCCCCCAGGCACTTTAATCATAACTAACTGAGATTACCATGATCGAGATTTATGAGGACACAGTGCTTTATGTCCTAGAAGTCTGTAAGGCAGTGAGTTTATCAATTCAGAATATGGCAAACAGGGAATCTCTGAACTATCCAAATACAGGTCCACAATCCCAAACCAACAACTGTGAAATTCAAAAGGCTCTGAAAACCAAGAGTTTTTTAAAAATAAGTTTAGTACTTAAATTCATTTGTCAGCCAAACCTGACTGGAAGGATATAAGGATATGCAGTTTTTATTTATCTCATTTAGTATAGACATTAATCTCTTCAGTTGCAGAGATATTAGATTGATTAGAGATATTAGTGTTTGATTAGAGTGCTAACCCCAACCCCACTGAAGATATTCTGTTATATACAGTTCACACAGCCTATTACCCTATTCAGATCCAAAAACTTCTGAACTGTAAAACGTATCTATTCCTGAGGGTTTGGAAAAGGAATGGTGGAACTCTATTATCTCCCCTAAAAGTAAAACTCTTACCAGGTCCCGCATCTATAGACTTTATCTGTTTGCCGTTTTCCAAGTCCCATAGACGAATATGAGCATCGAGAGAACTGGATGCAGCAATGGGCAGGGTATGGCTGATGTCCACAGACACCACCCCCAGCTGATGTCCCTCCAGACTCCACTGCAGGTCCAGCCTCTCGTCACGCCTTCAGTGGGGGACAGAGATAAATGGATTTCTTCACACACACAACACACAGACCCTGGAATCTGAAATTCTGGGTCCCTGAGACTATGCATCTGTGAGACACAGAATCAGAAGGTAGAGAGCCACATAACACCAAAAACAGCTAGGTTTTTAACTTTGGGTTTGCTTTTTTTGTTTTTAACTATGGAGCTTCAATATGGAATAACAAGAAAGCAAGTGAGAAAAAATAAGCTGCTTTTATACCACCATACTGCTATTGATTTCTTGCCTAGAAAAAGTCAATACTTATCTGACCACAACTTGGGAGCCTAGAAGCAAAACCCTAAGACCCAATTTCCAAGGCTGTATATTGGGGGAAAGGGTGCTCACCATTTCCAGACCTTTACCAGGTCATCCAGGGATCCTGTGACCACCGTCTCAGAGTTTTCTTTCTTGTTTGTCCCCCAGGCAACTGACCAAATGGCATCATCATGGGCTAGAATGGAAAGGGCTACACTTTTTTAAAGTTTTCACACAACTTCTAAATCCAATGTGAAAGAATGAAGCTGAAATACTGTTCTAACAATTCTGAGGTAACGTACACTTGTATCTACTTTATAGTTTTGCAAAGCACCTTTCCATACAACTTTTATTAAATTTGCGGGGGGTACATATGAAAACTGGAGGCTCTGAAGAAGCCAATTGCCCCAAATCACAGGTTTTCTAGCTGGAGAGGCAGTACTGGAATTCAGTTTTCAGACTCCAAATCCAATGTCCTTTCTACATTAGCATGCTGCCCACCATACAGCAGTCTAGAATTCACTTGACTAAATCTAAACTCACCCTCCAACTGGTTCCCACCCTCAAGACCTAAAATTGATGAGATACCTCTTAGAGATCTTTGGAAATCAGTAGGCAATCCAACTATAAACACTATGAGCCTAAAAAGAAATACCTAATATAGCTTCCATACATGAGTTGCCTTTTACCCCAAATGTCTTTATTATACTTAAAGGACAAATTATTACATTAATCCTTTTATATGCATCATCTCAATTAATCACAACAGTTCTATAAAGTAGATACTATTTTTTTTTTTTTTTTTAACCGGGAGGTCCCAGGGATCGAACCTGGGTCCCTCCATATGGGAGACGGACGCCCAACCATTTGAGCCACATCCGTCCCCGTAGATACTATTACTATCATTCCCATTTTACAAACAAGGAAGCAGAAGCTTAGAGACACCTACTAGTTCACCTAAAGTCACCAAGCTAAGAAGGGAAAGAGTTAGGATTCAAAACCTACCTCTCTCTTGGGAAGCGGCTGTGGCTCAATCAGTAGGGCTCCCGTTTACCATATGGGAGGCCCCGGGTTCGGTTCCCGAGGCCTCCTGGTGAAGGCAAGCCCGCCCGCATGGCGTGGTTAGCTGACCCAGCGAGCAAAAGCAGCAAATGGGGTATAAATGAATAAATAAATAAAATCTTAAACAAAAAAAAAAAAAAAAAAAAACCTACCTCTCTAACTATAGTCCATCCTATATACTAAGTCTACAAACTGCATATTTGGTGAGCCACACTGTCAGGTGTGCAGAATCAATATGGCTATATGAATGTCCTTTTCAAAATGTGAGGATAAGGGCATTAAACTTAAACAGCTCTGAGTTACATAGAGATACAGGGCTTCAATTATAAGCCTCACCTGACTCAAGCCCATTAGCTTGCCGCCTAGATGGCACTAGCTACATACAAGGTAGTTGACTGGCATGCCCTGTTAGTCTACTAGTTCCCTATACTAGCTACCTTGGAGGAATGTTTTGGTTTAAATGTCAGACTGCCTAAATCAGGGGTTCCTAACCTTTTTTGTTCTATGGAGCCCTTTGCCAATCAGATGAAAATCACAGACCTCTTACTAAGTCCAGACTATACTGTGTATTATTTAATAAATACATCACACCTGCACCAACACAGCCACACAAGAATAATGTTTTTTTTGAATTTCAATTCAAGCTCAAGGACTCCTTGTTAAGAACCCCTGGCCTAAATGTTACCTCCTTAGGTTGGAAGAGCTCTAGTAGGCATTCCACAAATGCCTCTAGGCTTTACCCAACTCATCTAAGATAGGGTGAAAAAAACAAGACAGATGTGGCAAGTTCATGCACAAATGCCATTCCTCTTCAGGTATGAAGCCTTATATCACTGATGAGCTCTATTTCCAGGCTGGACTGTCACCTGCCTGCTGCTCCCATTCCCACCACTACCACTGCCACAGAGCCCCCAGCCCTCCCCACACACTCTGGCCTTCACGGAAATTCAACTCACTTTATACCTATACTTTCATCAAAGTTCAAAAGGTCTTCTTTGGAAGTCCCTGCACTTGTAAGTAAAGGACCCTGTCACCCATTGAGTTCACAATGACTCTCGTGTAAAGTTCTGAGTTCAGGGCCAGGCTCAAATTCACCTCCCCAGGTGAGCTGGCACACATGGAGCTCTGAGACTCAAAGAGGTTCCTTCTTTCATGTTGGCAGCTACAACAATGAGAGTTACATCTTCCTTAGGTGGGAAAGCTTTCCTCAGCCTGGAGTTCTCCAGTCTATCATTTGACTCCTGGCTTTTTCTCTTTAGTTAGTTGTTCAGTTTTTTGTTTGTTTAAGAGTATTTGTTGGGAAGCGGCTGTGGCTCAATCAGTAGGGCTCCCATTTACCATATGGGAGGCGCCGGGTTCAGTTCCCGGGGCCTCCTGGTGAGGGCGGGCCCGCCGGCACGGCGTGGTTGGCTGACCCAGCGAGCACAAGCAGCAAGGGGGGGATAAATGAATAAATAAATAAAATCTTTAAAAAAAAAAAAAAAAAGTATTTGTTGTTGGCCACCTCTGCCAATCCTTCTGCAAAGTAAGTATACTTGGAAACTGTATGTCTGGTCAGCATGCTAAAAGATCTTAAAGAAACCAGGCAGGGACAACACAGTTTTTCACAGGTGGAAGCTGCTTACCTTGTTCTTGTTTGAAGAGAATACTGTACTAAAAAAAGAACAGAAGCCACATTAAACCAATGGTCAGAGTTCAGATATCCACTCCCTAAAACACTCCGTCACCAACTCACCCCTCCCAGTATATACAGCCAACATAATTTTAGCTACTTCCCTGGCTGTGGTCCTGACCACCCTGCAAGCTCCTGCTTATGCAAAACTTGTAGATTCGTGCCAGAAAAAAAAATTAGTTCTTAAAGAAACTGATACACTCTCCTCCCCAACTACCACACCCTCCATAGGAGATTTTTCTTTTTCTGCTCTAACCACCAGTAAGCTGAAAGCCCAGTTTACAGCTTAATTTTCAGTTTTGTAAGATCACACAGACTCCATAACCTGTTTAGTCCCCAATCTTTTTATGAAGATATATTTCTCCAATAAGATCTCCTGTTGTTTTTTCTTGCTTTTGTGTACAAATTCTTTTAAGCTTCCTCAATCCCTCTGTAAGCTGTGGTAAAGACACAGATAAAATTGTCCTTTTATAGGCGTGAATATTACTAGTGCCACCTAACCCTGTGCCCGGGGTCACACAGCCCTTTAAGAGCAGAGCAAGAATCAGATTCCAGTTTCCTGACTCTACACCCAAACAATCTACTGGGCTTGAACTTGCCAAAGAAAAGACCAACTGATGTTCTTCCCCTTGCCACAGGCCTTACCTGGTTGGTCATTTTCTTAACCAAGGATGAAGGGCTAAAGGCCAGACAGCTCTGTGGAAACAACATCAGGGTTTCAGTAACGGGGAGTCATCAGAACAGAGGGAGCTGAAGGAACTTCCCCTCGACCAAGGAAATAAGGCAATCCTTTATTACAGAGTTGCTCCGACACTTTTTTATAGATCAGTCCCAGGAGCCCCCCTTTAAGCCCAGGACTCAAAGCCCTACCAGGTGGTGTGGGTTTCTCTCTCCCTTTGAGCCCAGGGACTCAACTAATACCTACCCCATCCCATGGTTTCTTCTCCCTAAGTATGACTGCAGCAAGGCATCATCTCTCTCCCTTGCTGCTTTTCAGACAGACAAAATCACAGGCCTTTAAATTTTAAGTTTAATTTAATCAAAACTCAACAAGCAAAGTTCTTCCATACGAGGCAGGAGTCTCAACCAAAAGTACTTACAGGAGCCAGCTGGCACATAAATGGGGGCAGGAGCTAAAGAGAGACATCTCTTCCAAAAGGCATCAAAGTCTTCAAGGACTTAGGTCAGCTAAACATAACCCTAACTTACTTTAAGAATTATAGATTTAACATCTCAGGCTTCAAGAGTTCTTAATATTTTGTGTGTGTGCCATAGACCCCTCTAGCAGTCTTGCAAAGCCTATAAACCCCTTCTCAAAATATTTCAAATGCATAAAATACATAGGATTACAAAGGAAACCAAGTATGCTGAAATAAAATTTTATTAAAATACAAAAATCAAATCTATGACAGAGCAACATATATGTTTAAACACCTTAAATAACAAGATCTAGCTGAAATCTAATAACTACCATAATTTCAGAGTTGTAATGAACTTAAACAATATCCCAAGATATGAAAATATCTGGAATTTTTATTGGTGACAAAGTCACTGCTAATACTACTGTAGTTTGCTGTTTGCATTAATAATTGAAGGAAATGCTAAATTTCACTTAGAGGTTAGGGAAAATAAAGGTATAATTTTTTTCTCATCCAACATAGGCCCCCTCAATTCTCTCCATTACAATTTGGGAGACCATACAGCTAAGGCATCCAGGTTCAGGCTACTTGCCTTAATTGGGGGGTGGGGGGAATTCCAATTATTTCTAAATAATCCTCACCTATGAATATCTTAATCAGGTTGGTAGTGTTTTATCCATTTGTGACCTAAGAACAGGATCCTGCCCAGGAAAGGAGTTCAAGCCAGTTTTGTTGAGTGAATGGTATTCAACCTCTGCTTGAACTCCAAATCCTGTGAAGTACACCTCTGCCCTCTCCCCTTCCAACCTGGACCTCTTTTAGCAACAGAGGGGAAAAAAAGCAGGAAGGCTTGAAGGAAGTCAGCTTCCAGAAACCAAGCCTCCCCAAGCCAGGGATGCAATTCTAGCAATAATGAGTTCACATTTGAACATGTACTGTGTGTCAGGTTTTAAGTACTACAGATGGATTAGCTCACCAAACCCTAATAACACTATTTAGTAGGTATTCTTATTATCATCTTCACGAAACTGAGGCTTACAGGGGTTAAAGAAAATTCTCCAAGGTTAGTGTGCCATTAGAAAGTGAATACAACCTACAGTATAGGCTACCAAGCTACATTGCCTCCTACTCCAGTCTATTTCATGTCAGGTAACTTTAGAGCTAAGGGACCCCAGACCCCTTTTTTCCCCCACCTTCTCTCTTTAGGGTACTTTCCCCTAGTTCCCAGGCAGAATTCATTGCTCGCTTCTCGGTATTTCCAAGGAACACTACACATCCCTCTATTAGAGTACTTAGGCAGGTAAATAACCCACATTACCGCATGGTACCTTAAGTAAAGAGTACCCAGCCTTTGCATGCACCTGTTCAGTGATGGAGAGCTCGCTACCTAAGAAGAAAGTGTGGCCCACTACCGTAAAAATTCAGTTGGAACAGTCCTCCCATCTACGAAACCGAGACCTGCCCCCCGCCCCGCCCCCCCAGCCCTAATCTCAGGGCTCCACAAAACAGTCTCAGGATGGAAGAAGAGGCCACCTAGGGGCCTTCTCTCTCCCCTCCCCGCACACCGAGGAGTAGCCAGTGTAAATGGGGTCACGGAAGCATCCCTGAACAAACCTGCTTAGAAGCTGCCTCGGGCCCACCCTTGCTCACCCGCTCTCCGGCCCTTGTCGTCAGTGGCCCAAATGACAGCGATTCCCAACCGCTGCCAGGACCAACTCACCGCCGCACAGTCCCGCTGCACGTCTAAGTCCCGGCCCGGCGCGACCGCGACGCACAGCAATGAGCTAACGAAGGGGCGGAGCATCTCGCTCGCACCCACCCCCGCCGCCAGACGCCGGCGTACGCGGCAGCGCCCCCTGCGGTCACAATGCCGCGGACCCGGAGGACGCTGAGGAGGTGGGCGGGGAATGGAGGGGAAGGCCACGCCCACTACCCTTGAGGTGTAGACCCTGGGAACCTGCTTATGGTAGCGCAGTTCGAGGTTCTCCATTTGGGTTCCAGTTTCTCCCTTTGCACTGTGATCCTGAACTAACCCAGATGCCTTCTAGGGTTCTGTTTCTAAAAATAACATCAGTGAAGTATAACTTTGCTTTTCAAAATGCTTTTCAAAATTCTGGCGCGTTAATGGGCCAGAAACCAATTTAGTAGATCGTGACCAGCAGTTTTCAAAGAGATGAATGGGAGGTGTCCCGCGCCCCACCCTCGGGAGGCTGGCCCGGCTGCTCTTGCCCTGGCCTTTCTCTGGGCAGGAGGGAGCGTAATATCAGGGGGCGGTCCTTGAAGGGTTAATCCTGTTTCAATTAGTCGTGGAAGAGATTTGTCTCTAACTAAAAAATGGTTCCGAAGTTCAAAATGATTATAGTAGATGGTGATGATGGTAAAGTATGGTCTCACTGTATGCAAATCCCTGAAGTATCCGTAAACTCTCATTTGTTTTTCCAGGACCCAGTTTATTAGTACTATCTTGAGTTCTGTGATGATTTCAGAAAATTGTTATACCACTTACAAATGGATAAAGTTTACCTTTCCGTGCTTTTGGAGGAGGCTTTTTGGCCCAGAAATTAGCTGACTACATTCACAAGTCTCATCCTCTGCAATTCCCTCCGTGACAATTATCCATGAAAATTTGGCCCCAGTGGATACTCTTGCATCTCACTGATTTAGAAAGTTGAGGTCCATGTGAGCAAAATTCTTTGTGGCACCTCCTAAAAGTCAAGATATTCCCGTAATCATTCTGGATGTATTTGACCAGGATGGACTTGCCAGGGAAGTTCACTGAAGCTAAGGAAGATTACAGATTATATCCGGAGGCCAGAAGAGTTTGTCTTCATACTGGAGGCAATTTCCCTTACATTAGCTTAAGTATTCAGTGAACCCTGGTGTTCAGACACATTCCTTAGAAACAAATATTCAGACACTGACCCGGCAATGCCTGAAGTGCTGAAAGGATACCCTTAACATCCATCCCCAAAAGCAAGGCTTTTAGCAGTAAAATGATGTGTGATCTGCTGCCTTCCTGACCAACCAAATGCCTTGGTTTTGGCCTATCTGCCCCTTTGTTTTTATTGGTGAAGTTTGTGGGTTTCTTTGGGTTTTGGAAATAGACTGATTATTATGTGACCTCTTCCATGCCACAGTAATTGGACCACCTTTAGTTCAGCTTTTCACTTTTGGATAGAAAGAATTATCTTAGAAGACTCCCACTTTAAAGAATGGTGAAATTTTGACTATCAGTAGTGTTCATATCTCTGTAATTAAGTGAATTTAATTTGTAGGATTTCGGTTTATGTGACTTTTTTTTCTTTTTCTGCACATTAACTGTACATACTACACCTCCAGAAAGAAATAAAACTATGTTGATCATTTTTATGCGTTTTAGTTATATGTGTGTCAGAATACCAAGGCTTTCATTTCAGCCTTCTGTTTTCTTGCTTTCAAATCTGCTACAATTAATTTCCAGTGGAAGCAAACTGTTTTGGGTATTAACTCTCTTTTTGTGAGCCAATATTGTTTTGAATAAAAATTCAATTGATCAGCCCACCCAAATAATATAGATTAAGAAAAATATAGAATGGAATATGTAAGAGTCATCATGCATAGTAAAGGTATGTCATGTTTTATAAAAGCCTTGTTTAACATGTGCATGTTCTTGGCCTCAAAGGAAAATCTATTTTTTGCTGTGAGTAGTGGCCAAAAAAGTTTGAAAATCATTGCAATAAAGGCTTTCCAAATTATATAATTCAGAAACATCTGTAATTCTGTAATTATGACAGGAATTCCAAATCACTCATTCAGAAAGAATGTATCGAGCACCTGCTTTCACCCCTGTGTCCCCAGAGTACCAAGAACTTGGGTCATTAGCATGGCCCTTAGCATTGGGGCTGTGAAGAGGGGTACTTGCCCTTTTTTGTTCCATAGATACCTTTGACATCTGATGAAGTCTAGGAATCCTGCCTCAGAATAATGTTTTTAAATGCATAAAAACAAAACACATAGGATTACAAAGAAACCAATTACACCCAAATACAGTTATCATCACACTTACCAGGATGGCTATTATTTTAAAAATGGAAAATAACAAGCGTTGACAAGGATGTGGAGAAGGTAGAACCCTTGTACATTGCTGGTGGGAATGTAAAATGGTGTAGCCACTGTGGAAAGCAGTTTGGCTATTTCTCAGAAAGTAAGGAATTGAATTGCTATGTCATGACCCAGCAATTCCACACTTAGGTATATACCCCAAAGAACTGAGAGCACGGATTCGAACAGATAGCTGTACACTGATGTTCACCACAGCATTATTCACAATAACCAATTATTAACTCTCTTTTTGTGAGCCAATATTGTTTTGAATAAAAATTCAACTGATCAGCCCACCCAAAATAATATAGATTATTATTTTCTACCAAAAGGTAGAAACAGCTCAAATGTCCATCAACAGATGAATGGATAAACAAATTGTGGTATATAGACATACAATGAAATATTATTCAGCCCTGAAAAGGAATAAAGTTCTGATACATGTTTCGATGTGGATGAAAGCATTATGCTAAATGAAAGAAGCCAGTCACAAAGGACCACATATTGTATGATTCCATTTATATGAAATATCCTAAATAGGTAAATCCAGAGAAGCAGAATGCAGACTGGTGCTGAGGAGAAGGGGAAATGGGGAGTAACTGCTTATAGGAACAGTGTTTTCTTTTGGCTGATAAAAAAGTTTTGGAACTAGATGGAGGTGGTGGTTATATACCATCACAAGTGTACTAAATGCCACTGAATTGTTCATTTAAAAATGGTTAATAGTATGTTATGTGATAACATAACACAATAAAAAAATACAGTTATCAAAATAGTTGAGGAATAGTAATATATGTGCTTCTTTATTAATGCAGCAAGTCTGATAACTTTTGTAATTTCAAAGTAGTGATGAGTGTAAACAAGTTTGAATTATGTGCAACAGCTGTAATGTGATATGAGGATATCTATGATTTCTATTGGTAACAAAGCCACAAGTACTGCTAATACCACTGGGGTTTGTTGCCTACATTCATCATTAAAGGAAATATTAAATTTCAGTTAGAGGTTAAGAAATGAAGATGTCATTATTTCCTATCAAAATTCACAAATTTCTTGAACCCTTGTTGTAGAGCAAATCTGGAAAGACTTGTGGCATGCAATTCCATGTCATTTAAATATCTATGATAAGAGTTGTGACCTTGGAGGTCAGGAAGGAGTGAAAAGAATTTACAGTAAAACTCCAAGCTAATGGTGAAGCAACCCGAGTATATGCCCTACCCTGAAAAGTTCTGCAAACCACAAGAAGGCCAAGGTTGGTAGGCCCACCCTGGAAAGCTGCAGCCCCGTAGGGGTACAGCTGTTCCCAGAGTGCAGCTCACTGCTTTTCCCAACAGCCTGAAAGAGAGCAGATCCAGAAAGAGGCTGAGGCTGGGAGAATGAAAGGACACAATGTCCCTGGGCTCACTCCCTAGGCCCCTCCTCTCCACTCAGAGTCACAGGCCTGAGCATTTCAGGAAAGGCAACTTACAGGTATGTGCAACATCTATCTCGCTCAATGTCACCCCGACATAGGGTCATCGAGCCTTGCCTTGCATACCTCTAGGGACAGGGAGTTCACCACCTCACTGGAAGAAAGGGCTGCCTCCTCTTTTTCAGTTCCAGGAAGTCTTGTCAACTTCCTAAAAAAACACATGAAGCAGTGGGTTTGGGGTGGGGCACAGGCGAAGCTCCTGCTTTCTGTTCAGCATAGACAAAGTAAGGGGGAGCTCCAAGCGCCTGCCCTGTGAGGGGCTCGTAAGGTCCCCTAAGATGTGGTCATCCTCAGCATGCCATCTGGCAAAGTCTACTGTCAGGGATCCCACCCCACTTTTCTGATCTCATGCCAGGTGTCCCCTCTGGTCCCCACAGCTGGCACCCCACTCTCCTCCCCCAGCCCTCCTTCAGGCTGCAGTGTCTCCCATGGCACCCCCCTCTTTCTTTAGTGTCACCCCTCACTCTGCCCCCCAAGATTTTTTCACTTTTGGATGGACCAGTATCCTTCTCTTCTCCATGTGCCCACAGATAGGCCCCCAAACCCTTCTTGTTTTCAGGTCAGACACATAGGGGTTGAACAGCACAGGTTCTGGATGGAGCCAGAAAGCCTGGGTTCAATCTTGCCTGATAGACCCTCTGGCTCTGGATAAATTACATAACCTCTCTGGACCTCATTTCGTTATCTCTGAAATGGCTCTAATGATAGTATCCGCCTTTTAGGGCTGATAGGATTAAAAGAGTTAACATTTATGAAGTGCTTAGAACAGTGCCTGGGACATAGTAAGCATTCAACAAACATCAGCTATTATTTCTCTTAATATTGTTATGCTGGAAAGCCACAAGCACACAGTCTAACCTTTAGGGAAGGCCTTGAAAGCCCCAAGGTATCCTTCCTTCACTGGCTCCCTGGACTACTAAGAGCATTTGCATAGAAAGTTAAGGGGCCCGCTCCTCTGAAGCAATGATCCCACCTACCTATTGTTGAAAAAGTTTTACTGTGTACCTTCGATGTGTCTATTTATTATTTATAAGCCTTGTATATGTATACTCAACTAATATATTTATGTATATTATAAAACAAAAGCAAAAATAGAATTTTTAAAAGATGAGATAAAAGTAAATATAATCAAGTGATTCCCAGGGCCCAGCAAAGGGACCAAGCTTCCAGAGTCCTGAAGACAAGCGGAAACACCCGCAAATATGGACTCATTTTCCACTCATTTTCATTGACCAAGCAGCTGCCAAGAACAAGAGCTGCATTTCCCCATACCTGGCAAACAAATACACTATTGCCTCAGAAACTGATTGCTTCTCTGAGGTGCCCACAAGTGTATTTGGGAGAAGCTTCGAGAGCAGGTTGAGGAGCAACTGTCCTTCGATGAAACAGGAGAGATTCTGGATGTCATGAAGGAGGCCATGGTTCAGGCAGAGAAAGCAGCTGCAGAGATTACTAGGAAGCTGGAGAAACAGGAGAAGAAACACTTGAAGAAGGAAAGAAAGCTACTGGCTGCGATTGACCTGATGTCTTCAGAAAACAACAGAAGTACTCCAGAACAGTGTGAGGAGACAAGTGAGAGACCCAAACAGAAGAAAAAGCAAAAGCTTCAGGAGGTGCCTCAGGAGAATGGAATGGAAGACCTGTCTGTCTCCAAGCCCAAGAAGAAAAAATCCAAGGAGGAGCTGGTTAGTAGTGATCTTGAAGAGACTGGTTCCTCAAGAGGAACCAGTTTGCACTCTTGAAGAGGCAGCCAACAGCAGGAGTGCCTCTAAGAAAAAGAGGAAACTCCTCCCAGGAAGAACCTGTCAGCAGTGGACCTAAAGAGGCTGTTGGCAGTAAGAGCAGCTCCAAAAAGAAAAAGTTGCAAAAACTATCTCAGGAAGATTGGAACGGACATTCCCTGGGTGGCTGTGCCCCAAGGTGGCATTTCCCACCTCATTATCTATACCACAATAAAAACAAATTCACACACAATAAATAAATATAATCAGAAGATCTAATGCTTTCTTCCCATACCCTGGTGGATGCTCTTGCTCACCACCTAGGGTACACAAATCCCACTCTGGCAACTATTATGGGTTGGATTGTGCCCCCGCAAAAGATATGTTGAAGTGAAGTCCTAGTCCCCAGAACCTCAGAATGTGGCCTTAGTTGGAGATGGGGTCATTCCAGATGAAATTGGGCAACTTAAAATGAGGTCACTCTGGAGTAGGGTGGGCCTTCATCCAATATGACTGGTGTCCTTATAAGATGGTGAGAGCAGACATGGACAGACACACAAAGAAGACTGTGTGAGGATGGAAGCAGATGTTTCCAAGCCATGGAAACCCCCAGGCCACCAGGACCAGGAGGGAGGTGGGGAACGGATTCCTCCCTAGAGATTTCAGAGGGAGCATGGCCTTTAGACACCTTGATTCTGGACTTGTAGCCTTCAGAACTGTGAGATAATAGATTTCTGTGGCTGTAAGACCCCTTATTTGTGGTACTTTGTCACAGCAGCCCTAGGAAACTAAGACAAACTCTGGTGTCTCCATGTTTTGTTTTGTTTTGTTTTAAACATTCGTAGAGCTACAATGGTGAACATATGGACTGAGCCAAGCATCAAGCAACACAATGTAACAGAATAATTGTGACAAAGCTGCGGCCAAGGGAGCATTTTATACAGAGAAGGAGTCTGAGGCTTAAAAAGGCAAAGTGACTTCTCCAGGGTCATTCAGACAGCAAATAGAAGAGTAAGTATGGAAACTTAGGTCGAATTAGAAGATAGCTAGTCCATTTCTCTGTCTGTAAGGAAGGACGTTGGTGTTAAGGAGAATAACTACCATGCCTTCCAGTGTTTTGGCGAAACCTCAGATGCGAGGTCTTTTGGCCAAGCGCCTGCGAATTCATATTGTTGGAGCATTTATTGTGTCTCTGGGGTTTGCAGCTCTCTATAAGTTTGGTGTGGCTGAACCAAGAAAAAAGGCATATGCAGATTTCTACAGAAACTATGATTCCATGAAAGATTTTGAGGAGATGAGGAAGGCTGGTATCTTTCAGAGTGCAAAGTGATTTTGGAACATAAAGAATTTATTTGGATTGAGTTCCCTGGATGTTTATCACTGACCTGTGCTCCTGAATTAAGTAACTTGAATATGTGGGCTATGGAATAATTTCTCTTGATAAATAAATAAATAATACCTGTGTACAAAAAAAAAAAAAAGAAGATAGCTAGGTCTTATTTCAGTGCCCAATTCCACAGCATTAGGAGAAAGTAAGGGGGCCAAACAAGAGGTCACAGGAAGGAAAGGAATGGCTGAAAGGAGTGAGGGTAGAGGGAAATCAGCACTGTTACTGAGCCAGAGGCAGGGGTATGGGCTCAAATTTAAACCCACGAAGGCGTCACTCCTTCTCCAGATATTCCAGGGAGGCCGAGCCAGGGGACCTCCTGGAACTGGCTTCTTACCCTGCAACCCGGGCCCCTGGGCAGGCCAGAGTTTGGGAACACAGGCCACAGCTGTGGAGCTAGCAGCCCCATGCTTTCCCCCCACTGGCCAGAGGGTGGCAGGCACTGCCTACTCATGGCCATTTGCCACCTCTGCCGGCTGGGGCCCAAGGAGGGTTCCAGACCCCAGAGGCAGTGGGTGCCTGCTGCTGAATTGTTATAGGACCCTGAGTCAGGGCCTCCCAGGCCTCAATTTCCTCAGCTGGAAAACGGAACTCATAATACCACAACTTTAACTCCTAGGGATTTTCAAAGCGTGGTTCCCAGACCAGCAGCATCAGCGTTTAGCATCACCCAAAAACTTGTTCAAAATAGAAATTCCCAGGCTCCATCCCAGACCTATGAAATCAGAAACGCTGAGGGTGGGGCCCGGTTTAACAAGCCCTCCAGGTGACTCTGAGGCACACGGAAGTGTGAGAACTGCTGCTCTCAACCAAATGAGAAGGCGGCCTGCTGTGCACCTCTAAGATGATGCTGAGCTCCTAGGATGGTGCAGCGGCTCCCACAAGGCCTGAAGCAAGGGTGGTGGGAACCCCACATCATTCGGGGGATTCTCACCAGTAATCCCTGCAGGTGCTGGCAGTGTGATCCTCAAGGGAGCCATGGCAGGATGGAGGAAGCTAGGGAGAGAGAGCCTGGGAGGGGCAGCTAAGGCCTGCCTTCCCTCTACACACACTCCTGACCAAAGGGCTATGGCCTGCCACCTGCAGGCAGAACCTGGGGAATTGATTTTCCTGGCACCCAGCACCTGTTCAGGGGGCTTGGTTCCACTCAGTTCACCTGCTGGCCAGGGCTTGGCTGTCACCTCTTGCCTCTAGCTGCTCTGCTGGCATCCACCAACTTGGCCTGGCCAGGATGGGGCTAAGCTAGAGAGAGTCAAAGGAATTGGGTGGAATCCCTGCCCCCAAGGAGCTCACCAGGGCTCTCACCAGGATCTAGACCATCTTCAACAGAAATCTACTTCCACTCAAATCAGCTCCTTACCATCTGATTCTTCCTGCATCAGAGGTCTAGGAATTTCTTATTCCCATCAGGAAAGTTGGTACAGAGGGAGCATATGGTTTATTCCAGAGCACCCAGTAAATTCATGGCAGAATGGGCACCAGAGCCCAGGTCCCCTTGAGCCCCTACACAGGCTGCCTCTCTGCCCCTGAGCAGGCATTTTGGGCATGGCTGGAAAAGACAGAATGGAGATCCAGGGCCTGAGCCCCTCCAAACAGCCTGCAGTGCCCATACCCCTGAGAAGTGGGCTGGAGGCAAGAATGGATGGCCCTGTGCTGGGAGACTGAGTCGCATGCCCAAGGTTGCTGAAGTGCAGCTGGAGGGAACCAGGCCCTGTGCTGGGGGAGAGGGTGGGGAGCAACCACAGTGGCACATGCAATTTGGCTGCAGCCTGGGGCCTGCACTGTGACTTTCTGGACATTGCTGGCATTTACACACTGACACAGGAAGCCACCAAAGTACAAAAACCGGCTACTGAAGACATGAGAGGGAAGTAGGTGGAGTCAAGGAGCCAGGGTGGTGGCCTGCAAGGAGGAGGCTGTGGGACCCTAAGTGGTGGCAGACATTGGGTGGGAAAGCCTGTGAGCCATTCACTCTCTGCAGTAAATGAGACAGGCGAGGTTGGCGTGTGAGCATGAGGACGATGGTGGAGGGGGCTCTGCCTGGGTGATGAGGGCCTCAAAGAAGCAGAGGGAGGAGGAGCAGGGATTCCAGTGATGAAGTGGTAAATGGTTAACAGCCGGCGCTTCAGGAAACAAGCAAACAAACCTATTTGCCAATTTCTGGGGTGTAAACATTCTCCCCGTGGCAAAACTTCCCAGAGTTGGGAAGAGATGCACACAATCTCGAGGGAACTGGTGTGAGCCCCAGCCCCAGCACACCCCTGGGTGGTTCTGACCTAGTACAGGGAGCAGGGAGGATGCTGACAGCCCTCGGTCCCAAAGGGCATGGGATGTGCACACCCTACTGTGTCCTCTCGGGAGGCCACTGGGAAGTGGCATCCTCCAGGGAGATCTGGATGTGGTGACAGCAGGGTTGGAGTAAGGGACTGTGAGAAGGCTGAAAATAAAGGGATTTTTATATACAGAGTTGGGGGAGTCAGAGGATTGAGAGCAGGGTGGGGACAGGAGGACTGTAGGGAATTGCTGGCCAGAGGGGCCTGGACTTGGGAGGCAAGGCCACAAAATGAGCTCCAGGAAGAGAACTCACTGCCCTGAGGTTTCCAGTGAGACTTGGAAATCCCTCACACCGCAGCTTAAGCACAGAGCCACTTGCCAGGACAAACAGGTGCTAGCACCAAGCTTGGGAAAGCCCCAGGAATCCTATATCGAATGCACTTCTGAAGGATACAGGGATTTCAAGATGCCAAAGGTAGCTTTAGAAGGACCTCGCCCTGAAGCTCCTCCCTTCCAGCGCCCTTACCTCAAAGAGAGGGAGCCCAGATCCAGGCCCCATATTCGAGGTGAGTGTGAAGTGCATCCCCACCAAAGGGAAGGTTTCCAGCAGACAGAGCCTCCTTCTACTCCTTCTCTGCTGCTGCGCCAAGATTAAGTGCACAGCCGCAGAGAAGTTTGGAGGGGTTGCTGCACAGTTACGCCAGAGCCGCTCCAGGAGGTCATGTGATGCAGCAGCAAGAACAGAGAACCTCACATCAAGAGCCATTACTATTATTGCTGTTGTCTTATAAATCCGTTTCTGAGCACCTACCGCATCAGGCATGGAGCCGGACATTTCACCCAAATTGCCTCACTTAACCATGCGTGGCTTTAAAAGGGAAAGTCTCTAGCCTGCCTCAGCAGGAGCCCTCTCTGGGCCTTCATTCCCAGCAGGATGAGCTCTGTGGATTCTTCCAATTTTGGCCTCTGACTCCCCTCAGCTGTTCTTGACCAGGGCATTCTGCCCACTGGTTAGCAACACAGTGCCAGCATGGCTCACAATTAAACCGTGTTCCACTGCACACCCTCTCAGCCTCGCCTCAGTCCAGCCACTACCCTGGGGCCAGTTCTCCACATGTTTCAACCAGCTTGGCCCTAGGTAAGCTGACAACACCCCCCACCCCCACCCCCCACTGAATCTCAACCTCTGTCTTCCTGCTCTGGGGAATCGCTTGACATTTATTTACCCCCTAGAAGGGCAGGGGTGTGATTGTCTGTGGAGCCACCTGACAATGGGAGACAGAAGTTGTCAGATAAGTGTTTTCCCCTTTGTCCCCTTGGAAGGTCCTAGAGGATGAGGTCTATGGTGGCCAACTCAACAACGTATCCTTGATTTGGCTCTTCTTCCCTCGTTTCCTTGTTTCACCCCTATCCCTCACCCTTGCTCCCTGGAATCATTTTCCAAAATAAGCTGCCGGCCTGCAAGTGTTTGTCTTGGGCTCTTCTTTGGGGGCTACAGGCTGAGACAGTTTCCAAGTAAATAATTTACTATTCTGATAAAGTGGGTATAATGAAGTTCTCACTCTCTTGAAATAATTATTTCTAGAGGGTTGAGAAGTCCTGCAGGACTGGGGAAGCTTTGAGAGCAGCCTTGCTCAGCCCTGGAGAGTGAGTATTATAAGAAGGTGTGGGGCCAGGGTGGGGTTAACTCTGCAAGAGGGAGGCCAAGGGGTCCCAGTTGTGGGGAGGGGGCTGGAGGCAGGGATCCAGCAGGGGAATGGAAGGGGCTTGCTTCAGCAGGCCTTGTCGGGAGCCAGGGTGAGCAGCTCAAGGTGGCGAAGCCATAATGTTGCCCAGTGCCCAGTGCCTCTCCCTGCCCTGACCTGCCCTTGGCTGGACCTGGGCCTCTGAAATTCCGCCTCCCCTCCATTCCCTGGCTTGCTCCATCCTTGTCCTGAGTCAGAAGCGTACCCGGAGACAGCCCAATGTAGAGATGCACACATTGGTGTCAGGCTGGGTTCTAACCTGGGCTTGGCCTCTTCTAAGAGAAGTGACTCACCTATTGACCCTCAGTTTCTTCATCTGTAAAATGGAGAGAGCAACTTCTTCTGAGGGTTGTTAGGAAGTTTAAATGAATAAGATAGCGATGGTGAAGCACCTAGCACAGTGCCTGGCTCACAGTAAGTGCTCTGTAAGCAGGAGCTATTCCTGGTTGAATCACAGCTTCCTGTTTTGAATCTTTCATTTTGCACAAGAGGGAATCGAAGTCTAAAGAGAGGACATGATTAACCCAAGGTCACCCAGTGGGTCAGCAGCAGCCATCCATGGCCCTCAGCCCTAGGCTTTCAGGGAGTGATTATTCATCAGTGGGTAACTACAGCTTCCCAGCTGCTGGCACTCCCACCGCCTTGCCTCCCATCCTCCCCATCCGCTTTGCAGTTGCATCTAAGAGCCTTTAGTGCCTTCTGCTAGAGAAGAGACCACTGTGAGGTCCTGGGCTCCAGGCAAGGCCCAGGCCCTGTGCTAGCTCTGTGGGAGGTGAGAGGCTGGAGGCAGTGGCCCTGCCCTCGAAGAAGCAGGAGGCCTGACCGCCTACCTCAGCTTTCCCTGTAGAAGGGGCTTGGGGGCACACAGGAGTTTGGGGGGCAGTCAAGAGAACTGTGTCCCAGCCTCAGTTCTACCACCAATATACTGTGTGATTGGAGTACATCCCAACCCTCGCTGAGACCCAGTTTCCATAATCACACATACTCAGAGCCCTCGGCAGTGGCCAAGTCCTCAGTCAGCCCAGAAGGGCACTGAGCTCTGGCCTGGCAGGGGACAAGCCTGTCCTCCCAGAAAATGACAACTCCTCAGGCCAGGCCCCTGGGGATAGGGATTTCTGCTCTGCAGTGGCTGCTTCTGTGGGTTCCTTGTCAATTAATTTGGCAGCTCAGTGTCCAGGGGCAAGTGGTCTTTGAGAGGTATAATGCATCCATGTCAGAAATGAGTTATGGGATTCGCCATGGGGCTGCGATCATGCCTCTGCCTTCCACCACCCCACTTTCCCGGTGAGGCTCGCTTTGTCATCCGGTCCTTGTGTTTGCATGCACCATTGCCCCGCCACCCCCTGGTCAGTGGGTGGCCATGGGGGACTCATTAGAGGTGCATTATCGGCGCTGGTTTTGAGAGATGATGGGAGGGCAGGCCCATCTGCACACACATTAGGCCTTTTGTCTCTAGGCTCGGTGGGGAAGATGAATGAGGCCTGTCACTAGCCCTCACTGCCTGGGGACATCAGGGACCTGGAACAAGTCTTGGGCTGGGTGTTGGGTAGAAAGCAGCCTGTGCCCACCTCTGTGGACAGAACTAGATCAAATGGGTTTAAACAGAGACAGTTGAAAGGAGGCAGTGGGGGAGAAGAGGCCTAGAAAAGCTTTACGAGTCAGGCAGGGTTTCTGTTTGACCATGGGTGTGTCCCCTATTAAAGCTAATGGTTTGGTCTTACAGAGCTGGGATTTCTTTCGCATCATGTAGGCCCAGGCTGAGAGATTCTTCAGATCAGCCGATTCAAACTCTTCACCCTGTAATGGGGAAACTGAGGCCTGAGAAAACCAGGCTCTTGCCCAGGGTCACTTCAGGAATCAGCAACAGGGCCGGGACGAGAACCAGTGTGGTGAACTTGCAATGACACCCACGTTCCACCCAGCACAGATCCAACTAAAGTCACCCTTGGTAACCCTGAGGGCAAGAAAGGGCCCAATGGAGCTCTTATCCATTTCTGGCCTTTTTAGGGGTTGAGCTTGAGGGTGGGATGGTCTTTGGTGTGTAGGAAGCTGTCTTATTTTAGAGGGTCATGCAGAGGAGCAGCACAACTGGGATGTGAATTGGGGACCTGAAGTCGGTGGAGCTGCTCCCAGGCCTTCTCAGTAAGCCTCCTACAACAGGATGAACACATCACTCATCAACTTAGCAACCTTCCGTGGCTCCCCATGGCCACAGGACATAGTCCTGACTCCTTGGCCTAGCTTCCAAGGCCCTCTGTGATCTGCCTCTGCCCACCTCCTGCACCCCTCTTGGGAAGGCAGCCCAGTCTAAATGCCACCAACCCCAGGGAGACTTCTCTGATTCTCCCCGCTTCCTCTGGACTCTCACCACTCCTAATGCTACCCCACTGGGTGACTGCACTCTGCATTATTTTGAATATCACCATTTTCAACTTTCTCTCCTCCAACTGGATTATATGTTCCATGCCTGACCTGACTCCCAAGACTCACCCCAGGCTCAACATAGGAACTCAGTGAATGAATGAAACAACTAAAATCCCAACTCTTTGGGAAAGGATTTCAGACATTTTAACCTTCTCATGGCCCTATCTTCTACCGCAGCAATCCTATTCCTGGATTTCTTAAAGAAATAATCCAGATACAGAAGGAAAGAAACTTTCAGGGACACAGATGTTCATTGCAGTGCTCATAGTGTTAAAAAATCAGGCAAATCTTAAATGTCCATCCAATAGGAGGGGAGTGTGTTGTTAAGTAAATTGATGGAATTATCTACAATCATTAGAGACGTATATTTCCAAGTCTCTGAACCTGATGAGAAAGGGGAGGAAATGTAAATATTTTACTTCTGGGTTGTTTGAATATTACATACATGCATTGTATATATAATATGCCACCTTTTAATGTACTGCATTTCAAGCTATGCATGGATGATATGTTTCTGGACTCTCGATTCTGTTTTATTGATCTATTTGTCTATTCCTATACCAATTCCTATGGTTTTAAAATACTAACACCTTTTAAGATAATTTTTATATCTGGTGGGACAAATTCCCTTCTGTTAAAATTGTTATTCGTGCAAATTTTAAATTCAACCTGCCAAATATGAAAAATCCTTGTAGTGTTTTGACTGGGCTTGAATTGAATTTGTAGAATTTTGGGGGAGAAGTGAAAACTCTACAATATTGAATCTCCCCATTGTATTATTTTTGAAAATAAAATGAACAATATATAACAACATAGAAACTTCTTATGCTATAAAACTAAGGAAAAAATCCATAGTTCAAGAGTGTATATACTGTGGGATCATGCTATAACAGATGTGGAGGAAGAAACAAATGTGGAAGGAAATACAAAAATGCAAACAGTGGTTTTTTTTTTTTCTTTTTCCACTTTCTGATCTTTCTATAAAATATTTTAATTTAAAAAAGAATATGTGCATGTTTTTGAAAAGAGAGACATTGACAAACTAGAATATATCTCCAAAAGGGCCTGAATGAGGGAGGAACTTAAATGGGTTCATCAGGAAAAGTTGGAGGACCTGGAAAAGGGGCACAGGCAAGTCACAGCTTCTCTCTGCCAATTTCTGTGTTGTAGCCAAAGGCAGAGCTGAGCAGGGGAAGATGGGTGAGGAGGGGTGCTGTGGTCCTCAGTGGCTTGGCCTGCCTGGGGCACCCCTAAGTGCGCATGTGAAGGAAGCATCTCCTCTTAGGGGCCTGAGGTCTAGTTCAGCCTGGGAATCTGTGATTCTGAGACTCCAGACACTGAGCTGAGCAATCCATTCTGTGTCCATGTGATTTAATATCTTGGAGTGGACTGGCTCGTTAGATGGTGTCTCGTGAGCACTTCTGAGAACTGGTCTGGGATTAGGAAGAAGAGGTCCAGGGCAAGTAACTTCAGAAAACTGCTAGACAGCCCAGGAGGAAGCAAAGCCCAGTCCAAGTGACTGGACCACAAACAACTGGGCTGTATGAAACAGTTGCTCGATAGCTACTGATCTCTTCTGTTCCCCTCCAGAAAGTTGGCAATGCCCAGACTTCAGAGGGCCTTTCGCAGATCACACAGGGACTTGTGGCATAGGACGTGGATCTGTCAGGTTAGGCTGGCCTGGCCTGCTTTTAAGAGCATGTGGGCACAGGGTGGAGGCCATTTTCAGGTTGACAATCCTGGTGTCTTCAAGGTGCAGTGCTGGCCTAGCTATCATCTCATCTAACTTTCCAAACGCCCTATTGAAGTAGGGCTTGGTCTCCAAATCATATCGAGGAAGAGACTGAGGCTCTGTGAGAGGGGAAATGACTTGCCCAAAGCCACATAGCAGGAGAGTAATGGAGCCCAGGTCAAACCCAGGTTTTGTTTGCCCAATTCCACTAGTCTCCATCTCCAACCCCACAGTTTTCTGTGGTTTTGAAGTGGTTGAAAACAATAGAGAAATTTCCCAGGCAGATTTTTCATTCTCCCATTCGCCAACCCCTGCCCCCACCCCCACACTGAAGGTAATGCCTTCAGGAGAGTCGTGTCAGCTGTGAGGGGCGATGGATATGTCAGAGCAGGGAGACAAGATGGATAGGTCATCATTAATTAGTTAGCAAGTGTGAGCCTTCCCGTGGGCTGGGGGCGGATGGCTCTAATGACCGCTGGGCCTGGCCTCCTTGGAGACAGGCAGCCCATCCACTGCTATCCTTTATTTGTGCCCCCCAAAATGACTGTGACAGGCAGCCCCCACCTCCCCTCATAAGATCCACTTCTGTCTTCAATGAGGCCCCCATGTCAAGTAGGAACAGAGGCATCCAAGCTTTATTAGAGCAAGCCAAAGGCAAAGTCGATAATGGCAGCATTTCAAGGAGGGGGAAAGGGCAGGAGGCAGGTAAAGGCCTCCTCAGCCTCTGCGTGAGGTCACATGTGCTCCAAAGAGCCTCCAGCTGGGGTGAGGGCAGGAACTCCAACCTGTATGCCTCCATCCCCTTGCAAAGCCAGGTGTTTCTCCACCTCCCCACAAACCTCCCTGGGGTCTTACCTTTGCTCCTCTCCCCCATGGCAAAGGCAGGACACAGTCTGATCAAAGGCCTCAGATAAAGGTCCCTGACCACCACTACCACCTGCCCTGCCCCTGGGGAGAGGTGGTAGGTAAGGAGCCAGCCAGATTGTTCAGATGTCAGGGCCTCCCACTGGACTCCTGAGAAGCTTCACTGATTGGGAGGGGGCTCCAGATACCCTTCGCCTCTCCCTTCTCCACCCCTGTCCCTTTCACTTGCTCTTCCAGGCCCCCTTGGCTCCTGGCCCTGAGGAGTAGGGCAAAGGCTGGGGAGGGAGGGAATGGTCCACGTGTGCACCAGCCTGAGACCCCGCCTGGAAAATCCTCTCATTCATTCAGTATCAGCTCACTGGACATCACAGATGCCTACTCTGTACCATGCCTTGGGCTGGGCACTGGACACAGAGACAAACAGGACTTGGTCCCTAGCCCAGAGCTGCTCTCAGACTGGTAGGGAAGATAGATGGATAAATAAATACCATGAGCACTTTGAAAGCGGAAGTACAGGGAGCTGTGAGGAGCCAGAGGAGGCCTGAAAGGTCAGGGGAGGTTATCCATAACTGGGGCCACATGAGCTGAGTGTTAAAGGGCAAGGAGGGAGATTTTTCAGGCACACAGAGGAGAGAGCAGCACAAAGCTAAAAAAGTATAAAAGGGTATGGGGTTCCAGGAGGGAAAGCCACAGAGATAAATGAGGCAGAGTACAATGGAGGGACCCAGTTCACCAAGGCTTCTGAGGTCAGGTGGCTGATCTGGCTCTGAAGCACTGCTGGGGGGTTTTAGGCAGGGGAGGCCATGGTCAAATCTGTGAGCTGCCAGCCGGAGATCCGGAGATCTGGAGGGAGGCAGTGGTGATGGTCCTGAAGAGAGAGGCCGAGGTCCAGCCAGGGAAGTGGCTGAGGGGACACAAGGGAAGTGTGAGTCCTGTTTGGACAGGCAGACCCTTCCACTGTGGTGTCGAATGGATGCCTGCTGGATCAGCCCTGCCTGGGCTCTGTCTACGGGAGGTGTGGGGCAGCTCCGGGCAGTCCTCCATAATGTTCCCCCAAGACTGAGGATGTGCCCAGGGAGACCAGCTATCTTTGGACTCACCACGGGACCACAACCTTGGTTGCAGCATCTCCTGGTAAACCCACTTATGCTCTGGGCCTGCACTGTGTATGACTTAAGGAGAAGCGTCCTGCCTTGGTTCCCTACAGGGATGCACCATGAGCAAACCTTCTGGGAACTAGGCTGATCTAAGAATACAATAGTTCATTCCCAAATGCTGTTGAGAAACAGTCCCCTAGCTGAGAGTCAGGAGATCTGCAGTTAGTCCCAGCTCTGACTGTGTGACGAGGCCAATCCAGTGCCTTCCCCTCCCTGGGCCTCAGTTTCCCCATCTGTGCAGTAAGAGAGTTGGGATAGGCTCTCCCTAGCCCTCCCTGTCATGACTGTGTTACATTTCTTAAATGTGCCCATTTCCTGGAGAGCGTAATAGGATAGACATGATTGCATCTGTGATGTAGATGTTAAAACCGAGGCCTGCTGAGGGCAAGATGAGCTGCCCAGTCAGGAAGCAGCCTTGTCGGGAAGCAGCCCCCAACTTGTGCCCCCTGTCCCAGGCTGCACAGACATTGTTCCCCAGCCTTTCCTCTGTGCGTTTATTTCTAAGTAAGGGGTGGGGAAGAATCATGCCCTTGATTGGGGTCATTCCCTATGCCCTGTAAATGACTGGCCAAGACAGGCCTCGGCTCCTAGGTAGATCTCAACAAAGACCCACTACAAACCACCCAGTATGTGGCCCAAATGCAAGGTGAAAACATGGCCTCTGATTTCCACTCCAGGTTCTGCGGAAGGGAAAGTAGGCTGTTTCCCAGCCCAGAGCCACCCAGAATGATGCCAGATCTCAGGTGGGTACCTGGGTGTGGGCAGCTCTGGGTGGGGCGTGTGAGGGGTTAAAGCTGCCTCACCTGGCTCTGCCCCAGAGATGCTGGCAGGCGGGGCCAGGGAGTGCTAAAGTAACACCACGGCCCATGAATCATATTTACAAACACTCCAGTGAGCAGGAGAGGGACCTTAATGAAATATTCACATCCTGCGGGGCCCCCGGGAGCCGTGAAGATGAGGACATGATTGCAGCTCGGCAGGAAGTTCTGTGCTGCCGGAATGTGGGGCGACCATCGGTCTAATTCAGCAGCCCGGCAGGCCTTATTAAGATGATTAATTTCCGAGTTATCAGCACTACTGCAATCACCATCATAAGCCAGGAAAACCCTCTTCATCACTCAAAGCCCAGGCTAGGGCAGCCTCAGGAGGATGGGGGTAGGGGGCGGGGGGCAGGGCGGGCAATGAGCTTGTCAGTGGTGGAAAGAGAGAGAAGCCAGCCTGTGCCCCCAGCTCTCAAGCTCTCATGCTCATCGCATTGCCTTCCTGAGCTGGGGCCATTTGGGCCGATGACCTGGCCTAGGGGAGGCCCAGAGCCCCTCAGGTGGGGCTCCCAGGGCTCACTTGGCGGCTTCGTTGATCGTTGATCGGAAGAAAAGAATGGATTCCCCTGGACATCTGGGAAGGCTGAGGCAGCTGTCCTGCCCATCCGCCCGCAGGAAGAGCTTAGACTTCTGCAGGAGCCCCACATCTGTCAATCTCGATTAAGGAGGGCTGCAGGGAGCTGGGGGTTTCTCCAGCTACTGTAGCATTGTCCTGGAGACGCCTGTCCTGGGGACAAGGGGGAAGGAGGCAAGCGTTGCTCACATCTGAAAAACCATTAATCCCACAATGGTGATTGAGCACCCGTGACGAGCAGGCATTGTGCTGTGGCCTGCACGTGCCACGCAAGGGGCGGCAATGGGTGATTGATCAGGGATGAATGGGTGTTTCTTTCTTTATAGACTTTCAAAGGCACCATTTGGCATCCTGAGCCGGCAATCGATGAGAGGCAGCTGACCCCCGTGGCCACCCCTGGGCAGCAGGTGGATGGGCGGTGGTGGTGGGAGCCCACATGGGGGACAGTCAGAAGACTCCCTGTCATGTGCTCCGCACTAATAGCAAGGATGGGGTGTCCACTGTCACAGGCCCTTCCCGGTGCAGGGCTGTTGGCCATTAATTTACCTTCTCTTTTTGCACTGAAAGGGAAGCTGGAACAGTTGCCATGTTTTCTGATGAATTATAACCACCCATTCCCCAGCCTTGCAGACTGGAGGATCACAGCACTTGCATAAATCAGACTAATGAAAGCTGAAGTTGTCATTTTTGAGAGCAGGCATTCATTCAGTAAACCTTTATGAAGCTCCTCCTGGGTCTCTGGGCCTGCACTGAACTCTGGAGACGTGGAGACAAATCGACTGTGGTGACAAGTCGGACGTAGTCTCAGCCTGCAGGAGGCCAACAGGTCGGTGGGACAGGCAGAGGCACACACCAGCAGCTAAGAAAGAGAGCAATAAGGCGGCTGGGTGGAAAAAGCTGAATTTTGGAACCAGCCCCACTTCCTGGCTGTATGGCCTTGGGCCAGTGTTTCAGCCTCTCTGAACTTTAGTTCCCTCATCTGCAAAGTGGCCATGAGGACACCTACCTTGGGATAGTTGTAAGAATTAAATGCTTCAGTGCAGCATGGGGCTTAGCCTAGTGCCTGGCACATGCCAGATGTGAGTTCCCTCTTGTTCTAACTCTGCTCCCACCTGCCTTTGGTGAAAGCCACCCAGGGCTATGGGAGGGCAGAAGAGGAAATACTTAATTTCACTGAGCAGGCCATCTGGAAGTGAGTCTTCAAAAATAAGAATTGAGGGAAAGTAGATGGAACTTAACAGGCATAGGGTGTAGGGGAGAGACCATGAGACTAAGGAAGAACTCATCTAGGATGGTGGTTGCTGAAAGGGAAGAGCAGCGGGCAAAGAGGGAGGAGCCCTGGGAGTGTCAGCAATGAGGCAGGTCACACGGGAGCTTTAGAGGTTGCTCTAACTCTGTGTGGAGGATGGATTGGGACAGGTGGGGTGAGGTGATGCCATGACAGGGATTCCAGAGACCAGTCTATTGTAATGATTCTGGGCTGGGGCTGGGCCTAGGGATCCAGGGGAGCTGGAGTCAAAAAGAGGCTTCAACGGGACCTGGGGATAGAGAGGAGAATGTGGATGAGCCGCTGAGGGGTCAGCGTGGCAACATGCCCACAACAAGGACACACACTGAACCAGAAAAGGCAACGTAGAGAGGGCTCAGTGTTTGCACCAGAGAACACATGCCTCTTAAATACAGGCTGACAGGCAGAAAGATTCACAGGCATATACAGAGACACACAGAGAAAACATTCCAGAGCATGGAGAGGTTGAGATATGCAGGCATACAAGATAGACCCACAAAGAACACATGCACAGAGTAAAATACACAGAGATACAAATACAAAGAGACACATGGGACAGGCAGGTTTACAAGGCTGATGCACAGAGATACATGCTTGGAGAAAACACACAGAGCACACATCCACAGTTTGCGGGCACATATAAGAAAAATCCACAGGGAAATGCATACATGATGCATAATCGCCAAGGATGTATGTCCAGATATTCAGATGTACACCAGGAATGAGGCGACCAACTCATCCTGGTTTGCCCAGGACTTTCCCAATTTAACACTGAAAGTCCCAGAACGCCCTCAGTTCTAGGCAAACTGGGCTAGTGGTCAGTCTAAGTGGAAGACTCACATGCAGACACACCGAGACATACCCACAGAGCCCACAGACACACAGGCAGGCAGGCACGCCCCCTCACCCCAGAGAACAGGCTCACACGCACACAGCCAGATATACACACACAAAAGCTGACACATTATGGAGCAAAAGAAACACCTAAACTTAAAGCATCAAACAAATGCCAAGCAAATTTTAGAAAGCATGAAAGCAGCCCATTGAATGTGGGCTCATGGGATGTGGTCCTCGCTTTGATGTTAAAAAATGTGCTAGGGGAGTGAGCAGACCGTGGCAGGGGCCTCATAGCCAGGGACATCTTTCCTTGCAAGGGCAACTTCTCCAATCCCATTCTTCCTGTTCATATAACTGTTCCAGCCAAGTCCACAGGGGAGTGCTGTATAACTCTGTTCACAACAGAACTTGCTGATAATGCTCTCCATCCTCCCAGGAGATGAAGCACCAGACTCAGGGCTAGGCACCCAGGACATCAACACTCCATACGTTAGAGATATAATAACACAGGTCTGCAATCCCTGTCCTGAAATTCTGAAATCCAAAAGATTCTGAAAACTATAAGTTTTTCCTAATTTATCAGGAGGCAAAATCAGACCTGAACTGAAGTGAGGCTTATTCTCTATCTAATTTAGTATGACTATTCATGCATTTCTCTGTGGTGACATTAAGGTGTTTGATTATGGGGTATCATATTAACTTCAAAAAATGTGCAAAGTTCAGAATTCTGACACACATCTGGCCCCAAGTTATTCAAAGAAGAAAAAGAGGACCTGTGACTATGTGTACACACTCACATTTAGGTAGACGGTGTGTGCAGGGCTAACGCAGGTCCCACCCTCAAGAGTATACAAAGCATGGACATCTGTCTAACCTGGGCCCTGCCCTCGACAAGGTGTGTTCACATGTTATCTCATGTGACCCTCACAAGCCAGGTGAGGTCCACAGTTTTTATTACCCCCCCACCCCACCCAATTCCCAGATCCAGAACCAAGGCTCAGAGCCCCTGAGTGCCTGGCCTAAGGTTACACAGCTGGTTAAGGAGGAATGGGGATCCCAAACCTTGGTCACCAGGACTCCAGAGCCCACGTTTTCCCTTCCACTCCCTTGCCCTCTGCTGTCTCAACCATTCAGTGAAAAACATAGATGGGCATCGATGGGAGTAAAAGGAGAGTGACTTCAACCTCAAATCCAGCAGTTGAGCCCTGAAGGATAGAGCCCCAGCAAAGGATCATGTTGACTAATGTCTGCAGCACAGGGGAAGTTTAGCAAATATGGGAACAGGGTCCTGTCTAGACTGCTTCTGCAGGACCCTTGCTGGTTTCCAAGGAGGAATGGGTTCTGTTTGGCCTTCATTAGAACCATCTGGGCCTCTGAGTCAGCTGCAGCTTTTTGCCTTTCCCTAAGTTCATCAGAATCATCTTGGATTTCACAACAGGGACCCAATGTCAACCCAGCTATTTCAGACCATGACCCCTCCAGTGACACACACGGGCTAGGGTTTCCAGGCCCCACAGGACAGACCACAGATTTTGAGCAACAAAGTGCTGGAAAGGGAGACCCAGACACCCACCCACCCACTGGTCTGGCTCTGCCAAGAATAGTCATGGGGTCTTCGGTAAGCCACTTAGCATCTTTGGGCTTTAGGCACAAGCTCCAAGTCCCCTCCAGCACTAAAATGCCACAGTTCGAAGGACTAGAGACTTTCTCAGATTCACCTGAACGGGATTCTGGCTATGCTTTTCACCACAGCCTGGGTCTTTGGGGGGCTCTGCCTGGTCACCCCTCCTCCCAGCTCGTTTTGCTACTTGCTATAAAAGGGGGGGGTGGTTCATGTAAATACCTAGAATGGATCTGTAGTTCCCAAATTTGGCTGCATATTACAATCACCTGGGGAGCTTTTAAAATTCTGATGCCCAGGCCACACCCTAGACTAATTGCATTAGAATCTTGGGATGGGGGAGGGGTGACCCCCACATTAATAATTTTTAAAACTCCCCAGGTGATTCCAATGTGCAATCAAGTTTAAGAGCCAGTGCTTCTCAAACTTTAATGCAATACAATCACCTGGGTGATTCTCACCTTGAGAATCTGCATTTCCAACAAGCTCCCAGGTGACTCTGATGTTTTTGGCTCACCAACCACAAGGCCCAGTCAATCAGGAAATCCCTTCCAGCTCAGACAATCTACAGAGCTTATTCCCTTTCTTCCAAGGACAGATTGTGTTTCTCTAGGTTCAAACCTAGCCAACAAGGTAGAGGCCTGCTGCCAGCCCACCAACCAGAGCCACCACGTTCTTCCATCACTTCTGCAGCTCCTAAGTGAACCAGGTTACACTGGGGTAGCCTCTGAGACCCCTGCATTACCATGGGGGGACATATAGGGGGAAACGGCAGAGTCTCCACCACTAATTCCCGTAAGGCCCAGGCAAGAGTGGTAAATGATGGAAAGGGCATGGGAGCACGGGGTGTGAGGAGGAAGCGCAGAAGGAATGCCTCAACTAGCATTCACTCCTGGCTTGCTGAGGGGTGCTATACAGGAAGGTCGCCTCTGTTGCCAGATCATTTGAGTTTTTAAGAGGAGTCAGGAATCTGGATTTAAAGTGAAATCTTGTTTTTAAATGTTGGCAGTTCCATTTTAGAGAAACACGGTGTGCACCTTGTACAGTGCATCTGCAGACAATATCTGCACTTGGGCTGTCTGCTTTCCGTGCCCAGTAGCGGTAATGACTGGTGGCAGGCTGCAGCTCCCTCCAGCAGGTGTGGCTGCTCCCAGAGCCCCTCCCTGCTGCCCTACAGGCTGGCTCTCAGCTCTCAGCCCACTCTCCCACTGCACGTTAGGATCTTACATTCCCCTGCTGTTCAAGCCGTCAGATCTGAGTTCTAGCTCTTTTCTCTATCTTAAATGTGTACCTAGGGAAGCAGATGTGGCTCGACCAGTTGGGTACCTGCCTACCACATAGGAGGTCCTGGGTTCGGGTCCCGGTGCCTCCTAAAAGAAGATGAGCAGACACCGCCCCCACCACAACGAGCAGATGCAACAGCCAGCAGACACTGCAGCCTAAGGGGAACAGATGTGGCTCAGGCAGTTGGGCATTTACCTCTCATGTGGGAGGTCCTGGATTGGTTTCCCAGTGCCTCCTGGAGAAGGCAGGTGAAATAAAGTAAATAAATAAATCTATTTTTTTAAATGTGCACCTGGCAAACTAAGTCTTAAAGCTTTGGCTCAAGGGTTGCTCCTTCTCTGAAGCCTTCCTGGACTGTTCCCGGCACAGTCATTCCCTCCTTCCTGCTCCTAAACCTCTCAGAAAGCTCCTATGTCATTGTGCCTGCCACAGGGTGACTACTAGGGCTTGCTTACTGCTCTCTTCCCTCTTTCCCTCTACTGTTATCCTGTAGGTTGGGAACCAGTCTCACTTATCAGCTCTCAGGAGGCTCAGGCCTTGGATTGAGGTGATCGTGGATTCAAATCCTGGCTCTGCCTAGTACTCCTTTGTGACCTTGGATAAATCATTTCACCTCTGAGTCTTGATTTCTAAATCTATAAAATGGATATAATAACAATATAAACCCCATAGGGTTATTCTGAGGCTTACATGAAATGATGGGTGCAAATGCTTTAGCATACTACTTTAGCAAACGAATAGTAAGTGCTCCATAATGTCTGGTGAATGAGTGAAACAATCACTCAAAAGTAGAAGCTGGGAAGCGGATATGGCTCAAGCAGTTCGGTGCCAGCCCACCACATGGGAGGTCCCGGTTTGGTTCCCGGTGCCTCCTAAAGAAGACGAGCAAGACAGTGAGCTAACGGGATGGGCTGGCGTGGCAAGCTGACACAAGATAACGCAGCAAGATGACGCAATGAAGAGACACAGCAAGGAATACAATGAGAGACACAACAAGCAGGGAACGGAGGTGGCTTAAGTGATTGGGTGCCTCCCTCCCATATGGGAGGTCCCGGGTTCGGTTCCCAGTGCCTCCTAAGAAGAAGATGAAGAGAGAGCAGACAGCGAATACAAACAATGGAGGGGGGCGGCAATAAATAAATAAATAAAACAAAAAGGTAGAAGCCAGAGCTCTCATTTGAGCTGGTGGACTGTCTAGGGGTGAGCTGAGCAAAGATCCTAACAACTGTCTGTTATCACATTTGTTAATTCATTTCACTTTCTGAGGCAGGCATAGTTGACATTTTCATTTTCCCTTTACAGAAGAGGCAACTGAGGCTTACTGTGGCTGTGACTTGCTCCACACTCTATGGCAATCCAGGACGAAAGCCCAGGATCTGGGTGTGACCTGCCATAGCCTTTGCTCCTAGCTCTAGATTCAGGCAGACTTGGCTGCAGCATTCTGGTGGTCAGACATCCCAGGGTTCAGAGATCTCCCATGAACCCAAGATCCCTGGGGCTAGCAGGTAGGAGGTGAGGACATACCTGCCCACTGTGTGACCTGGGGCCAGGCACCCCCTGCCCTGGGACCTCTAGGCCCTCATCTGTACCAGAAGCCAGTAGAGAAGGGTGGTAAGAGCATGGGTCTGGGGCCAGCCCACCAGTGTTCACCCCCTACTCTGTCTCTTACTTGCACCTTGGAGACTACAGGCATGATGCTGCATCTCTTGTGCTTCTGTTTCCTCATCCATCCATGAATACCCCCCTCATAGGACAGTGGTAAAGAATGAATGAATGAATACACAAGAAACACTACTGTGCCTGGCACACAGTAAAAACTCAATAAATGCTACCTATTTGCATTTATTCTATTACAGGACTCCACGAGCCCCAGGACCCCTTCAGCTCTGATGCTGTTTGCCTTCTGACTCCTAGTCCAGTGCTCCTTCCACTCCATTAACCTAGAAGAAATCCACTCAGCAGGGCAAGTATGACCCACCTCCATTCTTCCCCAGGAACCCAGCTCCTCTTTGTCCTGTTCTGCTGACTCCTGGATTGTCTGGGGGTATAGCGGCCCCAGCCTCTGCTACTCAAAGCTGCCCCAAAGACCCCTGCTGGGACCCTCTTCAGAGTCCCCAGCTTTCAGGGATTGAACTCTGACCCCCATTCTTCCAGCATGAATTTGGCCTGCCCAGGGGCATGGGGGCCAGGCCAGAGGGCCCCTGGGGGCGCTAAGGCTATGACATGCTTCCAGGCAAAATTGCGAAGCTCAGCAGAAATTCTCTGGACAGGGGCACAGGTCAGTGGCCTGGGAGAAGCAGGCAATGGGGTCTGTGAAGGCAGGAGCCAAATTCGAGGCTGCCAGTCAGAGAACAAAGGGGTTTTGGAGAGAGGGCCCAGGCCCAAGCTCCTGCCCCTGAGAAATCTAGACCAGGAGAGGAAATACCATGAGTTAGCTATTACCCCATAGCAACTGCAGCCTGCTGAGGAGGCCTTTGTGTGTGTGTGTTTTGGGGGGGAGGCATGGCCTAGACTCTGGGATCCCTAGATCCTAAGATGAAGCCACTTGGCTCTAAGGGGAGCCCCTCCTACAGAAAGCTCCTTGCAGATTTGTCCCACATTGGAGCTGTAAGGGCCTTCAGCCCCATCTTTTGCTTCTACTGTTTCCCCAAGTCTGCCTGTTGAAATCCTGCTAATCCTTCAGAGACCCATTGGCTTAAGGCTGTCTTCTCTGGGAAGCTCTTTGGACTCCCCAGAAGTTAGAAGCCCTCCCCAGGCTCCCAAAGTTCTTCCCCTTGCCTCCTTCATAGCACTTACCTTATTGTCCCAGAATTTATCTTGGTGCATCTGTCTTCCCCACCAACCTGTGAGTTCCTGGGCCACATGCCCTTTTTACCCCCGAACCCTTAGCACCTCAGCCCCATGACTGGCACACAATACATCCTCCAAAAATGTTAAGTGAGCAAATGGATGTACTTGTGGATTTTATATTCCAAGAGTCTTTTTGCTCCAGAGATTCAAAGATCATCTTTTCCAGCCAAAACAATAAGGGGACTCTGAGTGTAAGTATATGTGTGGATGAGTGTGCACCACACACAAGGCACCCTGGGAATGTGCTAGAATCTCACAAATGTAATAGTAACTGACAGTCATGTAGCTGTGTTCAGCCAAGGAGCCTCCTCTCCCTACCTGCCAGTGTCAGTTGGCCGAGCAGAGTCTGATCACCGATCCTTATGCCCACTACCTCCCCACCCTGGGAGGGCACTGTCAAGTTCCCAAGCCATGTGTCACCAGAATTCCATTTGGAACTCAAGCCTGTGCCTTCTACTTCCTCATCCAAGCTCCACTCTGAAACCTGAAGTTCCCCTACCCCCTAAATACAAACATTGCAGTGATCTACATTCTCCCACACCCTCATCCCATACCAGGCTCTCTCTTTACCTCTGGAGCCCCCCTACTATGGCAAACTGACTCCCACTGACTCCTAGAGGCCTTCCAGAATGCTCCCTCCTGTTGTTTTACTGATTTTCACACTCTAAACAGTTCCCAATGTACGTCCCCATAAACCTCAAACCTATTATGTCCAAAGGGGAGGTCAGCATCCTTCCTACGAAATTATGTCTACCACTGTGCAGGTTGGTGGCCTCGCCTTCCATGCAACCTCCAAGCTAGAAGCCCGGTACACACATATTTCTTCTCCTCCAACATTCAATCGGTCACTGCATCCTATTGATTTTACTTTCTAAATAGTTCTCAAATCCCATACCTCCTCAAGCTTAAGCCCTCTTTATCTCTTGCCTGAACCATTGCAGTGAACTCCTTGTTGGTTTCAATGACTCAGCTCTTAATCTTTTTCAATTCATCCCATACAGAGACTACCAGAAGGATCTGTTTAAAATGCAACCTGACCAAGTCACTTTTCTCCTTAACACCTTTCATGGTTGAGAGAGAGAGGGGAGAGGAAGGAAAGAGAGGTAATATGAGTAGGTAGATGGATAACTGCCAGGGTTGGCAAAAGGGATGAGAAAACGGGCACCCTCATACATCTCAGAATGACACAATAGGTACAGTCTTTTTGGAAGAAAATTTTGGCAGCATCTAATGAAAAATAAAATACAGGTAAACAACAACAAGCAAATAAAAAACCTTTCATGGCTCTGTTTTGGCTTTTGATGGGGTTATGCAAGTGGGTTCTGTAGAACACCAGTCCCATAGGGTACTCTGCAGATCACAGATGCAAAGTTGAATAAGTTTGGGAAATGCTGCACACCAAATACCCCTCTTCAAGATTCATAATACACACTGGCATCCTCAAGATAGCTTCACCGTCATCCTAAACTCTGGTATCTTGACGTCTGACCGTATGCCCTATCCAGCTTCTCAGCATGCCAGTCCTTCAACCTTGCAGGGACCCCCAGAACTGCAAGTCCCTCTGTTTTCTCCCCACCTACTAAGCCCCATCCTGGCTTCTTCCTTCCCTCTCCTGCCCAGACCCCCTTGTCCTTCACCACATCCTTTTCTTACTACTACTCTCAATTCTTTAACCACCTGGTCCTGTTCTCCATCGTTTCATACATCCATCATTTCATTCTCTATACGTTGGTGTCTGCAAGCTGCTGGAAAAAAAAGCTCATTCCACTGTAACGGCTGGAGTCCGACCTTCCAAGGGCCCTGTGTGGGTGCCTGTCATCCTTTCTGTGCATCCCAGGTCACCTCTTCCATTCCCAGAAGATGCTCTGCCAAGCCATACATATAGTTCACCTTGGAACCTTCCCCTCCTTCTCTGCAAAAGACCCCATCTCCTACTCCTACTCACAGGGAAAGGAGAGGACATAACCCAGGGACTTCCTTAACTTTTCGTCCCCGTACCTCCTGCTTCCACTCAAGGCAGATACCTCCACCAGGGCTCTGGGTCTCATCCTCTCCCACCTCTACCACCTTTGTCCATCTCCTCTTTTCCCTGCACCTTCTACCTTTCTTTCCGTCTCTGCCTTCAGCCTGTAAATGAGAATTACCTGGAACACTTTCCAAATGTTCCAAATTTTCCATTTTTCTGGACTATAACCCTGACTTTCTGAATCCAAATCTCCAGGGCTGGGGCCTGGGAATTTGAGTTTCTAGAAAAGGTCCCCTAGGTCTCTGTGGTGCCTGGCCCAAATCCCCTTCTTCCCATCTCAACTGTCAACATCACCACTGCTCCCCTAGCTGAGGCTACAGCCTCCTCCTGGTGCTCCCTGGCAGTGAATTTCCCTCCTCCAATCCATTCTTCACACTGCAGCAGCGGCAACTACAAAAACAATGCAATGGGCCCATGGCTGATGTCTGCTTCAAACCCTTCTGGGTGCCTACCCCAACCCTTGCCCTGGGGCAAAATCCCTACACAGTCCTTTGCCCTTGGTGGGGTGACTTCTGCTCACTTCTTTGGTTTCACCTCCTGCATTCTCCTCATCAGGCAATGCACTCCAGTCATTCTGAAGGACATATGGTCCCCCAAATACACAGCCCTGTTTTACATGTCCTGTCTTTGTCTTTCTGAGGGTATTCCTCCACTCCTTTAGCCCCTCCAGACCCACTCTTAAGGCTCAAGCAAGGCTGGGCAAAATGCCTGCCTTTCAGGCACTGTTAGCCCACATCGTGATCACAGATTTTCTAGATTTCTTCCCCAGTTAAACAATGAACTCTCAGGACAAGACCTGAATCTTGTATTGTCTCTATTTCCAGATTTAAGCCTAGTTCCCAGACCAAAGAGGCAGTCGGCAAGGTTTATCAAACGGAAGGGTATAAGAAGGGAAGGAGGGAAGCGGATGTGGCTCAAGCAATTGGGCTTCCGCCTACCACATGGGAGGTCCGGGTTTGCTTCCAGTGCCTCCTGGAGAAGGCAAGCTGGTGCAGCAGGCAGGCGCAGTGTGCTGATGCAACAAGGTGATGCAACAAAAGAGACACAAAGAAGAAAGATAATGAGAGACACAACAAACCAGGGAGCTGAGGTGGCTCAGGTGATTGAGCGCCTCTCTTCCACATGGAAGGTACCAGGTTCGGTTCCCCGTACCTCCTAAAGAGAAGACAAACACACAGCAAATGGACACAGAGAGCAGACAGCAACCGCAAACAACGAGGAGGGGGTAAAAGTAAAATAAATCTTTAAAAAAAGAAGGGAAGGAAAGAGAGCAGGCAGGAAGGCCCAGAGGATTTGGGGTGAATCTGCAGATCTGTTCTGGGGCCTAGGCCCAGAGCTGGAGCTCTACCGGGCAGGGGCCCTGCTCTGCCCTGTAGCTGGGTCCATAGAAATAACATGGTGCTGGGATTTTTGCTGACCTCTTGGCCCTGGGATTCTTTTGGAGGTCAGGCTGGTGATAGTAGCCTGCTCTCCCCTCTTCATACATCCCCTGGTGAGATTTGGAGTCTCTCAGAAGCCCTAGCTCCTCCTGGCTTCCCTGGTTACCTCTGAACTTCCTCTAAGAAGAATAGTGGGCCCACAAGGCCAGAGGACCACCTCACACTCTAATGCTGAACTAGATATGGCTCCCTTCCTGGACTCTGCCCTTGCTCTTGCTCTGTGGCCTGGACAACAGCACCACTGTCCATCATAGCCGTCCCAACCTGGGGGTGGGGACCCTGCACCTGGCCCCATTGCCTCATCGCCCCACCCTCTCTATTCCTTTACCATCACTCCCTCCCTTGTCCCTCCCTCATTTCCTCCTATCCCCCTTGGCCCACCCATTATCTTTGTTGCAAGACTTGCTAGTGTCCTTTATGCCTTGTCCATAGCCCCCTACAATCCTCATGGGTTTTCCCTGGGCTAAACTATGGTACTGACTCCTGACTTTGCTGTCCTCCAGCCTTCTGCCCTGCCCCCTCCCCAACCTTTGCCTTAAGATGACTGAAGCCAAAGTGAGACCCTTTGCTGGGAAGGTAAATTGTTGGACCTGGGCAGAGGCTTCTACTAGCTGGATAGGACGCCTGCTTTGACCCTCACTGTAGAGACAACAGTCCCTCTGTGAAGTGGGTTTGATTCTGTTGCAATCCTTGTCCTCTGACCACTGCCCCGCGCGCACACACACAGGTCTAGCTACATAATTTGCAGATACCAGTGCAAAATGAAAATACAAGGCCCCTAGTTAAAGAATCCTTAAGAATTTCAAGATGGCAAGAGCAGAGGACTGAAGCAACTGCCTGACCCCTCTAAGCACAGGGCCCTGTGGGATTGCACAGGTTGCACATCCATACCCACACCCTTTCCCAGCTGATGATTCCCCCTCTCCTCTCTTCCTCCCTCAGCTGCTTTCTTAGACAGCCTCTCCTGGCCTCAAGGCAGGAGCCCAGCCCCAGCCCCCTCCAGAAATCCAGGGCCCAATCAGCAGGCAGTTAGCACAGATTGCCCCGGCCCCTCCAGGGGCCTTCATCCCACACACTTCCCCTGGGCTCCTTCTCAAATCAATGTAATTATTGAGCCCCACCTGGCTGAGCCTGAGGAAGAGAGAACAAGTTGATAAAGACTCAATCACTGCCCTCCAGGGATTCCGGTTACAGCAGAGTTAAGACCTGAGCCAGAGCAGAACCCAACAAGGATCCTGTGGGTTCAGAGAAGAATAATCAGGTGATTAGGAAAATGAATTTCACAAAAGAGATGGCATAAAGATGGGCCTTGATGAATGGGCAAGATTTTATTAACCTGAGGAAGAAAAGACCATTCCCAGGAAGGGCACGTTATGGGTAAAGGCTTAGGCCTGAGAGAACCAAGGCAGGTTGTAGAATCCTGACTTGTACGTTTTGGCTGAAGCATAAAGATGGTGGAATAGTGGGAAGAGAAGTTAGAAGGAAAATTTGGGGTTTACCCTGAGGAGGTGTAAGAGCTGCGGTGAAATGTTTGTATTCCCTTAGAGGAGACACTGAGGAACTTTCCAGATCTTGCATATTTGGGAGCAAAGGGAGGAGAGGCTTCCTCTGCTTGGGCCTCCCAGCCTGTCCACAAAATGCAAAGCTCCAGTTTTCTGCACAGCTTACTGCAACTGCCCTGGGTCCTGGAGGTCCATCCCTCCCGACAGGCAGTCTGTCCTGAGCTACCGACAAAGGGGAGGCGGCCTGGGTTCCCTGCTGCCCTTCCAACGCGACTGAGGACAAGATTGTGCGATCTTGGGTTCCGCGCGCAGCAGTGCCCAGGACAGTGCTGGCGGGGCTTGGAACTTTTCCCGCCACTCGCTCCCATTAGTCCTGCTGGTGTGTAGCGAGAGGCAGAATAGGATCTTGGACAGGGAGGGGAGGTATCTGGTCGGGCACACCCAGAAAACACGACTAGGGTGGGGAGAGAATGGTTCCCATCCCCTGATGGCCCCACTGCCCACTTACTTTTAACTTTTTATTGATATTTTCAATATCTATCTATCTATATATATATTATTCGTCACACAGTTTCAACAGTTACCCACTCCTGGCCAATCTTATCTAATTCTCTCCCACCACCCACTTTAAAGCAAGATGTGGGTGGCTCACGGGCAGGGCGCCCCCCGTTGTCCTGTTGTAGGGGAGTGGGTGGGTGCCAGGCTTGCACCACCGGAGGCTGAAGCGCAGAGAGGCGGAGTGGGGGCACAGCTGGGCGGGGAGCTGGGCTCACGCGGGGTAGGGGCCGCAGGAGGCGGGGCCGGCGGGGCGGGGCCTGGGCAGGGCGGGAGGTGGGGGTGCTCGCCTGGTGACTCGAGGCGAGCCGGGCTGGGCGCAGAGCGCCACTGTCCGCCTTGCAGCTCGGAGTGTAACCGCTGCACTGCAGCTGTTGGTCCCTGCCGCCCCGCCCGCCTTCCCGCTGCCGCCACCACCATGCCCAACTTCGCCGGCACCTGGAAGATGCGCAGCAGTGAGAATTTCGACGAGCTTCTCAAGGCACTGGGTAAGACTGCGCGCCCCGGCGAAGAGAAGCGAGCGGGCGCCCGGGACCGGGAGGGGGTGGCGTTGCGGATCAGCCCCAGGCAGGAGGGAGCCCTCGGGGCGATAGTTGAGGGCGAACTCTTTGGCTCATCTGGTCTCGAAGCCACGAGTAGAGCCCGGGACCCCCGCGTCCAGCGAAAGTTTGCTGGATGCTTGGCGCCTTTCCGATGGTTCGGCCTTTATCTCGTGATAGATCACAGTGATGAGAGATTACCAGAGTCTAAGGAGGGTCAAGGACATTCAACTTTGGGGATCAGTTTGAGACCAGACCCTGCACGAATTCATTGGGCAACTCAGGGGAAGCCACTTATTTTGTCTGGGCTTCAGTTTCTCAGCTTGAAAACCAGGGTGAGAGCAGGGGGGTTGGGGGGAGTAAAATTTAAAGTCTCTATCTATGGTCAGAGGGTTTGGGAAGGTCCATGCAGGTCCGGGTGCACCGGGCCGGTGACGAGGCCCTGTAACCCGATCCCACGGCACACCCGCCTGTCCTGGCGCAGGTGTGAACGCCATGCTAAGGAAGGTGGCGGTGGCGGCAGCGTCCAAGCCGCACGTGGAGATCCGCCAGGACGGGGATCAGTTCTACATCAAGACGTCCACCACCGTGCGCACCACCGAGATCAACTTCAAGGTCGGAGAAGGTTTCGAGGAGGAGACAGTGGATGGACGCAAGTGCAGGGTGAGACCCCAGAGCTCGGGCAGCTTTCCCGGGGCTCCGCTCCCTGCCCACTACTGGCTGTAGCCCCTGCGCCTTTGCTGCGGCTGGGCAAACCTATAAGTCTTTCTTTGCAGCCTGTAATACGCGTCCCTTACAGGGAGTGTGCACGGGCTGTTTGCAGAGAGGGTTTGTGCTACTGGGTTGCCCTGGGCTCAGGAGAAAGCCTTTCCCCCCCTTCCCTCTCCAATCCTATCCCTAAGCCATCTTCCGAGGTGCTAGCAGCCGAGCTCAAAGCGCGGGCTTTGGGTTGCGCCGCGTTCCGAGTCCGGGCTTCTGCAACATTTTGCTGCGCCCTCGGCGGGAGAAGGAGGTTGGAGCGGCGGCGGGGTTTCCCGGCCGCGCAGCTGCGGAGTTTCCTGTCGCAGGTGGAGGGAAGCTCCCGCGTCCCCCCCCCCCCCCCCCGCCACCACCGCCTGTTCCCGGGCCTCCTGGGAACGCTTTGGATCCAGTTTCAGCAGTCCCCAAGGCCCCAGAAACTCTCGCTGCCGGTCCTCTGCCTGGTTCCTTAAAGGAACACCGAAATCTTTGCAAAAGCGAGGGAGGTTTTGGCTGGGGAAATGGACTAAATCCTGTCTCTTAGTCCTTAATGGCAAGAGTTTTGTATTTATCTGAACATCGGCCCCAGGGATGAGCGAGTGGACTAAAGCAAGGGGTTTGTACGTTCCTTTTTGGCATGGGTAAGAATTGGATTTGGTGGAGCCCTGGTATAGGCTGGAGGGTTGATTGCTCCTGTGTTTTTAGGACAGATGGAAAAATAATCGCTGCTGCTACCACTTATTTGAAAAGTGACAGAATGTCTCCTTCCATTTCCTCAATGCTTAAAAAAAAAAAAAAAAAAGTAATAACATTCTAGAGAGTGTGAAATTGTTTCTTTCACCTTTCCTGAGTGGTGCCTGTCTGATCCAGACTTGGAATTTCTGAGGACACTGGGCTTGGAAGAGAGATTCAGAGACACAGCCCCCAAGAGCACAATGACCCATGCAGCAATATTTGCCCCCCAGAATTGACATAGGCAACTTGCAAAAATAGAAGAGCAGGGCAGAATGGTTAGAGCAGAGGCCTGGGAGTCTAAGGGAGAAGACTTGGCAATAGGCAGGACTCAATTTGAGGATGTCCAACAGCGACTACTGCCAGGAAGGGCAATTCTAAAAAAAAAAAAAAAGACAAAGTTTCACCTGATAGCTTAAATAAAGCTACCCCAACACCCTGCATAATGAACATCTCCCATGTGTACATTCATTACTGGGTGCCTCCCAGGCCAGCTAGCTATACAGGACTTTACAGACACTGGGGAAAACTGCAGGGAATCCCTCCTTCTGCTTCTCACACCCACCTACATGAAAACCCTTCGGATTGGATTTTTTTTTTCCTGGAGGAGTATAACCTAGAAAGTGGTAGCATTTTTATCCTCAGAGTCAGAGACATCCAGGTTTATCAGAGCATAAACCTGGATGAGGGCAAACAGAAAGGAAGGCGTTTTCTGAAAATCCACACATTTTACCACATTTTAATGTGTGGTTCTAATGGGAAGTTCTTTGCCTTCAAAATCCAAATCGCTCAAAGGAGCAGTCCATTTTTGACATAAATAAACCATTGCACCCTTTAAATTTTATTCCTAGAGATGTAAACCATGCCTTAGGCTTTAACTGCTTTGGAGAATGTGTGTGTGTTTATACAAGGTATATTTATAACCCATAAAATCTGTGACCGGTGCATTGAATTTGGACTTTATAAGGCTCAGCAGAGAAGATTCTGTGCCCGGCTGACAGGGGCCATGTGTTGCTTCTCTGCACAGCAGTTATCCTCTGGGTGCTCGTTGTTGTCTCTGCTCCTGCTGCGGCGGCTGTAATTAATGTCACTAATGGTTTTCCTGCCCACAGAGTTTAGCCACTTGGGAGAATGAGAACAAGATCCACTGCACACAAACCCTCCTTGAGGGGGATGGCCCCAAAACCTACTGGACCCGCGAGCTGGCCAACGACGAACTCATCCTGGTGAGAGCCCTTCAATCCGGAAACAAGCCGCCGGTTCCCCAGATGATGCCGATGGTGTGGCATGTCCTCACTCGCCCATTCGGGGAGATGGCATTTGCTCTGGTTTAAAATCTGAGCAGAAAGCCTGAGGTGACAGTTTAGGTCAGCAGAAATCATTGTTAGTGGCATTAGAGAGGAAGGGCTCAGAAGGGCAGAGAAGAGTCTACAGACAAGCTGGAGTATATCCTGGCAGTGACTTGCTTTAAGCTAGGGGTTCTTAACCTTTTTTGTCCCACGGACCCCTTACTGAGTCCACACTACTGTGTATTATTTAATAAATATATCACACCCGCACCAACACGTCCCCACAAGAATAATGTTTTTTTTTGAATTTCAATTCAAGCTCACGGTACCCTTGTTAAGAACCCCTGTTTTAAGCAGACTTCCTTTCCAGTGAGGCTCACACTGCTTGGGCTTTGTGAGATCCCAGAGTTCACACTGCAGAAGGGTTTTTTTTCTTTCCCTTCTTGGTTCCCTATTTTGGGGACTGAGAAAGGTTTCAGAGATTTTAGCACATTACCACTCAGCGCCATAGAGAAAATTTGCGCCCCCCCGGGACTTACAAAGCCCAACTGGACTTCAGGACCCAGGCAAATGCTAATTTGGGGGAAGGGTCAGGGTAACACAAAGTAGAGGGGTGAGGCCTTTAGAACTGGAGAATGCAAGCAATACCATAGAGGTATTTAGATTTAAATTTTTTTAAACACCCATGGCCAAACAAAACTTGCCAGTGAGGCCAAGTTAGAATCCCGGGTAGTTTAATCACACCCTGGCCCCCATCCTTTTTTAGGAATGGGGGGGAAAGGAAGGCTGGGAGGAGAAGACAATTCCAGATCACTCTCCCTTTGTGTTTCAGAACAGACCAAGTTTTCCTTGCAACCACAAAGTTAGAGAAAGGAGAAACTGTAGAGTGTAATCAGGAAATCATGCCCTTTGTTCTCCATCAGGCGTTTTGTTAATATTTATTTCTCTGCTTGCCTGCCCCATCTCAGCAAATGCCGTTGCTGAATGTGCTTGGGAATGGCAAGATGTGGTAGGAAAGACTCCCTGTGTGACCTGGACATGGCCCTCCCCTGCCCTGCCCCCCTGCCATAAAATGAAGGGTTGAGCTAAAGTCTGATCCATGAGGTCCCTCTGAGCTCTGAAATTGCATGTTTATTCTGCAAGAAGACCCTAAATTGAGCTGTCTCTTGCCTTAACTGGGATTGCTTGCTCTTGCGCGCGCCTCTTGTTCTTCTCTGGGATGATTTAGCATGATTTCTCCTTTCAGAGAAAAAGAACGGATTTAATTTGCAACCTAGTTAATGTTGTTTCCAGGGAAAAAATACTTGATGAGGTTGGCAGAGCAATTTGAGGCTGAGACATGGAAATTTAGAAAGCAAAAAGAACATATGGTTCCCTGGTACCAGAGACAGCAAAGGGAGGGGGGTGAGTTTAGAGTTTTTGAGTGTAGCTAAGGGTTAAGTAGGATCAGTTTGCTCTGTGAGAAAGTGTGGGATTTTATTAATCTCTGTAGTATGCAAGCAGCCACAGTCATGGGCCAAATTCTGCTAGGAGGACCTACAACTTCCAAATCCCAACTCCTCCGCCCTCCTTTACAATTCCACCCAAGCATCCTTCCCTGGCCCAGCAAACGTATATATATAAGCCTCAAAGGGAGCATTAATTCTTGGCATTAAGGATCTGAAATGTGGGCTTTTGTTTCAAGGGTTAGTGTCATTAATAAACCCAGCGCTTAGGGAGGTGCTGTCTCCATGTAACAAGAGACAAATTATTCTAGATAAGTTGAAATAAATTCTCCCAGGTCCAACAGTAAATTGCCCTCAGGCTGTAAGATGCCTTCCTTTGAAAACTGAGTATACTCCCTCAAACCACCCTGGAACATTCTATAGTTTCTTTCAACAACCTCTATGCATAGTTTGCAGGCTGAGAAGGCCATTTCAAATGTGGTTGGAAATGTGGCAATTTCTTCTCCTTTCATGAAGACATTTGTTGGCCTGGATAAGGTGTCAGATTGCTATAGTTGTAACAGCCTGGATAAAATAGTCGAATCCCCAAATTTTGGCATCCCATCACTATACCACAGCTGTAGATCTCAGAGTTCTGGAAAGCTGTCATGGTTCTGAGGGGTCCAGACATCTGAGAGCTAGATTTACAGCGCCCTTCCTCCTCTCCCCATCTCCAGCACAAAGAGTCCCTGCATTCCTCACTAACAGGGAAGGAGGGTGGGATGACGAGAATGTCCAGAGCAGGTACAACTGTACCAGACTGGTTTGAAAAGAAGCTGGTGATGACCATCTGCATCCCTGATATTTACTAATGACCATTCCCAAAATACACATGGTGGGATAATGGCCTAGCAGATGTTCTCTGAGAAGCATGTCATGACCAACTGAGGACTCCAGGGGTAAGAACCTAAAGATCCTAGGATATCCAAGCTTAAGTCCAATGGTTTTAAGCTCTCTTGAGTCTCAAGTCACTTTGAGAATCTGAAAGGTAGGGACTTTCCAGCAGAAAAATGCACATCTACCAACAAAACATACCCAAATCAGGTCTACCGACTGCAGAGATTCTGTGTTTTGGCTTTGTTTTTTTAACATACATATTGCTTTCTCTGTTCCAACTGCCTGTGAGAGACCCAGGAGAGCAGCCTGTGAGTAATTGCTAGTTTCTGGAATTGCTGAGACAACTTATTTATGGGCAGTATCATTTCTGGGCCAGAAAAATATAAGTCCACTTCCACCTATGAAATGAAGCCTGCCCTCCATCCCCTAGTAAAATGTCCAGCTCCACCCTCTCCACGGCAAAAAATAAATAAAAATCATTGAATTTTAGCTGGAGAGAGCCTCTGGGCTTACCTTGTTCCTTTCTACCCCACTCCTCAACTCCCTCCACCCCTCTGCAAGCCAAGAGAGTTTACACAATTTGTGTGTTGTGGACTGGATGTGGATGCCAGTACTGTGCTTCTGCAGCTAAGACCAGTTTTCTGAGCTTTGCAGGTGGTTTGAGTATTACTTATACAACATCTCAGGTTGGAAGGCAGCTCTACTCTCTCTCCAAAGCAACCCCATCTGGTTGGTCTCCTGTGTACCCTGTGGCTCCAGCTGCCCAAGCCCCTGGCTCTCTTGAAGTCATTTGAAAAGAGACAGACCCACTTCAGAAATATCCAATATGCCTTTCGCCTCCTTTTATGTTTAATTTAAAAACCAAAGTCAGAAAACTGATTTCTTTGTCACAATTCATAGGTTCCAGAAGCAAAGGAAAACTGCACATAATTCTATACTCTGGTTGCCTCTCTGCCAACATGGAGCTTAAGGAAGGGGGACAAAGAAAGAAAAATTTTTTAAAAACTTTAGTGCTTAGCAAGAGCACAGAGCACCGGAAATTGAATGTCAGTTACAGAGTTTTTAACAGGGCAGTCAGTGACCTTATTAACAATATGCTTTAAACATTTTTTGCACAGGCATCCACATTGATTGGTTTTCCTTTTCTTCTCCCCTGCAGACGTTCGGCGCCGATGACGTGGTCTGCACAAGAATTTATGTTCGGGAGTGAAGGCGGCCGGCTTGCCCCAGCTTTGGGGTGGGATGCAGGCTCCCCCAAGGAATATGTCATCACCCCGAGCTGCTAGTGGACCTCTCCTCCCTCCTTCAACATTAGATGATCTCCTCTTTTCCCCATGACAATGTTGTAGTGTTTCACCCCAAGGCCTTCGTGCCTCTTGTGTCCCTGGTGCTCTGTAGTTTGGCATTTGCACGGTTTCATCATTCATTAAAGTGGTTGGGCGCATGTCATGCCTGTTCCCTTTTGTGGATTGCCTCTTCTGTTTAACAAGGGGCTTATTGTGTCCCTGCTGTCCCTAGCACTGTGCTGTCTGTGTTGTGTTTCTAGCATACATCAGTAGTTGCAGACTGACTCCCTCGGACTGGATCCAGGTGTGTTTGGACCTCAGTGTTGTAATTTTTAAATTGAATTAGTTGACGGGAAGCGGCTGTGGCTCAATCAGTGGGGCTCCCGTTTACCATATGGGAGGCCCCGGGTTCGGTTCCCGGGGCCTCCTGGTGAAGGCAGGCCCGCCCGCACGGTGTGGTTGGCTGGCCCAGCCAGCACAAGCAGCAGGGGGGGATGGATGAATAAATAAATAAAATCTTTAAAAAATAATAATAATAAATTGAATTAGTTGATATAGCCACGGTTCCCAGCAGGAAAGAAAGGACGCATTCAGAAGGGTTAATTGAAGAGGGCTCATCATTAAGGGATTATTTATACAAACTTGGGCAGGAAGAAAAGAACCAAGAAAAGATGGTGAGGCACCCAGACAATGTGGGGAGCCATTATCACCCCTGGCCTGAAGATTGAAGGGAAAGGGGGCACCAGACCACGAGAGCTGTAGCCTGGGAGAAGGGCTGCCTGCAGGAGCTGTGGCAGTACCTAGAAAGGAATATACCCACTGTCCAAACCTGGGTCCCAGTGTGAGTGTGAGTGTGTGTGTGTTGGTGTGGGTGGGGAGGGGGTTAGGTAATGTGACCTCCCACCTTCCAAACTCTGATCTGGTTCTGCCCAACTGACCAAATCCAACCAGAATCTAGTGGGCAAGGGAGCCTTGGAAAGGGGAGTGCCGTCCATAGCCTCCCAGGGCATAGCAGGGCAGATGATGAATCTGAACGTGCAAATGAACAATAATCCACACAGTTGCCAACTTTTAAATTAAAAAATCAGGACCTTTACACAAAAATCTGGATTTCTATTTCCTTAAGAAAAAAATTGGGAACATCTCGCATCCCTGGACCTACATTCCTACAGGGTAACAATTGGCTCTGCAGCTTCCCTCTCTTAAATGGATCCTGTAACCTCTACCACCCCACAGACCCCACCATTGCCACTGACCTCATGTTGCCTGCCCCATTTCTTGGGCATCCCTCCTTGCCATCCAAGGTACATGGGTTCTTGGCAAAGCCAGGCCAAAGTCAGCTGACAGCAGGTTTCCCACATGGATGAGACCAGACGGAGACACTCAAAGAGTTCATGCCCTGGTGGGGCAGACAAGACCTAAGGCCTGGGCTCTACCACCTGAGTGTAAATGAGGTCACATTTACCTGAATCCTCATACCTCCCCAGCCCAGAGCCCTGCTTTGCTCATGAAGGACTTGGCCCCACCCCAAAGACTCCACTTCTTACTTCAGGAACTCTGGGGAGAAGACTGTCATGCAGAATCGGAATACATGCTCACATCCCACAGCCTCCTTGTGGCACTCTATGAATTGCCTCTGTCCAAAGCTTCCAGGCCTGGTGTCTGGGTCAGAGTCAGGAAAAAGCCTGAAAATGGGCTACACTTTACACCTGGGATCCCAAGGCAGCTCTGCTTGTGCCCACAACATCTCAAAGCCCCTCAAGAAAAAGCTACTTCAACTCCTGGCTCTACCCCCGTGACACTGGGGCCAGTGGGCAGCAGGCACCATGCCATCCCTTCCATTCTGTTTGTTTCTCCTCTCTGGGGCTTGACCACTCACCAGCCAATTCCACACTAAATCCCCTACAAAACACAGAGTCAACATGTGGCAGGGCGTGGAGTGCAAGAGGAGTTACCCGATGGTTTCTGGGAGGAGAGAGGCTGAAGCAGTCCCTCTAAGGATGGGAAGGACCGAGATTGGTATGCATCAGGGTAGAAGGCAACATGGAGGGCCAACCTGAGTGTGAATGTGTTAGGCTTGTGGGAAGTGAGGGAAAGAAGTTGATCACACAAGAGAAAGTGGGGAAGGCAGGTCATGGCCAGATGGCTAACCTGAATTCCACCCCATAGGTGGGAGGTGCTCATCGCCACTGGACTGAGCAGGACCTCAGACATCCTGGCCCCACAACACTTCCCAGTTCCTCCTGCTGCACTGTCTTCATATCTACATTTGCTCCATCTGGGACACTGCTCTGCCATGCTATGGTGGTCTCGGGGCCTAGTTGGAGAGAGGATGGAGGACGCCCTCCTCTTTACTAGGAACTGGACTATTTCCATCATATTCTTTAGTATATGTAACATGTTATATGGGACATGTGTGTTTCCTTCATATTAGCCTTCATAGCCGGTAAAGATTAGGAAAGGGTGAAGGAGGTTACCAGTTGCAGCCCTCGCCCTGCCTGACAGCCATCAGGCTTGGGTGGGTACATGTGGATGATGAGATATGGGGCCAAAACAAATGATTCACTTAGACTCAGAACACTGGCTGCAGCCTGATTCTCTTGAATCCTGTTCATTCCACATTTTCCAAATATTGCAGTGTTTCTTGTGCTTTCTTGGAACATCACTCATGGGACATTCGTGTTCTAAGAAACCCAGTTTGGGAATTGCCTGCTGTGATCTTCACCCTTAAAATATTTGTGTGTGCACATATTACATATAATATACACACACATAGGATGAAACCTACACAATATCACTGTCATCAGAATAATCTCTAGAACACTGCTCTAAACACATCACTGGGGAAGCGGCTGTGGCTCAATCAGTAGGGCTCCCGTTTACCATATGGGAGGCCCGGGGTTCAGTTCCCGGGGCCTCCTGGTGAAGGCAAGCCCACCCGCACGGCGTGGTTAGCTGACCCAGCGAGCACAAGCAGCAAAGGGGGGATAAATGAATAAATAAATAAAAATCTTTAAAAAAATAAAAATAAATAAAAAAAATAAACACTTCACTGCCCTGCTCAGCAACCCCAAAGATCAAATTCTTTAGCCTGGCATTCAAAGCCCTCCATGATTTGGTCTCAGCAGGATAAAAAAGAAAGAAAAAAGGCTTTGGTGTCTGCCGGACCTGGTTTCATATCCTGGCCACACGATTAGTTTGCAAGAGCTAGAAACCTAACCACAGCTAGTCCCAACAAAAAGGAATGTACTGTGCTACAACATGGATGAAACTTGAAAGCATTATGCTAAGTGAAAGAAGCCAGTCACAAAGGACCACACGTTGTATGATTCCATTTTTATGAAATGTCCAGAATAAGCAAATCCACAGAGAAAGAAAGTACATTGGTGGGTGAGTAAGGCTGGGGTGTTGGAGGAAATGGAGAGTGACTTTTTTTTTAGTCAGTTGAGAGTGACTTCTAATGTATACACAGTTTCTCTTTGGGTGGGGTGATGAAAATGTTCTAAAACTCATGTAGTGATGGTTGTACAATTTTGTGAAAAACTAAAACTCACTGAGTTGTACACTTTAAATGGGTGAATTGTATGGTATGTGAATTTTCATCTTGATAAAACTGTTGCATCTTTAAAAAAAAAAAAAGAGGAAGAATGTTCTGAAGAATGCTGGGTAAGGTCTCAAGACTGAAGGAAGAGCTACAGGAACTGGGATTCAGGGCCTAGAATCTGGACTTAGTACTCCCCTACAATCCCCCTCTCCATCTCTTTCCCCATCTTGACTTTCCATGCATTTGACTATGGTCATATGACCTCCCCTGGCCCACCCAATCATAGCTCATGGGGGTGGGGAGGAGGAATGGGGCATAATGATTGGCCAGGGGCACAGCCTGTTAGCAGAAGACTAGAAGAAAAACAAACTGGGCACCCATGAACTATGGTTATTTTTTTTTAAGATTTATTTTATTCATTTATTTATTTATCCCCCCTTCCCCCTCATTGTTTTGTGCTCCCTGTCTGCTCTCTGTATGTTCTCTGTGTTTGCTTGTCTTCTCTTTAGGCAGCATCGGGAACCGATCCTGAGACCTTCCAGAATGGGAGAGAGGTGCTCAATCTCTTGCACCACCTCAGCTCCCTGGTCTGCTGCATCTCATTGTCTCTCCTCTGTGTCTCTTTTTGTTGTGTCATCTTCCTACATCAGCTCTCCGTGTGGGCCAGTTCTCTGTTCGGGCCAGCTCTCCATGCAGGCCAGCTTACCTTTCACCAGGAGGCCCTGAGAATCGAACCCGGGACCTCCTATATGGTAGAAGGGAGCCCAATCGCTTGAGCCATATCCATTACCTAGAACTATGGTCATTAACATCCCCCACACTGGCTAGAAAACCTTGGGTAAATCATTTTATCACTTTGAGCCTTGGTCCCTTGCTCTGAAAAATGATAATAAAACCTACTGGCCTGGTTGGTGTGGAGATTAAATGCTAACATATGTAAAGTGCTGGGAACTTTATAGATTCATTCCTATGTGAACCTCACCAAACCCTAATCCCACTCCTCTCTGCTTCTCTGATCTTCTACCTCTTCAGGGCCCAGGACCCACCTCCTTTAGGGCATCTTCTCTGCCTATCTCTGCCCTCAAAGATCAGAGCTCTTTGGCACCTCCCTCTCACACCAGGCACACAATTACAGCCTTTCTCATGCACACAGAGCTTCCGTTGTGTCCTATATTATCATACCACATTTCCTAGGTTTCTGTCATATTCTGCCAACCAGTTTGTGGGTCCTTGAGGCCACGAATGGCTGATTACACATCTCTGCAACTCCACAGGGCTTGGCATATGGGAGATTCTCTGTAAACACGTGCTGATTATCTGACTGATGGAGAGCCAACATTATTCTAAGAGATCCAAGCATTCCAGAGTGGAAGTCCTCCAAGAAGATAGACACGGTGGAGCAAATAGTGGTACCCAATTCAAGTGCCATCCAACAGCCGCTCGGGTGGGTATAGCATGCACTGTACATATTAAATATAATACCTAAAAGGCAGGTGGGACAGAGATTTCAAGCCCTATTTAAAAGAAAAGTGTGAATAGTATAAAAAACTCTGCTCAGGAGCAGGAAGACTGGGAAGCAGCAGACTTGTTGTTTGCCTGCTCCAATGTTTTCCCAATACCCTCTCCCTTACCTGCCTCCCACAGTAGAGACTGGGAAAGTCAATGCCTATTTTCCCAAACTGCATTGTAACTAGAGTTGGCCATGTGACCCAGTTCTGGCCAGTGAGATACAAGGGGACATTGGCTAAGGGACTTCTGGAAAAGAATTTTCTTCCTATAAGAGAGGAGAGCCTGAAGAGAAACTTTTATCCTCTACTTCTTGCCTCTGAATATAGTGTGAGATTGTGATACCTGGAGCTGTTGCAGCCATTTAAGAGCTTCAGGAAAAAGCCAAGAGTCTCAGAGATGCCAGCCCAGAGTCAGTGATGCAAATGCAGCCACTACCTCTCTTTGGATGCATTGATATGTGATTTTTAAAAAGAAGAGAAAGAAAGCTCTGTTTGTTTAAGCCACTTATCAGTGCTTCGTACTTGCAGCTGAAAGTATTCCTAACTGATCCACTGGGGTGATGGAGGTCCGTCTAGCTTTCAGAGTCCTAAAAAGCCTTGTCTTTATGGTGATTACCAGCACCACAGAACTAGACAATCTTGCCTAAAGAAATAAATGTCAACATTTATTTTTTTAAAGGAAGTTAAGACTTCATCCGTATTGTAGCATTTGTCAATCCCTTCTTACTTCAGCCCCTTCTCATCACCACAACAGCAAACATCTTATAGTCAATGGCAAGGATGGGAGAAATGGCAAACGCAGCCTTCACACCACCAACCCGACCCTGCCTGCCCCCTTCGGGGGCATGTGTCCTTTGTGAGCATAATGCGGTGATCTTCCTTTCTTCTTGGCACCATTACTCTAACAGACCATTAGTGTCAGAAAACTCCTCAGATCTTGTCAAAAGTCCTCAGATCTTGTTTGCATCTTTATGTGCCCTCCCCAATGTCCAGCAAATTCCATGCTCTAAGATAATTAAAGACATGTAGGCTTCTGCTGGGTGAAAAATTAATCTTCAGGAAGTCCCCAAAGGAACAGATAAACACAGGTCAGAGTGGATTGGAAATCTCCTTTGACAGCAAACCCTTAAATTGGATGGACAGCTGTGCCTATTCCAACACTATCAGAGCCCCTCCTTTTTAGCATCTGCAACAATGAAGAGATGGAGGCCCAGAGAGGGCAAATGACTTACCCAGGTTCACTATTTTAGATGCTTGTCAGGATCAAGGGAAATTCCCTCTCTGGACTGAGATAACTTTTTTTTAAGGAGATTCCGAGCATTGAACCCGGGACCTCGTACATGTAAAGCAGGCACTCAACCACTGAGCTATACCCGCTCCGCAAGATGCCCTTTTTAAAAACCTTTTTATAATAGAAAATTTCAAGCATATATAAAAGTAAAGAGAATTGTATAATGGATCCCTATGTACCTACCACACAGCTTCAAAAACCATTGTGGCCAATCTTGTTTCATCTATATCCCACCCACTCTGCCCTATCCCAGATTATTTTTTTAAAAGATTTATTTTATTTATTTCTTCCCCACTCCTCATTGTTTACGTATCTTCTTTTTAGGAGACACTGGGAACCAAAGCCGAGACTTCCCATGTGGGAGGGAGGTGCCTAATCACTTGAGCCACCTCTACTCCCTGCTTGTTGTGTCTCTCATTGTGTTTTTCCTCCTTGTGTCTCTTTGTTATGTCATCTTGTTGCGTCAGCTCGCCGCACCAATCCATCGTGTCAGCTCGCTGTCTTGCTCATCTTCTTTAAGAAGCACAGGGAACCAAACCCAGGACCTCCCATGTTGTAGGCAGATGCCCAACTGCTTGAGTCACATCCGCTTCCCCCAGATTATTTTGAAGCAAATCCCAACCATTTTAAGATTTCATCTGTAAATATTACAGTATGTGTCTCTAAAAGATTAGGACTCCTTTTTTTAAAAATCTCAACTACAATATCATTATTACACAATAAAAATTAATTCTATAATATCACCAAACATTCTATCAGTGTTCAAATTTTTGTGACTACCTCATAATATTTTTTACCTGTTTGTTGAAATTAGGGTTGAAATAAGATCTATATTTTGTGCTTAGTTGATAGGTCTCTTAAGTCTTTCTCTCTTTTTTAAAATTGAGGTGAAATTCACATAGCATATAACTAACCATTTTAAAGTATATAATTTGCAATTTAGAGTGTATTTAGTGTATTCACAACGTAATGCAACCACCAGCTCTAAGTCCAAAACTTTTTCATCATTCCATAAAAACACTCCATACTCATTAAGTCATCACTCTTAAGTCTCTCTCTTTTTTTTTTTAAGATTTATTTATTTACTTTATCCATTTTAAACCCCCCTCCCCCATTTGCTGTTTTGTGTCCACATTTGCTGGGCAGTTCTCTGTGTCTGTTTCCTGCCATCTCTTATCCTCCTCCTCCAGTCTTCACCAGGATTGGATCCTGGAGACCTCCGATGTAGGAGGGAGGTGTTCTGCCACCTGCACCACCCGGGTCCTGGTTTTCGGAGCTTTCGGAGCATCTCGTCTTGTCTCTCCCCTGCGTCTCTCTCCTGTTACGTCATCATCTTGCTGCATGGCTCCCGGGGCCTGGTGGCTCACCGGCACACAGAGCTTGGCAGCCCATGCACCTTCTATGTATATATTTTTAATTTTACCGGGAGGTCCCGGGGATCAAGCCCAGGTCCCTCTATATGGCAGATGGACGCCCAACCATTTGAGCCACATCCGCCCCCATTAAGTCTCTTTTAATCTATAACCCTTTCCCTCCAACTAATTTTATTTTGTAAGCTGTATTTGTTGAAGAAACTGGACATTTGTCCTGTAAGGTTTCCCACTGTCTGGATTTTGTTGATTACATTTCTGTGGTGTCATTTAACATGTTCTCTGTCCCCTGTATTTCTTGTAAGTTGATACTTAGCTCTAGAAGTTCACATACATTTGATTTGTTTTGGCAAGAATACCACATAGGTGGTGTTCTATATTTCCCTTAGGAGGTTTCTCATGTCTGGTTGCCTCTCTTGCTGTGATGTTAGCAGTCATTGACAATTGTTGCCTAGATCCATGATTTCATTAGAGGTTGAAACTGGGGAAACGCTAATCCTATCATTCCTTCTTCATTTATGAGCTAGAATACTTCTTCAAAAAGATTCTTCCCCTCATCTACTATTTGTTTACTCTGAGGTACAGTTTACATAGAAAAGGCAGAATAAATGCTTGATTTTTTCCCCTGTATTTATCAGTTTTCACAGTAATAAATTGGTTCTTCTGGCATCCTTCAAAGGTAACCAGTGCATTTTTTTTTTTTTTAATTTTATGAAGGTCATTACGAATCTATGGATTGAAATATATTTGATGTGTTTCAATTCATTGCAACTGTTATCTGTATCGATGCAAAAATTGTCCCATCTTTGGCCAGTGGGAGCTTCTCCAAATGGGCTCTTGGGTTTTTTTTTTGTTTTTTTTTTTCAATAACTTCTGTGTCATTTAATATGACAAGATGCTCCAGGCTCATTTGTATGCCTCCTGCTCCAGACAGGATTCAGTCATTCCTCTAAGAAGCCCAGTCCTTTTAGGAGAAAACAGTATTTAGAAACAACAATCTGGGTGCCAGGGGAGGAATCTACTTTTTTTTTTAAAGATTTTATTTATTTATTCATTTATCCCCCCCTTGCTGCTTGTGCTCGCTGGGTCAGCTAACCACGCCGTGCGGGCGGGCTTTGCCTTCACCAGGAGGCCCCGAGAACCGAACCCGGGGGGGAGGAATCTACTTTTGATTCTAAGATACAAGCCAGAGTTTTGTGACCCAAGAGGCAGGTAACAGACGAAACAGTTAATCTGTAGTCCTTTCTTCCCTTTATCTTCTGCCCAAAACAATGCTAAACAACATTCAAATATCACTAACCCAGTATTCCGCTGTTCGAGGATGATATCTCGTCTTTTTTTTTTTTTTTTAAAGATTTATTTATTTATCTCCCCCCACCCCCAACTTGCTGCTTGTGCTTGCTGTGTCTATTTTGCTTTTGCGTTTTTCTGTGTCTGCTTGTCTCCCTTTGTTGGGTAATCTTGCTGCATCAGCTCGCCATGCCACACGGGACGGCTTGCCTTCACCAGGAGGCCCCAGGAATTGAACCTGGGGCCTTCCCATATGGTAAACGGGTGCCCAACCAAATGAGCCACAGCTGCTTCCCTGATATCTCTTCTTTTTTATTCAGAAATCTGAGTACTTTTACCCACCCCCTTGAGGGAAAGGGGTACATGTGGGGGCATTAGACTTGGAAACATTTGCCTGCAACTCAGCACCAAACACTGAGGGCAAAAGCAGGCAACTGCTTCCAAGAGGCTGTGACTTGATGGGCAGCGGTCACTTTCGATCAGACCTCTATTGCCTCATTGGAGGTGGGCAGAATGTTCCATTCTTTAGCAGGAATATTAAGCATAATTTCGGGGCAAGGAGCAAGTTTTCACAAGGATTCTGCAAGCATTACAGAATCCTTGTTACAACTGAGTAATTTATCTTTCTGGGAAAGTTACCTACAGCACTCTTGGAAAAATTCACTTAGTAAAAAATAGATGATGGTGACAATTTTGTAATTCTATTTGTTTCTACAAGAGAGGAAAATTCATCAATTATGGTGTTTGAAGCGGGGTTGGGTCCATAAATTGGAATTTGACCAGGGGCTCTCAGAATAGTTGTACTCAGGGGAAGAGGGATTTCAGAATTCTAGCATAAAAAACTTTGGCCTCAGAAACAACATGTAGGAAAAATGTATTGAGTCATGAACTGTTATATAGAATATAATGAAAAGTGAAAACTCTGAGAAAGTTTGGGGAAAATCCATACTCAGAAATACACAAAATAAACTTAGTGTTTTTTTTTCCTCTTCCCTATTATCAGGAATAGGTTCAGAAATAATGTTATTAAGTCCCCACCCCCTCCTTCACTACCTTGTTAAAAATGAATGTGGTAGTATAGTTGAATGCAAAGAGCATGCCAGGAGGCCTGAGTTGTAAGTCCTGGGGCTTCAACTTGCTCTGTGAACCTGGCCTGCTCATGTCCCCTCCATGGGCCCCCGACTGCCCATCTGTACAAAGTGGAGGTTGCCAAATATGGACAGAAGCTGGGTTGGCTTTATATGCTCACCAGGGACAACCCAAATTCCACCAACAGGGAAATGATTAAGGCAACCACAATAAGCAAAACCATGGAATTCTCTGTAGCTGTCAAGCACAATGAGGTAGGCATATGTGTACTGATGTGGGAAAATGTCCAAATTATATTAAGTTTTTTTTTAAAGTGAGTGGTGAGCTTGTTTAATGGAAAAAACAATAGCTATATGCTTAGCTCTTCCCAGAGGAAGGAAAAAGTCTGGAGGACACACCAAACCATACTTCTGAAGAGAAACCATTTTACTCTTATTACTTCTGTATTGTTGGGATTCATTTATAACGAACATGTATTACTTTTGTAATTTAAAACAAATTTTAATTTAAACAAAAGAGATTCTGATTCTTTAGATTTGGGTTGGAGCCAAGGAATCTGAATTTCTTTGAGCTCTCATGTAGGTCTGATAGACTGGTTTAGATGGTCTTCAAGGTCCCTTCTGTTTGACTCATGAATCTGGAAGCAGGAAGAGAAGGCCCAAACAAGAGAAAAGAAGACAGCATGAAGGAAAGCACAATATTGGAAGCATATGTAATAATGATCACCAAGGTTTATGGCTCTCTACACTTTCCAGTGCCCCTTTACATATGTGAGGTGCATAGCAATCCTCACACGTGGGCAGGGCAGGTATTATCATTATCCCTATTTTATAGATGGGGACACAGCTTCAGAGAGGTTACATCCTTTGAGCAAGTCAACCAGCTTGTAAGTGACAGAGCTGGGATTAGAACCCCAGGCTGTCTGACTCCACAGCCAATGCTCTTTCCCTTACATCAGGCGGGACCTGAAGTATTTTCTTTATTATGATCATCAAGGATGTGTATATGGTTTAACGGTATCAAATGGCTTTTCATAGAAAAGGAGGGAAAGGGAAATCTTAACAACCCCTGATATCTTATGAGGACTTGCTGTGTTCCCGACCTTGTTCTTAGCACTTTCCACCCTTTATCCCTTGATCCTCACAACAAACCAATCAAGTAGGTACTATTTTCATTTCCATTTTATGAATGGTAAAACTGAGACTCAGAGAGTTTAAGTAACTCACCCAAAGTGAATAAAAGTTGGCACTGGGATTGAACCCACGTCTTCTAGCTGAAGGAAAGAAGCAGAGAAAGAGAAGGGAAGGGGGAAGAAAGTGACAGAGAGGCAGTTATGTTCCCCTGGTCTCCGTGGAGCTCCTGTTTCTCAGAGTTGTCATCATCCCACCTGGCAGGAGCTCCTGGAGGCCTTTCAGAAGGAAGACTCAGCCTTATGCCCAGCCCCAGCACTGCTGGGCTGCTGGCCAGCCTCCCTCCCACAGTACATTTCCTTTGCCTACACTGACAGCTATCCAGTTTCACCAAAGTCTCCAAGCTCCCAGATCTGGTTTTAATCAGGAGCCAGAACTGAACCCTAGAGCAATTGTCTGGCAGCCTCCGTGAGGCCCAGATGGAGTCCAGCTACCCTCTCTTCCCTGTTACCTCTTGGAGAAGGGCTGTTGATCTCTGGAGTCCCAGACTTGGGTGATGGCTATGTGGGTACACTATTCAAGGCCACTTCCTTGGGGCATTCTCCAAAGGCTGGGTGAGGGGAGATAGAAGATGCACAGCCATTGCCACTCGTGACTGCTCACTGACAATGTGCAGGGCTCACATTCCTCCATAATTGTCTTCTGCAGCCACAGCTGGGAGAGAGACTGTGCAACCAGGAGAACAGTTCTGGTCTCTTCCTGCCCACATGACAGATCCTTCCTATGCATCTCCTCCAGCAGACCTGGGAGGGCAGCTGGGATACACCCTGTCCCAGAGTCTTAGGCCAGATGGGGAAACAGACAAGGAGCCACAACTGAACAACTATATGACTGGGACAAGGGCAGAAGCATACTTCTCTGTGTCCATGGGAGATTCACCATTTATCCCTGCCAGTTTATGGGAGGAGGATGCTTTTGAACCGGGACTTGAAGAATGTGGAAGGATTTTCCAGGCAGTATTGAAGCAGTGGGGAAAGGAAAGTGTGGTAGACTTTGCAAGATCCAGCACTAGTCCATATGCTGCCTTTGTGCGCATTAGAAAAAGTCACCCCCTCTGGGCAGACACAGAAGGCACCCCATTCTCCCTTTGTGCAATGCACAAACTGCAACTGTACTAGTGGCTCTTGGACAGTGGCAGCTAAATTTTGTCTGTTTTTCACATTTTCCTTTTCCCTTCTGACTACAGAACACCTTTTTCTTATAATGAAGTGATTCTGTGGTTCCTGTGGGGCTAATCTATAGCCCCTTCCAGGGGTAGGCCCTTAATTCAGTCATGGCCAATCAAGTGCCACTTTCCATGGCCATGGTGATTGATTCTGGGAAGGGCCTGTGATTCAAGCTGGGCCAATCAGAAACCTCTTTGGGACTCCCCCTGGAGTACTCAGAGAAGCAGTGCTCTCTAGGGATTGGATTTGCTGGTTGATAGGATTGGTTAAGCCTAGAGAGGTGCCAAATCACATTTGTTAATTTTAGGGAGACTGTCTAAAAATGAAGCCAACACAGAAAAATGTAGACATGAAAAATCGAGAGAAATAGAATTCTGATATTGTTTAAACCCAGGATACCACCCTGGAACATTCCAGTTATAAAAACCAATACATTCTCTCTTTTGTTTAATCTAGTCTGAGTTTTTATACCTACAATTAAAAGGACCAACCATTATGGAAAGAATTGCCAGGATTCAGGCCAATAGACACAGAGCCTTTGATTCTTTGAAAAACCAAACCAAGAAAGCTTTGGCTGGACCTTGAGGGTTTTTAAATCAGAACAGAAGATGAGAACAAGGGCATGGGGACCGGCTGGGCCCCTTTCAAAGCCATTCCCAGGTGGCATCTCCCTCTGTGTTCACCACAACCACAGGAACCAGATGGGACCAGCCCATCTGGTATGTGAACGTACCATCCAACCTCTGATGTGGAAGGGCCCTCAGGTGAGGGGATGGTGCTTGAGCTCTGGGCACCCCAGGATCCTGGCACCTGAGAAGACCAGTCAGGAATTGGCTACCTGGCAAGGTGGCAGAAAAGATGACTTTGGTGATCTCCTAGGTAGTCTGCTGGTACTTTGCATATGCTGCTCCCTCAGACCTGGAATACCCTCTCCACTTTGTCCATCTGGAAAACTTCTACTCCTTCAAAATTCTGTTCAAGTTGCCATATGATCCAGCAATTCCACTGCTAAGCATATACCCAGAAGAATTTAAAATAGATATTCAGGGAAGCGGATATGGCTCAAGCAATTGGGTGCCTACCTCCCACATAGGAGGTCCCGGGTTTGGTTCCTGATGCCTCCTAAAAAGAAGACAAGCAGACACAGAGAGCAGACAGAGAGTGCAAAAAACAACAGGGGGCGGGGGGAGGAATAAATAATAAAAATAAAAACAAAAAATGGGTATTCAAATAAAAAACTTGTACACCAGTGTGTATAACAGTAATATTCACAAGAGCCAAAGGTGGAAACAAAGTATATATCCAATGTCTGATGAATGCATAAACAAAATGTGCTATATATATATATATACATTGCAATAATACTCACCCATTAAAAGGAATGAAGTGCTGATACATTCTTCAACATAGATGAACCTCTAAATCATTATGCTAAGTGAAATAAGCCAGACACAAAAGGTCACATGTATGATTCCATTTATATCAAACATTGAGAAGAGGTAAATCCATAGAGACATATAGCAGATTGGTGGTTGCCAGAAGCTGCGGGGAGGAGGATATGGGGGAGAAATGGCTTAATGAGTATGGGGTTTACTTTTGGGATGATAAAAATATTTTGAAACTAGACAGAGGTGATGGTTGCACAGCATTGCAAATGCACTAAATGCTAAATGATTAATTTTGTGTTCTGTAAATGTTACCTCAAAAAAATAATCACTCAAGAGTCACCTCTTCTGTAGAGCCTTCTGTGACACATTTAAAACATGCTTGCAAATGCTTTGCCTCTCCTCTCATCCAGAGGTGGATTCCAAGTCCCCATCCCTTAAAAACCTGGTTGGTCTTATGACTGCTCTGACAGATAGAGGGTGTTGGGGGTGAGGCCACACGTCTTCTGAGGCTAGAGCATAAAGGCCATGCACCTTCTGCCTTGTTCACCCGGAACACTTACTCTTGAACCCTGATATACCACGTCAAAATCCCAACTACCCTGAGGCTGCCATGCTGGAGAGGTCACACAGGCAGGCATTTTGTAGACAGTTCCAGCTGAGCCCATTTTCAGCCAGCCCAGCCCAGACACATGAGTGAAGGAATGTCTTGGAAGCAGATCCTCTAGCCCCAGCCCCTAGTTAAGTCACTTCCATCCAACAGAGACATCTCAGCTAAGGCCCCAGGCTCATAGAGCAGAAAAGACAAAACATCCCAGTACCCTGTCCAAGTTCCTGGCCCACAGAATCTACAAGCATACATGGTTTTTATTTTACACTGCTAAGTCTTGGGGTGGTTTGTTCTGCAGCAAGAAATAACTGGAGTACCATCTTTGACTCTTCTGGGCAGACTTCATTCAGTGCTGCTTCCTCTGTTTTTATTTCCTCCCAAGTTCCTCTTGCATCCCTCCAGCGGAGCTCTGGCCACACTGGGCTGTAATAGTCTCATGACCTGCCTGTCTGGCCTGCTACGCTATGAAATCCTGGGAAGATAGGGGACCAGGGGCTGTATCTCATTCCTCTCCGTATTCCTAGCACAGGAGCTGATACTTAGCACACATTGGCAGGTAAGATTGGGGAAGCCCTTGGCAGGCTTGGCCATTACAGGTAATGAGAGAAGTCCAACCAGGTGAGTGCCCATGGGATTCTATGGGAACTGACACATGACACATGTGACACTCTAGACTAGAGGTCAAAGAGAGGCCCTCAGCAAGGATGACCTGAAATTAAGACATGCTGGTAAGGGACTAGTCTCAGGCTCCTTCCATTAGTACCAACCAGGAACAGTATCAGCCCTAGAGACTGGAGGGGAGCTAAGGTCTCAACGAAGGTCAAATGCCTACTATCATGCAGAGATGAGGGCTCTGGGGCTGGAGTCAGGCCTGGGAGATTCATCTTAAAAACAAAGGTGTATCACCCCATTGGGTGGTGGATCTGTCACTTAGGTAGATGGCTGTGGTCTGAGGGGGCAGGTATTGGGAAGCTGAGCAAAGCCCCAGATGTGCCAGCAGAAGTTCATCTGCCACAGAACCCAAATAGGCTGCCTTTGAGGAGCAGGAGTCTTCAACTGAGTGTTTCTTTTTCTTCTCTTAGGAAAATTGTTCAGAATTGATGAATAGTTGGAAGAATAGTCACGGAAATGTTAATAGCAGGGCAAGTTAACTTAAACTCTCTTCCTTGACTTAGGAGATGGCATGCCAAGCAAATCTGGATCTGGATTTTGGGGGCAGAAGCACCCATGGACACAGAGCTCAGCTCTCAAGCCTGCCAATGGGATGCTCCATGGAATGGCCCGAGGCTTTTTAGAGGGATCAGTTTTTTTGTTTGAGCCTCATATAACTCTGTGAGGTTTCAGGAAAGAAAGAATTAAGATACTTAAAGGGAAGGAGGAAATGGACTCATATTTGTTGAGACCTACTAACGTGCCAGATGCTTTACATTAATTGAAAAACAATCCTCATAAAACCCTTAGATATATAATATTGGTCCCACTTTATAGCCAAGAAAACTGAGTCTCAGTTTTAGCAAGGAATTTCTGCAGATTGATTTGGGACACCCTAAAGAACAAAGGAGGCAGCATGTGAGGGGCAGAGTCCTCTGCTAGTGCCTCTGTGACCTCTCTGAGGCCTCTGTGCCCCTGTCTATACAGTGAGAGGGCTGTACCCATGACCCCCCCCCACAGATCTGTGCTAACTCTTACCTGTGCCAACCAGCAGTGGGACCCCTATGCCTCACAGGGTTCATTTTCAAAGAGAAGAGATGGCCCCTTGACTTCTTGCACTGCCATGCCTCTTTATGGCGTAGTGAATATAGAACTTGACCTTTGAGAACAGAGCAGAGAAGAGCCCGGGGGCCCACTTTTTCCTCCCCAGTAAGCATCTGGGGCATGTTGGTCATCCTTAGAGGTAAGGACCTCACATATGAGCAGTGGCCCCTTAGGTGGTAAGACAGGCAGGCAGGAGAGGCTCTGGGCTGCAAGCGGAGGCCTTCCGGCCGGCAGTTTCCTAAGTGGCTGCAGATGTGGTGTGAAATCGTCCAGCAGGCTAGCTGCTGATGAGAGGAAAACATCCTTTCCACTCCAGCTAGCACTCCACCAACACTCCGCTTCATTCTGGGCTGTGCTTCCTCCTCTCAGGGACAAGGCAGTGAAAGGAGGTTTATTAAGAGGACATTTGTAAATATATATATACACAGAAAAAATGCTGCACTATCTCTGGGTGGTGTAATTACAGATTTTTTGGTGTTTTCCATCCACCCCCACCTCCCAGGAGAATACATATATAACAGCCTTGCCCTTTCCAGTGTACTGAATATGAATGGCAGGCAAACATCTCATCCCAATATATGCTCATGGTACAAAATTTAAAAGTACAAAAGGGTACCCAATAAAAAGTAGGTCTTCCTCCCCCACAAGTCCCAATTCCCCACTATTACCACTTCATACCGTTGAGATACTCCATGATTTTATAAGCATCTACTGTTATGCTAGTCACTTCTCCACCCCCAGATGCATTCCTCACCTTCCTTGTGCATGTATCGGTATCACAGAGGCCGACCCTTATACACTGCTGTTTCCCAAGATCCTAGGTCAGGTGGCTTCTGGATGGGCTCAACCAATAGGGCACTGGCAGGAGGAAGAAAAAAATTCCCTTTCTTTTCCCTCTGGCATGGGCGACTTCTCCCGCAGTAGCTGTGCCTCCCCCGTGGATGGCAGACAGGTTGCGGTGGTCCAGTCTCTGAGCTCCAGTAATCGTCTCATCCATTTGTCCTTCTGGTTTAGGGGTGGCAGTGGCTTCTTTCAGTCACTCATCTCTGGACTGCCTCATCTTCCCCTATTTGGCTTTTCAGCTCTTGCATCACTTGTATAACCAGTTCCCTGAATTAAATTTTCTGTTTGAAAAACTTGGAGTGGTTTCAGTTTTTCTAACTGGATTCTGACTGACCCCTCTTTTTTAAAGGCTCTTGGTTAGATGGAAACTTTAATGAATTTACAAATATATTTTCTTTTTTCTTCCACACAAATAGTGGCATGTTATACAATGTTCCATATCTTTTTGTTTGCTTACTAATATGCCTTGGAGTTGGGTTTGGTTTTTCCTTTTTATATCAATATATAGAGAGCTGCCTCATTTCTTTAAAATGGCTACATAGGATTCCATAACACGTACTATAATTTATTCAACCAGTCCCCATGGATGAACATGTAAGCTGTGTCCAGGTTTTTGCTTTTATAAATAGTGTCTTGGTGAATATTCTTGTACCTATATCATTTTACCCCTATGGAGATTTATCTGCAGGATAAATACCCAAAAGTGAACATGCTGTCAGAGTGTGGGTACATTTATAATTTTGATAGATGTTGCCAATTTTCCCAGCAGAGAAGTTATAGCCAATTTACATTCCCACCAGCAAAGTGTGAGCATTAGCCGTCCCAGTGTGGAGAGAATTGTGGGAGCTTGGACTGTAAGTACCCTGTGGGAGTCAACTGTGTCTCTTTTGCTCACTAGTGCATCTCCAGGGCCTAGCATGGTAGAAGACTCTCTTTATTTACTGAATAAAATTAATAAATGGAAAAAAATAGGGGCGAATGTGGTTCAAATGGTTGGGCATCCGTGTCCAATATGGAGAGACCTGGGTTCAATCCCTGGGACCTCCCAGTAAAAATAAAGAAAAACACAGAGGGCATGCGGGCTGCCAGGACCTGTGAGAGGGTGCGCTGCCAGGCCCCCTGAATGTGCGAGCCCCCTAGGCCCTGCACGTGGGTGTGCCGCCAGACCCCGCCAAGCCAGGCAGCAGGATGATGACGTAACAGGAGAGGGACACAAGGGAGAGCTGAGACAAGACACACCGAAAAACCAGGAACTAAGGTGGCACAGAGGGTAGGATGCCTCTCTCCCACATCTCTTCCCAGGATCGAATCCCAGTGAAGACAGGAGAAGGATGAGAAGAGGGCAGGAAACAGACAGAGAATTGCCCAGTGAATGGACACAAACAAAAAAACAGCAAAAACGGGGGGTGGGAGTGGGGTAAAAATGGATAAAAGTAAATAAATAAATAAATAGATAAATAAATAAATAAATAAATAAATAAACAAACAAACAGAGAGGTCCTATGGAAAAAGCCAGATCACATCCTCCCAGCTCTGCTAGCCACCAGCTGAATAGTCTCTTGGACTTCGTGATCTCAGAGGCCCCTCCAGCTCTGACCTCCTAAGGATGAAGGGTTTCCAACCCTGACAGAGCACCAGAATCACAGGGAAGGCTTTAACAATGATAGGCCCTGGACTCCATCCAGGGATTCAGCAGCAATAGGTCTGGGTTGGATGCCTATGGTGGATTATGGGATGTACCACCCAGATCCCCCTTCAGGAATGAATGACTTTCTCCCCCAGCTGGGGGTTGTGCTGCTGGCTGAAGGCTCAGGCTGCCGGGTCTCTTTGGGAAGTGCCTTTGCTAGAGAGGGCAGCCTTGCCTAAGCTCATGCCACTTTTTTGGGGTGATGGCATCTAATAACTAATCAACATGGGAGTATAAAGACCTGGCCCCCTCACCTCAGCTCAGGACAACTCTGAAGGGTCATCTCAGCTTCAGAACTCTGCATAGAGTCTCCTGGGGCCTCTACTGAGCCTGCTTCTCCCTCTGCCTAATCCTGCTTCCTTCCCCTCTTTTCCACAGGTGTTTCCAAAAGCATTCCCTAATAAACCCCCTAATCTCCATCTCAGAGACTGCTTCCAAGAGACCCTGACCTTCCACAGGGCCCTAGAAACTCTATTTTTCACAAGATTTCCCATCCTCCCCCCACCATGATGAGGCCTGCCCTCTGTGAAGGTTACTTTGGATGCATGGGAGCTGAACTTTTTTTAACACTCTTTGTGCCATAGATTCTTTCTCAGAATAATGTTTGAAAATACATAAAACAAAGTACATAGAAAATACATAAAACAAAGTACACAGGCTTACAAAGGAAACCAATTGTATTGAAATACAGTTATTGAAATAGTTTTTGAATTATAACATGGTATAATATAGTACAGAATGTGTACTTATCAATTCAATTCAGATCTAGCAGTGGGTCTAATAGCTACCATAATTTTGTAGTGAGGAGCATAAACCATATCTCAGGATACCTGCAACAGCTGTAATGTGATATGAAAATACCGGTGATTTCTGTTGGGACAGAACCCCAGGTGCTGCTAATACTTACTGGGGTTTGTTGCCTGCATCCATAATGAAAGGAAATGCTGAATTTCAGTTAGAAGTCAGGGAAAATAACAAGTCCACAGATGCCCCTGAATCCTACCTGCAAATCCCTGCTCCAGTGGGTGCCCTGCTCCAGTGGGCCCCTCAGTCTAGGGGGTGTTCTCGCTGTAAATCTCCAGATGGGGTCTATTGCCTGCCTGAGGGCAGGAGGTTTTTAAACAAAGGGTGGGTGGGATGTGGGGGATGGGGGGACTCTCTAATCTCTGCCTTTCCTTGGGGGTTTTGCACCCTTGAGAGCAGGCAGTGAAAGTTGAGCCTAGGGCATCGCTAGCGGCACAGCCCGAACCCACACCATGGCCAAACCCTGGCCTCCCACTTTAAAGCTGGCTTCCGTTACACCAAAATAAAGTGCCAAATTGTGTTCCAAGCCCTCGGACAGATCATGCACGCAGTATCCCCACCTACCCTTGCAAACCCCATGATCCTGGCTAAAGGAGGGTGAGAAATAACACTTCTGTTTTCTGAGCTTTTGTGGAGTTCTTAGACTATAATTAGTTAATGGAGACATAATAGCCACAGTCTTAACTTGTTTCAGTTCTATAGATAATTTTTTTTTTTAATAGTAGATGGGGTTTTTTTCTTCTTAACAGTTTACTACAACAGTAAATGCAGCTGCCACCCAGAGGGCAGGGTTTCCTCTGCTGAAGAAGGGTGGCCATGACCTGGATGGCTGGCAGGGAAATGTCCACACTTGCTCTGTGGATCTCACAGAGGCACCCAGGTCATCCATCATTGCCTCCAAGTTGGCCCTCCTGATTCTTTGAATCCCAATTATATTATTGTTCTCAGTATAAAAACTCTAGATTTGGAGGTTTGCAAAACTTCCGCTTGCTCTCTCTGATCCTCATCACCGGGAACACAGACAGCCCGCCGTGGCTATAAGGAAGGGGGTGGTGGTGGTGGTGGCATCTCTCAGAAATGGGTGGTGCCTTGGACCCCAAAGGCTGAGGGGAATAGCGACTGCAGTAGGTTAAATAATGCCTCCCAAAGATGTCCATGTCCTAATCTCTGGAAACTGTGACCGTAATCTCACGTGGGAAAAGGCACTTTGTAGATGTGATTAAGTTAAGATCTTGACATGGGGAGATCATCCTATGTTATCCCAGCGGGCCCGATGTAATCACAGGGGTCCTTATAAGAGGAGGCAGGAGATCAGAGTGGGTAGTAGGAGAAGGCTACGTGACCACAGAAGCAGGGATTGCAGTGAAGTGGCCATGAGCCAAGGAAGGCTGGCAGCCTCCAGAAGCTGAATGGATTCTCTCTGAAGCCTGCAGAAAGAACCAGCCCTATTGACAGCCTTGATTTTAGCCCTATAAAACTCATTTCAGGGAGTGGAGGTGGCTCAAGCGATTAGGCGCCTCCCTCCCACATGGGAGGCCCGGGGTTCAGTTCCTGGTGCCTCCTAATAAAGAAGACAAGCAGACACAGAGAGCACACAATAAGCAGACAGCAGCGCAAATAACAAGGGAGAGGGAAATAAGCAAAAATAAAGAAATCTTTTAAGACAAAACAAAACTCATTTCAGACTTCTGACCTCCAGAAACTGTAAGAGATGAAGTTGTAATTTGTTAAAGCAGCAACTTACCACTGCACCTCATGTTCTCAAAGGTCCAGTCTGGACCTGGTATAATTTCAGGAACACAGTGCACCCCTATACCTAATCTTCACTCTCAGTGACTCATCCTCCTTACCAAGGCTAATAGTAAGGTGGCTAGTGTTTAATGAGTGCTTACTATGGGCCAGACTTGTAGTTAAATGCTTTATACAAATAATGCTTGTCTCCCTTTAGCAGCAAGGTTCTCAACAATTAATGTTGATTCAAATTCCCTTAGAATATTATTTTTAAAATGCAGGCACCAGAGCCTCGTCCCAGACCTTCTGAATCAGAATCACCAGAGGTAGAATCCAGGTATCTGTATGTTTTAAATGCCCCACAGATAATTCTAGTTTTCTCCAAAAGCATACTAAAGTATAATTTTCAAAAACTTATAATGCATAACTCATACAAATGTATAGTGAACATGGGTCAAAAACATGTTCAATTCATTAATGAGGGAACCCAGCAGGATGGTAAAGCTGGTTCAAAGGAGGACACTAGAGACTGAAGTCTATATAGTCAGTAAAAGAAAGAATGCTAGAGACGATTGCTAAATTAGCTGCAAAACTGGTTATTGTCCGCCAGGACAATCAAACCCTAACTACCTCTGGGGTTGTGTTCTTTTGTACTATATAGAAATCATCTGCAACTTATCACTTTTCTACAATTAACTTCAATTTTTACAAAGTCTGGGCCCCATAGGGAGGGTTGGAGATAATAAGACACTGTTGCTGCCCTCACACATCTCTGTCCAGAAAGAGAAGGGCACCTACACAGATAATCCACACATGAGGCAGCAGGTTAAGTGAGGGCCTTAAAAAGGTCTGTACAAAGTGCCCTGGGATTCAACAGAGGACTCTAGCACTTCTGATTTGAGAGATGGAGGAAAAATCCATGGAAGCAGGAGGTGTCAGTGGAGCTGGATTTTGAAGGATGGGTGAGATTTCTGTAGGAGAAGATGGGAATGAAAGGCATTCCAAGAAAATGGAACTGCATGGGCAAAAGCTCAGAGGCAGGAAAGCAGCAAGCATGTTTAGAGGAAGGGTGAGCAGTATAATCTGATAAGGGCAAAGAGCTCACTTAGGAGATCAGTGAAATCCAAGTTAGGACAAATAGTCAAGGATGGGATCACAAAGCATCTTGAATGCCAAATTCAGGGATCTGGACTTATCCAGCAGACCAATGACCATGGCTGGTTTGGGGACAGGGGTCGGGGAAGGGAAAGAGGGAGCATGTTTAGCTTGTGGAGAAGGGATTAGATGGAAGTACAGGGCATGGAGGGAAGAGAGACCCCACAGACAAGGGCTTTGAACCTCATGGTTTTAAGGAGGGTCAGCTCTGCCTCCTATTTGGGATTCTGTGTTTCCCTCACCCAAATGGAAGCCCTTCAGGGCCAACCCCCTTGAAATTCACCCCCAGTTTTGAGACAAGCAGAAGCAGTGGCAAAATGAGCCCTGTTGCATTAGGGAGCTGGGGAAGGGAGCCCCTACCTCTCAGAGTTTAAAGTGCTTCCTGCTCCCAATGCTGCCCCAGGAGCCAGAGGCCAGGTCCTTGAGAAGCCATCACCCTACTCTACTGGGCCTTCTCCCTTGGGGAGAACACACTGCTCGGCCAGGCCTACCCTCAGACACTCCTGTCAAAACCATCCCGGTGCAGGGCAGGGATCAGATAGACCAGGATTCAAATCCCATCTCTACCACTTCACTGCTGTGTAACTTCAGGAGCCTGAGTCCCCAGTTCCTCAGCTGTACAATGGGGTGATAATAGCATTTCCTTCCTAGGCTGATGTGTTATTATGTGAGCTGATGCAAGAACACACTCCACACCAAATACCTCACACACAGGGTATGTGCTCAGACACGGGGAAGGGGTGATAGTAATAAGCCCCACCTACTTCTGAAAATTTTCTTTACCTTTGTAGACTTTGTAGAGAAAAGCATCATAGACAGGGAGGAGAACACCTGGGATTCTCTCTCTCTCTCTCTCTCTCTCTCTCTCTCTCTCTCTCTCTCTCCCTCCCTCCCTCTCTCTCTCCCTCTCTGCCACCGTTTCACTTTGGACAAGTCCCTGCACCTCCGGGGGGACTTCAGTTTCTTCCTTTGTGGAATCCTGGGGTAGGTGTGCATGGTGAGGATTGGGCCAGAGGATCTCTGGGTCCTTTCCAGACATCGGGGTTCATTTTCTTCATGTCTGCATGCCTCTGTCCCCTTGAGAAGTGCTTACTGGGCACCTACCATGGCCAGGCACAGTGGTGGCACTGGGACATGGCTGAGAACAAGGCAGGTAGGATTTTACCCATGAGGGTCCAGCCAAGGCCCCCTCATGGCTCCCATTGTGCTCTCCCTCTCGGAGCCATCGGGCAGGCCTAGTGGTGGGCACCTAAAGCAGGCTCCCGAGAATTGAGCATTCAGCTCTGTGCCAGGCCCAGTACAAGGTGCTGAGGCTACAGGTAAAAGGCAGGGCCTCTGCCCTCGAGATGCACATCTGGAGGCAGTGGGTGGGGTGGTATGGGTACATATATAAAGATACACAGTGATGGGGAAAGTGAAGGAGAGAACCATGCCTGTGTTTGAATGAGTCGGGGAACTGAGACCCTGAAATATGGGTGGTTTTCCAGTAGAAGAGGGCATGGGCATTCCAGGTAGAGGTAACAGCAGACACAAAGAAAAGCCTGGGGTTGCTCTCCCTGCACGGAAGGACCTGGAGAAAGGAAGGTGGAGAGGTAGGCGGAGAATCTTGAAAGGCCGTGCTGTGGAATTTGGACTTTATCCTGCAGACTATGAGGATCAGAGATATTTAAGAAGGAGTGTCAGGTGACTACATTTACACTTTAGGATGATCACTCTGGCTGCAGTGTGGGGGATGGGTTGGCTAATGCAGGAATAGAGGCAGAGGCAGCTGGGGCAAAAAATATAGGGAGGAGACGAGTGGATGCCCAGACCAAGGGGTGGCAGTGAAGCTGGGAAGAAGACCGGAGCCAAGGGATGGTGTGGGATGGAAGGTCAGGGTTTGGTGTTGGGTTGGATGTGGGTGGGGGAAGTCTGTGATGCCCCCAGGATGCTGGCCAGACCACAGGGTGGATGGGGGCGCTGGTAATGAAGGTGCGGAAGAAGAGAAGAGCAGGTGTGGTGGGTGTGGAGATAATGGGTATGTTTGGAAATGCTGCTTTTGAGTGCATTTGACACACCTAGGTTCCTCAGGAGTTGAGGCCCAGCAGGCAGTCAGCTTCCTGGGCCTGAAGAGGAGCAGAGGAAGCTGGGTTATGTGGGAGTTGAAAGCAGTCGGGTGAGAGTGGAAAGCACAGATGTGAAGGACTCAGCATAGGAAGGGTATTTTGAATGAGAAGAACAGAGGACTGAGACAAACTCTAAGACATACCATCACTTAAAAAAACACACATACCTCTGTTTCTTCTGACTATAAGAGTAATACATGCTCATAAAAATATGTGGTCAACTTTTTTGCATCTCTCCTTGTTGACAAAGAGATTGCTTAGTCATTCAATAATCATTTGTTGAGGGCCTACTATGTGCCAGGCATGGTGCTAGGTTTGTTTGTTTGTTTTCAACTTTATTGAGATATAATTTACAGAACATAAAATTCATCCATTTCAAGTATTCAATTTAATGATTTTTATTCCATATACTGAGTTGTACAATCATTATCATAATCCAGTTTTAGAATATTTCCATCATGCCCCAATAAAATCTATCATGTCCATTTACACTTAATGGCTAATCTCACCTCTAGTCCCAGGCAAACACTAATCTATTCTGTCTCTGTGGATTTGTCTAGGCTATATTCTAGCTGATCTCTCCAACTACTCAATTTTGGTTGAATAGCAGCCTTCTTGGGGTCCCTCAGGCTGCCCCATGCTCAGAGATCCACAACCATCCTTGGCCCTTTAACAGCCCTAATGCCAATATCCCATTGCCAACAATTCACTGCCAATAGTCCAATGCCAACAGCCTAATGCCAGCACACCCCATTGCCAACATGCCATCACCAGCAACCCAATGTCAATATCCAAAGCCAACATCCCATCACCAACACACCCCATTGCCCCATCACCAACAGCTCTTCCAAGAGCTGGCTGGTCCTTTGATGCCAGTTGTTCCTCCAAATGCCTGGAAGTCTCAGCTGTGCCCTGCTCAGATAGGAGACATGCCACCCCAACTCCCTGACAGCCCCGCACCACCAAGGAGCACCGAAGGAGCCAAAAGACCACAGCTGAAAGACTTTTTTGCCAAAGAAGAATCAAAGCAGGGCTCCAAATGTAGAGGGACCCTGTTGGAAAAGAATTCCACTTCCTTTCCCTCAGAGATATCTCCCTCTGCCCCATTATCACACTTCAAATCTATGACCCCAAACCTCAAATAGGCATTTGAAACCGACAAACAAACCTCTCCCACTGCCCTAGGATATCTACTTTTCCACTCCTGGAAATGACCGTTGCACACATTCTTTCTTCTTGAGCCTCTAATACCTTCTCCCAGACACAAAACCACCCTTAAATGCAGCCCTCATCATCCCACCACGTATTTCACCATCTTACTCTGTTTAAACCCTCAACTCCACCTTCCTTCCTGTTACATTGGATAAATCATCTGTCCTTGCTCCTAAGTCCAGCCCCTACTTGAGCTCTGGGTCCCTTTGCTCTGCCCTCTTTAGAGGTCTTGCTCCTGGAGTCATCCCCTCTCCTCCCAGTCTCGCTCCTCAGCTTGGTCACTCTCGTCCGCGTATAAACGTCTTTTAAACAATCTTCCCTTGACCCTGCATTAACTCATTTCTCCATTACCTTTCCCAGTAAAAACATTTCCAAAGAGTTGTCTACATTTTGTTTTATGCCTTAGTTTTACTGCCCATTCTTTCCTCAATCCCTAGTGGCATTTTGAATAGGTCCTTGTAACACAGTATAAAAACAAACAAACAATAACAACAAAAAACAGAAAATAATTTATGTTGAAAAGTAAGGCTAAGGCTATCCCCTTCCCTGTTCTGAGCCACCCAGTTTCCCTATCCAAAGGCATTTCTTGGACTCTTTCACATATAAGCAAACACCTCAATCCAGTCTGGCTTCTAGCTCGACCCCAACTCTGAGGAGATCCTTATCAGGACAGACCCACAGACCAATTTTGTCTTCATCTTACTCGAATTCTCAGTAGCATCTGACATCATGACCATTTCCCCTTCCTTCTTATCCTGCCTCTCTGGCCATTTTTTCCCGCCTTCTTTGCCATCGGTTCTCTAAATGTTGTTATGGCCAGCATGCCAAGAGGAATGTTCTTCAGAGGCTGCCTCCTCAGCACCTCTCAGGACTCAACCCAAATGTCACTTTCTCAGTGAAGCCATGCCTGACCTCTCCCAGACCTCTACCTGTTTTATTGTCCTCACAGCCCTTCTCAGTTCTTGACATTATTTGTGTCTATGTTTCTGCCACCACTGGAATGCATTCTCCTTGAGGACAAGGTCTTTGGTGTTTTGTTTCATACTTTATCCCCAGCATTTAGAATAGTACCTGGTGCATAGAAGGAGCTCTTTGCTGATTGACTCTAGGAATAAAAGAGCAGGCTTAAAGTGAAGGATAGGGTCTATAAATGCTGGGAACCCTTCCTAGCATAATCTTAATCATCCATGGTCTATTTGGAGCTTTAAAAAAAAAAAAATTCTGGAATGCATCCCTTTCAATCTCAGCCCACTAACATGAGACTTGGCAGAAGTCAGAAAAGTAATCCTATTTAACTCCTTCTTCTACTACCCTCACACCTGCAAACCCAGTAGAGTTATCATTCAGCTACATCTTATCACAGGCTAATAAATACTAAAACTTCCTCTCCCCCTACTCCTTGCCTCCCTCTTTCCCTACATTTCCCCTGTGGTTTTATGGGGAAATGAGCTGGCTTTACATCAAACCTAGGAGAAATGGGAAGGACTCACGCACTAACTTATCTCCCTACTGGGAGACATAAAATCTGCCTATAAATAAAGCATTTTATTATGTAGTCTGAATATTAAATTTCATCAGTACATAGCAGTCACTAACATGCATTTAAAAACGAAATTCTGGAATGCCTCTCTGGCTTGCAGAATTCTAGCAGAGATTCTAACACGGTCTTAGAGAAATGCTTCAACCCCACCTTCCGAAATGGCACGGTAACCTTAATTTTTACATTGGCATGGCGCTTTGCAGTAATTTAACTAGTGGCCTTAGAGGGGGCAAAGATGCTCCCACTGTGCCTCTAGCTGCTTCTCACCACCCCGGCTTCCAGTCTACTGGGGCTGGAAAATGAAATACTGTAGCCAATGCTGTTAGAATTGTGTCCAAAGTCAGCATCAATAGACCCCAAGTGAATGCCGAGAGAATTCTGCGTGGCAGGTACAGACTTTGTGATAGCTGTTCTGGATGTCCTCTAGCCGAACCGCTACCCCTTCCACTTTTTTTTAATACTTCCCGCCCCTTTGTTCTTGGCAGCACTCCAGATCAAGGCTTCTCAAATGTTAATGTGCACATGAATCACCTGGGGAGCTTGTTAAACTGCGTGTGATTCAGTCGGTTTGGGGGTGGGGCTTAATAAACTCCCAGGTGCTGCTGATGCTGCTGGCCATCAGACCACCCCTGGAGTAGCAAAACCCTAGAACTGCACTGTCCAGCCCGATAGCCATGAGCCACATGTGCTTATTTAAATTCAAATTAATTCAAAGTAAATGAAATTAAAATTTCAGTTCCTCAGTTGCACGAGCCATATTTCAAGCCCACATGTGGCTTGTGGCTGTAGTGCTAGACGGCGCCGACATAGAGCATTCCCCTCATCGCAGAAAGTGCTGCTGGACACCTCTGCTCTGGAGAGCCGAGGCTGTCGAAAACATATTCCCAGAAGTGTGATGTGTTATCGTACCCTGCCAGCCTGGGGGTGGCGGTAAGGTTAGACAGAAGATCTATCTGAGGGCAAATGCATAAGCACAATCTATGATTCTATCCAAATGAAGTCCTCAGTCTCACACTGTGTTTTCCCCTTCCTCGTGTCCAGTTCCACCGCCGTGGGTGCAGCTTGGTCAGGAATGATGATGGCTGTCCTTTCTGGGATGTGCAGGAGCCATGCAGGAGCATCTGCTTTGCCTCCTCCTTCCCATAACTCAGTTCAGGGGGAGGGTTTACAATCCGAGCCCCACAGTCCCTTCCCCTCACCCTCTTTGTTTGTGAAGGGGTCTGGAATGTGGTGGGGGGAGGTTGAGAGGCTTCCCTGAGGCCCCTTGTCTTCGGCTTCCACTTCTCTGAGCATCTTCATTCCACCAGGAGGTGGGGGATGTGGGAATTGCCAGAGAATTGAGTTAATTCCGCACACGTTGAAGCAATAAAGCAATGAGACCCACTCGCTCCTCTCAAACTGATGTAGGGGCCAGCGATTGATGCAACAATTCACAGAGAAGCTAGGGGAAGGAGGGAGGGTGGAGGGACATTTTCCAAGAATGCCTTTCATGTGGACTCAGAGCTGTCATTTTCCTGGCAATACTGTGAACCGGGACCTGGGGTGATTTCCCAAAGTGCAGTTGGTGTACATATGGCCGGCTCTGGAAATCACTCAGAGGGGCACACATAACTGGGGCACAGGAAATGCCTGCTTTGCCACCCTCGGAGTTCATGGCCCAGCAAGGCTGGGAGGGACAAGAGGACTGGGGCACCTTGCTGTCTGGGTGGGGAACCATTGCCCCCTGCTAAAGCCTTAAGGGGCTGGCCTGGAGCTGAACCCAGGCAGCTTCCTTTCTTGGAAAAGGGCTCTGCTAATTCACATGGGAACAACAGCCCTTATGTCTATAAGGGCACATGCAAGGCCAATGCTGTCCATCCCAAATTATCAGGGTGATACTTCAACCAACCAGTCCATATGTAGTCCACTAGTCGGGACAACAGTGGAGCCAGAGTCAGAAGGACTGGATTTAAAGCCTGCCTGGCCCTTACCAAACAAGTCTCCTTTCCCCTCTGGGCCTCAGTTTACTTATCTGTAATAGGAGAAGGATACCTATTTTTCAGGTTTATTTTGTTCAGCATATAGTACACAGTGGGTGCTCAATGAATGTGGATCTACCCATTTCATACCTATTTGGTGCCAGGCACTGGACAGCAGGGGAGACCATGGTGACACCATCCCTGTCTTCATAGAGTTTATTGCCTGGAGAGGGAGACAGACACTAATCAAAGGCTTGCATGAAGTATAAAATGACAACCATGTCAGGGGCAGCAAGGAGAGCTACAAAGTGTAATGAGCATTGGTAACAGGGAACTGACCTAGGCAGGGAGGCTGAGGCAGCTTTCCTGAGGATGTGATGGTTGAATTGAGAGCCAAAAATGATAGAAGTCAACTAGGCAAATAAGGGAGGGAAGATGGTCTAGGCTGAGGGAACAGTGTGTGCAAAGGCCCTATGGCAGGAGAGCACTTGACATTCCATGAGGAATGGAAAGAGGATCCGTGTGGCTGGATGGCAGAGTCAGGGGACACACAAGGGAAGAGAGTAGCAGAGGAAGTTGAGGTGAAACTGTGTACATCCACCTCTAAGGGGCTTAGCACTATGCTAGGTTGTGGAGATCCAACCAGTTATAAAGTCCTCCGCCCTCAAGGAGCTTACGTTATGCGAAACAGGATGATAACTATTGGAGCTCTTTTTAATAGTCTTTGGTATATCAAATCCAGTTTTGCATCTTGAGCTTTGCCTGTAGAAAATTAAATGGTGTCAGCTCACCCAAATTGGAATCTCTAAAACCACTGAACTCTTAAGCACACACATAACCCATCTGCAGGGAGCTGAGAGTGGATCAGATCTGACTTCTCAAGGAGGTCCAGGGATGGTATGGGAGAATGAATCCAGCATCCAACCTGACCTGAAATGTCCCTTTTCTGCAAAATACCCTGCCCTCTCCACGCAGGCCACTGGCTTCTTGAAAGAGGAGCTGGAATGTCTGCGTGAATCGCATCCCATTTTCCTGCTGACTACACAACTGGTTTGCATTAGGGAACCATGGTGCTTTGCTGCCTTCATTCTTTCCAGATGAGGGTTGAACTGTAGGCGTGGTAACTGGATGAATGAGTGGGGTGATTGATGCCTCCAGCCAATCCAAGGGAGCCCTATACTGCAGTCAGTGAGAAGTGCCCCAACCCTACCCACTTGGAATGGCTCAACCCAAGAACCGGACACCCTTGACCAGGGAAGAAGAAACCATATTCCCAGTGGTAGGTGTTTCTTTGTGCTTACCCAAGGTGTCACTTTCCTAACATGTTCCATGCAGGTGGCCTAGTGATGGTGATGACGGCAGGAGCAGCAATAGGAGGAGGAGCACTCAAGTATTAGGGAGCACTCTCAGCCTGCAGCTGCTGCATGAACCTATAATTCAACCAAGTTTCAATGCTGAGCCCATTCTAGCAGAAGATAGACATTTAACCTCAGTCAATTTGGGGTCTCCCTCCCCGTTTTGTCCAGGATTGCAGCGAAGCTCTGGGGAGGTTCACAGAGAACCAAGTCAGGGAGTAGTATGTGATCCTCAGTGTAGCCAAGGCTCCTCCTGAGCAACATCCACTATGGCAGCCTGGTCTTAGCAACAGAGACAAGTAGTTACAAGAACAGCTTGTGGGTTCAAATCCCAGCCAGGCCTCTTACTGGCCCTGTGACCTTGGGTAAGTCCTTAACCTCTTTCAGCCTCTGTTTCTTCATCTGTAAGATGGGGATAATACTAGTGGCTGTCTTGCTGGGTTGTTGTGAGGACAAAATGAGTTATTGCATGTGAAGTGCTTTAGAACAAGCTCTATGTATGGTAAATATTTGCTCCTCTTAATACCCAGGGTTTGGCTGTCATTATCTTCCCCCATTCCCAGCAGCCAACTGATCTGGGCTACCGGCACACAGGGTCCACATCCAGGCCCTTGAACACACAGGACCAAAAAGGCACCAGCATAAAGCCAAACCCAGAGAGTCTGGGGGCCTTTCTGGGGTGCCAGTTGGCCTCAACACAACCCGTAGCTACTCCTTCTGCCCCTGCTCCACACTGGATCCTGCGACCTCCTTGGCTCTTCCAAGGGGTGGGGCATTGGATTCTCAAATGTATCTAGTGTGTCTCGTCCCCCACTCGCCTCGGGTGCTTGAGCAGGAAGGGGCAGAGCACAGACTCCTCCCCAGGTCCTCCCCCCAGCAACCATGGTCTTCATTTTCTTCTCCTCCCCTTCCACCATTCAACCATAACCTCGTTTCTCTTCTGGGGAGTGGAGATCACCACCCTCACTCATCCACATCCCTCAGTGCCATAAATATCTCCAGGCCCTTGGAGGTTGTGACTCAAAAGCCAAAAACTGACTCTTGTTCTCAGGGCTCTGCTGTGTCATTTCTGTCCCAAGTAGCAAACAAGGAATCCTTTGGCTGGCGGAATGGGGGGGGGTGTGTGCCAGGCGAGGGACAGAGCAAAAGTTGTAGTTTTGGGAAAAAGGGCCTCAGCTAAGACATCAAATGTTTTTTCCGCATATGTTTTTCCATCTTTCTGAGGGCTCAGCACAGGGCTAGTGTCTGGCTGTGGGAAGAGCAGTGTCAGTCCTGGAAGCCTGCTGCTGCAGTGTGGGCCAGCACCCCAGGAACCCTGATACACTCCAAAGAGAGCTGTAAAGCCCGCTGGGTCAAAGGAGTGGGGGCGGGGGGCTCCTGAGAATCCCTGCAGTCAACGCATCAGAAATCGTGTGCTCCTCATGGTCAAACGGCCCAGCCAGCCACTGCCTCCAGGTGCACCCAGCACCCCAGGCACTCAGCCAGCTGCTGATGCCAACACTGAAAGTACTTCCTGCTAAGCAGCCCAATCAAGCTGTTTCTGTTTACACAATGGGACTTATCCCTGGTCAAAAGAGGACCAGCTTTATACATCCTTCAGGAGCCGGGTTCACGAAGACCAACTGCCATTTTTCTCCATTCCTGCCATTAGGCCTCCCTGGGCCTTGAACACACTAACCTTGCTCCCACCCCAGGACCTTTGTATCACTATTCCTTCTGTCTAGTCTGTTCTTCCATCAGACCTCTACAAAGCTGGCTTCCTTACCTCCCTCAGGTCTTTGCTCTTTGTCTTCTTATCAATGAGGCCTTCCCTGACCATCCTATTTTAAATTGCTATCTCACGCCTCCTCATTCTCCACTCCCTTCCCTACTTCATCTCTCTCCAAGGCACTTTGCACCATCTGACCAATTTGTTTATTATCATACTCCCCACTCCATTTCTGTCTTGTTCGCTGCTCTGTGAAGGAAGGAATGAATGACTAGGACTTCACAGAAGCTCTCTGTCTTCTCATTGTATAAACAAAGCCCAGAGAGGTAAAATGACTTGCCCAAAACCACACAGCTGTAAGCAGAAGAGAAGACTCTCTCGTGGTTAATTACTTGTTGCCTGAGCGCATCCTGCTTTTTCCAGCCTTCCCATGTTTGTTTTTTCCATGCCTTGCTGATACCTATAATCCCCTCTTCTCCATCTCCTGCTGTAGATCTCCCTTATCCTTCCGGGTATAGCTCAAGGTCTTCTCCCAGAAGCCTTCATGTATGCCCTAGCTGGGAGTGGCCCTTCTTCCTAGGAACTCTCAATTCACTTTTTATATCTCATAAAGGCCTTTACCAGAGACTGCCTGGTGTTTTGGTTGGTTGTATACTTGGCCTTGAGCAACCCAAGACAGGCTCCGTATTTTCCCATCTCAATACCCCCTGCTTGCACCATCCTCCAGGAAGGGAGTGGAAAGTGGAAACAGACTCTTCCCGTTCCCCCCGCCCCCAAATTCCCTTCATACCTGAGAGCTGAAAAAGGAGAGGAGGGGCTCAGTGGCAGATTGCTGACCAAAGGCATAAAAGAATGAATGGAGGCAGGGTGGAATGACTATCTCCTACCTCTCTCTGGATTATTCATTTTAAAGACAGGATTCCTATGTGGTGATTCTTTGAAGCTGCCACAATACCTGCCCCTGGTTTTTAAGAGGATGTCCAGTCCCTGTTTGTGGGAGGAAGAATGGAAGGAGGGATAAGCACGAACTGTCTAAACCCATTTCAAATCCCATTCTGACTGTAAACAAGATGGAAAATAGTTCTTGATGAACCTGGTGAACCTCCCCTCTATTTGTCCCCAGCCCCACTCCCCAATGGGAGGGTTAGACCCAAATGAAATGGTCTATCTCTGAGCCCAGGGAGGCGGGCAGGCCCGCAGCAGTTGCTCCCAGAGGCTGAGACCACAGCTCTTGGAGAAAACTCTAGCAGAGCCAGCCTTAACAAGGAGAGGATGTGGGATGGGGGTATGTGCAAACAGACCCTCCTAAGCCCCAGTCCTTCCATCTCCCCCAGTACAGCCCTAAACAATTCAAGCACCGGCTGACAGCCAAGATAGGGGAGGCAAACCCGGATGGGGCTTCCAGCTTGGATTTCTCATAATGAGGCTTTGGAATCTGGGAAGTGATTACAAGCCCACTGGGGAAGGACCACCTACAGTTTCTGGAACCTTTCACTGCTCTACCACATGTGGGCACACCAGGAAGTTGCACTGAGATGAAAAAGATGGAAAACACAGACTCCCCAACAGCACAATTTAAGATAGGGCTTGGGAATTTTGTGACAGAGGTGGGGAATATTGAAGGGTGACACTAGGGTGAGAGTGATTGTATCTTGGATTTTGGCATTCACCAAGAGGCAAGAACACAGGAGAGCCTAGAGCCACCCTACCAACTCCTCAGGTTCTTATGATTCCCATCCACCAGCACCCACCAGCGCGGACATGTCTTTTGAGCACCTACTTTAAAATCATGGAGGTGAGGGAGAAGTTGGGTTTCACAGTCAAGCTGCCTCATTTACAGATGAGACCACCAAGGCAGAGAGAGGGAAGGTGGGTTGCTGGGATCACACAGGCTGTGAGGGCTCAGCCAGGCCCAGATATCAGGCCCCTTACCTCTGGTGCTATTAGCCCACCTACCATTCTCATCCAAGGTTTGAACCAGGAGGGAACCAAGACAGCCTAGAATCCTACCAACTCATTTCTTATCTGAAGAGCTGAGCCATTCAAAGCCCAGCTGGGGTGGGGGTGGGGTAACAGTAAGATCCATGAGCTGGGTCCTTCACCACATCTTTTCACTTACTCCCCAGATTGTCCCTGTGAAGTGGTGGGGACCATGTTCTTTATTTTATGGATGAGGCAACTGTAGCTCAGAGAGGTTAAGTCACTTGCTAAAGGTCACACAGCTAGAAAGTAGTAGAGCTGTGATTCGAATCCAGGCCAGTCTGACACCAAGCCATTTTGTGCTGGACTCAAGTAAGGCAACCTGGAACAGGTGTGGTAGGAGCTATGATGAAGGTAGAAAGAACTTTGGCAACTACAGCAAGGAAGAGAGAGAAACTGCATCTTTGAGGCCAAAGCTTCTTAGTGACAGAGGTAAAAACTATCAGGCCTTCAGGTCGCCACTTAATTGCTATTAGCAGGGCTCTGAAAAGCCTGCTCCCTTCTGCTCTGACTAGAAACACAGAGTCTCCAGGCAAGAAAGCTAGTAAGAAAAAGTTTCACAGGGATGGGGCAGGCAACAGGGAAAGGTCAGAGGAATTGTCCCAGGATTCTTTAGGGGAGGCAAGAGTTCAGGACAGCTGGCCACAAACAACAGTCCTGGGCCTCCAGAGGGCACTGGTCAGGGTGAGGCTCCAGGGCCCAGGCAGGGCTTGGGGCGTGGAAACCCGCCAGAGTCCAGCTTAGCCTTGGGTCAGGCTCAGAAAACCAGTCCTGTGAAACAAAACATTACACAACTACCTCGTTAACTGCATCAATCTAGAAGGTCAAACTAACTCTTTCCAGCCTCTGTGAGGCTTGGTTGGAGGGGATGGGAAAGGGCAGGCGCCTGAATACTGGGTCCTTGTGTCCATGTTGGTTTAATTAGCTCCGTGATTTCTACTTCCCTTGGGCACATTCTCACCAGCCGGGGCCTGGCAGCTGCCTTGTGCCCGTAGAGGAGCCAGGAAAAGAGGGAGGGGTCCTAGGACTGAAAGACAGGGCCGGGCTGCTTGCCCAGGGCAGCCAAGGCAGGGAGTCTGGGGATGGCAGAGCAGGGAGACAAAGACCAATGCTGGTAAGGTTGAAAGGCCCTGGAGAGGCTGTAGGCGGGAGAAGGAGGCTAGCAAGTTTGCAGAGTGTGAGGCAGTTCAAAACAGAGGCCATGAAGGACACAGGGGTGTCATTGGCAAAGTCGTGGGCATTGCCAGCTATAGCTATGACAGCCTAGACACCCAGCAGAACAGAATTAAGGCAAGCAGTTAGTGGAGGTTTCAGACAGGTCCCAGAACTCAGGGAATAATAATAACAAGGGTGATGAAAATGTTGTGGAACTCTAACAGTGGTTCTCTAAGTGTGGTCCTGGGATCAACTACATTAGCATCATCTGAGGACTTGTTTGAAATGCAAATTCTCTGCCACTGCCACTCCCTCTCCCCAGGCCTACCAAATCAGCAACTCTGGAGGTACAGCCAGCAATCTGTGTTTTAACAAGACCAGCAGGATGTTCTGATGCATGATAAAATTTGAAAACCACTTGGCTACTCAAAATGTGGTCCATGGACCAGCACCATCAGCACCTTCAGATCACTTAAGAGCTTGTTAGAAAATACAGAATCTCAGGCCTGGCCCAGACCTCCAGAATCAGATTCTGCAATTTAAGAAGATCCCGGGGGCGGGGGAGAGAGACTTTGCCTGCACGTTACAGTTTGACAAGGGCTGCACCTGAACTCCAGGCCTTGGGTTTCTTTGAGTGTGGATGGGTCTGCGCCCAAGGCCAGGGACAAATAGATAACAATAGGAAAGGGGACCACACAATTCTAGACACAGGCAAGACCTGTCCTTGCATCTCATGAATCCAGGCTGCTCTTAGAAAGTGTCACCAAGAAAAATAATGGCTTCATTGAGGCTGCAAACATGTCCAACCTAGACATTGTGTAGAAAGCAGATTGTTAAGGCAACAAAACAAACAGCCCAAGGGGCGCTATTCGTATTCCACGGGGGACAGCTGGAGCCCCTGAGATATAGGCAGGCTCCCAATCCTCCATAATGTGGAGATGATTTAGGGAGAAACAGCCAAGGGTGGCTGCAAGCAAGTGAAAAACCTGCGGAGACATTCTTGAAAAGACAAAGCTGCTGAGACGGGGGCTGGACCTGTTTGCCCAGGATGAGCCAGGGCGAGTTCTCATCCTTTCCAGGGAAACCGGCACAGCCTTGATGAATTACAGGAGAGGAGCTTGCCTCTGATCGCTGTAAGAAAGAGCAAGAATGGCTTTACCCTCATGACACCAATAAGAATCCCTTCCTTCTGGGTCTCCCTGCTTGCTTCCTGGTGCTGGTGATTCTGCCAGACTAGCCCTTCCGTTCCCTTTAGCACTAATTGCTACTAATCAATAGTCTAGGTTTAATTTACTGTGTGCCGGGCTTTGAGAGAAGTACTTCGTATGTACTTTTTATTATTTAATTCTTTCTTTGATGCTTTTAAAAAAAATTTTTTTTTTTTTATTTTACTGGGAGGTCCCGGGGATCGAACCCAGGCCCCTCCATATGGGAGATGGACGCCCAACCATTTGAGCCACAGCCGCCCCTGATGCTTTCTTTTAATACTACCTATGTACAATCCCATTCAGTAGGTACTACTATTTTAGGAATTTTTCTAATATTTAGGTATTTCCTAAATCTTAATAGGTGTTTAAATACCTAAATTCAAATGCCTAAATACTAATAGGTATTCACTTTTTTCACAGATAGGGAAACTAAGATCAGAAGAAATTAAATAGCTTTCCAAAAGTGGGCTGGCTAAAAAAGGGGGTTTGAGGAAGAGCCCAGGCATTCGGACCTCAGGTTCTCCACTATACCTCTTTGTCTTTCTGACACAGAATGTGGTCTCCAGACTAGCAGCTTCCACATCACCTAGAAGCTTGTTTAAAAAATAAAAATAATTAAAAAAAGCAGAATCTGAGGGCCCACCCCAGATTTACAGAAGCAGGCTCAGCATTTTAACAAGATCTGCCTTGGATTGGTACCCACACTGCTGTTTGAGAAGAATGCTTAGCTGTAAGTGCTTCCTTCCCTTGCGATGATGCAAATCCCCCAGGCAGGAGGAACACAGCTGGTATCAGTCAGTGACACTTGAACGGGAATGAGTTTCAGATGCTCTCTCTCGGGAGCAGGATATTAGGAACCCAGCTGGGCCACCAGGCTCTAGAGGAGGACAGGGGAGTGAGAGAGAAAAAGAGAAAAAAAGGAGTGTGTGCCTTTGTAATCACCATCATCAGAAACAGGTTTGGCCTAGAAATCAGCCATCCCAAGGTGCAGTGCTATCTCCATTTTTACCCTGCATTTCTCAGAGTCTGGAGAACAGACAGCTCGTGCTGATGCCACTACTATTTCTGGGTTTCACTTTGGCTGGACCTCAACTTCCTTTCCTGGGTGGGAGAATAATTTTGCCTGTCTCCCGCACAGGTGTGCTACGAAAATGAGCAGGGGTCAGGATAGGAAAGGGTCTAGGGCACAAGAGTTATTAGGTCAGCCTGGTGCTTGATTTCCCCTCTGCCCTGCAAAACTGAGTCATAAAACCCCTGGCTTGCATGCCAGATCCTGGTCCCTCGGTTCCATGTCTGACAGATGCCCCCCATCACCCTCCCCACCTAGATGCTCTTCACACTAACCTGGGGCACTCATGGGCCAGCTGTCTTGTCTTCTGATACCAGCACTAGTACAGGGTCTGCCCACTTATGGTTCTGTTCTTTCTAATGGAACATGGCACTTTCAAGGCCTTGGAAGACGAGGCCTTATGTCATTCACGGCCACTGAATCACAAATTGGATTTCCAAGGACTTGAGAGCTCAGGCACATCTGGGCTTAAATCCCAGCTCCACTGTTTACTAGTGTGTGATCCTGGGTGAGTTTTTTAACCTCTCTATGACTCAGTTTCCTCATTTGCAAAGTGGGGATAGCCATAGTCCTAATATATAGGATTATTAGGAATATTAAATAAGATACTACACATTAAATATTTATTCAATGCCAGCACTTAGTTGACCCCTAATATAGGTTAGCTATCATTATTATCATACCATATTTCAAAGACTTTATGATACATCAATTGTGAGATACATTCCTGATTTCAGAAATGTTAAAATGGTATTATTCATTCAACAGGATCCTCAAGAAAAGAGTCCCAAAGTCAAAAATGTTTGGGAAACATCAAGTTTCTTTCCTGTAGGGTGTCTCAGAACCTTAAATGCCAACTCTCCATGTGACCTCGTGGGTAGCTGTCGCATTCAGTGTTTCCCAGTCTTGGCAGACAATAGAACTCCATCTTCACAAGCATTTTGAGAGTTCTGTGGTGTATGGTTTTGAAAATGCTGATCTAGTCCATTGCTCTAATTTCATAGATGGGGACACTGAGGCCCAGAGAGAAGAGATTCCCTGAAGTTATTTAGCTGGTTAAGTGGTAGAGACTTGGCCACTGAATAGCCAAACTGGAGCCCCCTCCACCAAACCATGCTGCTCCCACTTCGCCTGTTACCTATGGGACTTAATAGTTTTCAAAGACTTTCTGAGTCCTGAAGTGTGCTCCTCCTCTCACCTAACCCCTAGAGGTCTCAGGGGCAGGGACCATGCCAATCACCAGGCTACCAAGTGACAGGGAGGAGTGGAACCCAGATCCGATGCCTGGGCTTCCTGCTGTACATTCATAACACCCTGAAGACACTCGACTCAGGAGGGGAGGAGGTGGTTAAATGGGAGGGAGCAGGTGGCCCAGAAGGGCCCAGGGGGCCTAGGGCAGGAGGTGGTCCCAGTACAGAAAGGTACTGAAACTACTCCCAAAGCAGTTTTGCTGGGCCATCCTGGTCCCAACATCAGATGGGCTAGGACCCAGGTCTGCCATGGGTCTGCCATGGTTCAGCCCTACTAATTCTTGGTCAGTCACAGCCAGGGACAGGAGGGAAAAGGGACGGAGCACTCGATCTACTGCTCAAGGACACTGATTCTATACCGGCTCATAAGAGAGCCTTGTGAAATGGAGGGCTGGCCTTTCCCTCTGCCTGGAATCCTTACAGGCGCAACTTTATTCTGTCGCTAAGGAACTTCCACATGGAGCCACTGGGCAAGCTTCAGGCCACACTTATGAAGTCCCCTGGTAAGTTCTCTCATCATAGCCATTAATTTGATGACTGCTTTGTTTTAAGAGTAGTTCGTGTTTCACTGGCTGAGGTGAATTACTATGAAGAGTTATTAAGCAATTCATCAAACCTTGGTATGATGTTTGTGATCAAACACAACTGTTCTCCCAGACCAAGTGACTCTCAATCTTTTTTCTTCTGAGACATCAGGCATGATGGATGATATGTATTCACATGCTTGATCCATCCCCAATGGGAATAAACTCCCTCTGATTGGCAAAAAAATTTAAAGAACGGCAATATCAAATGTTGGTAAGGATGTGGAAAAAGACTAACTTTTATACATTGCTAATGAGAGTATAAATTCATATAGACCCAATAGGGAACAACTTCGCTGTGTCTGACAAAATTGAACATTTTATTTCAATTACATACCCTATTATCTTGCAATTCCATCATTAGGTATATGCCCAAGAGAAGTTCAGCATGTGCCCAAGGAAACATATTCATACCAGGATGTTGATAATTGTGCAAAACTAGAAACAATTCAGATGCCCACCAATAGGAGAATGCCTAAGTAAAATATGGTATAGCCATACAGTGGAATATTTCATGGCAGTTAAAAGAAATGAATTAAAGCAACATCTATCAATATGAGAGATCTCAAAAGTATATTATTGGGAAGAGGATGTGGCTCATGTGATTGGGCTCCTATCTACCATATGGGAGGTCCAGGGTTCGATTTCTGGGGCCTCCTGGCAAAGGCATGCTGGCCCATGTGGCAAACTGGCCCGAGCAGAGAATTGGGCCACGCAGAGAGCTGGTGCAGCAAGATGATGCAACAAAAAGAGACAAAGAGACACAGAGGAGAGACAGTAAGAGACACAGCAGACCAGGGAGCTGAGGTGGCGCAAGAGATTGAGTGCCGCTCTCTCTCCGGAAGGCCCCAGGATTGGTTTCCAGTGCTGCCTAAAGAGAAGACAAGGAGACACAGAAGAACACACAGCAAATGGACAGGAGAGCAGACAGCAGGGTGGGTGGTGGTGGTGGTGGAATAAATAAATAAATCTTTTTTAAAAAGTGTATTGTTGAGTGAAAATTTTTGTTATATGATACAAACATTAAGAAGCCATTTATATAAATTTTCAAATAGAAAAATCAGTATTACATATTTTTCATGCATATTTGTATGTATAAAGTGATATTAAACATCAATGTCTAAGTCTGAAAGAGCTCTTTCATGAGTACATGATAAAAATTCTACATGATAAGAAAGCCTTGTGTCATAGTTTAACAATGTTTCTTCTTTTTCTCTTCAGTGGGTACATAAAATAATGGTGTATCTTAAAATTGATGATATCATAGATTTGATGAAATATGTGTACTACTCCTACCATTTACTGAGTGCTTATGGTATGCTAACCAGTCTATATGTATATCCCATTTGATCCTCTCAACAGTCCTATGATATATGTTCACATTTTGCTAAAGAGCTGTTGCCTAGGGTCAACAGCTGATAAGCAGAAATGGGATTCAAACCCAGTTTACTTGGACTCTTTTTGGATCCAACACTTTTTGATTCAACAACTCAGCATCACTTATGACCATATTTTCCACATAATATTGTCCTCTGGGCCACCAACAGTTTGGGTGATGTACCATTTCTTCAAAGGCCTCTTCTCTTCAATTGCAGGATTTCCTTCCAAGCCACTGATACCCTCCATGTGTGCCAATGGTGACAGCTATGTCTGACAGCCCTCTGCCCACTGTGATTGTGAGACACATCCTGATTTCAGAGATATCAAACTTTTGTGGGCATCACAGATGTTCAACCTTTTAATCTTGGTTCAAATATACAGTTGAAACCTGTATCCTTTCTTTCTGGGGTTGGCAAGCTTGGGCATAGATAACAATGGCAGAAGGTGCCAGGCCAATGATCAGCAATGTGTGGATTAGCCTTCCTCACTGCTGCTGCCTCCCCCATCTCTCAGCACCACCAGACTCTCCCCAGCACAGTATACCCACCCAGCCCAGTGGTAGAACACAGTCTTCGAGCTTCCCTAAGGAAACAAAGTTCATGTGCTATAATGGCTGAGAGGAGCTCAAAATTTTGGAGATAATTCTATAAGCTTTGGGTAAAAAAATCATGTGCTTCTGACCTGAACCACATCTTTGGAATTTTCCATTTATCCCTTTTATACTAAAGTTCTGTCTCTAGAGATTCCAGCAATCTGTGGAGCAAAACACGGAGTCATTTTACCTAAGCATCCAAAGGTAAACATATGCAACGGCATCATCAATGTGCAAATAATAAAAGCCCAACTATGAAGCCCAGCAGATGTATCTCATTAGCATCATCAAGACTTAAATCCAACCTACTGCCTCCTTTTCAACTGTATGGGCTTTCCCAAGTCTCCCTGCCATGTGGGTTGGTGGATAGATTGGCTGGTTGCCAGAGTAGTGGATTGAGTGGGAATGGTGAGTGCTGCACTGAGAATCAAGTTCAAGTCACAAAGCCAATTTGACCTTGAGCAAGTCACTTGACTGTCTAGGCCTCATTCTCCCCTCCTTTGAAATGTGCCCCTTTCCCCACCCCAGGTTCTAAAACTAAATGGTAGCTCTAGTTAAATTTCTTCCACAATCCTGTGAAACCTGGTTTTCATTCTCACCATCTTTCAAGGCCTCTGAGCAAGTTCCTATGTGTCGTTTCTCTCAACAAGGATAACTACTTCCACCTGCCTTTGCAATTTGGTCCAGGGACAAGGAAAGCTTGTTGACAGGCTAGGCTGCCATGCATGTGTATATGTAAATGCTTGAAATGTGTACCTCTCTCCCCTTGCCCACCTCCTCCAGGGTTCAGGACTGTAGGCATCCGGAAGTACCACTGCTCACTGGGGGAGTGGGAGCTTTCTCTCTGCTTTGCTCCTCACTCACTCTGATGAGCAAGGGAAAGATTAGGGTCTAGACAGTCGTGGATTATTTCCTGCCCTGTTCTTCCACCCAGGTCATGGGAATTGGCAACTCCAATCACTCCTTGCACAGAGGCCCACAGAGGGGAAGGGATTTTCTCAATGTTTCACAGCAAATTGATGGCAGAGCTGGGATGCAAGAAGTCTGACTCCAAGTCCAAGTTGGGGTGGGGGAGTTGGAAGATCATGGGCTATCCAGCCAAACTGACCTGGATTTAAACCCAGCCTTGCCACTCATTCACTCATTCTTAGGATGGAGACAACCACCTCATAGACCTTTTGTGAGCATCAAACAGGAGAGTGTACATGAAGCTCACAGTCTTGGGCATAAAAACCATTAAAGACCCAAGTGTCAATTGCTGGAAGAGTTAATGGGATAAAGAGGGAGTGTGGCTGCCCTGCACAAGTAGGAAATTTATGCTAAGGTCAGACACCAAGGAAAACAGGACTCTTTCTACTTGAAGGACCTTAAAATCTTACCATCATGCGAGCATATGTGGATCCTCACTTATTAAAGGGAAAAACATGAATTTAAACATCCCTGATTATCATATGTAAATTATACTTCAATAAAGCTGGTTAAAAAAACCTACCCCAAGATTGGTAAAGATCAAAAATTCTGATAACAAATGGTTACCAAAGGCTATGGGGAGGTGGGAGTGGCCATTGGTGCAGCCTCTATGGAAGGCAATTTGGCAAGATCATTGATATTACTAATATCATTGAAATTAGTAATATACACGCCATTGGATCCAGCAATCCAGGCGACACAATCATCAGCTGCTGTGGGCCGATGGCCCGAGGGTGTGGTGGTGCAGTATAAAACATGGCCATGCCCACTCCAAAATGGGTTTGGGCAGAGGCCTCTTCACTTAGAATGAGTTGAGGGTGTGGGTAAGGTGACATAGTGGGCATTTCTAGGGCCCTTTGGGGAAATATTTATGCGCCGTTAGAGTTGAGGATTTGGGTTGAGGGTGGAGGGTGGAACTCATGGCCCTGGCACTGGCTTGGAGGTGGTACCTGCACTTCAGTCTTGGCTCTACCACTTGCTAGCTGTGTGGCCTAAGACAAGTCACATTGCGTCTTTGAGCTGCTTTCCTCCATCTATAGCCTGAAGATGACACGCCCCCTACCATGAAGGGTTGGTGTGAAGGTGAAATAAAATCCACACGGGACATGGGACTCAGGGTTTGGTACATGATGAGCAAGCAGCAAAGGGTTTCTCTTCTCCCATTTATCCATTTGTCCTTCTTCCTTTCTTTGTCTGTTCATCTCTCCCCTTTTAAGGTGGGGCCCAAGCACCCCCACGTCACAGCCCCAGCAGCTTGTAGGAGCAAACTTCAGCTGACCCAGGAGGCAACTGCTCACACTTCCCCAGCAGCCCGACCCTGTAGTGCCTCTCTTTGCTTTGCCCACCCTGGTTCTGAGTGCCTGGCACACTGAATGGCCTTGAGCCCTGTCTTAGGCTCCTGGGTTTTATGAACTTCCTGCCATGACTCTCCCCAAAACCCTCCCCAATGACATTTTTTTTTTTTTTTTTAAGATTTTATTTATTTATTCATTTATCCCCCCCTTGCTGCTTGTGCTCGCTGGGTCAGCCAACCACACCGTACGGGCGGGCTTGCCTTCACCAGGAGGCCCCGGGAACCGAACCCGGGGCCTCCCATATGGTAAACGGGAGCCCCACTGATTAAGCCACAGCCGCTTCCCCCCAATGACATTTTTAACAGAGCTCTCCAGCTTGGTTTTGGCGTAGCTTATACCTCAGGTGTTGGCTTCTTCCTTTCCCTGACTATGGAAACTCCCCCAACCACACACCTTAGGAGAGGAGGTGGGGGTTCAGACATTATCTATACTAGTCTTATCAACAGCAATGCCTTTAAAAAAAAAACTTTAATTTTTAAATAATTATGGGTTCACAGAAAGTTGCAAAAATGATAGAGAAGCCCTCTGTACCTTACACCTAACTTTCTCCAGTGATAACATTTATATAACTGCACTACACTTTTTTTTAAAGGAGGTACCGGGGATTGAACCCAGGACCTGGTACATGGGAAGCAGGTGATCAACTACTGAGATACATCTGCTCCCCAGTGAGCATTGTTTTTTTCATTTGTTTTTAGGAGGTACCAGGGATCAAACCCGGGACTTCCTACATGGAAAGCAGGTGCTCAGCCACTTGAGCTACATCTGCTCCTGCACTAAACTTTTTAAATGTGTTTGGTATTTGTAACCATCTGGGCAAGGCTCTGTTTTGTTTTCTGAGTGGATCTAATCAAAAAAGGAAGATTTGGAGAGTTGGACCTTGCCATGCAAATCTGCTGCTCTATGCTTGGTCTTTCTTTTCTCCAGGGCTTTGTGTATTCATTGCTTCTGCCAGAAGGAATTCTTTATCAGCCTGGGACTCAGGCTAGCTTAAGCCAAAATGGAGTTTATTGGAAAGCTATTGGGCCATACTAGAATCTGTGGGAAGGCTGGAGACCCTGGCCAGGGATCAGAACAGGAACCAGGACAAGGAGCATGACAATGAGGTCACTTGGCCAGTTCCTCAGGGTGCTCCTGCAATAAGGAATGAAAGCCCACTGCTTGGTTTTGCATCGTTTATCCTGTCCTTTGTCACCTTTTTTTTTTTTTATTTATTTTTTATTGTGGGTAAAAATCAAAATTTTCACAATACATACCAATATTTGTAAAATGATATATAAATATATATGCATATATGTGCATTTGCTTACAAAAATGTTATATATATATATTTTTATATATATATATATTTATATATATTTATATATATATTTTAAGAGATGCTTAGATTACCTAAATATTACACGGAACCTACAGGGATTCCCATGTTCCTCACCTCCCACACCTCCCACCACATCCCACACAAACATCTTCCACAAGTGTGGCCCACCACCCTCAATGGTCTTAGACATCCTGGGGCCTTGCCATCAACCATAGACCACAGTTCACATCATAGACCACACTCTCTCCCACACAGTTCTGAATGGTGTGTGCTGATTTAAAATGGCCTACATCCGTTGCCACAACGGCACTCAGGACAACCTCAAAATCCCGAAAAAGCCCCTGCATTTCAACTGCACATCCCCTCCCTGCCCCGGAAGTGTCCAGTGGCCACTGGCTCCACCTCACTGTTATAATTTCTTCCATTGCTAGAATCACCATATGTGTACAACAGAATACCATAAAGTCCACTCTAGTGCATAGTTCTTCCCCCAATCCTGAGGGTCTGGGATGGTGATGTCCACTCCACCTCCAAGTGAGAGAGGGCTTATATCCCATGGATATGGTGGGTGGGATGATCCTGCCTGTAGATGCAGGCCCTCTCCATTCCCTGGGATGGCCGTTGCCCATCGTTGTCTCCTCGCCAGGTGACTTGGATGAGTCCATTGAGCTGTAGGGTAGGAGTTGCAGCTCCACCGAGATTCCACGCACACCTGGCACATAGGTAGGCCAGAGGCTCCAGTCTCTGGAAGTATACCTAAAAACTCCAGCATCACATATAGGTTTGAATAGAAGGGACTGATGAACCATGTGCAGGGAGGACTTATTTGAGTCCAATTCTGTCACTCTCAGGAGCACAGATTCCAAAATAGAGCCCACTGATAAGGCATCAATCTCTGGGGCTATCCCCCCTTATATAGGACCTGGGTGTCTCCAGAGCTCTCAGGAGCCCCTCTGTGTGGGGTGATATGCACTTTGATGTTCTATGAGTTCCTACTGAGGTGTGCGTAAACGTTACCTCTGGGATGACCTCCCGACTCTCTTTGAAGTCTCTTAGCCACTTGAACTCATTTGTCTTTACCTTTTCCCCCTTTTATTCAAGGTCTTTTTCCAGTTGTGTTGCCAGTTGGCACTTGGTATTAATCCCTCTTTGTCAGGGAGGCTCATCCCCGGGAGTCATGTCCCACGTTGGGGGGAAGGTAATGTATTCATATGCTGAGTTTGGCTTAGAGAGAGGCCTCATTTGAGCAACAAGGAGGCTCTCAAGTGGCAACCCTTAGGCACCCCATAACAGTAAGCTAAGTTTCAGTTACAAGAGCAAAGACTCATAAGGGTAGTCATCAATAAAAAGAACTCATCAGTGGGCCATCCTCTTTTGACAGACATTGTCCCTGCACTCAGAGGAATGTTGCTGCTCCCTTGGAGAATGTGGCAGAGCTCTCCAGGCTAGGAATTCAGATTCCCTCATTTATTAAGTGATTGTCCACCCACCATGACCATGCCCCATCCTTTGATCTTTTGAACAATTTTGTATATCTTTCATGTATATTCGGATGAACTTACTCCCATGAATCCCCCTTCCCAGACACCCCCCAACAATAATCACCTGCAGTACCCATTGTAACCCTTCTGTGATCTAAATCTTCCATGAACATGTAGTCCATAAAATAATCAAATACACTTCATAGGAAAAAGAAACAACAATGATAAGCTTACATGCAAGAGACAAACATAAGGAAACTCAGGAAAAAAAAAAAAACAGCCAAAAAAAACAAACAATCAAACAAAAAACAAAACAAAACAAAATATAATTAGCGGATTGGGACATTCAAAAAAATGGGGAAAAAAGCAAAAGAAATGCCTTAAATATATATATATATATATATATATATATATATTCTTTTTTTCCTTTTATCACTGTGTTATCGGATGTCTGGTGGTGACACCTTCCCCCCTCTCAATCCCCAGTGTCTTCCAAATTTTCATTTAATTTTCAAAGAAGTTTTAGGTCACAGCAAAGTCACACATGGAATATCAGAGACTCCCAGATACCAAAACACCCCCCCTCCCCACCCCATATTAACCCCCCCTTTTTTTTTGGATGTTAGCATTGTTATAACTGTTATACAGATAGCAAAATACAGCAACTAAACATTGTCAATGATTTACAGTATAGTTTACAATTTAGACGATACAGTTTAATAAGTTTTGATGATATTTGCCATGTCCTGTGTCCATTACTGTAAGGTAATGAAAAACCTTTCCCATGACCACTAAATACCCCATTAGATCTTAACTGTTCCTTTCCCCCCCACCCCCCTGGGGCATATGACAGTCCCCTGTCTTGACTCATGGAATGTCAAGATTCATAGTTACATGCCCTGGGTATTTGAACCTGCCCTTCCTAATCTACCCACCTGTCAACCCTGCCCCACCAAACCCAGTAATATCACTACCCATCTGTCCTATCCTTCACTATGCAACTATACTCTATCCCTTTACCGTAGATTATGTCCATATGGGTGATGGCTCAAAGCCTACTCTTCTCTTTCTCTCCCTTTGTTAACCTATCTTTCAGACAATGGTTCTCAGAGACTGCTCACTTTCCTCAGTTCAAATCAGTGAGGTCATATACTGTTTATCCTTCAGTGCCTGGCTTGCTTCACTTAACATAAGGTCTTCAAGATTCATCCACGTTATTCCATGTGTTAGCACTTTATTCCTTCTTACAGCTGAGTAATATTCCATTGTATGTATGTACCACATTTTGCTTATCCATTCGTCTGTTGATGGGCACCGGGGCTGATTCCAACTTTTGGCAATGGTGAACAATGCTGCTATGAACATTGGTGTGCATATATCTGTTTGTGTCTTTGCTTTCAGTTCTTCTGGGTATATACCCAGCAGTGGAATTGCTGGATCATACGGAAGATCTATTGTTAGTTTTCTGAGGAACCGCCAAACTGTCCTCCACAGTGGCTGTGCCATACCACAGTCCCACCAGCAGTGGATGAGGGTTCCTATTCCTCCACATCCTCTCCAACATTTAGTGTCTGCTGTTTTTTTAATAGCTGCCATTCTGATGGGTGTAAGATGGTATCTCATTGTAGTTTTGATTTGCATTTCCCTGATAGCAAGCGATGTTGAGCATTTTTTCATGTGCTTTTTAGCCATTTGTATTTCTTCCTTGGAGAAGTGTCTTTTCAGGTCACTCGCCCATTTTTTAAATGGGTTGTTTGTCTTTTTATTTTCAAGGTGTAGGATTTCTTTATATATGCAGGATATTAGGCTCCTATAAGATATATGGTTGCCAAATATTTTCTCCCATTGGGTAGGCTCCCTTTTTATTTTCTTAATAACATCCTTGGAGGTGCAGAAGTTTTTAATTTTGATGAGATCCCATTTATCTATTTTTTCTCTTGCTTCTCGTGCTTTGGCTGTGAAGTTCATGAAACCATTTCCTATTACAAAGTCCTGTAGATGCTTCCCTACATTATCTTCCAAGGTCTTTATGATTTTGGCTCTTATATTTAGATCTTTGATCCATCTTGAGTTTATTTTTGTATAAGGTGTGAGATGGTATTCTTCTCTCATTCTTTTGGATATGGATATCCAGTTCTCCAAGCACCACTTGTTAAAGAGGCCATTCTCTACCAACTGAGTGGGCTTCGTGGCCTTGTCAAATATCAGATGACTGTATATGTGAGGATCTATATCAGAACTCTCAATTCGGTTCCATTGGTCAGTAGGTCTATCCTTGTGCCAGTACCACACAGTTTTGATCACTGTAGCTTTGTAGTAAGTTTTATTTATTTATTTATTTATTTATTTTTAAAGATTTTATTTATTTATTCATTTATCCCCCCCTTGCTGCTTGTGCTCGCTGGGTCAGCTAACCATGCCATGCGGGCGGGCTTGCCTTCACCAGGAGGCCTGGGGAACCGAGCCCGGGGCCTCCCATATGGTAAACGGGAGCCTTACTGATTGAGCCACAGCCGCTTCCCTCTCACTTTTCATTTTTGACTCCTCTTCTTAATGGGAACGTCAAGGCAGTCAGTAAGTGAATTGGGCTTTTTTGATCACTGACAAAACTTTTAAGGAACCCATGAACTTGCAAATAACAGCTACAGAGGGTTTTAATTAGCGTGATGTGAAAAAAGTCACTTGACCTCTAGATGCCCTTCTTTTAAAAGTGGGATAATGACGCTGGCCACTGCCTAGCTTGCTGAGGTACTGTGTTCATTAATGAGACAGGTGGCAGCAAGGTGCTTGGAGCCCTTTAGATGAAAGAAGAAGGAAAAAATCTCTCCAACTACAAACTGTTATAATGATGGTTCCAGGCAAAGATCTTATTATATCTAGACTCCCTCTGGTGATCAATTTAGCACACTGTATATAAAACGTTTTTTAATTGATTGGTTTCTACAGCCTCTCAGTAGTCTGGGAGGAGAAAATGGCTGTGGTTTTTGCCTTTTCAGAAACACCATTAATATATTCTTCTCTTGGTGGGATATGACGAATGGTTGCCCCTGCCATCTCTTTAATCTCAGGCCTTGTCCATCTTTATTTTGGTGCTTGGCTCTCCTCAACCGTTTTTCATTTGAAAGCCAGATTTCCAGGATTGCTGAGTACAGTTTAGGGAATATCACCTTCACCATCCTTAGAACTCTGAAGGGCAGTTAAATGGAAACAGGAGTCGCCTTATTCTGTTTTGTCCCTGAAAGCAAAGCTGGGACAGGTGGGATCCAGATGGGACAGTGTCAGTTCAATGCAAAGGAAAACTTTTTCTTAATCGCACATTGGAACAGGCATCTTCTGGGGGTAGTGAGTGCCCTGTCGCCAGACATTGAAACTGTACTGGTCAGGGTTCTTGGCTTGTAGACATCTGAATCGACTTCAGCTCATTTTCACAGGAAAGAGTTTACAATGGGTGTTGTGGGTAGGGTAAATTGGTGCTTAGCATTCATTCTACCCTCCTTGTATGCCTTCCTCTACTGAAGGGGGTGGAAGGCGGAACTCTCCATTTTCCACCCTTCCTTGTAGCAAGGTTCTGGGTGTGGTTTAGGTTCAGCTGATCAGATGGGCTTCCACGGAAGGTAGGGGTGAGTGGAGGCCACAATACTGCTACCTCTGTTGATTTTTCAGTGGTGCTTGCAGAAATTCCAGTGACCAATCACTAGCTTGATGAGTATTAAGAGGTAGAGCATGAGGCATTGGCCAGTATAGATTATAGAAGGCACAGCCTGGCTCTGATGCTGGCAACAGTGGTTATAGTTTCTGATCATGCATGGTAGCATCCTGACTGTGACCATGTGCTATTCACAGAGGCTTTTGGATGTGGTTCTGGAGCCAGTGGCTTCCTGATCATAGGCAAGGAAGTAGCTCCCCTGGAGACCCGGTTCTGCAGTGTGATCAGGGAGTGGTTGATGCAACCTTAACCTAGAATTGGTTCTTCTGCTCCCATCAACTCTCTAAAGCTCTTTCATACCCTGTGGTGAATCATTTTTTGCTTAAACAAGCTAGAATAGATTCTGTTCTTTGCAAAAGATCCTGACTGATACAGAGAGGTATGGAGAGCTCAACAAACTGTTGGGATTCTGTCTAGGCTGAGTTTATGGGGACGATTCACAAAACTGCACTGCAGATCTTGACTACCAGAGGAGCTCTTATTTATGTAACAAGCAGGAGGCTGCCTTCACCTGTTTACTCTAGAATCATGTCCTCTACCCCAATTTGTACCAGCAAAACAGATATCCATGCCCTGCCGTTTTCTTCATATAATTCAGATCTTAATCAGAGTCTCACATGAGTGTATTTGACCAAGAGAATGTAAATCACACCAGAACTGGACTTGCAAGAAAGTCTTGGAAATGTAGTCATCAGTGGTCCAGCCCCTGCAGTTTGAAAAGGGTGAGCTAGTCCAAAGTATTTACTTCACAATCACTGACCTTAAGGCTAGGAGAGATCTTAGGAAGTAGACAGGTTTCCAACACGGACAAACTTGGCTTGTCCAAGTTACAGCCAAATCACAGCTGGTTAGAGACAAAACCCAGAAGTATGAACATCCAGCTCAGTCCTCTGTCTAACTGCCCCACTTTCTCCCTCTGATCCTCTGACAGGTATTCTAGGAAAGGAATTCTTGCATTCATTCATTCGTTGAGGGACTAGACAATATATACCTAGTATCCAGGGTCCCATAATGTTTCTCCAGAAAGAGACACCATGGAAATGGGAAGCTCCCTGCCTCTGGAGTTAGGCTGATCTTGATCCCAAACCTGGCTCTGCTACACATTATTTGTGTGGCCTTGAGCAATTCACTCAACCTCTCTAAGCTCCAGTTTGCTCTTGAGCAAAGTAGGTAATCATAATGCCCATTCAATGGGCCTTTGTAAAGAATTAAATGTCAAAAGTGCCCAGCATGTAGTAAGTGCTCAATAAACATGGGTCCTGTCACTCCCAGCTCTTTTCTATTCAGTTAACAAACTTATTTTTGTGCAATATAAAGGTCATATTTCCTAGAAGAGTGAGAGAATGTAAGAGGGGTCTCAGAATTCTTCATGGAAATTTAACACTTGAGTTGCCACATACGCCCACAAACATCTTCAGGCCCATTCCTATGCAGGGCAGATTTTTCAGGCAGATGCCCTAGTTTAAAGCATACCCAGGGTAAGCATTACCGGGAAAGTTTAGTCGCTTCCATAAAATTGGTGTTTATTCATTAAGAAGCAGAGGCCCATTAGGACCTGTTGCAGGAGAGCGCAGTGACGTAAAACTGTTCCTAACATACATGAATTTGGGGATGAGCTGAAGCAACCCTTCCATTTAGCGTGCTTTCATCAGGGAAAGTGAGCTCTCCCAGTCCTATATTTTTTCTTATTATTTCCAAGGACAACTGGTGGGGCTTAGAGGAAAGCGCTCTGCCCCAGGAGTCACTGGGGAACTGGACCTCACCTGCCCTCTTCTCCTTCCTGCCCTCTGGTGAGCCATGTCCTCTCTCTGGGCATCAGCTGCTTCATCTGGCAAAAAGGGATAAGAAGACTGTCGCGTCCTAGAGCTAGTCCCTCCCAAAACTCAGATCTGTAATTTGAAGGCATACTTGAGTGCTCACCCCCTATACCTAGGAAGACATCCTAGTACTCAAGAGATGGTTTATAGAGGTCACTACATATGCAGAGCTGTTATTTGTCCAATTGGAGTCCTAATCCCTGATGCTTTCACAAACTATACATAGTGGAGTCATAGTTTATTTAGGGATAGTTTCTAAAGTCAGCCCTTAAAGTAAAAGTCCTGATAAGTGACACTTATTCTTGAAAACCCCCTATGTTGCCTCTGCCTTGCACACTGTCACAATATCACAAGATCAATACAGCCAGCTTTTCCTCCAGTTGGGGGCAGATAGCAGCTTCTTCAGTTGGGCACCAGATGCAGTGGTGAGCTTGTGTTTAGGGGCTGTGTTGTTGGAAAAACAGAAAATTTTAAGTGCTACAGACATATCCAGTGCTGGAGATAGATGCTCAAATTCTGAAATATTGAGCTCCATTGATGGGAGAGATGAAGGGGTTGGACAGGCAATGCCAAGGCCAGAGTGGGTCTTGCAAGGAGAGGCTGAATGGGGGTGAGGTGGGATTCCAAAAGGTCAGAGAACAACCAGGTGGAGGAGGGGCTCAGAGCTGAGGCTGGTGTGAAGCAGTGCTGCTGAAGGGTCCTCAGCACCTCCCCTGCACCCTTCCAACCCAACCTCTGTTGTGCTCAGCACCGCCTGGTCTTAAAGGAGAAGAGCTGTCAGGAAAGGTTCAGACAATGGTGTCATCTATATTGTGCATTCACACTGAGGTGTGGAATATTGGGAAGACTTGAGAGAGAAAGAGGGTCCTGGTGCTAGGTGGGTTTGCATAGCTGGAGAGGGTGAGTATATTAGTTTCCCAGGACTTCAGAAATAATGACCACAAACTCAGTGGCTTAAAAACTACAGAAATGTGTTCTTTCGCAGTTCTGGAGGCCAGAAGTTCAAAATCAAGGCATCAGCAGGACTATGGCCCCTCTGAAGTTTCTAGGTAAGAATCTTTTCTTGCCTCTTCCAGCTTCTGGTGGCTCCTGGTATTCCTTGGCAGCATCACTCCAATCTCTGCCTCTGTCTTTATACAGCCTTCTTCTCTATGTCTGTCAGAATCCTCTCCTCTTCTTAGAAGGATAATCCAGTGGATTTAGGGCCCATCCTAATTCTAGCATGATTTCATCTCAAGATCCTTAACTAATTACATCTGCAAAGACCCTATTTCCATATAAGGTCATAGTGTGAGGTCCAGTGGACATGAACTTTTGGAAGACACTACTCAACCCACTACAATGGAGGTGGCATTCTGGCATGGGAAATGACTCTGGGGTAGGGGTAGAATAGCAGGAGCCAAAGTGCTGAGGTAGGAAAGCTCAGGACCTGTTAGAAAACTAGGTTAGATGATACAGAAGATCCAGGGAGGCTGATAAGAATGGAAAAAGATGGCACAGGGCCAGATACCAAAGGTTTCAAATATCAGGTTAGAGAGTTTGGACTTTGGCCTTTTGTGCATGGACTGGGAGAGTTTGAGCAGGAAAGTGACTGAAATCAAAGTTGTTGCCTCTGGAAGCCAAGGTAGGCTGTGAGAGCAGATGGAGTGCCAGTTAGGAGGCCAGGAAGGAACCCAGGTTAGCACTAATTCAGGTCCAGAAGAGGGGATGGTGAGGGTGTGGAAAGGGGGGACATGATAGAAGGATGTGGCATGCTCTGAGCTAAGGCATCTGGTAGCAGACAAACTTCAGTTCCTTCCATGTCACGATATTTTGATCCTCCAGAGTTCTCTCTGGCTGTCAGGTCCAAGTCAGGACATTTTCAGAGGCAAAGCTTCTTGCTTAAACAACATACAAAGCTATTCTGGGTTCTAAAACTAAGAGAAAGAGTGTGAGGTCATATGATATCTGCCCCAGGGATCAGGAGTCTTCCCAAGAACTGTAGAGCTCTGTGCTGCATGGATTTGAGGAGCCTCAGCTTGTCTGGTTTCTACTTTTACTACTGCTTAAACAATTTTCCATTATCACTGCTGCCAAGCCCATAGGCACACCCTTTAGCAGAAAACAACCTTTCCAATTTGGAGACTCAAGTGGTCACATTACTAAAATGACAGAGGCTGATGTGACCAGAGATGAAGAGAAATAACCCTGCATTTGATAGTCTCTACCATAAGTTCAGAGAGATGAGTTCAGTACTCTCAGTGAACTTGCCTGCAGTGTTACTTGGTTCATACAGCTATTCAACAAATGTTTATTGAGCACCTACTATGCACTAGTTTTAGATGTGAGGGGTACAGCAGTGAACACAACAACCAAGTCTCTACCCTTATGAAGCCCACATTCTTGTAGAAGAAGATATACAACAAGCAAATGAGCTAAATGCAAAGCATCTTAGGTCAAAAGTGCTATGGAAAGAAATAAAGCAGAATAATGTATATAAGGAATTCTGGGTTTGCCATATGTGTTGGTGGTCAGAGAAGGACTCATTGTGCAGGTAAAATTGGAGCAGAGACCCGTTGAGAATGAGGGAGCAAGCAGTGTGGACATCTGGGGAAGAGTGTTCTGGGCAGGGGGCTCAGCAAATGCAAAGGCCTGGAGAATGAATTGTGATTGGTGTTCGAGGAACAGCAAAGAAACTAGTGAAGCTGGTGCAGAGTGAGCAAGAGGAGAGGTAGAAGATAAGGCTAGAGGGGAGGGGGCAGATCATGCAGGGCCTTAGAGGCTGTGGTAAGGACTTTGACTTTTACCCCATGTGAGATGGGAGCCACTGTGGGGTTCTGAGCAGATGGTGGCATGAAATGCCTTCCATTTTAACAGAATGGTTCCAGGGTTGGGAGGATGGTGGTTTGAACCAGACTGAGATATTTTATATGGGGGAAGAGCAGAAGTTCATCAGAGTACAGCTGGGATTCGAGGAGGTGGAGAAGGTCAGATTTTGACATTATGGGCTTTAGACGAATGGCCCTCCAAAGCAAGTGCTCGTCCTCAAGCCTGACTCCTCTAGTCCAGCCTTATGCCCTGAAACAAGACACACGGTGGCATGACTCAGTGGTGGCAACCTCATTCGGAGTAACTATCTAGCCTACTAGGATGGCTGCTTTAAAAGGGCCATTTGGGTGTCTTAAGTTTTTTTTAAAAATCTATTGTTATTGCTTTGCAAAGGGTACAGTTGGGAACTTCATTCCCTTACTGCCCCCTTAGTGTTTCATTCACCATGGGTGCCCGAGTCTCAGTCTGTTTTTGTCTCTTATTTCTATCACTTGGAGGGAAAATGCCTCGTGCTGCTGCCCCCCAGAGGCTACTATGCCAAATAGCAGCCAAAGCTGAACCTTTTGAACTTCACCAGGTATTTTCTGGGCACAAGTCATGGGTTCTGCCTACAGAACAGTATGGATGAGCCCTCAGAGAACTGAGAACAGAGGGGTGGTCCTAAGAGTGGTCTACATGTACCAAACCTGGGGTGCAGCTGGCCTGTGTTCCCAGAGGGATTTGGAAATGGGGCTCCAGAATGTGGTTTCCCGTTCCCACTCTGCCACTGTATAACTCACTGTGGGAACTTGAGCAAGACCTGTGCTTTCTGTGGGCCTCAGTTTCCCCACATATAAAGCCATTAAACTAGATGGTTCTCACATTCCCTTCCTGCTCTGATATTTTTAAGAGTTTATGAAATGTGTAAATTAAATGGAGCTTGGTTTCTACATCATCTCAAATTCCTTTCAGTTTCCTGTGACCTTCCTCTCTCACCCCAAAAATCCCTCCTGGTGTCTGGACACTGACCACAGGCCATGTGGAGCATCTGTGCCCCATGTTTTGGACCTTTTTCTTCTTTTGTTCTCATCAAAACTGACCTGTTGGGAAGCGGCTGTGGCTCAATCAGTAGGGCTCCCGTTTACCATATGGGAGGCAAGCCTGCCTGCACGGCGTGGTTAGCTGACCCAGCGAGCACAAACAGCAAGGGGGGGATAAATGAATAAATAAATAAAATCTTTAAAAAAAAACAAAAAAACAAAAAAAAACTGACCTGTTCTAGTTTCATTAACTAGTGAGTGCTATGAAGGCCTATGTTTTTCCACATCTCTGAACCTCAGTTTTCTTATCTAAAAAACAAAGTTAATAAAAATATTTACCTTCATGGTTATTATGAGGATTAGAAATTGTTTATGCAAATGGTCTGGCAGTTTCTGAGGTATACCATAAATGGAAGCCATTATTTAAAAATGGACTCAGCTTAGACATCATTTTCTTTAAGAAGCCTTTTTTTATTCCCATCAGTGAGAGGTAAGAATACTTCCTCTGTGCTTCCAAATCTATGGCAATAATTCATTGAGTTTTTTGTTTGTTTGTTTTATTTTTACCAGGAGGTCTCAGGTATCGAGCCCGTGTCCTTCCATATGGTAGATGGATGCCCAACCGCTTGAGCCACATCTGCTTCCCTCATTGAGTTCTTGATACATGTACCTGGGTAGAATTAAATCATTGATTGGAACAACATGGCACCACTCAGGGCTTAGCTACAGAGAGGTTATACTGAGAAGATTAAGAAAGGCTGTGGGACAATGATAGGCTTGCCATTTTAATATATGTCACTGGAGATCTGCTTATTTGTAAATAGCCTATTGCTTATTTGGAAAAATAAACCAGTGAACAATAAAAAAAAAAAAGGAAAGAAAGGCTGTGGGATCCTCCTACCCTACCCCCCAGAATAAGTCTAACTGTAGAGCTGTAATGGGTAAAAATATGGCCTCTGAAGTCCCACAGACCTGGGCTTAAATTGCTGCCCTGATTTTAGATTGAGGTGGCTCAGTTACCAAAAATGGAACCAAGTGAAATCAGGGGCCTCCTGTAATGATAAGGACACAACATCACCTATGTAGAATTTCTGCCTAAAAAATGCATAACCTAAATTTAATCATGAGAAGGCAAATAGACAAACCCAAATTAAGGGAGCATTCTGCAAAACAAAATATCAATGTCATGAAAGAAAATGAGAGGCTAAGACACTGTTCCAGATTATAGGAGACTAAAAAGATATAACATCTAAATCCAATATTTAGATTGGATTCTGGATTATGGCAAAAATTGTCTAGAAAGGACAATAGTGGAATAATTGGCCAAATTTTATTATTGATGGTAAATTAGATAATAGCATTGTATCAGTTTTAAATGTCCTGAATTTGATCACTACACTGTGGCTACGTGAGAGATTGTCCTTGTTCTTAGGATATACATGTTGAAGTCTTCAGGGCTGAAGTTTCATAATCTTTGCAATTTATTCTCAAATGGTTCAGGAAAAAATGTAGAATAAGAAATAATGAAGATCTTATTATATAATGTGTCAATATATAGAGAGATAAGGCAAATATGGCAAAATGTTAACAATAGGTAAATCCAGGTGAAGGGTATGAGATGTTTTCTTGTAACTTTTCTGAATTCTTGAATTTTTTCAAATGAAAAAGTTTAATTAAAAATAAGGGAGACGGATGTGGCTCAAATGGTTGGGTGTCCATCTCCCATATGGAGGGACATGGGTTCAATCCCCAGGACCTCCTGGTAAAAATAAAGAAAAAAAGAAAAAATAAGGGAAGCGGATGTGGCTCAAGCGATTGGGATTCCACATACCACATGGGAGGTTCTGGATTGGGTTCCCAGTACCTCCTGGAGAAGGTGAGCTGGTGTGGCAGGTAGACACTGTGAGCTGACGCAACAAGATGACACAACAAAAGAGACACAAAAAACCAGGAAGCTGAGATGGCTCAGGTGATTGAGTGTCTCTCTTCCACATGGGAGGTCCCAGGTTTAGTTCCCCATGCCTCCTAAAGAGAAGATGAGCAGAAACAGAAAGCACACAGTAAATGGACACAGATAGCAGACAGCAAGTGCAAAAATAATGGAGGGGGGAGGGTAAATAAAATATATCTTTAAAAATAAATAAATAAAGAAGAGATGACCCAGCCTGGACATTTCTCCGTACACTAATCTATAAGGGGTGCTAAGATACCACTGAAGTGCTAAAAATCTTACTGGAAATCAACTTGAAAAAATGTATTGTGAAAATTTCCCTTTGGAGAATACTTACATGGTTGGAAGAAATATTTAGACAAATAATTTATGGCAGAGGGATGAGGTTCCTAAGTGCAAGCTGTAGGATCATTTGATGACCACTGTTATTTTGTTTTGTCTCCTAGGAAATGTCCTCCTTCTCTGATCTTCCCCTCTGACATTCTTAGCCTCTCCTCTAAATAAAAATTAAGTATACATTTTAAATATATTTGTTTAAAGGAGAACCAAATTATTAGTTTTTCTTTATAACCTGGTCCTGCCAATTGTACAGCCTGAAACAAGTCACTTCATTTAACAAACATTTATTTAGTATCTATTCTGTGCCAGGCACTGTTCTAGATGCTGAGGACACGAAAGGAACTACACAGACGTGGCACCTACTTTCATGGAGTTTATAGCCTAGCGATGTGTGGCAGACACAGGGGGTTACCAACCTTACAGCAAACTCCCCTTCCTCCTTGCTAAATAAAACCCAATTTTGTTCAAACAGCAATGAGTGGGGAAGATGGCGGACTAGTAAGACACGGGAATCTCTTCCCCAGAAAAAATAGCTAGAGGACAGGCTGAAACAACCCCGAAAAAGATCTTCTAGGGTTTAGGACAGCAGGTGAAGGCTGCACACCACCCAGAGGAGAGAGGGACAGAAGAGGGAAATCGCGACTACAGAACTGTGAGTTGCAAGTAGCAGCTTCTGCTGCTGCCGGCACCCTCCCCCACACTCTTCAGAATTCTCGGGACCCTGGGCCTGTGACACCAGACAAAGGGGGCTTCAGGGATCTGCCACTCCCGGAAAGGGGAGAGAGAGGGACACAGCCTTAGGCCGACTCAGGTTCTGACCTGAAATTTGGGCTGCAGAGCCCCACGGACCCTTCCACACGGAGGTTTGCCCTGGGAGCCTAGAAAGGACTGGAGAAATCCGACCCTCGCAACCTCCCTCTCTTCTAGCCTGGACTAATTGTTAAGGACACCACGGGAGAGGGGAGAGAGAGCCTGGGGTTGACCCTGCTTTGGACTCCCAGGTTTGGTCTGCCCTTTCCCGAGAGCCCTTCCAGGCTGGGTGGGGCTGAGCCATTGTTTGCCTTGGAGCCTGCAAGGGGCTAAAGGAATAAAAACCTCCCAATCTCCTCCTCTACTAACAGGGACTGATTGTTGAGGATTCAGAAGGGAGTGGAAATATTTCCTAGCTGGGAAAAGCGGGGCGCTACGAGAGAAGTCTGGAGAACTGTCTCAGAAAGTTTGAATCACAGGGCTCCTAGCCCCCAGACAGGAAGCTCTATCACATTGATCTGGTCTGTGTCACAATAAATACGTTCCGACCAGGCATTGAATTGAGAGCTTCCAACAAGCGCCATCTCCTGGCAGACCAAGGAAGTGCACATAAGAAAATTAATAAGTAAGAGAGGCTTTTCCTGGCCTCTATAGCCTCCCTGCCCAAGGCCCTAGGAAACGACTCTACAACCAATTAGTGGGTCCAGTGCCCAGTTTTGAGCAACCAGCAGAACAATCCTAACAATCAAGTTTGAGCCAAAAATCAAAGAGCGGTGGTAACTCACAGCCTCCTGCCACTAAAACCCCACTAAAGAGATAGAGCATCTAAGTAAAATACAAACTAACCAGATGCCTAAGCACCAGCAAAAAATTACAGGCCATACTAAGAAAATAGAAGACATGGCCCAAGAAAAGGAATACAGCAAAGTCCCAGAAGAGATGCAGAATTTGAGAGAACTAATCAGTGAGATGAGCACACATTTCCAAAATCAAATTAATGAGATGAAAGAGAATATAGTTAAAGAGATCAATGACATCAAGAAGTCATTGCGCGAACATAAAGAAGAATTTGAAATCCTGAACAAAAAAGTAACAGAGTTCATGGGAATGAAAGACACAATAGGTGAAGTCAAAAATACATTTGAAGCATACAACAGCAGACTCGAAATGATAGAAGAAAGAATAAGTGATACTGAAGACAGAGCAGCTAAAATTGAAGCGAGAAAAGAACAGAGAGAGAAAAGAATGGAAAAAATTGAGCAGGGGCTCAGAGAGTTGAATGACAACACGAAACGCAAGAACATATGAGTCATGGGAGTTCCAGAAGGAGAAGAGAAAGGAAAAGGGGCAGAAAGAGTATTTGAGGAAATAATAGCTGAAAATTTCCCAACTCTCACGAAAGAAATAAACTTACATGTCCAAGAAGCACACCGCACCCCAATAAGAAAAAATCCAAATAGACCTATGCCAAGACACATATTATTCAGAATGTCAAATGTAAAAGATAAAGAGAAAATTCTCAGAGCAGCAAGAGAGAAGCAAATGATCACGTACAAAGGTCGTCCAGTAAGACTTTGTGCAGATTTCTCTTCAGAAACCATGGAGGCGAGAAGACAGTGGTATGATACAATTAGGAACTGAAAGAGAAAAACTGCCTGCCGAGAATTCTTTATCCAGCAAAACTGTCCTTCAAATATGAAGGTGAATATAAAGTATTCACAAACAAACAGAAACTAAGAGAGTTTGCAAAAAAGAATCCACCTTTGCAGGAAATATTAAAGGAAGCCTTAGAACCTGAAAGAAAAAGACAGGAGAGAGAGGCTTGGAGGAGAGTATAGAAGAAAGAAAAGCAGAAAGGAGAACCAAAAGAGTAAAAAGAAAGACAAAAATAAGATGACATATGAAAGCCAAAGAATAAAATGGAGGAAATAAATAGTGCATTTTCAGTAATATCATTGAATGTGAATGGATTAAATTCCCCAATCAAAAGATACAGGCTGACAGAATGGATAAAAAAACATGAGCCATCCATATGTTGCTTACAAGAAACTCACCTCAGACACAAGGATACAAGCCAGCTGAAAGTAAAAGGTTGGAAAAAGATACTCCACGTGAATAGTAAACAGAAAAGAGCAGGGGTAGATATACTAATATCAGACAAAACAGACTTCAAATGCAAAAAAGTGATGAGATGCAGAAGGCCATTATATATTAATAAAAGGGACGATCCTCCAGGAAGATATAACAGTCATAAATATCTACGCACCTAACCAGGGTGCCCCAAAATATATGAGACAGACTCTGGCAAAACTGGAGGGAGAAATAGACATTTCTACAATAATCGTCGGAGACTTCAACAACCCTCTCACATCATTAGATAGAACAACTAGACAGAAGATCAACAAGGAAACAGAGAACTTGAACAATATGATAAACAAGTTAGACCTAACAGACATATACAGAACACTGCATCCAAACTCAGCGGGTTATACATTCTTCTCAAGTGCCCATGGATCTTTCTCCAGGATAGACCACATGTTAGGTCACAATACAGCTCTCAATAAATATAGAAAGATTGAAATTATACAAAGCACCTTCTCAGATCATAATGGAATGAAACTAGAAATCAATAACAGACAGGAAAAAAGGAAATTTGCAAATGTGTGGAGACTGAACAACACACTCCTAAATATTCAGTGGGTCAAAGAAGAAATTGCAAGTGAAATCAGTAAATATATTGAGACAAATGAAAATGAGAACACAACATATCAAAACTTATGGGATACAGCAAAGGCAGTCTTGAGAGGGAAATTTATAGCCCTAAATGCCTATATTAAGAAACAAGAAAGAGCTAAACCCAAAGATTTAACTGAACAACTTGAGAAACAAGAGAAAGAACAGCAAACCAATCCCAAAGCAAAAAGAAGGAAAGAAATAATAAAGATTAGAGCGGAAATAAATGAAAATGAGAACAAAAAAGCAATAGAGAAAATCAACAAAACCAAAAGCTGGTTCTTTGAGAAGATCAATAAAATTGACAAACCCCTAGCTAGACTAACAAAGAAAAAAAGAGAGAAGATGCAAATAAATACAATCAGAAATGAAAGGGGGGAAATTACAAATGACCTCACAGAAATAAAAAGAATCATAAGAGGATATTATGAGAAACTATATGCCAACAAACTAGACAACCTGTATGAAATGGACAAATTTCTAGAAAGTCATAACCAACCTACACTGACACAACAAGAAATACAAGAACTTAACAAACCAATCACAACTAAGGAGATTGAATCCGTCATCAAAAATCTCCCAGCAAAGAAAAGCCCAGGACCAGATGGCTTCACCGGTGAGTTCTACCAAGCATTTCTAAAAGAATTAACACCAATCCTGTTTAAACTCTTCCAAAAAATTGAAGAGGAGGGAAAATTACCCAACACATTTTATGAAGCCAACATCACCCTAATACCAAAGCCAGATAAAGATTCCACAAGAAAAGAAAATTACAGACCAATCTCTCTCATGAACATAGATGCAAAAATTCTCAACAAAATACTTGCAAATCGAATCCAACAGCATATCAAAAGACTTATACATCACGACCAAGTGGGATTTATTCCTGGTATGCAAGGCTGGTTCAACATAAGAAAATCAATCAATGTAATACACCACATTAACAAGTTGAAGGAAAAAAACCACATGATCATCTCAATAGATGCTGAAAAGGCATTCGACAAAATCCAACATCCTTTTTTGATAAAAATACTTCAAAAGATAGGAATAAAAGGAAAATTCCTCAATATGATAAAAGGCATATATGAAAAACCCATAGCCAACATCATACTCAATGGGGAAAGGTTGAAAGCTTTCCCCCTAAGATCAGGAACAAGACAAGGATGCCCACTGTCACCATTGTTATTCAACATTGTACTAGAAGTTCTAGCGAGGGCAATTAGACAAGACAGAAAAATTAAAGGCGTCCAAACAGGAAAAGAGGAAGTCAAACTCTCACTGTTTGCGGATGACATGATCCTGTATTTAGAAAATCCTGAAGTATCCACAACAAAGCTACTTGAACTAATAAATGAGTTCAGCAAAGTGGCAGGATATAAGATCAACACGCAAAAATCAGTAATGTTTTTGTATACTAGTACTGAACAATCTGAGGAGGAAAATTCCATTTTCAATAGCAACAAAAAGACTCAAATACCTAGGAGTTAATTTAACCAAGGAAGTACAGGACCTATATGCAGAAAACTACAAAACAATGCTAAAAGAAAATTTAAAAGACCTAAACAAATGGAAAGACATTCCATGTTCATGGATTGGAAGAATAAATATCATGAAGATGTCAATCTTGCCCAAACTGATGTATAGATTCAATGCAATACCAATCAAAATCCCAACAGCTTACTTTACAGAATTAGAGAAGGCAATTACCAAATTCATCTGGAAGGGTAAGTGCACCCGAATAGCCAAAGCCATTCTAAAAAAGAAGAGCAATGTGGGAGGAATTTCGCTGCCTGACCTTGAAACGTATTACAAAGCTACAGTGGTCAAAACAGCATGGTACTGGCATAAAGATAGACATATCGATCAGTGGAATAGAATTGAAAATCCAGAAATAAACCCTCACCTATACAGTCAACTGGTTTTTGACAAACCTACCAAGCCCACGCTGATGGGAAAAAACAGTCTCTTCAACAAATGGTGTTGGGAGAACTGGATATCTATAACCAAAAGAATGAAAGAGGACCCCTATCTCACCCCCTATACAAGAATCCACTCAAAATGGATCAAAGATCTAAATATAAAAGCCAGGACCATAAAACTCCTGGAAGAAAATGTAGGGAAACATCTTCAAGACCTTGTAGTAGGTGGTGGTTTCTTGGACCTCACACCCAAAGCACGTGCAACAAAATAAAAATTAGATAAATGGGACCTCCTCAAAATTAAACACTTTTGCACCTCACAGTACTTTGTCAGAAGGGTGAAAAGGCAGCCAACTCATTGGGAAAAAATATTTGGATATCACATATCTGATAAGGGTTTAATATCAAGGATATAAAAAGAGATGTTACAACTCAACAATAAAAAGACAAATGACCCAATTAAAAAATGGGCCAAAGACTTGAACAGACATTTCTCCGAAGAAGAAATACAAATGGCCAAAAAAAAACACATGAAGAAATGCTCAACATCACTCATGATTAGGGAAATGCAAATCAAAACTACAATGAGATATCATTTCACACCTATCAGAATGGCCACTATTAAAAAGACAGAGAACTACAAGTGTTGGAGAGGATGTGGAGAGATAGGAACACTTCTTCACTGTTGGTGGGAATGCAGGATGGTACAACCACTATGGAGGACTGTTTGACAGTTCCTAAAGAAGTTGAATATAGACTTGCCATGTGACCCTGCAATACCACTACTGGGTATATACCCAGAAGAACTGAGAGGTGTGACACGAACAGACATCTGCACACCGATGTTCATAGCCACAGTATTCACCATTGCCAAAAGTTGGAAACAACCCAGGTGTCCATCAACAGATGAATGGATAAACAAACTGTGGTCTATTCACACGATGGAATATTATCCAGCTGTAAGAAGAAATGAAGTCATAAAGCATATGGCAACATGGATGAACCTGGAGGACATTATGTTGAGTGAAGCAAGCCAGACACAAAAGGACAAATACTGTATGAATGCATTACTATGAACCAAATATATTGTGTAAAATATTGTTTGATTCACACACACACAAAAAACAAAAAACAAAACAAAAAATTTACATGTATCCATTACATTTAATTGAGAAATGTATATATTTATTCATCTGTGTTTACTTTTTAGTTTTTAATTGCTTATGTTTTCAATTATTAAATGTACAAAATAAAGTTAAAAAAAAAGAGAAAAAAAAAAAAACAAAACAGCAATGAGTGAAGAAAAAGGCAATGTATGCTATAGACTGGGAGAACATTTGCAAACCACATATCTGACCAAGGACTAGTATCTCTCAAAAACTAAACAATAAAAAAGCAAGGAATTCAGTTAAAAAGTGTACAAGATATGAACAGACATTTCATCAAAGAGGATATACAGATGAAGAATAAACACATGAAAAGAGGTTCATCTTCATGAGCCATTAGAGATATGCAAATTAAAGCGATAGTGAGATCTCACCAAGCACCTATCGGAATGGCTAAAATTAACAATAGTGATAATACCAAATACTGACAAGGATGCAGAGGAAGTTTCATACGTTGATGGTGGGAATGTAAAATGTTACATTCACTCTGGAACACAACTTGGCAGTTTCTTTAAAAACTAAATATGCAGAGGAGTGGATGTAACTCAGTGGCTAAGTGCCTACTTCCCATGTACAAGGTTCTGGGTTCAGTCCCCGGTACCTCTTTAAAACAACAACAACAACAACAAAAACACAAAAAACACAAATATGCAATTATGATATGACCCAGCAATTGCACTCTTGGGCCTTTACCCCAGAGAAATGAAAATTTGTGTTCACATGAAAACCTGTACATAAATGTTCACAGCAGCTCTAACTGTAATAGCCTAGAACTGGATATAATCCAAACGTCCTTCAATGTGGGATGGTTAAACTGACTGTGGTGCATCCATACTTTGGAATACTAGTCGGCATTACAAAGAATGAACCCTCTACCCTAGGCATTCTTAAGAAGGGGTCAAGGAGCTTGAAATTAAATTAAAAAAAAAAAAAACATTATTCTTGTGGGGATGTGTTGGTGCGGGTGTGATATATTTATTAAATAATACATATTATAATGTGGACTTAGTAAGGGGTCTGTGGTTTTCACCTGACAGGCAAAGGGGTCCGTGGAACAAAAAAGGTTAAGAACCCCTGCTCTACCCCAATCAAATGGTGCAGTTAGATGTTTCAGGGCTACGTGCCCCCGCAGAAACTTTGAATGACCAGCCAGAATGTGCAGAAACATCTTTCTCAAAGTTCCAGAAAACAGTTAAAGATTGCAATAACAGGGTGAGCATGGAATCAAGAAAAAGGCTACTGGGGGTCGGATGTGGCTCAACTGGTTGGGCGTCCGTCTCCCATATGGAGGGACCCGGGTTTGCTCCCCGGGACCTCCCGGTAAAAAAAAAAGAAAAAAAGAAAAGAAAAGAAAAGAAAAGAAAAAGGCTACTTAAAAGTGGTAGGATCAAAAACAAAAAAACAAAAAAGAAAAAACAAAAAAAAAATAAAAACAACAACAACAAAAATAAATAAATAAATAAAAAACAAACAAAAAAACAAAAGTGGTAGGATCTCACGGTGCCCTGGCTGGCCCCTCCCTCTCCCCTCACCAGCTCAGTGTGGAGTTGGCCTGCACTCCCAGTGTGGATCCCTGGTCCTGCTTCTGGAGGGAGCAGTGTAACTCTTGTTGAACTTGTACGTCTGGCCCCATCTGTCTAGTGATAGCACGAGGCAATGAACCAGGACATTCATCACAGGCCCACCACCTCAGAACTTGCAGCTCACAGAGTTCTCCTACAGAACTCTGCAGAAGAGCAGTCAAGTCATTCTGCCTGGGTCAAGGGATTCTTGGCCATAGTACATCCAGTGCCCAGGATGGTAAGGAAACTGTTTCCTAGGGGAGAGGGGACATTCGGTACCATGTAAATGGGGTAATTACTCTGCCCTGATATAGGACCTGGGTGTCTCCAGAGCCCTCAGGAGCCCCTCTGTTTGAGGTGTATCCACATTGGAAGCCTATAGGCTTCCTATTGAGGTCCTATTGAGATGTGCATAAGTGTTACCTCTGGGATGACCTCCCAAATCACTTGGAAGTCTCTTATCCGTATGGACTCATTTGTCTTTACTTTCCCCCCTTTTATTCGAGGTCTTTTTCCACTTGTACTGCCCATTGGCACTTATTAGTAATCCCTCATTGCCAGGGAGGCTCATCCCCGAGAGTCATGTACTACACTGGGAGGAAGGTAATGCATTCATATGCTGAGTTTGGCTTAGAGAGAGGCCACATTTGAGCATCAAGGGGGCTTTCAGGAGGCAACTCTTAGGCACCCCATAACAATAGGCTAAGTTTCAATTTCAAGAGCCAAGACTCATAAGGCTAGTCATCAATAACAAGAGCCCATCAGAGGATCATCCTCCTTTGCCAGACACTGCCCCTGCACTTGGGGGACTGTTGCTACTCCCTTGGAGAATATGGCAGAGCTGTCCAGGATGGGAATTCAGTATTCTCTCATTTATTGAGTGGTTCTCCACCCACTGTGACCATGCCCTATGAGCATTTGAACAATTTTATATACCTTTTATGTATGTTCAGGTGAACTTCCTCCCATGCACCTCCCATCCCTGACACCCCCCACCAACAATCCTCTCCCACCCCAGTTGTAACCCTTCTATGATCCAAAGCTTCTTTAAAGATGAAGCCAATACAATAGCCAAATACAAATAATAGGAAAATGAAATAATAATGATGTTTGAATGTAAGAGATAAAATACATGGAAACTTAAAAAAAAAAAACTAAGAATAAAATAAAATGAAAGGATTGGGTTATTCAAAAAATGAGAAAAAATTAGGAAAAAAATTTTTTTTGACATTTTGCCTTTTATCACTGCACCGTCTGGTGTCCAGTCTGTACTATGGCACCTTCCCCCTCTCACTCCCCAGTGTCTCACTATTTTTCATTTAATTTTCAAAGAAGTTTTAGGTCACAGCAAAGTCACACACCAAATACTCTCATATACCCAACCTCCTCCCCCTTTATACCCAACCTCCTCCCCCTTAAATATTTTCTTTTCTGATAAAAAGAGATAGGTGCTCTGCACCACCTTCCTTCATATTTTTGGATGTTGTGGGACAGCATAAATCTGTAAGGTGCTGTCATCTTGATACCATGAGGCAACAAGTGTAAGGAGCAAAAACCAAAATGCTGAGAAACATGGGACGAAAACAACAAATGGCCTGGGTCTTTGATTACATGGTTCATCTGTTGCATCAACTTTGGAATTTCCTACTGTGGATTTGGTTATGTGAGATAATTGCAAGTCTTGTTGTTTAAGCCACTGTTAGTTGGGTATTCTGTTGGTAATTTTGCATGCAATTAATTAAAAGCATCTAACTGATATATGTGTAATATATTGAATGGGCAATTACCATCAAGTGTAATAAAGTGCCTTAATAGAAAACAGGGTGCTAGGTAAGCATTTAAGCACCTTCCCAACCCTGACTCAAGATGTCGGAGTGGTCAGTGAAGATTTGCCGTGGGAAATAACACGAGCTAAGGCCTGAAGAGGGTTAGCCTGACAGGGCACCGAAAGTGTTCCAAGAGGGAACAACAAATAGGATACTCCAGAGTTGATAGAGCAGTGATTCTGCCTAAAAGAAGTTAAGTGTACCTGGAGCATGGCAAAAGGGTAAGAACAATAGGTATGAAGTACCAGATCATGAAGTTAAACATGTGGGCTTTTCAGCCATATAGAACTGAGTTCAAATCCTGACTCAGTCACTTGGTAGCTGAGTAGTGTAAGGTAAGTTAACCCCTCTGTTTCAATTTCTACATGAAAATGGAGATGATAGTACTCTTGTTCTAGGGTCATTATGAGGTGAACGTTGTCACAATTATTCAAACAGGAAATGCTCAAATCTCGACCTGGGTAGTGGCAGGGGGAATGCTAAGAAAAATGAATTAATAGAGGAAATATATTGCGGTTTGAATTGGCAGGGCTTGGATCAATGATTAAATAAAGAAAGTGAAGGAATTGGGCATGATGTGTAGGTTTCTGGCTTGAGTAACTTGGTGGATGGTGGTGCCATTCACTGATAGAGACAATACAAAAGGAATAGTAGGTTTTGGGGAGGAAATGTTGAGTTCAAATTTGATCTTGAGTGTGCGATGTCTGTGGGATGTGGAGACGTCCAAAGTGTACTAAGATATACACTCTTGAGCTTAGGAGATGGGTTTGGGTTATAGTTAGCCTGGGAAGCATCAGCATATAACTAATAACTGAAGACAAAGGAGAGGAAGACGGGCCAGGGAAAATGGATAGTGAAAGGAGATGCAAGGTCAGAGCCCTGGAGAGAAAGAGGAAGAGAAGCCCGAGATAGGGTACCCCTAAATCTAGGAAGAATAAAAAAGTAGAGCCTGGGTTCACAACAGCTGATGTAAAACTATTTCTCAATAAAGGGCAAGAGCGCAAGTAGTGTAAGGACCTAGAAATGTGAGGTTAACAAGAGAAGTTATGGTTCACCTTGTCCAGAAGCATTTCTGGGGGTGGAAGCCAGATTGGAGGGGGAAGAGGGAGAGAAGAGCGAGTGCAACTCTTTGTGGAAAGTTGGTTGCTAATGGGAGATAAGGCGGCAGGTAGAGGGCATGGGACTTAAGGACTTGAGTCGGAGGGAAGTATTTTTAAGGTGGGAAAAACTTAAACTGTTGTTGGGACGTAGTTAGTAGAACGGGAAAGACAGAAACTACAGGAGTGTAAGGAAAAATTAATCTAGTCAACAATTAGTTGACCGCCTGCTATGGGACAGATCAATCCGGCTAGTCTCCCCTGAGAACACGCGTATGGGCTACACGTGACAGGGTCACGTAAGGCTTTAAGGTCAAGGGAAATTGGTTCTCCTTAACCTATTTTTCCTAGGAGTTCCCATTCCGAACCCCCGGAGACACTCGCGGGGACCCGTACTTCGTTCAACCTCAGAACCCCAAGGGTACACTTGAGGCTACATTTAACGGATCGCGCTTCCGGCCAAGCTAGCTATGCCAATGATATTGCTTTCCTAGCGCTCCGCCCCCGCTCGCGGTAATAGCAGCGATTGCGAAGGGAATCACCTTCTAACTAGCTCCGCCCCTTCTCTTTGTTTCCACGTCCAAAGATATCGCGGGAGTTGGTCGGCAAATCCCGCGAGCGCAGCGCCGGGACTGGCTTTGTGGCTCTCGCGGTGTTTGTGCGAGCTTGCTTCCTTCCTTCCTCCCTCCCTTGCTAGTCCGCTTGTCTTCCTCCCCCTATTCCCCGCCCGCCTCCCTCGCCTTCCCCCGCGGCCCCCTCCCCGTAGGGATAATATGATCTCTGGCGATGGACTCCCCAAGTGCAGGTCAGTTTCGAGCCGCGAACTTGGGTCTGGCAGCCCTAGACGCTGGTTGTCCGGGTACAGGATTCCTTGCTTCTGTAAGCCTCAAGTCGTTCGGCCGGTGCCTGGGGCCCTCGAGGCTCGGGTCGTTCTCCCCTCGGGGCCTGCTGGCTGGGCCGCACTCGGCACCCAGGCCGTAGCAGCCGGGCCTCGCCGCCTTTGCCCGCCAGCGCAGCCACACCAGGACGGTGGCCTTGACTTGAGCCCACCTCAACTCGGCGGCCACTGCTGGCTGCCAGCGGCTCCCCAGAGTCCCTCAGCACCAGGGTCGGGAGGAGGCCCACCATCTTCACCTCCGCGCCCCCCATTTATGAGCGATGAGGGTAGAAACCTGTGTCTCTTTTCTTGGGTCCCAAGCCGCTAGTTGTTTATTCTGCTGTCCAGCCTTGAGCCCCTCCCTCTTTTTCCTTAGGGCACAGAGTGGGGGGCAGTCAAGGCCGAGCACTGGCCAGCTAATTCTCGGACCTGGAAGGCAGCGCTAGGTCTCCTCCCCCAGTCCACCTCCTCTCTTCTCCCTCTATAAAAACAAAAACACAACACTGCATCTGAAGGTGGGCTGTCTTTATCTCGTCCTATCCCGGACGAAGGCCCCTAATAATGTTGAGAGCCTGTCCACCCATCGCAGTGAGTCTGCACAAAAGATGTGAAGCTTATCCCTCAAGATTGCCTCCCCTCCACATCCCCAAAGAAGGTTAGGAGCTGGGGTACATTCAGATGAGACTCTTGGGTCTTTGCCACGACTTTGCAGTTCGGCTTCAATTTGTGCAAAACCAGATGTCTATTTTAGGGAGACTCTCCTAATTTACCCAGATATTTTGTTCACTTTTTAACTTTAGTCTTAAAAACTTGGTCTTATCCAATTTTTTTTGTTTTGTGTTGTTTTTAATTTTATCTATGTTGAATGCATCAACTCTTGATTCTTTTAAAATAATCCCTCTAAAATAATTGAGAAGTTCTCAATTTGTTCTGTTTGTAGTCAATTTTCAGATTTTGTCCTCTCAAAACATGACTCTACATCACTTGTCATTCTTGTCCCTTTACAGGTATTCTTTGTTACCCTATTTCAGGGAAGAGTTAATTATCTTACCAGTTATTACTTGACAGGAGTCATGGTTTGGAGCTGTACTGTGCAATATGATAGCCACTAGCCACGTGTGTCTATTTGAGTAAATTTCAATTAATTAAATATAATTTGACAGTTCCTCAGTTCTTGCCATATCTCAAATGCTACCTCATGTGGCTAATGGCTACCTTTTTGGACACTGCAGATACAGAGTATTTCCACCATTGCAGAAAATTCTATTGGACAAAACTGGTTTACAGGTATTTTCACTTTGACTAAGATACTTTGTAGCTGTGTTTAATGAACGTTTTTTTTTTGTTGTTGTTGTTGTTGTTTTTTTCTTTTCCAGGAAGAGCCTTTGAATACCTTATTGAAACATTAAATGACAGTTCACAAAAATTCTTCAATATATCTAAACTTGGAGGCACCAAGTATGGTAATATTGCTTTACATTTTCTTGGGCTTGTTTAGTTTCTAGTAATAAAAATGCATTTGTCTAGCTGAGCTGAGGAAATTTTAAATTTGTTTCCATAATATTGTAACAGGTATACCTACACATATCTCTGACGTTTTAAAACATTTTTAAAAACTCCTCTTGAGACAACTTTTGTTTGAGGGAGATGTAAGCCTATACCTTAACTCCTCGTTTAAAAATCTAAGTTAATTAAGCAATAATTTTTACCAAAGAAACTACTCATGCAATTAAAAAAATTTTTAAAACCTAACTAATGATATTTTATAGCTATTAATTGTATATTTTAATTTTTTAAATGATCAGTGCCCACAGATATTCTTTATCTGCTATCCTTTGAATAGAAGTCCTCAACAGAGCCCACTGATTTCAGTTGTTCTCTAGTACTGGGCATGGTTTGCCCTGACTTGTGTATTGACACTTGGCAGACACTTGCAAGCACCTGGTTAGGGTCAGATTTTTCAATCTGTAGTCTTAGAGTGAACTTAACTGAACTCCAGAGCATTAGGTGGGGGTCTTGACTTTGTTAACAGTTAAGTAACTTTGTCAATCAGGCAATGATTGAAAGACCTGTTTGGAAGTGTGATTAGTCTTTGTGAACTTAAGTGAAAACTACATGAAAAGATAAATTGAATGCCAAGTCTACTGCAAAAAGTTTGGGGAACTTTTCTTCAATTTTATTTTCTTCTTTTTTTTAATTTAGTGAAGAATATTGCTTTTGTGATTTTTCTTTAGATTTTGATGGATTTAAATATCCTAGATGGCCAGTAATGGTCTTGTGCGTTGTGAGAGGATTTAGATATTTTGGAATGTTTTAGAAGATCCTGGTCTTAGATTTAGGTTGACATTTAAAAACAAACAATTCCCCAAAATGAGAGCAGTAACCGATAACTTGCATATGTTTAGTTGCAGGGATTTGTATTGATAAGTTTATTGTTAATGAGATCCTTGTCATTTTCTTAGTACCATATGACTTCCATCCACACTTTCTATCCCTTCACTGATGATGAATTTTAGTTAACTTTGGAATGGCAACAGCTAAATATGATTGTATATAACAAAGATCTCATATTTCCCTTCACTCCTCCCAAATATCTAGTGATTCTTCTGGCCTGGAGGTCAACTCAGATTTAAACAGCATATTTGATACTTTTTTGTGGGTAATTTGTGTAAATATGCCTATTTGAAGATGGTCTATATTTCCAAAATGCAGGAAAAAATAGGAAACTACCAAAAACAAGTGAGCTTGTAAAATATATTAGAAGAGAATGATTAATCATGTAAAAGTTAAATTATCTCTTTTGGAAACTAAGCCATCATGAGCATCTGTGCATAACTGAGGTTCCAGAGTACTAGGGTTTTTATAACAATGATAACTGCAGTAGTAGACTATCTGTAATTATAAATGCCTTCAAAACAGAAATTTGGTTTTTATATGATAGGATCAATGCACTGGTTATTTTATAAAGTGATTATTTGAATGTAAATTTTGAGAAGTTTATTAATAATTTCAGTAATTGATTCATAGTAATTACCAAGAGAGAATCAAATGGAAAAGAATTGACTTTGAAAGAAAGAGCAACTTGGGATAGAAGGTTATCTTACTTGTTTAGTATAAGAACAAAAATTTTTTGTTGCATTTATGGAGGGGCCAGATTGACTGACCTCTCAAATGTGCTTACAAGGAGATAATTGCTTTTGTAATCACCAAGGGTCGAGGCCGCTATCCTCTCTGCCCTGTTTCGCATTCTGGTGCCTCCAAGGTTGAGAATCATAGCGGTAGTAAGTAATTGTTAATGAAGAGAATGTGTTCTTTCCCACATATATGTTGGGGAGGAAAGACAGTTGAGAACACTATTCTGAGTTCATGCTATAACTATATCAGGAATGCGTTCAAGTGCAAAACCCACTGTACCATGACTTTAACGAATAGGGGTTTATTTTCTCAAAAAGAATTCTGGAGGTAGGCAAACTGGGACTGTCAACACCAATGTCAGTAAGGACCCAGGCTTCTTACCTTTCATTTCTTTAAATACTGCTTTCATTCTTGTGGTGGCAAAGTAGCTGCTGCTGCTTCAGGCATTACATCTTGTTGAGGGCGATTGGAAAAGGCAAAACATGAAGAAGAGCCCTCCTTGGGGACTTTTGCCTCTGTCTCTTTGGCCAAAATGCTCCTGGCCACTCATAGCGTCAAGAACGCTGAAAGATGGAGTCTTTAGCTTTCCAGCATTTAAAGTAGAGAAAGGGAAGGGAGAAGTGATTGAAGTGGCCGGGAATGAGTGATGAGTGATCTAACCTGGACTATCTGCCACACTACCACATGCAGCCTTATTAAACATAACACAAATTATTTGATTTCTGCTTTTTTTTTTTTTTAACTGCCATTTTATCTTTTTGTTTCTCAAATTTATACTCAAGGTGTCTTTAGAGAAGTGAGTATTCAAGAGTCTTTCCAGGTTTGCCATTTTAACAGAGGTCATATACACATTGATTACATTTTGATCTTATGTGATTTCACTCATTGTGAATTGCCTTTTTAATGCTCTGGAGTTATTGGTTTGACACTTCAATGCACTGTCTACAAACTTACAAATTTTGAGTGACTCTTTTTAAGTAGATCTCTGAATTTTAAAATGTACCTATTTCCAAGGAAGGGAGAAATAACTCAAATAGTCAGAAACTGCTTTCTGAAGAAACTGGGACTTGAATGGCAGTTAAACAGAGTATAATGGAGGAGAGTCCACACCTGGGGAATTAGAATGATGACATAATGGAAAATTGAATGACTATGTTGACTGAGGGGAAAGATGGTGAAGAAACTGGCTTAGCTGGTTGTTATTGGGCAATAGGGCCTCTTGCGTGGTATAAAGCCCCCAGACCTCCCTCTTTATATCTCAGAGCATCTCATTCACCCTTTCTTTCTTCCTTCCTGAAGAATCCAAGCATTTACACTGCTTGCTTTTTTCCACTGTCTATAAATTTTTTCTTTAATTTTATTGTGTTAAAATACATATATAACATAAAATTTACTGTTTTAACCACTTTAAGTATACAGTTAGGCGCATTAATTACATTCATAGTGTTGTACAGTTATCACCATTTATTTCCAAAAGTTTTTCATCACCCCAAACAGAAACTCTGTACTCATTAAACTATAGTTTCCCATTCCCCTCTCCCTTTGGGCCCTTGGTAACCTCTAATCTACTTTCTGTCTCTATGAATTTGAGTATTCTAGATGGTTCTCTTGAGTGGACTCATACACTCTTTGTCCTTTTGTGTCAGCTTATTTCACTCAGCATGTTTTCATAAGGTTCATTCATGTTATAGCATGTATCAGAATTTCGTTCCTTTTTAGGACTAAATAATATTCCATTGTGTATATATACGTTCTGTTTTCCCATTTATCTGTTGATGGACAATTGGGTGGTTTCTACTTTTTGAATATTGTGAATGATAATTCTGTGAACCGTTGGTGTGCAAGTATCTGTGAAGTCCCTGTTTTCAATTATTTTGGGTATTTGCCTAGGAGAGAAATTGCTGGGGCATATAATTCTTTAACTTTTTAAATTTTATTTTTTATATTTATTTAAGATAAATTCTAACCTAGGATAGGAAATGCTAGGAGGAGTATATACCTCCTAGAAGCAGGGAGGAGGAAGGAATTGAATATTTATTTTATTTTTTAAAGGGAGGTACCAGGGATTGAACCCAGGACCTTGTATATGGGAAGCAGGCGCTCAACCACCAAGCTATACCCAGTCCCCTTTGTTTAACTTTCTGAGAAACTGCCAAACTGTTTTTCACAGTGGCTATACCATTTGTAATCTTTTTAAACCACAGTCTCTCAGTTTTACAGTAGAGCAGAACATGGTTATCCAAATTCTGCCTTATAATCTATGAAAGAAAATCTTTATTTGATTTTTAAAAAGAATTTTTGTTGTTTATAGGAAATCACATCATGGTTGAGAACCACAAAAAGACAAGAAAATTGCATGCAGCATGGAAACAGTCTCATTTTTATGCATATATACAAATATATATGAATGTGGTATTTTTAACAAAAATACAATTTATACTGTTTGTAACCTTTTTTTTCACTTCATATATCATGAGCATCCATCCATGTCCTTGAATACAAGTATTCCTTGGAATCTGAATCTATTTGGTTTCTAAGCCAGGAAGCATGAGTTTGGGTAGAAAGGGATCCTTGTACTTTTCTACAGCTTTTAAAGGATGCACAGTATTGCATGTTTGAGTGCATAATGGTTTACTTAACAGATCTTTGAATACTGAGGTTATCAGCTTTTCCTTATTTTTTTTTTTTTTTTTTTTTTTTTTAAAGATTTTATTTATTTATTCATTTATCCCCCCCTTGCTGCCTGTGCTCGCTGGGTCAGCTAACCACGCCGTGTGGGCGGGCTTGCCTTCACCAGGAGGCCCCGGGAACCGAACCCGGGCCTCCCATATGGTAAACGGGAGCCCTACTGATTGAGCCACAGCCGCTTCCCCTTATTTTTAAATAGAGCTGTTATGTATGTGCTAGTATTTACATTCTTGTGAAGGCTTATCCTTATATGGAATTGTCCATCCCCCCACATACTTTTATTTTTTTTTTTACTTTTACTGTATACTGTCTGTTTTAGTATTCATCCTTGAATATAAGGAACAGAAATTCACTCAACTCAGCACTCAAGTAAAAAAAAAAAAGTGTTGTAATTTCCAGACATTGAAAAACAAACCAGGGGCTGTTCTCTGTCACTTTAAATGCTGCCTGGTCTCTGTATCCCTGTTTGTTTTATTTTTTAATATCTACTCCAGTCTTCTATCTCAACAGCACATAGTACTTACACATTTTGTATAATGCCCAATATGGCCACTCTTTGTGTGTCATGACCTCTTTACCGGGAAAGGCTATGTGTCCTTTTACGTGACTTTTTCACTTATTGTTTTAATGTAGTTTGCCTGGGCTTGTCAGATGTCCATTGCAAGTTCATTTACCTTGCTGGAAAGGACTTCTCATATTTTCTCTACCAGGAACTCTTGACAAGTTCTTTGGAAGGGGCTGTGGGTAGGGCAAGCAATGAAATACTTTGCTTATAATGTGTACATGTGGTACATAATATTCTAAGGATTACTTTTACATATCATGATTCCACCATCCCATGCACAACCAGAAATACTCACCAATCTTCCATATTTTCTCTAAGGATCTGTTGGTTTCAGCTCTGTTTTTGATCACCCCATTTCTGTTCTAGACTAGGCCCTTTTGGTTGCAAGGAGCAGACATCCACTAGCTAAAGTAAAAGAAGGATTTATTGTAATGATACGGAGCAGCCAGTGAAATGTGGCTATATTTCAAAAAAACTAAATAGGCAGTAGACCAGAATTAAAGAAGTTCTTTATTTTTTCTCTTAAGGTTTTTGAATTTCTGTTCCCTTCCACTTTTTTGCTTCCTCAACTTCATTGCAAACAAGGCTTCTCTGCTTAATCACTTTGCACATGGCCCCAAACGGCAACCTCAGTCTCAAAACACCTATCTGGTTTAGTCTGTGTCCTGATTGCAAACTCCTGAGAGATTGCCCCAGTGTATCTTTTCTCACCAGACTGTTGGCCATTGACCTGCCAAGGGACTGGCTCTTGCTTCAGCGCTATGGCCAAGGAGGTAACAAGACACTGAGGACTGTCCATTCCATGGATAGCAGTTTGGGCAGGTACCGTGAAGTACATCTGTTATGCTAGCAAATACACGATTTCCATGAATGAGTGAGAAGAAGGTGTATTTCTGCACCTTCATCAGTAATAGATGTTATTTTTCTTGTTTTTCCTAAACCTCTGTCAGTAAATGAAAAATATCTTAAAGAAGCAGGAAATCTAGTGGTGTTTTTTGATTTGTTTGTTTTGTTTTGGCCTTCTTAGGCTCTCAGTGGAAATATATTTAAAAAAAAAACAAGGTTAAATTCCTATCTTGGAAATTAATCCCATCCAGCCTGGTCCAGGTTAGAGACAGGAGTAATACTTTGACTCTAGTCAGGCACAGGTATGAGCTAATCATGTTGCCAAGTCTGATGGGGTTACAGGGCCTTCTAAATAGTTTCCTAATCTTCTCCAGATCCCTGGTCTTGAGCAAGGTTTCACTTCTACCTTTTAGTCACCTTAGCTGATTGTTGCTCTAGTCCCCTAGCCCTCTTTTCTAAGTCTGTTCTCCAAAGAGTCCCTCTTTGAGGCTTCAGGGAGACTTAGAGTACCATTCAGAGTTTCCCTTTCCTTCAGCCTGGTGTATTTCTGTGTTCTATTTAGTTGATTTAAAGCCTGCCTACTCAGGGGAGTCAATGTAGCTTAGTAGTTGAGTGCCAGCTTCCCACATACGAGGTGTCCTGGGTTCAATCCCCAGCCCCAGTACCTCAAAATAAATAAATAAATAAAATAGTTAAAAAAATATATATATATATATATTTTTTATATATATATTTATATATATATTTATATATATATATATAAAGCCTGCCTACTAGCTAGTTAAGATTGATATTCTCTGTTGGTAATTTCTTCATCTTCTATTTAAACCTGGAATTTTCCATTTTTATAATTAACAAATCCCTTTTTATCTGTTTATCTTCACTACATTACTGTATGGTAGGCAGGGAAGATAGTTTTATCTCTATCTTCTACAAGTGAAGAAACTGAAGCTAAGACCAAGTAATTTACCTAAAGTTACATATCTTCTAAGTGAGGAAATTTGGTCTCAAACCTCTATCTTCTGATTTCAAGGCCAACCCTCTTTCCCCCCCCCCAGTACCATTCTGTTTCCCAGCTTAATAATAATAGTAGTAATAAATTTCCTAATATTTATTGAGTATTTACTGTATCCAGTTGTATAAATTCTATTATTATCAACTTGGCCAAGCTCCCATTAGTAAGTACCATTACCTCCTAAGTTGTGGAGGAAAAACTTGGAACAAAAGTCTGTGATTTTAGAGCCTATGCTTGTAAAACTATTACCCCAGGGGTTATAAGCTCATGCTTACAAGGACCATCAGTGCATCAAGTGAAATGGCCCTCTTGGGAATCATGGCAAACTGGGAGCACATCCCTATGTAAATGGTAGGTGCTACTCAGTTCCATCAGAAATGTGATGTCAGTTTTGTGAAAATTTCTGGTTATCTTGAAAAGCCAGATATTTGGATTTTCACATGAAAAAATCTCTGGTTTTTAGATATTGACAATTAAATTTTAAAATGTTAAAATTCTGTGCAAGTCAAAAAAACATGTCCGCATATCAACAGTTTGTGACCTCTGCACTGAGAGATACCACTGTATTGCCTAATCCTAGTAGCAGCCATTTAGCCTTGAATAGTAGGCTCTGTGGTCATGGAAGCCTGAGAATGTCTTTCACCAGCTGAATTTCATATGAAATAGCAGAATTCAGCACCTTTTTTTTTCAGAGCCTAAACTACAAATTGGATCTTCCACTAAGTAATTGATCAAAAGGATATCTATTGTATCAGCTCACTTGAGCTACAAATTATCATGCTTTCCCAATTTTTTTTTTTTTTTTAAGATTTATTTATTTATTTATTCATCTATCCCCCCCCCTGCTGCTTGTGCTCGCCGGGCCAGCCAACCGCGCCGTGTGGGCGGGCCCCCACCAGGAGGCCGCGGGAACCGAACCCGGGGCCTCCCATATGGCAAACGGGAGCCCCACTGATTGAGCCACAGCCGCCTCCCATGCTTTCCCAATTTAAGTCACCAGTTTATCTCAATTCCCATGTCTTTTTTTTAAAGAATTATTTATTTACACCTCCACCTCCTACCCCCGGTTGTTTGGGCTCGCTGTCTACGCTCTATGTCTGTTCGTTATGTGCTCATCTTCTTTAGGAGACACCGGGAACTGAACCCAGGACCACCCCCGCCCCACCCCCATGTGACAGGTGGGTACCCTACCGCTTGAGCCACATTTGCCTCCCTTCCACGTCTTTTTGACTACCAGTCCTTAGAGCAGAGGTTCTTAACTGGGGGGCCGTGAGCTTGAATTGAAATTCAAAAAAACATTCTTGTGGGGCCATATTGGTGCCGACGTGATATATTTATTAAATAATACACAGTATACTGTGGACTTAGTAAGGGGTTCATGGTTTTCACTTGACTGGCAAAGGGGTCCATGGAACAAAAAAGGTTAAAGAACCCGTGCCTTAGAGGATTAGCTTTCCAGATTCATAGAATTCTAGAAATTCCTGGTTAGAAGGAACAGAACTAATCCAGTCCAGTTTTCTACTTGGTGCATGAAACTCTCAACAACACTATTTAATTCATTCAGCTAACACTTACTGAGTACGTCCATGTTTCTGGCAAAATAAAGATGGCTAAGATAGCATCTCACTTCTGAAGAAAGCACACAGTTTACTAGTGGTGACAAAGAGAAAATTATATTAATTTTTATTTATGCTTTAATTTATTGTGGCAGCTTAGGTCCAGTCAGGAGATAGAAACCACATAGTAGGTTAAACAAGGGAAGTTTTAATATAAAAAATATTAACTATGATAAATGAGTATTATAAGATATAAAGAAACACTGCCCAAGGAAGGACAAACCTGAAAGGGTTTCAGACCTCCTTGGAAAAGGTATGATTCACCCTGCCAGATAGCAGAGAAGTTTGCTGGTTTGGCCAGGCCAGAGGTAGTCTGGAGATGCTCTGGAAAGCAATCCAGTGATCCACAACTATTGTGTGGGCATGCAGTGGAAGTGGTTGCCAGCCGGGGACAGGAATGTTTCAGCGCATGGGCCATGAAGGGTTTATAGAAGGAGCTGCAACCCTTCAGGTTACAGGCTGCTACTTGCAGCCCATGTTGGAAGCTTGCAGAGGGTGTTCAGGTCCTGGCGGGGCAGGAGACCTTCTTCCCAGAGGTGTCAGATACTGGAGTGGCAGGAGGTGTGTACAGCACACAGCTGCGTGGGAACTCTGGTTGCCATGTTGAGAGAGCTGTGGAAAGGTTACCATCAGCCTGAGGCTGCAAGGTTACAGAAAGACTGCGTTCTGGACTCATGTCTAGAATGGGGCAGATTCCATTGGATGTCCTCACACTGCACACGGCCAACTGGCCAATGCAGGAAGTGAGAAGACAACTTCTTGCATTGTCCCACTAGTACCCTCTACTGAGAAAGCTTAACGTCACGCTCACTTTATTTATTTTTTATTATTTTTTTACAAATGCTTTATTTTATTTATTTATCTATCTATTTATCTATTTATTTATTTATTTTTACCGGGAGGTCCCAGGGATCGAACCCAGGACCCTCCATATGGGAGACGGACGCCCAACCATTTGAGCCACAGCCGCCCCCTCACGCTCACTTTAAAGGGGAAATGCTTAAAGGAATTCCATTGTTTATCCCAGAGTATATGTTGAATGGTGCATTTGGGTCTGAGAGACAATAAGTTAATAACTGGTATGTGTACTGGGTACAGTGGTAGCACAATGAATTTAATGGGAATTAGGAAAGGGTTTATAGAAAAAGTGAGGCTGAGACAAGTTTTTAAGGATGAGCAGGTATTTTTAGGTCAACTGGTGGAAAATGAGTGGACACTGCAATCAGAAAGAGCAGTATGTGTAAGATCAGTCAACAGACAGCACAGTGGTGGACAAATAGACAAGTTTCCCTGCCATCATGGAGCTTACATTGTAGTGGGGAAGTAGTCATTAAATTATTAAATAAATAATTTCATATTACAAGCACTGTAAAGGAGAAATATGAGTTATGGACGTATAAAATGGGGACTTAACCTTTTTCTTAGGGTCACAGAAGTTTTTTCTGAGGAAGTGACATCTAAGCTGCACTGAAGAATGATTTAGTCCAGTGACAGGGGGGATGATGGTGGAGCTGGATTTTCAGGCAGAGGGAATAGCATTGTGCAAAGACATAGAGATGGGAGACCCCATGTAGGGTGAGTTCCTGGAACTCAGAGCACCAATTTGGTTGCAGTGTAGAGACAACTGGTGCAGAGAAACAGTGTTAGGCAGGTGCCATGCCATGAGGGCCTGGTAGGCCATATTAAGTATTTTGTACAAAAGGCCAATAGGAAGTCATTGAAGTACTTTAAGTAGGAGAACGATGCGATCAGATGTGTGTTTTAACCAAAGATTTCTTGGGTTGCTGTATAAAGTATTAGTGTGGAATAGTGGTTCTTAGGTATTTCAGTCTCAGGATCCCTTTATACTGTTAAAAATTATTGAGGATTCCAAAAAGTTTTTCTTGTAGATTATAACTATGGATATTTATCATAATTGGAAAGTATTTAAAAATATATATGTTTAAAAATAACATTAATAAATTACTATTAATGTAAATAATGTAATTATGAAAAACAACTGGAAAAAATTAAGGGAGAAAAGTGGCATTGTATGTTTTTGTAAATCTAATATCTAGCATAATAGAAGACAGCTGGAGTCTCATACCTGCTTCTGCATTTAATCTGTTGTGGACATTTTTGATTGAAGTATATGAAGACAGTCTGGCCTCACAGACATGTAATTAGAAATTCCAATTTCCACTGGAAATTGGAAATTGGAAGCATGCTTTAATAACCTTTCAAGATAATTGTGCTTATATTTTGATACTGCAGCACAATTCAGCAAGTGGTAGTTTCTTAAAGATTATTTGCAGTGTAGACTCTGAAACCATATTGGTGAACTTTCCATATTCTGTTATATTTAGAATCCATTGGTTTGTCTTACACTTTTGATGGGTTATTTTACCTTTGCAGGAATTTATGCATCTATTAGTCTTTTGTTTGCTTACTTGTCTTTTGTTTTTAATTATAGATTCGCAGTTGCAAAGAAATGCACAGGGATAGCACATGTACCCTTCATTCCACCTCCTCCCATGTTGACATCTTGCATAATTATAATACAGTGTCAAAACCAGGAAATTGATATTGGCACAATCCATATAGTTCTTCAGCTTTTAGCAGTTATACATGCAGTCATTTGTGTGTTTGTATGCATATAGTCTTCTGCAGTTATATCATATGTGTAACTTTATGTAACTACCATCACAGTCAATATAACAAACTGTCCCCTCTTGTACCCCATACCCCACCCCCACCCTAGATCTTGGCAACCACTTACTTGTTGTCCTCTATCATTTTGTTTCAAGAATGTTATATAAATGGAATCATCCAGTATGTAACTTCTTGGGATTAGTATGTTGCATGTATTAATACTTCATTCCTTTTTATTACTGAATTAGTATTCCATGGTACAGATATACCACAGTTTGGTTAACTTTTCTTCATTGAAGGACAGTTAGTTTCTAGATTTTGGCTGTTACAAAAAAAAGAAGAAAGAAAAAAAAAAAGGCTGCAAGGAGCATTTGAAACTATGCAAACATAGTTTTAAATTTTTCTGGGATAAATCCCCAAAAGTACTATAGCTGGGTCGTAAGGTAATTGCATGTTTAGTTTTTTAAGAAACTGCCAAGCTATTTTCCATCAATAATTGTATGATTTTATATTCCCACTAACAATGTATGAGTGACCTAATCTCTCCTAATTTCTCACCAGCATTTGGTGTTGTCACTATTTTTTTATTTTAGCCATTCTGATAGTTGGTAGTGACATCTGACTGTGGTAATAGTTTTTGTTTCTCTAATAGCTAATGTGTGCTAATGGTGTTGAATGTTTTCTCATGTGCTTATTTGCCATCTGTATATCCTCTTCAGTGAAATGTCTGTTATTATAGTCCCTTCACTGCCTACTCATTACATTCATTGGTCTTTGAAAAATACCTATTCATCAAGTTAGGGAGATCTTAAAAATGTGAACACATTTCATTATACAATTTTATATATATATAAACCCACCTTTGTTGATATCACCACTGATCTCATCAGGAAAATCTTTTAAGTATTGGGGTGCTCTATGCTTATGGATGCAGGTTCAAAATTCAAGTTCTGTTATTGACAACAGTAACATTTAGTTATTTGCTTTGAAACAACAGGCTTCATTTTTGAGAAAATGTCTGCCAGATACCCGTTTGAATCACCATAGTTTATCAGTTGTTTCAAATGAAACTGGTGCTCTTTGAAAACAGTGTCCCATTTAGCTTGCAACTCAATTACGTGAGTGCTTTTCCTCAAGCAACCATTGAACTTTGGTATTCAGTAGAAATGCTGTGTATATACTTCTTGTTTTGTCACATAAAAGAAAGATATGACCTCAACAGTTGAGATTTAATAAAATAATTTTTCTGTGTCATTAAGGATATTCTTTTTTTTTGAGGTAACCGGGCTCAGGGGAATGAACCCGGGACCTTGTATGTAGGAAGCCGGCACTCACACTGAGCCACATCAGCTCCCCTGAGTTGACTTTTTCCGTTTGTTTTGCTTGTTGTTGTTGTTTTTAGGAGATGCCAGGAATCACACCTGGGACCTCCCATGTGGGAAGCAGGCACTCAACTGCTTGGGCCACATCCGCTCCCATTAAGGATATTCTTAAGTGAAACTGGCATTTTGTGTGATAATGTATAATATGAGAACTAATCTATTTTGGTGCCACTGCCTTGAATCCTGCTAAGGTACCAGCAGCTTTAACCACCATTGCTTCTGTACTATCAGGACAAATGACAATACAATTTGAAAAATGCAAATAATTTCTCAACATGACTATATAAATAGTTTTAACCATGCAGACTCCTTCAAAGGATCTTTGGGCCTCTCAGGAGTCCACGGACCACACTTTGAAAACCACTGCTGTGGAGTAAGTATGAAGGTGGAAGGATGAACTAGAGAATCTAGGTGAGAGGATGTGATGGTAGCTTGGACTAGATTTAGTGATGGTGGTGACAGAAATAGACAAATTCAAAAGATATGTGAAGTGTCAAGGATAATGCCTACATATTTTGGCATAAACATTTGGATGAATGATGGTGCTATTTCCTAAGCTAGGGAATGTGTTTTAGTTTCCTGAACTGCTCAAGCAAATACCATGGAATGGTTCAGCTTAAACAATGGGAACTTATTTGCTCACATTTTTGAGGCTGAGAAAATGTTCAAGACATTGTCAAGGTGATGCTTCCTCCCCGAAGAATGTGGCATTCTGGGGCTGGCTGCTGGTGATCCTTGGTCCTGGGCTCCTCCGTCACTTGGCAGTGCACATGGTGGCATCCTAGTCTTTTCTGGATTCTATTTTACCTTCTTGCTTCCTGTGTCTTTCCATCTCTGTCTGAATTTCATTTTCTATTTATAAAGGACCCCAGAAATAGGATTAAGACCCATCCTGATTAAGGGGAGGACATACCTTAACTGAAGTAACTTCATCAAAAGGTCCTACTTATAAAGGGTTTACACCTGCAGGAATGGATTAAGTTTAAGAACATGTTTTTTTCTGGCATATACATAGTTTTAAACCACTACAGAATGTAAGAAGAGGTGCTGATATGGGGTGGGGTGGTGAAATCACTGAGTTTGGTCTGAATACTAGTGAGCTGGGGCATATCAGGTTTTAAGTAGAGATGTTCAATAGGCAATTAAGTATATGGTTCTGGTACTCAGAAAACAGACCTGGACTGCAGAAGAATATTTTGGAAATAATGTTGTATAGGTAGTCATAATTTAGCCATAGGAGAAATTATATCCCTTAGGAAAGACAGCATGGGGTGAGAAAAGAAGTAAGCCTGCATATAAAGGAACATTTCTACATGTAAAGATCAGGTAAAGGAATAGAAGCTAGCCAGGAAACCAAAACGGCTACAGAAAGTGTTAAATCATAAAGGAGCAAGGATTTTACACTCCTTGCAAGCTAACAAGTTAACCTGCTGTAGTTTCACAGATGCTGGCAGAAGACATGAGACTGCTTGATCAATGACAATGAACAGTTTATTATTCATAACAAAGCAGTATCTATAGTATTAGCATTTATGTAGGTTTCCCAAGCTCCAATTTCTACAGGGAGATGTTGAGAGGGCTGGTGACACCTGAACACATAGGATTGTGTGACAGAAAAGGAACACTGACGTGTAGAACCCCAATTTCTTTTTGCCAAAGGATTTTTATTTATAAATATTAATATCATGTCATAGGTAATTTTTTTTTTTTTTTTTAGGTACTGGGGCTGGGGAATGAACCTGGGACCTCATATGTGGGAAGCTGGTGCTCTACCACTGAACTATATCACCTCCTCCATAGATAATTTTAAAGCCAAGATTTAAACCCCTTTTATTCTGTTTCTAAAGCTTATATTCTTTTTTTTTTTTTTTTAATTAGAGAAGTTGTAGGTTTACAGAAAAATCAGGCATCCATATACCACCTTATTAACACCTGCATTAGTGTGATACACGTTACATTTCATGTAAGAATTTTTATATATGTACTGTTACTATAGTCCATTGTTTACATAAGGTTTGCTGTTTATGTTGTACAGTCCTATATGTTTGGTTTTTTTTTTTCTTCTTTCTTGGTTTATTTTATTTTATTTTTATTTGTTCTTTTTAATCATTTTTTCTTTCTTCTTTTTATTTTTTCTTTCATTCTTTACCTGGAGGATGAAGAGCAGTCCTATATGTTTGTTTTTTTTGTTTTTAACTTTTACTCTCGTAACATATATACAAGCTAAAGATTCCCCTTTCAACCACATTCGCATATATAATTTGATGCTGTTAATTATGTTTACAATGTTGTTCTGTCATCACCACCATCCATTACTAAAACTTTATGGTCAATCCATATAGAAACTGTACAATTTAGATGTTAATTCCCCATTCCTTACCCCCACCCTGGCCCCTGGTAACCTATATTCTAGTTTCTGACTCTATGAGTTTGCTTTTTAAATTATTTCATATCAGTGAGATCATACAATATCTGAACTTTTGTGTCTGGCTTCTTTCACCCAAAATAATGTTTTCAGGGTTCATCCATGTGTCACATGTTTCATAACTTCATTCCTTTTTACAGCTGAATAGTATTCCACTGTATGAATTTACTACATTTTATTTGTTCATTCATCAGTTGATGGACACTTGGGGTGCCTCCATTTTTGTCAATTGTGAATAATGCTGCTATGAACATTGGGAATCATGCTCTCATGCCACACTGAATCAGATCTGTGTGACCAATAAAGTTTGGCAGGGATGACTGCGTGTGACTTCAAGGACTAGGTTATTAAGATAGTTTGGTTCCAGCCTTCCTCTCTTGGATTTCTTGCTCTGGAAGGAGCCAGCAGCTTGTTAGGACAGTCAAGCAGCGAATGGAGCCCTTGCCAACAACTAGCTTCAATTTGCCAGTCATGTGAATGAGTCACCTTTGAAGCAGATTCTCCCACCTCAGTCAGGCCTTCAGATGACTACAGCCCAATTAACACTTGGCTACAACCTCATGTAAGACTCTGAGCCAGAACTGCTCAGCTAAGCCATTCTTAAATTCTTAACCCACAGAAACTAGAAACAATTAAATGTTTACTGTTGCTTTAAGTCACAAAGCTTTGGGGCAATGTTATGCAGCAATAGATGACTAATAAAACTTTCTTCTTTAACTTTTCTAACAATAACATCTGCAGCTACCATTACTTTAGGACCTACAAAGGGGCGATATTGAGTGCTTTACATATATTATCTCATTTAATCCTTACCCAAGGCTATAAGGTAGATGTTACAGTAGGAAGGCTACAACAATAGAGAGCAATGCTAGCAGCTGTGGAAAAATGGGCACAGATGCTCTGATTTTTTATTTATTTTTTAGCACTATTAATTTCCTACTTTGAAACAGATACAAAGTACTGAAAGGTCCTTTATCCCTTTTTTACTCTCTACTCCACTTCCACATACTTTTATGCTCCAACTATACCAACTTAAGAGTTCTCTAAACTTCCAAACCTCTCTGATCCCCATCCTCACTACATCTGTTCTTCAACATCATGGAAGAAGAGAAGGGATAGGCCAAGAGAGGCCGCTGTGTGCATCGTCACCCAGGACTAAGGATCACAGGCAGCCAGACCTAGATGATGTCTTGATTTGGTCTCTTCGTACTTTGACTTCTAGCTTCTTTTTTTTTTTTTTTTTTTTTTTAAGGTATTTCAATTACATAAATGTTACATTAAAAAATTTAGGGGATTCCCATATGCCCTACTCCTCACATCGCCCACATTTGCCCCCATTAACAACATCCTTCATTTGTGTGGTACATTCATTGCAATTGATGAACACATTTTGGAGCATTGCCGCTAAGCATGGATTATAGTTTACATTGTAGTTTACACGCTCTCCCACACAATTCTGTAGGTTATGGCAAGATATATAATGGCCTGTATCTGTTAATGCAGTGTCATTTAGGACAATTCCCAAGTCCTGAAAATGCCCCCGTATTACACCTGTTTTCCCTCTCCCTGACCTCAGAACCTCCACTGGCCACTGCCTCCACATCAATGATATAAGTTCTTCCATTGCTAGAATCACAATAAGTCTATAGTTGAATACCAATAAGTCTACTCTAGTCCATAGTTCTTTCCCCAATCCTGAGGATTCTGGGATGCTGATGCCCACTCCACCTCTAACTGAGAGGGGGCTTCAGTCCCTTATGGCCGATGGATGGGACTCTCTTGCTTACAGTTGTAGGCTCTCTTGGTTCTTTGATATGGTGGTTGTCCATCATCACCTCCTTTGTAGTTGTCCTGGGTGAGTCCAGTGAATTGGAGAGTAGGTGTTGCAACTCCGTTGAGGCTCAGGGCCCAGCTGGCACATGGACAGTCCAAAGATTCAAGTCTCTTGGATGTACACCTACCAACTCCAACACCGAATATAGGCTCAAATAGAAGGGACCGAAGAGCTGGGTGTAGGGAAACCACAACTGAGTCCAATTCTGTCACACTGGGGAGCACAAACCCCAAAGTGGGGCTTACTGGCCAGGCACCAAACTCATGAGCTATCTACCCTGACCATAGTGCCTGGGTGTCTCCAGAGCCCTCAGGAGCCCCACTATTTGCGGTAGTGTCTAATTTGGCAGTCAATGAGATCCTGCTGAGATGTGCATAAGCGTAACCTCTGGAATGACCCCTCAATGCACTTTGAAGTCTCTTAGCCATATAAACTCATTTGTCTTTACCTTTTCCTCTTTTTGGTCAAGGTCTTTTTCTAGTTGCATTGCTAGTTGGTGCTTGGTAGTAATCCCTTGGTGCCAGGGAGGCTCATCCCTGGGAGTCATGTCTCACACTGGGGGGAAGTTAATATGCTGAGTTCAGCTTAGAGAGAGGCCACATTTGAGCAACAAGGAGGCTGTAATACTCTTCTTAAGAAATCCTAGGTTATTCTAATTCCTGGTTTTTGTTTCTAGTTGCCTTTCCTTTATGTAGACATTTAAGTTTCAGCTTTCTCTATTTTCTTCTGCTCAGTCAATTATGAGTTATCCATGCATTTTCTACCTTCCACAATTTTGTTGGTTTCTCTTTTCCTTATTCTTATTCCTCTGTTTAGTTTTTAAGTTTTTAAAAGATTTCTTTATTGTCATCTTGTGAATTGCAGGAGGTAATGGAGATAATTGTTGGTGTATATTTTACCATGTTTAATTAGAAATTTGATGGGATTCTTTCTATGAAGATATACTTTAAACAAAAATTACTATTCCTAAAGATGGCAAAGTGAAAAGGTTCAGGATTCCATTCCCCCACCAGCAACTTTAAACAGCCAGCAAGAACTAGCAGAAACATATTTCTCAAAACTCCAAAAAAAACAAAGGCTTGAAGAAACCCAATGAGCACCGAATCAAGAAAAAGTCTACTTAAAAAGTTGTAGGGGGAAACAGACGTGGCTCAAAGGTTCGGCGTCCGTCTACCATATGGAGAGACCAGGGTTCGATCCCCGGTACCTCCCGGTAAAAAAAAAAAAAAAAAAAAAAAGTTGTAGGATCTTGTGGTGCTCTGTCTGGCCCTTGCCCCATCCCCTCACAGCCTTTGCCTAGTCCAAACTCCAGAGGGAGTAGGGTAACCTTCATGCACATGCTAGGAGCATTTATGTCTGGTACAATCTGACTGGTGGCAGCCTGAGGGACTGGATACCGGCATTTAAGATAGTTACGTAAGTGAATATTCTTGGTCTTAGGAAAATGAACATGGCAGTATTAAGTGATCGATGAGCATGATATATACAACCTACTTTCAGGTGTTCAGAAAGTGGATTGATAGATAAATGGATGGGTTGGTGGATGGATAGAAGGATACAGCAGATGTGGCAAAATATTAAAATTGGTGGATCTGGGTGTCCGTGACAGTAAGGGTATGTTGAAATTCCCTGTATAGGGTTTATATCATTTTGTAACTGTCTGTAACTTTGAAAGCATTTCAAAATAAAAAGTCTTTAAAAACTAATATTCATGGGAAGCGGCTATGGCTCAATCAGTAGGGCTCCCGTTTACCATATGGGAGGCCCCTGGTTCGGTTACCTCCTGGTGAAGGCAAACCCGCCCGCACAGCGTGGTTTGCTGACCCAGCGAGCACAAGCAGCAAGGGGGGGATAAATGAATAAATAAATAAAATCTTTAAAAACAAACAACAAAAAAACTAATATTCATGAGACAATTTTTCCAGAAAACATAAGAGGCTAATCTTGGGTACTTTGTTCTGTGCTATTATTTTCCTTCTCATTGTTTGCAAATGTTCTATTTAAAAATCCCCCCCTGTAATTCTCCCTGGTATATAGGACTTTTTTATATTTCTGATTGAGGTTAGTTTGAAAACTATTATTTGTTAATTATCTACTATTTGCCATAAACTGAGTTTTTTTTTAAATGTATTAGATGAGGTAAGATAGTCTTCACATCTCTGTTAGATAGCTGGCATTCCCATTTTAAAAGAGAAAATTTATCTACCTGAGTCACTTTCCTAAGGTCATATCAATAGTAAATGGCAAATTCAGACTTTGAATCTAGTATTTCTCATTCTGTAGTCCTTTATCCTCTTTACTTACAATTTCATTAATCTTTTTTTCATTTGTGCATGTGAAAATTTTCAGACATGAAAAGTAAAGAGAGGGAGTGGGTGTAGCTCAGTGGTTTAGCACCTGCTTCCCACACGAGGTCCCAGATTCAATCCCTGGTGACACGTAAATAAATAAGTAAATGGATAGATAGAGAATAGTGTATTGATCCACGATATACTTAGCACTTACCAACCAACGTTTTGCCAGTCTTTGTTACATGCATTCCACCATATTTTTAACATGTCAATATTTGAGTATGCATCTCTGGTGTATAAGGACTTAAAAAAAAAAATTACCCAATGCATTATTATATCTAACAAGATTAGCAATAATTCTTTACTATAACCTAAAACCCATGTATCTCTAGCTGTCTCAAACATATGTTTTTACACTTGGTTTGTTCAAATCAGAATCTAAATACAGTCCACACACAGCATTTGGTTGTTATGTTTCTAAGTCTCTTTCAGTCTATAGTAGCCCTTCTCTCTCCTTTTTCCATGCCATTTTTTTATGTTAACTTTTTTTTTCCCACGGCAATGGAAGACAATTTATTTAATCACCTAAATGTAACCGAATCCCCCACCCTCAATTCCCCTCACACATACTCACTCCTCTCCTAATTTTTCATTCTCCCTCCGCAAACCCTTATCACCTGTCAGTCATCAAAAACCATATAGAAACCTTTTTTTTTTTTTTTTTCAGGAGCTACCAGGGATTGAACCTAGGACCTCGTACATGGGAAACAGGAGCTCAACCACTGAGCTACACCCACTGCCCTACAAATCCTTTTTGAAAAGAACAAAAATGTTTAAAGGAAACATTTTTTATAGCATGTCAGACAAAGGAAAATATAGGAGTAAAATACCTTTAACTTTTGATTCTGTAACTGACTAACAAAAACAGGACATTGAGAGCTGACTGATTATAGGGGAACCACTTGAGGGCTGATTTACCAAACTTTAAGCCTGTGCTTTGGCAATTGAGAGAAAAGAGCCCTTTTGAAGAAAGGACTGTGGAATAGTGAGTGTGATTTTAGGAAAGACTTCTGAGTAGGTTTAATTGATTTCCTTGGTCTAAATATGAGGTTTTACTTTTACGAACAAAAAAGTATTTGAAACTATCTCATTCCTTCCATAAAGTTTAATATTGATGCCAAATATTTCGTATTAAAAATTCAAGTCCTAATTCTAAATCTTATCATCAACAGACATAATATTCAATATCTATGATAATATGGCAAAGTGTTGTTTTTATTAAAAGGGAAAATACTCTCAAGATAAAATGACTTTCTGTGTTTATGGTAATCTCTCCATATTTTCAGAAAAATCTCATTCCTGCCGGAATTAAATCAAACCTTGTAAGAAACTATTTTTGTGTTGTAGAACATTCTACCTTCTGGATTGGTCTGATTGCCTGCTTGTAGTTTCATTTTACTGTTCCCTCTATCCCACTTAGTTCCTGTTAACTGTTAGAGGTTTAGTTAGATTCTGGTTTTTTGTTTGTTTTTTTTGTTATTGTTTTTAATGCAAGAACACTTCCTAGGTTGTGCTTATAGTTCCTATTTCATCAGGAGGTAAGTAATACCTATAATGTTCCAATTTTAGCAGTGCTACAAGGATACAGATATTACCAGCTTGATCCATCCATTATAATTTCCCCGTCCACTTATCACCTTATGATTCTAGCATCCACTTATGATCATTGCCTACATCCATTATTTCAGTAGGTGTTGCACACTAATGAGTTTTTTTTTTTTTTCCTAATTGTATAATTCCTTCTATATTTTTAGTGGTAATTCTTCTAAAAAGAACTTTTTCCATTTAGCTGTTTGGTTACTTGAAATCACGTAGGCAAGATTGTTGGATCCCCCCCCCTTTATTTGTCAGTTTTCCGAGTAGTGAGATGATGCCCTAGTAATTTAATTGGTGTTTGGTGGAGAGTTATTTTAGAGTCATGAATTAAAGGCAATTTATGTATTTGATGTATTACAGTCATCATTCTTTTTGGTGCTCAAATCGATACATTTGGCCAGTGGGAATCTTCTTTTGATTAGTGTCCTTATGACATGACCCCAGTAACCTTTGATAACTTCTTTCATTTCTGACATAAGATGTTTCAGGCTTATTTTGTACAGATCTTGCCCTAGACATGAATCATCCATTCCTCCAAGGAACTGTGGTTCTTTGTAATGGGAAATAGTATTTAGAAACAATAATCTGACTTGCTAGGTGTTCATTATTATTGGATTGGATTATCATTGTTTGTAGGCATTTTCAGTGGGCAGAGCTAGGAAATAAATATTTTTTGAAAGATAAAAATAAATCATGAGTTCATACAATGTTTCCTATTGATATGTAAGGATTTTTTTTTTTCCTATTCTGATTTTATACTTGTATATCCTTTCTCTTGAAAATCTTAGTATCTTAGTCCTCAGTCATGGTAACAAAATTACTTGATTGCACCTCAACATACACTTGACAATTTCCAAATAACAATATCAACGCCCGCACTAAAAAACAGAATGTAGTTTGTGTGTGTGTGTGTGTGTGTGTGTGAGAGAGAGAGAGAGAGAGAGAGAGAGAGAGATTATTTTGTTCTTATATGTCCCACTTGGGAGGTCCAATCAGAATACTGTGTGGGGATATATATGCTGAGTTTTTTTAGTTTATCCTTTTGTTGTTTATGAAAGGGGTGTGTGTGTGTGTGTGTGTGTGTGTGTAGAGAGAGAGAGAGATTTTAAACTTTTTTCTTACCCCAAAGGTAATACACTGTAAACACTAATTTTGACTGCTTTTTCACTTAATGATTTATCTTGAAGATCACTCCTGATAATGGAGATCTTCATTCCTTTAAATAGCTGCATGATAATCCATTGTATAGATGCACCATGCTTTATTCAACCAGTCCCATACTGATTCTTTCTTCCCCTTTAAATCCCAAGAAAATACTTGCTTGTGGCAAACTCTGTATAAGAATTCAATATGATTGAAAATTTTAAAATACTGAAATTTCTCTAATATATCTTTAAACTATAGTAATCAAGAGTGAATGAAAGTTTTCATGAAATGGATTTCACTCACCTAGACACTACAGTTTATTTTTAAACTTTAACCATTTTTGATGGAAATCTTTTAACTGTTCAACCTTTCCACAATTTAACCATTTTTTGCTATAATAGGAGATGTATTCATCATTGTATTCTAATATTGTGCTTTTCAGTATTTCTGTTGTCAAGTATTTAATTTGTCATGGTTTTTTGTTTGTTTGTTTGTTTGTTTTTTGCCCAGAGGTCCCGGGGAACGAACCCAGGTCCCTCCATATGGGAGACGACACCCAACCATTTGAGCCACATCCGCCCCCTGTCATGGTTTTAGTCTTAATAGGCCAAATCACTGCAGTTGTTGTGTGAAGGTTTTTATTTCTACTTTTCTAGGGCCTTGGGAAAGATGAAGTTATAGAAAGTCTGGCGGTAAAATGAATGATGTTTTAATCCATATTTACTAGACCAAAAAGTGGTTTTTTAAAATTGAGAAAACAGTGCATCTTTATTTTCATCTAACTTTTTGCTATTGTAATTTTTGCAAGATATAGTTATGACTATTTCCTTATTAATAGCAATATTTTCTCTTGAATCAGATGTTCTGCCTTACTCAATACGGGTCCTGTTGGAAGCTGCTGTACGAAATTGTGATGGCTTTTTAATGAAAAAGGAAGATGTTATGAACATTTTAGACTGGAAAACCAAACAAAGCAATGTTGAAGTGCCCTTTTATCCTGCCCGTGTTCTTCTTCAAGATTTTACGTGAGTGATAGGTTTATTTTTCATGAGTGAACGTTCAGTGTATTCTTTTTAAAATTCAGGCTCACTGATGGATGGGTCCGGTTTTGTTTTGTTTTGTTTTCAATTTTGAAGGTTGGCTTATAAATAATTTGCCATCTCCAAACTGAAGCAATTCTTTAAAAATAGGCACCTATTTCTTAAACCATTTATTCAGAAACTTTTATGTACTGCCTACCTGTCATCTCTACATATGTTAGGTACGTTAAGTTTGAGGCTTCTCAAACTTAATGTATCCAAAACTTGATTTCTTAATTTCTCACCCTCACCTTACCTATTCCTTTCCAAGTAAGGGACACTATCATTCTCCTATTTGTTTAGGCTAAAAATCTAGGAGTCATCCTTGATTCCTCTCTTTCCTTCTTACTTTGTATCCAGTTTATCTGCAAGCTTTTGTAAGTTCTACCTTTGAAATATATCCCTGAGTCCAAATATTTCTTACTATCTCCACCACTGTCATCCTGCTTCTAGCCACCATTACCTCTTACCTGGACTGCAGCTACAATAGTCTTTTAACTGGTATCCTGCTTTCACATTTGCAATCTATACACTGTTCTTTACAGAGTAGATGGAGTAACTAGGTAAAAATGTCAATCAATTCATATAATTTCCTTCCTTCAAATGTACTAATTGGCTTCCATCACACTTAGAATACTATTGAAACTCTTTACTATATCTTGAAAGACCTTGTCTAATCTGGGTTCCCAGGGATTGCTTATTGGAAGAGTTATCCTTGACCTGAGTTTTGAAGGAGGTGTAGTAGTTGGCTATACAAATAAGAACATCCCCCTACCCACCCACTCAAATCTGTATGTTTGCCACTGTTTTGTTCTGTATATTATGGCACTTACTGTACTATTCTGTAGTCATTATTTTTCTTCAGTACAATTTCTTTGAGATTAGGAATCATGCCTTATTTGACCTTGTACCATTGGTGTCTAGCACATTGAGGCATTTGGTAAATATTTGTTATATAGTTGGGTGGATGAATGTAAAATGGCAAAAGCTATTGTGGTTAGCTTTGGGGTAGCAAGAAGACACTAAGCAGGGGGCTGAGGCTAGTTTTCTTACGCCTCTAAAAATCATCTCTTATACTATTGTTGGCACATCTGAGAGCACTCAAGTTCTCAGGTATATTTAATGTCAATTCTCATTAAACCAGGATGCATCTAACTCTAGATAACTAGTATGTTATCAAACAAGAATGCAAACTAAAAAGTGATACTTTTAAAATATAAAAGTGAATAAATGCATGTTAATTTATTAAACATATATAAAAGAACAACTAAAACTATACTTTGATCATTATTTTTTAGTGGAATACCGGCAATGGTGGATTTTGCTGCTATGAGAGAGGCAGTGAAAACTCTTAGAGGTGATCCGAAGAAAGTACATCCTGCCTGTCCAACAGATCTTACGGTTGACCATTCTTTACAAATTGACTTCAGTAAATGGTACTTAAATATAGATATTTATAAAGATAGCCATACAATTTAATTGGTAACCAACCCCTGGAAGTATATGGTTTTAGAGGAAAGGGAGAAGAGATAATTTATGCCAGAGTACAAAAGTATGCTGCTTTTAATATTGACTAATGTGTATATGTATTAAAAAAAAAAAAAAAAAAAAAAAAGTAGTAAAAATTTTATTGGTAGCTGAATTTTTTGTACTTAATCTAAGTTTAAAGTTACTTTCATTTTGTGTATTTCTACTATTTTCAGTAGAAATGTATAATGCTAGAATGTGCTTTTTCAAGTGACTCTCTGAACTTAGTCCTTATTTCCATTTCTTTTTTAAATCTACTTAGCTTCCAGAAGGAATCTAAAGACGCGAGCCATGAATGTCTTTAGTTAATTGGTGATGAAAGACACTGCATCCTCTGAAGATCTGTTTTCTTTCCACTATAATAAATTTGCTACATTTATAACACCCCTTTCCCCAAGGTCAAACTAGAGAAGACATTTTTCTGTTCTCATGCACCAGCTCTTTTATATTCCCTGTAGTAAGGAAATATGACTGATTTATTAGAACCCATGAAAGATTTTTCCCGGTAGATTAAAGATATGGCTCTGAGCTTCTTTTAGCTTACTAGATGAAAAAAAAAAATCTATTTCAGTACTTGCTAAGCTACTTAAATTATCATTGATGTAAATGAAGAGGATTTTGTTGGGCACTTAGAATTCTGTTTTTATCTCCATAAATCTAAATTACTTATTTCTATTTTCTATAATCTGAGTTTTGCTTTTGAAACCTGAGTTAAATGACATATTAGCTTTTGATGTTGATGTTCATGTACTTACTTCCAGATAGTATTTCTAGTGTGTATTTTTAGAATAGTTAAATTTGTCATTAAATGGTTTAAATTGTTTCCTTTTTGAAATAATAGTACAATACAGAATGCTCCAAATCCTGGAGGTGGTGACCTGCAGAAAACAGGAAAACTCTCTCCACTTAAAATGCAGCCTAAGAAGCTTCCCTGCAGAGGCCAGACTACCTGCCGAGGATCGTGTGATTCTGGAGAACTGGGCCGAAACTCAGGAAAATTTTCTTCACAGATTGAGAATACACCCATTCTTTGTCCTTTTCATTTGCAACCAGTGCCTGAGTATGAAGTTGTTTTTGTTGATATTTATTAGTGTCAGATTATTTTTCAGTTAAGGAAATCACATTTATTCTCCTTCCTTTCCTGATTCCTGTTACATTGCCTTCATATTTATTCTGCTGGTTTGGGTACTCATATATATTTCCTCTTGTATTGAAAGAAGTAAAGTTAATTAAAATAGGAATCTCTAAAAACTATTTCTGTTCCTTTTAAAGTAAACCTTAAGATTTATCTGTAAATATATTTAATTTAGGCAAAAAGGGGGGGGAGATTTCATATTAAACTGAGTTTTTTTTTTTTTAATGAAGTTATACCATTTCTCACAACTATATTAGTTATTCATATTTCTCTTGTGAATACTCTATTTATATTTTGCTCTTTTTTTCTAATGGGGCTTCTTTTTTTTTTTTTTTAATTGCAATTTAAGAACTTGTATATGTTAAGAATATTAATCATTATCATATATGTTACAAACCTAATGAGCCCATTTAGAGGCATGATTCCCTATGTAGTGCCGTGGTAGATAGTAAACCTGCCTAGAAAAGAATCCTGTTTTTAGGATTTTGGTTAGATTAACACATTTAAGATATAGAATAGCTAAAAAATATCCATTCATATTTCATCCTACATGCAAAATAATCCATTAATTCATTTGTCCCTGAACTGGATCTTTCAAGTTCTATCAGGCTTTAAAATTTTACCTCGATATTTCTATAAAGCTTCAGGTTATAGAGACCTCATGTCGTCTTCTTTTTTTTTTTTTTTTACTGGGAGGTACCGGGGATCGAACCCTGGTCTCTCCATATGGTAGACGGATGCCGAACCTCTTGAGCCACATCCGTTTCCCTCATGTCTTCTTTATTTGTAAAATTTCAATATAATCCGTGGGTCCATTGTCATCAAATTACGACAGTTTTATATAATCATTCCTTTGTCCTGCTACCTGGTTGCCCTACCTGGTTAGGGGCACATTGACTTTTGAGATTACCACATTTTCTTATAGAGTAATTAATTTCCTGAAAAGGAAGATTTATTAATTCAAAATAATAGATCTTCTTGTTTATATTTTTATAATGGCTGAGTATGAAAGCTTAGACGGTATATTTTTATTTCAAAAATTCCAATTTATGTGACATTTCTCAATTTTGACTTCAAGTTACATAGTATTAAGATGAGTTATATTGTAGTCCTTGGCTTTGTGGAACGGTAATTCTTGGGTTCTTTAATGTGTTGATTAAGTATTAATTATAGACTCAAACAAGAAATTGGGGGTAGAAAGTTAAGTGCATAACGTTTGGCATTTGAAATCACTGCCTAATTTGAAGTAGAATTATGAGCTAATAAATGTTTATATTACACTTTGTAACCATAAGTGCTATGGGAAGATAAAATAATTGGAGCAGCTCTAGGAAAACTTTATTCCCTGAGGTCCTGAGAAAAAGCTAAGATGCACTATGGCTTAAAATGTTCATTCAGCAATGAATTATTAAAGTAATCTTTGTTTAAAAATAGGTTGACAATTAAACAACTATAATTATCTGGACCCTGGAGGACATATATAAGTTAAGGTATATCAATATTCCAGTCAGCATTTAATCACCAGCTGACAGGTTAAATAACTTAAAGCAGTTTGAAATAAATATATTTTTAAAAAATATCTGTTAGATAAAAATAGTTCTTTAAAATTACTATGCTTACTGCTTAGAGAGGAACTGTTTTCATCTTAGTTTAAATAATTCATGTAAAATAAATCGATACTTTTACATAAAACAGAACCTTCCATTTTGGGTAGAATAAAAGATTTTTGCAAAAAGCTCATTAAACTATAAAATAATATTGAGCTGTTGTTTGTCATTGCTACATAGCGATAATTCATTGTCTAATCTATGCCTGTCTCCCAGTTTAAATTGGCACAAGAGCTAGGTGGGTGGAAATGCTGATTATCGCTGTCCTCTCTTTTCCTTGCAGTGTAAAGCCCAACCGAGCTTACTGTTTTACTTTTATTATTATGATTTTAGGCAAATCTCTCACAACAAAAAACATTTTAGTAGTTTTGGGTGCTGGTTTGGACATGAGTTTTACACCCAGCAAAATAATAATTCCTTACCATAACTTTCTAATGTGTCATTTATAGCACAGCGTCCTTGTCAAGAAATCTAGTAAATTGTTCTTTCAAGGATTTTTGTTGCTTGTATATATGTGCATAAGAATTAAGACTTAGAAACAAGGCAATTCTCTTCTATAATACCAGCTCTTCTTCTTTTTAGACCTGATACAGTGTTAAAAAATCAAGAAGTTGAATTTGGCAGAAATCGAGAGAGGCTTCAATTTTTTAAGGTATAAAAAAGTTTTTGCATAGAAATTTATAAAATATTGACAGGCACTTAAAGATTTTTATATCTTTAGACCAGTGGTTTTAAAAGACTTTGTAACAGTAGAACCCCTTTTTTCCCCTAATAAAATCTAAAAAATGTATAAAAAAGAGATAAAAATAAAATGGCTCTAGTTCAAGTAAGTGTCCAAGACCTTGTACATTGGACCTTTTCCTTATCTCTGAGGATCATTGGAACACAGTTGAAAACTACCATTTATTTGAACTAATTGAACATTATTCTTTGGCATAATTTAATTTTAGTAATCTACAAAATTAATGAGTTTATGTTTAGTGTCTGCATATTTGTTTTTCAGTATGTACTATAAATTTTAAGTTTGACTATATTGAACATTGGTTAAAATATTTTTAGTGTCAGTATTTATATCTTGATTATGAACACAAATTCATATAATGTATTAACACTTGTGTTTATTAAATTTAAACAAAATTCAGTGGAGTTCAAGAGTTTTTAAGAATGTCGTTGTAATTCCTCCTGGAACTGGAATGGCACATCAAGTAAATTTAGAATATTTGTCAAGAGTGGTTTTTGAAGAAAAGGACCTGCTCTTTCCAGACAGCGTGATTGGCACTGATTCTCACATAACCATGGTGAATGGTTTGGGAATTCTGGGGTGGGGTAAGTAAATGACTAGTTTCTTTTTGAGAAGGGATGTGAGAGAAACTTTATTTAAAAAAAAAAATAATAAATAAATAAATAAATAACGAATATAAATAGTAGGTCTTTATAGCCTCTTCGAGGTTCTGTTTTCTCGTCTCAAACAGTAGCAACAAAAACAACATATCCTGACTTAATAGTTTATGAATAGTGTGGTAAAGGAGGAGTCATGAAAAGAAATGTGCACAGTGTCCAGCACAACACTATCATTTGTGGAGTGATTGGAGTGATGATGATGTCAATGTAAGACAATGTGATTATTCCCTTCAGTGAAGTCCTTCAGTGGCTTCTCCTGACCTTCTTTATAAATCCAAATTCCTTAGCATTTTATACAAGGTCCTTCACAATCTGGTGCCTCTGGCCATTTACCTACATTCATCTTAGAATGACTAGTCCTTATTGCCCTGAATGGGCTCTTTTATACCTCATGGCTTTGTAAAGGCTAGTCCCTCTGTCAGAAGCATTTTGCAGCTCATCCCTCCCCCCCTTTTTCTAAGATTTATTTTATTTACTTTATTTTTCTTTATTTAGCCCCCCCTCCACCAAATGGTTCTCTCGTCTTTCTGCTCATTGTTTGCTTGTCTTCTCCAGGAGGCACTGGGAACCGAACCCAGGACCTCCCATGAGAGGCGAATGCCCAACAGCCTGAGCCACATCCGCTCCCTGCGGTCTGTGGCTCATGCTGGCTTGTGGCATCTGCTTGTTGGAGTGGGAGGGAGCATCTGCTTGTCTTCTTTTTTTGCAGGCACCAGGACCTCCCATGTGGTAGGCAAGCACCCAAGGGGTTGAGCCACATCCACTTCCCCCCATCCCTTTTTATTGTTGAAATATGGGTACTATTAATTCCTTCAAGGCTTTGTTCACTTGCCTCCTAAAAAGCCTTACCTGCCCTCACTGAGTTAAGTGTCCCCCTCTCTGTACTCCTTTAGCACTCAGTACTTCTTATACCTCTATTATGGGGTGTTAAAATTGTTGATTTTCTTATCTTTCTCAGACAGAGCTTCTTGTGGTTGACAGGGACTGGGTTCTACTCATACCTGTGCCTTTTTTTTTTTTTTTTTTTTTTTAAGATTTTATTTATTTATTCATTTATCCCCCCCTTGCTGCCTGTGCTAGCCGGGTCAGCCAACCACGCCGCGCGGGCGGGCCCGCCCCCACCAGGAGGCCCGGGAACTGAACCCGGGGCCTCCCATATGGCAAACGGGAGCCCTACCGATTGAGCCACAGCCGCTTCCCCATACCTGTGTCTTGAGCATAGTACAGTGCCTAGCATAGTAGATATTCAATAACTGCTTCCTGAATTTAGTATAAAGGTAAAAATCAGTTTTTACAATCATTCAAGTGGAGTCATTCTTTTAAGAAGGCTTGGGTTCATTATCTACAGTAATAACAACTCTGTGTAAGGTGCTGTGAGTGAAAGCTCATGAAACAGTATTAGCTGTTAAAAAGATAGCTTAAATAATCTTTAAATATATTGTCTAATAGACATTTTTATTATTTTAGGCGTTGGAGGCATTGAAACAGAAGCAGTTATGCTTGGTCTGCCAGTTTCTCTTACTTTACCAGAGGTGGTTGGATGTGAGTTAATTGGGTCATCAAACCCTTTTGTTACATCCATAGATGTTGTTCTTGGCATTACAAAAGTAAGTTAAAGTTGTGGTTAGCTGTATGACTTAGTGGACATTATTTTTGTATAGGTTTAGAAACCCCACAAGAGCAGGGAGTTTGGTTCATCACAGTTTCCTCAGCATTCTGACATAACCATGTTGTCATAGTTATCATCATACTGTAATAACAGCAAACATAACTAGTACTTTGTACTAGTAAGCACAAAAAAATTTGTTGTGTCTCTATTCTCTTGACTCAGAGTAACTCATTACTCCCCAAGATAAGCCAGTGAGATAGGGACTATTACCATCTCCATTTTAATTCTGAGAAAAATTGAGATACAGTAAAGTTTAATGGCTTACCCAAGGTCACAGAACTAAACAGTAAGTAGTAGAACAAGGATTCTAACCAGGCAGTCAAGTTCTTGGGCCCTGCCCTTTCTACTCTGCCTTATTGCCTCAGTAAACACTTGGTGTTTAATATGAATTAAAAAAATAACATATTTCACAAAAGTCTGTTTGCATCCTCCTTTAATATTTAATTGAATCATTTGACCTTTAGAACCATTGCTTTACTAGATAATGCTTTCAAAAATACATACTGTGAAAATTTTATAGTATCGGTTTTTTCTTTTGGCTATTTTAACATTCCTTTAAAGTATTATATAGAAAATTTTTCTTTGACTTTAAAAAATATTAGCTGCCATAGACTATAGTTAATGGTATAATTATAATTTTTTTTTTCATCACCTGTAACAGTTGTACCACACTAATAATAGGGTGGTATATTGGAACTTTTTATTTTATGCATGATATTTCTGTAAGCCTATAACTTCTCTAATTTAAAAAAAGGTAAATATTAGCCTCATGCCTTCAATATTTATCCTCAAGAGTTTCCTAATGAACAATAACTAGTAACTCTTCATCCTAAATTTTTGGTTTTCACTAACTTTATTAATGAATTTTGTTCCATTTTGTTAAATGAATTATCTTGGAAAATGTTCCACATATAATTCCAATTTGGGTCCTAGAATCTCAGCATTTTTGGTTAGATTATTGATCTAGAGGCTTTCAGGATACTCTACAGGATAAGCAAACGGTTATGTCTCTCTCAGCATTCAGTATTGATCCTTCTTCACTACTAAAAAAAGAATTTGACATCTTATGGAAATGATTGATATGGTACATACTTCCAAACGATAAAGAAGTTAAATTGAGAATTGCAGGATTATTCCTAAAGGAGGAGTACTCTGTTATGTTCTTAGAGAAATCAGTTTTTTCCTTCAGATATCCTGAAAATTAATGTTGCTTTTTAGATGCCTCTAGCTGTGTATTTTCTTAATGATATAATATGTGTTTTCAACAATTTGGCTTATTGCTACAAAGATTTAATCTGTTATGTATGATTACTTTTATTGTATTTTGTTTTTTTTAATGAGGTCCTGTCCTATTCATAATTTTTGTAGGATTAATTATGTGTTGTTTTCCAAAATTAATTTTGGTGAAAACAATATTTGGTTGGTATATCTAATCTATATTTCTCTCATCCTCAAACATAATCATAAATCATAAATAGGCTTATGTTTCTACATCTACAAAAAGGAGTTTGTACTAACTGATCCCTAAAGCTCTAAATTGTTAGGGCTTGATATTGTTCAGTGGTTGGAGGTTATTTCTCTTTTAATCACCTCCCTAAGCACTCTCTCCCATACCAATCTGAGACCATTTTACAATTTAAAAAAGATGAGTTGCTATTTTGCTTACGTAGCAGTAACTAAGAAAAATGAATTTTGAAAGAGTCAAGTTTGAAACCACATGTTAAATCTTGCCAAAGTGGAATTTACATATAATTAATAATGCTGTAAATAATTGAGCCAGTAATTGGAATAAGAAGCATTTTTTATAGCAAGTATATAATTTTTAATATATAGTTTCATCAATCTGTTAGTATTTCATTAAATCTGAGATGTCATCAGCAGTTAAAGCACCATTGTTATATGTATTGCTAAGAAAGAAAAAGGACTGCCTGCTAAACTGACATACCGTTAGTTCTATTGATTATTTATCTTAAAATATCTGCAAAACCAGAATCCTAAAAACAATGAGGCCTCTTTCCTTCACTGTCATCAGTATAGGTTAAAAATTAGATGTTATGGGAGTGGAGGTGGCTCAAGTGATTGGGTGCCTCCCTCCCATATGGGAGGTCCTGGGTTTGGTTCCCAGTACCTCCTAAAAGAAGAGGAGTACACAGTGAACAGACACAGAGAGCAGACAACGAAATGGATGAAGCGGGTATGGGGGATAAATAAATAAAAGAAAAATCTTAAAATAAAAATCCCAGGGAATCCGTGCTAGTCTTATCATTGCTAATTTTTTATGTGTGTTTCTGTGTGTTTCTTTATACAGCACCTCAGGCAAGTAGGAGTGGCTGGAAAATTTGTTGAATTTTTTGGAAGTGGAGTTTCACAATTGTCTATAGTTGATAGAACTACAATAGCAAACATGTGTCCAGAATATGGTGCTATCCTCAGCTTTTTCCCTGTTGACAATGTGACATTAAAACACTTAAAACATACAGGTAAAAAGATATAATATCATTTGAATAATGGTTATATTCCCAATGTGTCTATCTGATAATATTTTATGATCAATTACTATCTTGTACATGTTATTTTAATATTTTGAAACAGTGGTTTTCAAATAAACGGCCTCAGCATCTTTAAAGAGTGCTTTGGCCTCAGATTTTGGTCCCCTGTGACCTACTTACAGCAATCTAAAGGAATTATTCAAAACTGCTGATCCTTGACTCTTTTTCCCCTGTAATGATGGATACCTCCACCCCTGCTTAGGGATGAAAGGTTGCAATTTAAAGGAAGTCAGAAAAAAACAACAAAAAAAGAAAGAAACTAACAAAAAAGTAAAGCAAGTCAGACTTGAGCATATTCATAGCTGTTCCCCTCGTGTATTAGGGTTAGAGGAGCCACCAGACAAAAGAACTTGGGAGCCAGTACTATATAAGAAGCACACAATTTTGTGCAAAGCAGCATAGAGCTACAGGTTCCAAATCTTTTAGTAGCTAATTAATTATAAACTTTGTCCACTTGTCTATCTACTATTTAAAATCGAAACTACCTTCAAAACCAGAATGTGTCATTTCATAAGGCAATCTGCTTCCTTTTTTTCCCCCAGAGATCATTGCTTTAGCTACTCATTTCTATTCATAGGTATATTGAGGGTGGGGGATATATTCTAGTATTCTTAAATTTGGGGGCAGGTTATTCTAAGTCAGTCAAGAGGCAAAATAGGTGACTGATTATTTGGAATCTTAGAGTAATGGTCCCCATAGAATGGTTAGAAAAATGGTTAAAGGTGCCTCATTCCTTGCATATTAATCTGAGTTAATATATTTTGTGATCTATTGCTGTATAACAAATTATCCTAAATCTTAATGACTTAAAACAACAATAATCATGTATTACCTCATGGTTTTGGTGATTCAAGAATTCAGACAGTGCACAATAAGGACGGCTTGTCTCTGCTTCACAATGTCTGGGTCCTCAACTGGAAGACTTGAAGACTAGGGCTACAGATCACCTGTCTGTAATCTGTACCGATTTACCCAAATATTTACTTGGAAAACTTTTTAAATTGTTAACATATAAATTCTTTTAGTTCCAGAAGATCTTATTATATCTTTTTATTTTTCTGCTCTGTGAAATTATTTTTTGTTGTTGTTTACTTTATATTAATATTGCTTATTATTTAGGAAAAAGTGATGAACTTCTCCCTTCATGGTTGGTAGTAATTTATTATGTACAGCTTCATTATTATTATTTTTTTTGCAAACTATATTTTGGTGAGTTTTATAGAATTGGCTCAGTATTTCTGATCTTGTTTGTGTTAAGTAATTTTTAAACATGGGGTCATAAGTGTTTTGTGACATTTTCATGAAGGTAGAGTTTTTATTACTTTAGAAGACAACATCAAGTACTAATTTATGAAGAATTCTATTCTGGTACTTTATAGTATTTGTTTCTTGCTCATTGGTGGAATTCAGTACCTATACCCCAAAAGATTTCAAGTACTCCTTACTGGATTTTTTGGTTCTTCTTAGGTTTTGAAAAAGCCAAACTCGAGTCAATGGAAGCATACCTTAAAGCTGTGAAATTGTTTCGAAATGATCAGAATTCTTCAGGAGAGCCTGAATACTCTCAGGTATCTGCAGAGTAACCCTTTTAGTAATAGTTATGAATGTGAATTTTGGACCCTGACCTCCTGACATTTGAATCCCAGCTCTACCACTTACTAGATGTATCACCTTGGGCATTTTATTTAGTCTTTCTGCATCAGTTTCCTCATCTGTAAAATATGAGGATAATGTCTACCTCATAAGAGTCTTCAGTGGATTAAATGCAAATTCATAGAATAGTGCCAGACATGTAGTAGTGCTTAGTAAGTGTTAGCTATTATTATTATTTTCAAATGTTACTTGTGACCCAGTAGTTTGATTTTATTAATCTTTACATAGATTTCTACTACAGTGAATTTTATAGCATTTTAATAAAATTTTTATAACAATTTTATAAAGTTTTATAACATTTTGTAGTATTTAAAATATATAATTGGCTCCTCTCTAATTTTTCCTGCTTTATGATTAGAGTACTATTATATCCCCCCCCAAATATCAATATCCATGATGTCTGCATCTGGTTGATAGCAATATTTGCAGTAATCCACTAGTACAAAAGGGTTACAGTTATGTGGTCTTAAATGTTAAAGATATTTTTCTTGAGCAAGTATTTTTTATCTGTTGGGAATTTATATATTGAAATGCTAGGTGGAATTCATTTTATGAAAGTCTTTTAAGTTTAATAAAATTCATTTACTGGGAGTGTGTCAGGGATCTAAAATAATGCTCTTATAATAGGTCTAGTTATCTATTATTATTCTCTGTAGGGAAATATATTTTATCACCCAATTATTTTTTCTTCATAACATGTTTCACTATCTGAAACTATTAATTTGTATACTTGTTTGTCATCTTCCCCCACTAGAAGATGAGTAAGCACCTTGAGGACAGGTGCTTTTTCTGTTTTGTTTGGCATGGTATCCTTCTAGAAACATGCCTCACACATAGTAGATATTCAGTAAACATGTTAGGTAAGTAAACAATTACAGATAAGTATGTTGAGAGCCAGCATAGAACGCAAAGGTATTGCATTTCTGACACTTTGTGAATCTAGTGCTTTGTCTACATTTTTAAAAAGACATTGGAAAGAATAAGAAAATTAAATGGAAAAATTTGACTGGTAGAAGAAAATGGAATAAATTTGTCTATTTTAAAAAAAAAAAAACTGGACCAGATTTAGAAATGGAACTAAAACCCATGAAAATGTTGTCAAGAGAAACTCCTAAAAACAAACTTAAAAGCAAAGACTAGGATCATCTGATGAATCCATCAAATGAAATAAAAACAGGTGTTGCAGTTATGAGCCATCGCAGTAAACAGGGCTATTAAATAAATAATGATAACACCATAGTGAAGAGAAACTTAATTTGAATTGATTACACCCCAAATAAAATGCACAAAGGAAAATGGCAGAAGAAATAGATAGACACATGGTTTGGGAGTGGGCTTTTAACAAAATACAGTTTCTTGCCAAGGAATAAAATGTTGAGTATCTGAATAATAAAGCAGAATTCAAAATTTGTGGTTAAATAAGAATGGAAAATATACTCATTTTTACAAATATCCTTGGTAAACTTTCATAACATATATTCATTTGTTTTGTTTGTCACAGATTTCAGAAGAATTATACATGTTGCATTTTCTCACAGTTCAGTAAAAGTATAAATTAATTGCAAAAATGTAACCTAAAATACCTGATAGATAACCTGTAAATTTTGCAGTCATTTTCTAAATAACTTTATCACTGAGAAAATTAGGTGTACAGCTTAAAAGTAAGGATAATGATGAAAATATATTTTGAAATCTTGAGAAACATCCATTTAGGGAACCCTAAATTATATAGGCTAGGCTGGATGCTGTTTTTTTCTTAAGAAGAAAAAATTTTAAATGACCAAATGATAAATAAAATTAAAATCTGATTCTTTGAAAGAGTTAGAAATTCTAAGAAAAACACAAAATGAGAGAAGAGGTAATAGCCAATAATAGATAAGACAAAAATATATTAGAACTTATTATTAGAGTCTCGGTAAATTTTAAAATACATAAAAATTAGATGGATCTTAAAATAATTAAAATACCAAGATTGACAAAATAAGAAATGGGATTTGAGTAAATTAATCATTGAGGAGAAAATTACAGAAGTTATCAAAATATCTAGCCCAAAAAAGTACTCAGGCCTGATAACTTTAAAGGTTTATTTTTTCAAACGTTAAAAGGACAAATAATTTCCATATTTGTTACACTTTTTCTGAATATTGAAAAAGATAGTTTGTCGTATGGCCTTAAATTACTAAAATGAGAACTTGGTCACTCTTATTTATATGTCTTAATAAAATATTAGCTATTTAACTATAGCAGTGAATGATGAGATTATTAATTATGATTAAATACAATTTGTCTTAGAAATATATGGCTGGTTCAATTTAAGGAAAGCTATTATACAGTCTACTGCTTCAGCAGATAAAATTAGGATCACATGGATAAATGTCCAGGCTCTTAGATAGATAAAATACTTTGGTTTGACTTAAAGTGCCTTAAAAAAAAAAAAACAAATTCAGTATTTTGCAGTTATTCCTAATTATTACATATGTATTTGAAACTTAGAGGTAACATTGCTCTAAAATTCTTAATCCTGTTTTTCCATTCAAAGTTTGTAAGGTAATTTAGTAAAATTATATGTTCCTGGTTGTGAAAAATGAATTATACTGAACCTCAGAAATTTTATGAGTAAGTTCCCTAGAAGCACATGTTTTCTGTAAAAGGACCAGATAGTAAATATATCACACTTTAGGGGCCATTTGTTTTCTCTAACAAATACTCTTGTAGCAAAAAACAGTCATAGACTATATATAAACCGGTGGGAGTAGCTGGATTAAGCCTGCTGCCTGACCACTGATCCAGGATAAATGTCAGTAAACTTTGTAACTTTGAGGACCCTAAAAGTTAAGAAATACCTAGAGAAGCCTCAGTTAGTTCTTGAAACATTGAGAGAGAGAGAGAGAAACTAGGAATTTCACTCAGCCATCTGCTAATCTAAAGGTTTTATTTACTATACAATAAGCTTGTTTTTAAATGTCTTTTTTTTTTTTTTTTTTTTTTTTTTTTTTTAATGAATTTGCATTTACCCTTTCCAAGAGGAAAATTCAGTGAAGGGATGGGGGAAGATACTCAGGATTACGATTTTTGGAATTGTATATCAACAACTTGCACAGAAATTGGCATTGTATCATTGAAGATCCAATCAGGAGACAGAAACCACATAATAATTCAAGCAAGGAAAATTTAATATAAAGAATTGTTTTAACAGGGGATTGGAATTATAGGAAATTGTGAGAGTTAAAGAGAACACTAAAGAATATGAGAATAATAGAGATACAGAGTAGCCAATACTTCTAGGTCAAAGAGTGCCCAGGGAAAGCCCCCAGCCCCCAGGGCTGGGACCTAGACCTTGTCGGAGAGGGTATAACTGTGGCTCATTGGATGTCATTAAGGTACCGCATCTTGGAACTCAGCATAAAGTTACTTTAGTAGGTCCTAGAGGAAACCATTCATGGGAGATTCCTTGCTGGCAGCACACCACTGGAAGCTGTGGGTACTGCCAGCTCTTGGACCCTGCTTGAGCCTGGTGCTAGAGAAAGGCAAGCTCTGCCAAAGCTGGACACTAAAGAAAGTTGTGCCCTGCAAGAGCCTAGGACAAACTATGCTATCAGAACTGAGCATTGGAAAAAGTGTACTCTGTAGGAGCTAAGAGCTAGAGAAAGCATGATCTGCAGTAGACTGGCTGGCAAGACACTCTGGAACCAGGAAGAAAAAAACCCTTTCCTTCTGCAGTGTTTCTCCCATACCTGCAGCTTACCAAGCTTAATATCATGTGAGCTGACAAAGGAGAAATGTTTACTAAAGCCCACCTTTATTATCACAGAGCAGGCAAATAAGGGTAAATTTGGAGCCCAGAGGCAATAAATTGATAGCTAGCACAGGCATCTGCTTTGTTATCGTGCATCTAAGGCAAAATCTCCGTGGAGATAAAACATTTGGGGAACCCTAATTTATATAGGCTAGACAATTGGTATTGTGGTAGTTTGCATAATAACCTGCTAGTTTTGCTTTTAGCTAATTTTCATATTTTATATAAACATTTAAATGGGTTTGTTTAAAATCTTTTATGTCTGGATGTATATTTCACCATTATAACAAGTATGAGTGTACTCATTTTGCTTCAGAAAGTAATGCTTGAATTGGAGTCTGTACTTGTGAATTCTAATTCTTTGTTCCTCTTCTTTCATTTCCTAGATGATCCAGATTAATCTGAATTCAATAGTTCCATCTGTTAGTGGTCCAAAAAGACCTCAGGATAGAGTTGCTGTGACAGATATGAAAAGTGATTTCCAAGCTTGCTTAAATGAAAAGGTAGATTACTTTATTGTTATCTGTATTTGTCATCGTGCTTTTTTGTGCTAAGTAGTAAAGAACCAATAAAATAAGCTATAAACTCAATCCACTGTTATTTAATATGTCATATACCAGCAGCCCCTTCTTTTTTTCCTTCTCTTCAGTGTGTAAGTCAATAATATGATGAACTTTATTATTCCCAGTTCTACTGTGAGGTACAGAGGTTGATAATGTCTATTTAAATGATAATTCAAATTAATTAAATTGAATTAATAGCCTCATTTCAAGTGCTGAATAACTACATGTGGCTACGGCTCCTGTATTAGTAGTACAGATACAGGATATTTCCATCATTACAGAAAGTTCCATTAGACAGAACTGTTCTAGACTTTTGTGACTCTCCATATTAGGAAAAAACACATACTATGTAATTATTTTCTTTTATAAAATCTGAAATACAACGGAATAACCAGTGACCTCTTTGACCTTTAGAGTTTGTATTTTCTGTCTGAGAATCATAACTTCAATCTTGTCATAAGAGTTAGTAGTTGGCTTTCTTTTCAGAGCCTTTTTAATAATTTCTTTACCTTTTATTGTAGAAAATTTCATACTTGTACAGAAGCATAATGAATCCCCATGTACCTATTGCCTGGCTTCAATAATTTTTTTTTCTTTTCTTTGTCTCTTTTTTTTTTTCTTTCAATAATTATTAACTGATAGCCAGTTTCATTTGCTCTGTACATATTACGCACGATTATTTGGTAGCAAGTCTTCAGGGCCATTTTTAACAAAGATAAAGTTTGTACTATTCCTTGAAAACTACTGAAAACAGGATGAATAGAGCCAAATGAGAGCTGGATCCTGGATAGTTGTCTGGGCTCATTCAGTAGATGAAAGTTTTGCTTATGAATAACACACTCTCCGTCATGACTATTCAAATTCATGCTTCAAATGAATTACAACTACTGAATTTCATGACCTTCAGCATCACTCACAAATAGTCAGAACTTTGAATAATTAAATCATCAAATGCCAAAGATCAGCTGTATTTTCTGCCACTTTTTCTGTGTCCTCAGAATATTTCATTTATATTTACGTGCAAATTTGTATAGGTTGGATTTAAAGGATTCCAAATTGCAGCTGAAAAACAAAATGATATTGTGTCTATTCATTATGAAGGAAGTGAATATAAGCTGTCTCATGGGTCTGTGGTCATTGCTGCAGTTATCAGTTGTACCAATAACTGCAATCCATCTGTCATGCTCGCTGCAGGTAAGTTATGACCTTAAATTTTCTTTTCCTATTATTTTTTGCTTTTCTGTTTCTTATATTATGCATAAATATCAATGTCTGTGTGATATTGAGAGACTTTCTAAGACGCTAATTAGGCCTTGAGACTGCGGTTGTCTTATTTTATTAATTTTGTTTTTGTTACACAGAAGCAAGAGTTTGTTGTTTTTTTAAACTATGACTTACATGTTTATTAGTCCTAGATCATATCTGCTGCTTCTGTTTATTTAAAATTATAGTTGATAGGTATTTTTTTGATTATCTACTAGAAGCTTAGCAAAGCAGTGTGTTAGATTCCATCGAGGGCATAAAGGAAGTAAAAGATTGTTGACAAGGATTATAATTGAAATCAATTATATACACAGGAGCAATGAATAACAATGAGTCTAGTAAATGTTAAATTGCTATTCGTATTTTACGATTGTGGCATGTAGCGATTCAGATAATTATCTATTATCTATGTGTATCCTTTTTTCTGTTGGTGTGCATAGTGCAGTGATGTCTATATCTTAATTTAAAATGTAAAGGCTAATATAGCTATTAAAATTTTTTATTTATTTTATATGAAGGAAATTAATAGAATAAAATGGACAAAATGATGACAGTAAATTAATGAATTTGGACTTGTATTCTAAACTGAATTGGAGAACAAACTGTTAAGCCCTTCTTACTTACTGCTTTATATGAGTGAAAGAGGGAAAGAAACACTGCCACAATAAATCATTGTGTTTGTTGACTGTGCAGGTCTTTTGGCTAAAAAGGCTGTTGAAGCAGGTCTGCATGTTAAACCTTATATAAGAACAAGTTTATCTCCAGGCAGTGGGATGGTTACACATTACCTCAGTTCAAGTGGAGTATTACCATATCTTAGTAAGCTCGGGTAAGTGATCATTATCACGTTTGTATTTACATTAGTATTCAGGAGGTATTGAAGTTGCTTGTTAGGGCCTTTTATATATATACAAAGAGAAGATGGGTATTTAGGAAAAATAAGAGTTAAATACAAATTGCTTTTTTTTTTATTGTTACCTTGCTATTTACCACACAATCTTAGAGCCCTTATCAGTCAGCATACATTAATTGGACAAATCCAATGAGCAAGGCACTGAGGTGGATATAAAGAAGAAGGAAACATGATCCCTGATTCAGGATGTTTAGTTGGAAAGACAAACAAGTAAAACCAAGTAACCATGACAAACTGAAAGAGATGGCACAAAGTAGTAACTAACTTCCATCAGTTGTGTAGATCAGTTCAGAAAAGAGTGAAATCTCAGTGATTGCCTTTATTCACTGACTAAATTGTCTTGAGATTTCTTGTATGTGTGCAGATTGGGTCTATAATACAAAGACCCTGAACTTGGGGGAAAATAACTTTTATATTTCTTAAGTAACCAAAAAATAAAATACACATAACATAAAAATTTTAGCCATTTCAAGTGGACAATTCTTTGATATTGTACATTGACAGTACTATGTAGCTTTCACCACTCTCTTTTTTAGACTATTTTCATCATCCTAAACCGAAACTAATACTCATTTAGCAATCACTCTCCATTCCTCACTCCTTCCACCCCTTGTAACCACTACTCTGCTTTCTGTCTCTATGAATTTGCTTATGCTAAGTATTTCATATAAGAAAAATCGTACAATATTTGTCCTTTTGTATCTGACTTATTTCACTCAACATGATGTCTTCAAGGTTTATCCATGTTGTAGCATGTACCAGCACTTCAGTACTTCTTTTTACACCTGAATAATATTCCATTGTATGGATATAGCACATTTAGTTTGTCCATTCATCTGTTGATGGACACTTGGGTTGCTTCTACTTTTTGGCTATTGTGACTAACACTGCAATGAACATTGGTATACAAGTATCTGTCCAAGTCCCTGCTATTAATTCTTTTGGGAATATACCTAGAAGTGGGATTGCCAGGTCAAATGGTAATTACCTATCTTTAGGACCTTGCAATAGGCAATTCCACTTTAAGGTACATACCCAAAAGAATTGAAAGCTCTAACAGATATTTGTGTATTAATGTTCATAGAGTTGTTCACAATAGTCAAAACGGGGAGTGGAATTGCCATGTCATTTGTAATTTTATGTTTAATTTTCTGAGAGAACTGCCAAACTTTTTCCACAGTGGCTGCACCATTTTTGCATTCTCTAATGGCTATTGATGTTGACTATCTTTTCATATATTGGCCATTCGAATATCATATTTGGAGAAATGACTTCAAAACCTTGGCTCATTTTTAAGTTGTCTTTTTGTTGCTGAGTTGTATGAGTTCTTTCTTTCTTTATTTATTTTTGAAGATTTATTTATTTACTTTATCCATTTTAAAACCCCCCTTCCCCATTTGCTGTTTTGTGTCCATTCGCTGGGCAATTCTCTTTTGTCTGTTTCCTGCCATCTCTTCTCATCCTCCTCCTCCAGTCATCACCAGGATTCGATCCTGGAGACCTCCAATGTAGGAGAGAGGTGTTCTGCCACCTGTGCCACCTCGGTCCCTGGATTTCAGAGCTTTCGGAGCATCTCGTTTTGTCTCTCCCCTGCGTCTCTCTCCTGTTACGTCATCATCTTGCTGCATGGCTCCCGGGACCTGGCAGCTCACCAGCACACAGAACCTGGAAGCCCATGTGCCTTCTCTCTCTCTATATATATATATATATTTTTTTTTTTTTTTTAATTTTACCGGGAGGTCCCAGGGATCGAACCCAGGTCCCTCCATGTGGCAGATGGACGCCCAACCATTTGAGCCAAATCCGCCCCCCATATGAGTTCTTTATATAATTTGAATATTGAATCCTTATTAGATATATGATTTTCCAATATCTTATCGTATTCTGTAGGTAGTCTTCACTTTCTTGCCATTTCTTTTCTTTTTTTTTTTTTTTTTTGACGTACCGGGATCTGGGATTGAACTCGGGACCTCATGTGGGAAGTCGGCACTCAACCACTGGAGCCACATCGGCTCCCCTGAGTTGTTTTTTTCATTTGTTTGTTGTTTGTTTTTTTTGTGGAAAGCAAGCGCTCAGCCACTTGAGCCACACCTGCTCCCCTTGGAAAAGTTTTAAATTTTGATGAAGTCCCATTTATCTTTTCTTCTTGCTCATGTTTTTGGTATAAAATCTAAAAAAATCTGTTGCCTACTACAAGGTCCTAAAGAGATTTCCCTATATTTTCTTGTAAGACTTAATATAGTATTAGCTCTTATATTTAGATCTTTGATCCATTTTAAGTTAAATTTTGTATATGGTGAGAGATAGGAGTCCACATTCATTCTTTTGCATGTGGATTTCCAGTCGTCTCAGCACCATTTGTTAAAGAGACTATTTTTTCCCCATTTGATTGACTTGGCTATTTGGAGCTCTTGTAATTCCATATAAATTTAAGGATCAGCTTTTCATTTCAGAAAAAAAAAGGCTGCTAGGGTTTTGATAGAGATTACATTGAATTTATATATTGCTTTAGGCAGAATTGACATCTTAACATTTAATGTTCCAATCCTTGAACAGGGGATGTCTTTCCTTTTATTTATATCTTCTTTAATTTCTATCAGCAATGTTTTATACTTTTCAAGGTACAAGTCTTTCACCTTCTTGATTAAATTTATTCTGAGATAATTTATTCTTTTAGATGCTATTATAAATGGAATTGTTTTCTTGATATCCTTTTCAGAGTGTTCATCACTGGTGTATATGAGCCCCATTGACTTCTGCATATATCCTGCAACTTGGTTGAATTTATTATCTCTAGTAGCTTTCTTGTAGATTCTTTGGGATTTTCTGTATGTCAGAACATGTCATCTGCAAATACATAATTTGACTTCTTCGTTTCTGATTTGAATGTCTTTTATCTCTTTCTCTTGCCTGATTGCTTTGGCTAGAATTTGCAGTACAATGTTGAGTTAATGGTGATAACAGTGGGCATCCTTATCTTGGTCTTGATCTTATGGGGAAAGTTTTCAAGTCTTTCACCACTGAGTGTGTTATTTGTTGTGGTTTTCTCATATTGAGAAAGTTTCTATCTACTAGTTTTCTCAGTGTTTTTATCATGAAAGAATGTTGGATTTTAAAAGTTTGTTAGAATTCAACAATGAAACCATCTGTATTAGTCAGGGTTCTCCAGGGAAACAGAATAACAGGAGATATCTGTCAATAATATGAGATTTTATAAGAGTCTCATACATGACTGTAGGGATGCACAAGTCCAGGTTCCACAGGCAGGCTACAAACCAGGGGCTCCGATGAAAGTCCATTGAAGGTCCTTGATGAGTTTCTGGGAGAAGTTGGCTGTCCAAAGATGAGCTGGGAAATTCTCTCTGAATGTTGAAATCACTTCCTCTTTTAAGGTATTCAACTGATTGGATAAAAGCATCACCCATGGCTGATGGCAGTCTCTCTGATTGATGCAAATGTAATCAGCCATCCACCCAGTAAACTCACTGGTGACCAAAGTCCATAAATGTTCTTTTTTTTTTTTTTTTTTTTTTTTTTTAAAGATTTTATTTATTTCTTCATTTATCCCCCCCTTGCTGCTTGTGCTCGCTGGGTCAGCTAACCACGCCGTGCGGGCGGGCTTGCCTTCACCAGGAGGCCCCGGGAACCAAACCCGGGGCCTTCCATATGGTAAACGGGAGCCCTACTGATTGAGCCACAGCCACTTCCCAATAAATGTTCTTGTATTACAGTTAGCCCAGTGCTTGCTGGACCAAACACCTGGACACAGTTACCTGACCGAGTTGACACATTAGCCCAACCATCACACCATCTGATCCTGGAATTTTGCTTTTTGGGAAGTTTTTGATTACCGATTCAATCTTTTTACTTGTTATAGGTCTCTTGAGATTTTCAATTTTTTTCTTGCATCAGATTAGATCATTTTTATGTGATCTAAGAATGTGTCCATTTCATCAAGTTTTTCTAATCTCTTGGCACATTATCTACCCTCTGATAATCATTTTTATTTCTGAGAGGTTGGTAGTAATGTCCCATTTTCACTCCCCATTTTAGTTATTTGTGTCCTTTCTTTTCTTTGTCAGTCTGGCTAACAGTTGGTCAATTTTAATGATCTTTCAAAAATCCAACCTTTGGTTTTGTTGATTCTCTATTGTTTTTCTATTCTTTATTTCATTTATCTCTGCTCTAATCTTTACTATTTCCTTCTTTCTACTAACTTTGGGTATATTTTTCTATAGTTCTACTTTCTTTAGTTCTAAAGTTATGTTACTGATTTGTGATCTCTCTTCTTTTTTAATGTAGGCATTTAGAGCGACAAATTTCCCTCTGAGCACTGCCTTCACTGCATCCCATAAGTTTGTTTTTTTGAGGTACCAGGGCTGTGGATTAAACCCAGGATCTTGTATGTGGGAAGCTGGCACTCAACCACTGAGCTACATCAGTTCCCCCATGTTGGTTTTTTTGTTTGTTTGTTGCTTTTTTGTTTGTTTGTTTGTTTGTTTTTAGGAGGTACCTGGGATCTAACCCTGGACTTGATATGTGGGAATCAGGTGCTCAACCACTTGAGCTACATTTGCTCCCCCCATACGTTTTGATATGCTGTATTTTCGCTTTTGTTCGTCTGAACATATTTCCTAATTTCCCTTTTGATTTCTTCTTTGACCCATTGGTGGTTTAATAGTGTATTGTTTAATTTCTACAAATTTATATAAATTTTCCAGATATCCTTTTGTAAATTATTCTTAACTTTATTCATTGTGGTCTGAGAGGATATACTTGTATAATTTCAGTATTTTAAAATTTATTAGGATTCGATTTGTGACCCAACATATCGTCTATCTTGTAAAATGTTCCATGTGCACTTGAGAACAATGTGCATTCTGCTGTAGAGTGAAGTTGTTCTTTATATGTCTATTAGGTCTAATTGGTTAATAGTGTTAAGTCCTCTGTTTTCTTATTGATCTTCTCTTTAGATGTTCTATCATTTGAAAATAGTGTATTAAAGTCTCCAATTATTATTGTAGAACTATTTATTTCTCCCTTCAATTATCAATTTTTCATATCTTTTGGGACTCTGTTGTGAGGTCCATATATGTTTATAATCATTACATATTTTTGCTGGATTGAACCTTTCTCAATATATAATATCCCTCTTTGTCCCTTGTAATCTTTTTCAACTTAAAGTCTATTTTGCTTGAAAATAATATAGCCACTCTGGCTCTCTCTTTTTTTTTTTTTTAATTGACTTTATTTTTTTCTTTTTGGTATACAGTTCTATGAGTTCTTTATCTGTAAATGCCTTTTAGTTTCTACTTCCATTTTTAAAGATAATTTTTCCAGATATAGAATTCTTTTTTTAAAAGTAGTTTTATTGAGATATGCCATACGATCCATCCAAAGTGTACAATCAATGGCACAGTGTTGTGCATTTGTCAACAGAAAAAATTTTTAGAACAGATAGAGAATTCTTGATTGACAGTGTTTTTCTTTAAGGACTTTAAATATATATCATTCCACTGTCTTCTGGCCTCCATGGTTTCTGATGGGAAATCCACTGTTAATCTTATTGGGGTTCCCTTTTATTTGACAAATTGCTTCTCTCTTGCTGCTTTCAAAATCCTTTTGTTGTCTTTCGATTTTGACAATTTCATTCTAATGTGTCTTGGTGTAAATCTCTTAATCTATCCTGCTTGGAGTTTGTTGAGCTTCCTGGATGTGTATATTCATGTCTTTCATCAGATTTGGAAAGTTTTCAGCCATTATTTCTTCAAATACTTTTTATTCTCCCTTTGTTCTTTTGGGACTCCAGTATGTTGGTACTAGCTATGTTTTTAATGTATAGTTTGGAATATATTATCTCATAAATCAATTCCTTTGCAAATCTGATAAATTTTAGATTTTTCTGTTTCTATAAGAGCATCCAAAAGTAATTTAGAGAATTACCTGTACTCTTTTAGTTGTATCTTGGAATTTTTGTCAGAGCCACTTTTTTGGATTTAATTGGTTGAGTGCTCAGTTAAATGCTAATTATTAAGGCTCTTCAAAGGTTTGCATTCAGTACAAATAACGTGACTGAGAGTCAGGATTGATTGTTCAGAATACTGGGAAATGAGTATATTGATAAAAGTTAACAAATACATTTGTCATGAATATTCTCTGAAGTAATCTTATTGCAGTGATGGAAAAGAAAAATAACATTTGTCCTTTCTTCACTAGTGTTGTAGTTCTGTCCAGTCACATTTATTTTTTTGAAATGCAGATTTGAAATCGTTGGCTATGGATGTTCAACCTGTGTGGGAAATACAGCACCCTTATCAGAAGCAGTTTTAAGTGCAGTAAAACAGGTAATAAGTGTGGATCAGCAAGATATCCATAAAAGTTTTTTTAAGCTATGTTGTATTTTGTTGTTAAATTACAGAAAATATGTATTGATACATTTATATTTCTGTAGTCCTTGAACTCTCTGAGAAAGAGTAACCTGTGACTCTTAAAAGATTCAACGAATCATTTCTAGTTCTTAAAACTATTCTTTGATAATATGTAATCTTTTGTTTGTAGGATTAATAGTTCTGTACCTAATAGTAATATACTTTTTGGTTGTCTTATCCTCAGAACTATTATATTTGAGATTGCTTATATCTGATTTTCCAAGTTTGTATCTTCTCTTTACTTGAATCCATTATATTTGTTTTTTGTTGTTTTTTTTTTTTTTTTCAGGGTGATTTGGTTACTTGTGGAGTTTTATCTGGAAACAAAAATTTTGAAGGTCGTCTTTGTGATTGTGTTCGTGCCAATTATCTTGCCTCTCCACCTTTAGTGGTAGCGTATGCCCTAGCAGGCACAGTGAATATAGATTTCCAGACAGAGCCTTTAGGTATCTTTTCCTTTATATATGTGTATGTATGTACCTACACACACTCCCCCACCCCCGCCCCCCAGTTGTTTTTGAAATGTGCTTTTTAGACCATCCATTATTTGAATTATTTCAGGAAAACTTGTATAATCCTTATTCATTTATGCATTCACATGAGGAATATAAATGTGCAAGTAATTCTTCCAGCTGCTTAAGCCTTCTGAAGCACCTTGGTTGTTAGATAACTTACTTGGCCTCTATGATGTGTCTTTGAAAAATTATGAACATTTTGAGGGAGTTACTTTTTATACTGAATATCATGTTAAAATCTTTTTTAACTAGGTACTGACCCTACCGGCAAGAACATTTACCTGCGTGATATTTGGCCTAGTCGAGAAGAAGTTCATCAGGTGGAGGAAGAACATGTGATATTATCCATGTTTAAAGCATTGAAAGAGAAAATAGAGGTAAGCATCTCATTTGTTTCTTAAATAAAGTTGCAGTATTCCCATATTTCATCTATCTTGCTTTGTAAGTGGAATAAAAATACAGAATTAAAAAATTGTAATTTCTAATACACAATTTTTAGTGAGTAATAGTCATCTTCTATATAGAATCTCTAAGAACTAAGAGATGGCTTAGAGTATAGAATTTTATTTTATTTACTTATTAGAAATGTATAGAAATTACTTCTATTTGGTGTCCTGAAGGTGGGCACATTTCATAGAAACTTACTTGTTTGTCAATCCCATTCAAATAGTTCAAAATTTAAAAGAAATAAGAGTAAGCAATGAAATCTCCCTTTGCCCATTCCCTAACCATTCATTTCACCTCCCTAGAGGCAGTCAGTGATACCGGTTTTTAATGTGTATTTCTAGAAATGTTTTATACATAGCATGGATAGGAACAGAGAATATAAATATGAGAGCAGAACAAGTATTTATTAACAAATACTTATTGAGCCCCTAGTATGTGCTAGGCACTATTCTACATGTTTAGCATACCTCGGTGAACAAAACAACAAAATTCTCATGGGGAGAGACAGACAATGAGCTGTAAATGGAATAATTAGGTAAATCATGCAATATGTTATAAAGTTAAAAAAAAAAAAAGTTATAAAGTGACAAGAGCTATGGGGGAAAAGTAGATCAGGGTAGAGGGGATCAGGAGTGTAAAATTTGGAGAGCAGATTGCAGTTTTGTATAGGGTGGTGAGGGTGGGCTTCATGGAAAAGGTGCAGATGACCAAGTCATACATCTGCCTGAAGAGCAAGGCTTTCCAGGTGGAGGGAACAATCAGTGCAGAGGCCTTAACGAGGGAATCTTAAGTGTGGCTAGAGCATAGTGAATAAGGATGGTAACAGGAAATGATGTCAGAGAGGAAATAGAGGACCAGATCATTTAGAGAATTATAGGTCAATTTTGTATTCTGAATGAGATGGGAAGCCATTGGAAGGTTTTGATCAGAAGAGTGTCACAATCTATTTAAAAGGATTATTCTGTGTTTTGAAAATAGATTGGGGAGATAGGGTTAGGGGAAAGGGTATAACATGGAAAACCAATTACAAGTAGTCCAAGGTAAAAGATGTTGATGGCATGGACCATTAGGGTAACAATGAAGGTGGAGAGAAATGGTGAAATTTTGGATATAGTTTGAAGGCAAAACCAATAGGCAGTATGTAGAACAAATATATTGAGAAAAGCAGAAAAATCTTTGTTGTTGTTCCAGGGAGGCGTTAGCATTCTTAATTACATCAAATACAAGCTTTTAAATCCAAAGAATTATTAAACTAAGTTACACTTCTTCCCTTCTTTAGTATGCATCTTTCTCACTGAGATCGAGTTTTTTCTCCATGGTAACATTCTTAAAGATAAACAACATACCTCACAACATGCTTAATCTCTCCTTAGCAACATATATAAATTTTTCTAAATTCTTTAGCCTTTTTTGGACTCAAAGTCCTTATGTTCAGTTTATATTGAACCTTAATTCTTAGGGTGTTACTGCAGATCTGGTGTTCAAATTTGATGAGCAAATCTTTATTCATTCTATCCAAAAATTTAATAAATGACATTGTCTTAGTGTTTCCAAACGGAAAAGGCCTTGTTTTTTTCATTCTAACTTAAGTACTGTTTTATTCACGTAAACATTTTCGTAAGCCTCTTTTTTTTTTTTTTCCTTTTTATACAATATTCACAGAAGGGAAATAAACGGTGGAATTCCTTAGAAGCACCAGATTCGGTTTTGTTTCCCTGGGATTTAAAATCCACTTATATTAGATGTCCTTCATTTTTTGATAAACTTGTAAGTACTGTTTTGCTCTTTGAGCTTTTATGATTTTTATGAACTGAAAAACTTTGTGAAGCATTAAATGCCTTCATTTTTCACTTTATAGACCAAAGAGCCAGGTGCACTCCAGCCTATTGAAAATGCCCATGTGTTATTATATTTGGGAGACTCTGTCACAACAGATCATATATCACCTGCTGGAAGCATTGCTAGGAGTAGTGCTGCTGCCAAGTATTTGACAAACAGAGGGTATGTACGTGGTTTCATGGTGTTTTTGTTTTGTTTTATCTTCATCACTGAATAAGAGACTTCTGTTTATACTCCTTTATCCAGTAAATAAATTATATCACAAGTGTCTAATCATGAATGTATTTAACTAAGCATTGTTACATCTGCCTTTGCTTATAACTTTAGAAATAGAAATCACTATTCTAAATGAAGCTCTGAAATCACTGAATCACATTTTAAATGGACTGACTAGAAACCAAGATTTTTCTTTTTCATTGCTACTTATTGACCTACCAAATGAATCCTGATCATTTGGTTCTAATCCTTCTCTCATTATTGTGGTATAGAATTTAAATGTGTTTTTGTGGGATATAAGACGTACCTGAGGGAGGCTAGGATTGGTGTGCATCAAATAAGAAGACAGTGAATTTCTGCTTCTTGTTAAATGCCTAAAAATTTACAGGAATAATAAATATGAATGAAAAGTCTATTTATAGAGGAGGTATAAACCTAAACTGGTAAGATTTTATTTCACTTCTACATGACTAATAATACAGACTTTTAGTCAGTGATGCAAGACCTGTTTTGACACTAGAGACAGGTTTACCAAAGGTAGAATTTGTGGAACTGCTGCCTGCTTAGCTTTTGGATGCTTATTTGTTAATTAGAGCTATTCAGATGACAAGATTTTTAATTGAAGTATCTTATAAAAATAAGTATTGTGTAGCTTGCCTTTACATGTAGTAGTTCTGCATAGCTCTTATAATCTCATTAGTGATCTTGAGAAATTTGTGTTTGAATTTATTTTTTAGTTAGCCATAGTTTGATATGAATTAAAATACTTTTTTTTGGTAGAAATTGCTAATACCAACACCTTTTGGTATAACTTGATGAAGATTAATCAGTTTGTTACAGATGGATTTCATTTATAGAGTAGTAAAAAATAAAATGTTTTCTTTCCCCTAAATGTTTTTTTGGTTGTGATCTCCCCTTGGTCATTATTGTGACTTAGCTTCCACAAAACAAAGCAGTTACTTTTTCTCTCAAATATACAATTGTGATATTTTTTATGATTTCTGATGTGGATTTAACATATTTAATCCAGTAGTTCTCATCATTTAGAATCTTTTTTTAAATAAAGGCACTCAAGAACTCTCCCTAGACCCAAAGCAAGAAGTTTATATGTACAAGTTTGGAATATTTGTTATATGCCTCTATGTAAAAGACCACATTAGAAGCTGATAAAAGTTGGTTGTTGATTGTTGAGATGCTCATGCTCAGTTGTTTCTTCTTCCCAAAAATGTCATTTATGCAGTGACCAATCCAGTAGCAAGAATACCTCTGGCACCTAGATGATGGTTTCTAAATACCATTTCCTACTACAAGTCTTTATAAAAGTTTTCCAGTTAAAAATGAAGAAGGGGGAAGCGGCTGTGGCTCAATCAGTGGGGCTCCCGTTTACCATATGGGAGGCCCCGGGTTCGGTTCCCAGGGCCTCCTGGTGAAGGCAAGCCCACCCGCACGGCGTGGTTGGCTGACCCAGCGAGCACAAGCAGCAAGGGGGGTATAAATGAATAAATAAAATCTTTAAAAAAAAAAAAAATGAAGAAGGAATGATAGAGTATCACCATTTTGCAATCCCTGATGAAATAATTGTGATTTAGGCAATGATAATCAGTGTCCACTAACATCCCAGAAAGTGGACAGCTGGGCAATCATGTGCCTACTAGTGAAAGTACACTCAACCTTATGAAGCATTGTTGATCAAAATTTTAAAACCTGAATCTTACCAGACCACTAGATCTGGAACCTGGTTTATAAGAAATTCAGGTAACAAACGTTAACTGATACCGTAGTCAGCACAATCTAGATATAGAGAACTACAGACCAAATGACCCAGTTTCTTCAGACAAGTACCAGGGGAAGAAGAAAGAGGAAGAGGGAACATAGATATTAAAACAGACTTGAGATACAGCAACCAAATGAATTGATGACTCTTATTCAGATCCTGATTTGAACATTGACTGGCTATTTGCTACTAAGAAATTTTTGTGTTTTTTTTTTTACCATGGTATTTTTTACGAGCCTATATTCTTTTAGAGAAATATGTACAGTTAAAATGATATAAGGGGGGGGGGAAGCGGCTGTGGCTCAATCAGTGGGGCTCCCGTTTACCATATGGGAGGCCCCGGGTTCAGTTCCCGGGGCCTCCTGGTGAAGGCAGGCCCGCTCGCACGGCGTGGTTAGCTGACCCAGCGAGCACAAGCAGCAAGGGGGGGATAAATGAATAAATAAATAAAATCTTAAATTAAAAAAAAAAAAAAATGATATAAAGGGGGAAGCGGATGTGGTTCCAGTGGTTGGGCTCCTGTTTACTATATGGGAAGCCCTGGGTTCGATTCATGGGGCCTCCTGGTGAAGGCAAGCCGGCCCAGTGAGCTGACGGCCTGCGCGGTGCAGCAAGATGGTGCAACGAAAGGAGACAAGCAGACACAGAAAAATGCACAGCAAATGGACACAGCGAGCACAAGCAGCAAGAAGGGGATAAATAAAAAAAAATTTTTTTAATGATATAAGGGAGCAGATGTGGCTCAAGCAGTTGGGCACCTGCCTCCACATGGCAGGTCCTGGGTTCAGTTACCAGTGCCTCCTAAAGAATACGAGCAGACACAGCGAGCAGACATGAGGGAGCCATCTTGGGGGGAGGGTGATGAAATGTGAAAAAAAAAAAAAAAAAAAGATATTGAAAAAATGATATACCTAAGTTTGCTTCAAACAATCAAATATGAGTAAATATGGAAGAAACAAGAGAGTCCATGAATTGATGATTGTGCTGGATGATAGGCATTTGCTGTTTTCTCTGCTTTTCTACATGCTTGAAATTTTCCAGAATAAAACAAATTTATGATTAAGTTTTACAACTCAATAATGTGTGATTATTTTCCATGTATTATGAACACTGATTTTCATAACTTTCTTGTAGCCTTACCCCTCGTGAATTCAACTCATATGGAGCCCGAAGAGGTAATGATGCTGTGATGACAAGAGGCACTTTTGCAAATATCAAGCTTTTTAATAAGTTTATTGGAAAACCAGCCCCAAAAACAATTCATTTTCCATCAGGACAGACGGTAAGGATGTATACAAAGTATTGAGGCAGTTGCCAACTGAATCAAAATTTATATTAAAGATTTTTTATTTGTTTTAACCTACAGCTAGATGTATTTGAGGCTGCAGAACTGTACCAGAAAGAAGGTATCCCACTGATTATTTTAGCAGGAAAGAAATATGGTTCAGGAAATTCAAGAGACTGGGCTGCCAAAGGACCATATTTGCTGGTATTGATTCTTAACATTTATATTCTTAAACTTCAGAGTCCTAAATATTCCCTTTTGTCAATATCATCCTGCTAAATTTTATTTCATTTGCTTGGATTTTTAAATACTTATTTGGACCTCATGTTTGTGTGTGATTTTTTTTTTGTTTAAGTAATCTTATATAACATAATATATAATAGTTTGTAGTCATCCAGTTGAGTTTTGTTTTCTAAGTGAGGTTGTTTTTTTTTATTTTGTTTTTTTAAGATTTATTTATTTATTCCCACCCCACCCCCCTCATTGTTTTGTGCTCACTGTCTGCTCTCTGTGTGTTCTTCTGTGTCTGCTTGTCTTCTCCTTAGGCAGCACCGGGAACCAATCCTGGGACCTCCGGAGTGGAGAGAGGCGCTCAATCTCTTGCGCCACCTCAGCTCCTTGGTCTGCTGCATCTCCTATTGTCTCTCTTCTGTGTCTCTTTTTGTTGTGTCATATGGCTGCGGCAGCACTACTGCACGGGCCAGCTCACCACACGGTCCAGCTTGCTTTTCACCAGGAGGCCCTGGGAATCAAACCCTGGACCTTCTATATGGTAGACAGGAGCCCAATTGCTTGAGCCACATCCGCTTCCCTCTAGCTGAGTTTTATTACTTTGAGTTTGTTAAACCTACATTGGGCTTTTTTTATTTGAGGAAATCACTGCAGTAGAGAAAATGGAGAATCTTTCTTGAGCTTTATAGTAATTATTTATACGCATTGGTGGTTTTACTTGCCTCTTACACATTTAATTTTCCCTGATTTGCTCCATCAGTGGTTAACAGACTCAAAGACAGCGGATCAAAATTTTACTTTTTTTTTTCAGATGGGAAATCATGATGCCTGGCTATCTGCCAGGAAGACATTTCTTCTGAGACTGTTTCTTTGTTGCAGAGCAGCAGTTAGTCTGCTGGAGAAGGATAATCATGTGACATGTTCCTTTACAGTTGTAGTTGTAAAAGGTCTGACCAAAACAAAACCTTTATATAGCCTACCTCGTAAACTTCATTCTTTTTGAATCTTTAATCTCTCCCTTAAAATGTAAGTACTCTCAGGAGTTGTAGGAATAAGTAAAAATCTCTCATTTTCCAATATTAATTCTAAGTATTGTGAATATTACTTAGCATAGATTCCTTTTTTATGAAAAGTTTTTTCATCTTAGTATTTTATGTTGGAGGCTTGCCTCATATAACTGCTGGTCCTTGGCTGTCCATTCTGTTAGACATTGAAAAACTGATTACAAGCTGTGAGTGTGGGCTAGGTTTGTCAATTAGTAGGCCTCACTGTAGGTGATTGGGTGATAAACCACTTTCATTACTGAGAGAGCACTAAATGTTAGGATCTATAAATGTTTTCTCTGAGGACATTCAATTTCTTCAAAGAAAAAAACTTGTTTCTTGCTAGTGGGGCAAGTAATATATGCTGGCAACTTAAATGCCAAGTCAGGAAAGGAAAATGGGGATCTCCCCAATCAGAATGCAGACTTCAACTTAATTCCCCTCTTTTCAATCTGGTATTCTCCACCCAGCCTTTACCTGTACCCAATGTTCCTCAGTCTAGAACTGCATTCTCAACAGGGGTATAGCTCTCCCATGGGTCAAAAACTAGTTCTTGAGGAGTAAAAAAAAAACAAAAACCTTACCCTTCTTATATATAAAGTACAGTTATACATATAGTACATAAAGAGAAATATAGTATATTTCTGGTGGGGGGACATGATTAGGCTTTTAAAGGCTCCATAGGAAAAAAGTTTGAAAAGACCTGATCTAAAGCCTTTGTGTTCATTTTAACCAGAGTATAACCCTCCAGTCTTCCAGAGTGGGTACTGAGCTGGAGATCTTACTGCTGCTTTTTGTGAACATCTAACCAATACCCTCAGTGTTCTGAGAACCTCATGAATCTGAGTCTCAAGGCTTTCCTATGTTCTGTGTTGCAAATTGACTTTGACGTTATTGGTGTTTTTCTGTAGTTCCAACTTACCACTGTGTAATTTCAGCATTGTCTCTGCTAAGTCAGTTATTTATCCCTGTCTTCTAAATATTTGTTATCTTGTTCTATTCCCTTTGTCCCTATGAGTTTATACTATTTTTATTCCATTATTTTAGTGGCATTCAAGAGGGAATGTTGATAAACACATGTTAGAGCCACCATGTTTAAATAGAAATCCTCTTGAGTCCTATTTGAGGTCAAAGCAGCTAACCCCATTTAAAGAACTCTTACTGTGTGGTAGTCACTGGCCAGTAGCAAAGGGGAAATCAGAATAATTTAGGGAGCTACTTAAAAATACAGACTAACAATCTATAAAACACTTCTGTAAGTACTTTGCTACAAATTGACCTTCAGTATGGAGTGTTAGTGATAGGTTAAGTAGATTTCCCCTCCTTTAAAATGCTTAAAAATGCAGTTTTTATAGATGACTGCAGGGAATAAAATACACCTTTGTTACAGGGTGTGAAAGCTGTTGTGGCTGAAAGTTACGAAAAGATTCACAAAGATCATTTGATTGGAATTGGCATAGCTCCACTTCAGTTCCTTCCAGGAGAAAATGCGGCTTCCTTGTGTCTCTCTGGCAGAGAAACATTTTCTTTAACATTTCCTGAAGAATTGTTTCCTGGAATGACATTAAATATAAAGGTACCTCTAAAATTCTCAAATATATGATTGTGTATTATGTACTCAAATATATGGTTAAAAATTGAATAAGAAACCATTCCTGTAAATTGCCTACTAATGTCAATTAGTAAACATGTTATAGTTTGATGACTCTGTTTCCTATATACTTAAACTTGTATTAATACAGTTAATACTTTTCTGAAGAAAAGTAGAAAGAATGGATACTTAGTCTAGAACAAAGTAGACGTGGAAGGAGTTTTGAAATCCAAAATATTATAAGCCTTGGTAATTATCAGATCAATTTGGTATAAGTAGTCCCGTAATGGTTTATCTTGTCTTGCAAAATTATGCATATTCACCCACTCCCATTATTTTTAATGGTCAAGTAAAAACTTCATCAGAGATGTTATAAAGCATCTCTTTCTACAGTAGAAAGAAAATTTTCATACTCCTTTGTGTACAATAGAGTGAACTTGGTTATATTCCTGGTAAACTCTTTCAAAGACATGTTTATTGACTATACCTATGTGATGGGAAAAGCTTTTTGTCTTTTCTTTTATAGAAAGATTCAACATTCTCTCATACACAACCACTCATTCACTCACTCACTCATACAGGTTGTGCTTAATTTCCTTAGCAAAGCTGTTGATTTAAATCCATCTTGATTTCTCTTCTCTAGTATTTTCCAGTGCCCAGAGCTTACTTACCTCTCTTATGCTTTACATTTCAGCAGTCATCTTCACTAAATCCAGGGGCTCCCTTTTAAGTACTGACTGAACATAAAATTTCCCCAGAATTTTTCTTAAATGAGAAAAGTTCCTTGTATAATGTGCCTAGATCTGCTAGAATCAAAGGATTTTAGATTCCTTGTATATAGATAAGTAAACCAGAGAAGAGAATTACCTAAGGTCACATAGCTGGTTGGTGACAGAACTGACGTATATGTCTCTTACATTTGAAGTCGATGTTCTTTTTTCCATATTACACTGCTTCCATCAAGTAGGGTTTATTAAGCACCTATATAAGGCAGTTGAATTCATTTAGGTAAATTGATAGGATCCCTGTTTAAAATTTGTTTAAAATAACCTTACTAGTCATCAATTTTAATTAAGCACTCCAAAAGTCTGGCAATGTGCTGAAATGCTGTGGGATTTACAGAGTTCATTGGGTCTCCTATAAGAGTTACAAAGTTGTCCTTCTAGAGGGGAAACAAGATGTCCTACAAATCCATGGAAGTATAGAGGAGACTGTTACCATTTTATTCATATCCATATGTGCAAGAGATATACAGTGTAAGGAATGGTAAGATGGCCTATGTTAGTAAATTTGGCAAAATTGAAGCACTGGGCAATTACTGACATAGGACCCCAGAAGGCAAAATGACAGTGTCTGTGGAAATGCTTGTCTTCTGATTACATGTATCAACTTCCTTTTCCTAGTTTTCAGCTCTTTCTGTTTTGATCTAACTTTAATGCAGGTATATATAGATTGCTCCAAAGAAAAGGCAGAGTTGAGCATTTTGGATTAGGGCAGCAGACTTTATAACTATGGAAAAAAGTAAAAAAGTAGCAGATATATGCAATGAATCTTTAAAGCAAGATGATTATGAGTAGTGAAGTATAGCTTCCCCAATTAAAAGATCTAAATCTTAAATCCAGTTCCAAGGGGCATAGTACTTGTCATTTAGAATTAGGGATGAAAATACCTCTTCATCCACTTAGCTATGAAGCCCTAGGGCAAGTATGTCAGGTGTTTTGTTTTGTTTTGTTTTTCAAGAAGGAAAAGAGTTTCATGCAATTGCAGTATATGAAATTAGAACCAGGAGAATCAGGCAGAATACATGACAAGTATAGTTATTGAACATGAAGACAAATAGCTTTAACCATTGGGTAGCACTTCAAAGATTTTACCACTGATATGAGATGTTTTTGTTTATAGACAAGCACTGGAAAAGTATTCAGGGTGATTGCTTCATTTGAAAATGACGTGGAAATAACATTATACAAACATGGAGGATTATTAAACTTTGTGGCACGAAAATTCTCATAGTATCTACTCATGATGGATACCTTTCTAACTGTTAACTGCAAAGCTTTTTGTGCTGGACCCAGGAATCCTTACCATGGAACTGTGGACAGTCCCAGTGTGCTCACTTTTCTCATCCATGGGTGTAAATGATTGTGAATCAACATAGTGACTGAAATGAAATCTTCTTGATTTTAAATAATATACGAATGGTGCTATTAACATTGCTAAAATCAACGTGTGAAGTGTGTGGTGGAAGAGACCTGTAAGTATGGGGGCAATATTTTATCAGAACATTTTGTAAATAAAGGCAGAATTTGAATTTGTGTTGAAAATTCTTATATATTATAAGTATAACCTCCCTGAAGTTTGTTTAATTTTGCACCTATAAAACTGTGTACTACTGTTTGTTGGTTTGAGTAGCAGACTGAAGTATAAGAAGCCAGATTAGACTCTAAAGTTGTGGAAGTAGCAGTCTGATTTAGAATGGATTTTCAGATACATTAATTCCTTTTGAGAATAGAGCTGGACAGAGTTGGTATTTTTAGTTTATAATGTGAGCTAGGGTTATCCTCAGTCTCAGTCTTACTACAAGGGATAGATAGCGCTTACCCCAGACCTCAATCATTCTGTTCAATCCAGCCAAGGATTTCTCTACATCTGAAGGTGGGCCATTACAGAACACAACTTACTATGTGGCACCTAAGTACCAGTAGTGGAAATATGTATCACATATGACATAGTCCTAAATTTTCAGTAATTTGGTACTGTGACCCTCTGGCAGGCCTCATATGGCATTATATTAATTGGATTATATTTTTCTCACCTTATATGATGCTTTAACTTCCTGTAACATAATATTTTAGATGATATTAACCAAAATGCCAGGCTTGTTTTACAGTTGCTAAAAGGAACTTTAATCCTTAAACTCTGTAATGATTTCTTCTGGATTTTTACATTAGCCACTGTAAATTATATTGTTGCCCAACCCTAAACATTTTTTAAACATTGGTTATTTCTTAATTATTTAAATTGATTTCCTGTTACTTTGAGTCATTTTCTTACCCTGGGGTACCTTACTTTGTTAATTATGTTGTCTTTTGTTTTAACTAAAGCTCACCATCAGGATAAACACTTAAATTGTGGCTATCTGAATACCATATTTTCTTAATTAGCATGTCTATTCACCATATTGAATGTTCTGTCATGAGAAGTTTGGCAACTTTTAAGGAAAAGTTTATATAATTAATTCCAGAAGGTCCTTTACCTTCTTTTTAATCAAGAAGTTAAACTCAGTAGGCAGAAGATTAATTGTAGTGATTTTTTTTTTCCACATGGAGATTTTCTTATGACCTAGTTAAGTTACTCCAATTCAGAATTAGTTCACACTGCACAGAATAAAGAATTATTTCTTTTAAGCTAAAATGTTGAAACTACCAAACCAGTGGGTAAAGACCACTGAGAACGTTGCACATAATCAATCATACAATCTTTTGAAAATATTTTGCAATATGTATTTAGACAATAATATATAGTGAAGTTTAACAAAACAATTTCCCCTCTTTAAATTTTTTTAAAAATATTTTCTTTGATACTTGTAAATCATATTGTTTACTTGATATTTTCTTAACGCTACTGTATATCTGCCCATGGATGTGTTTTTAATTTACATGAAAACATGAGTTAAGGATGGAAAATTTACAAGTTGAATGTTAAAATACCTGTTGTGTGCTTTGAAGAAATGGTAATTCCAGATTGGGAGGGGGGGGTATCTGTATTAGTGTGAAGCCATACTATGTAAATAGCCAATGGGCAAAGATACGGTCATCATCATAAACAGCCAATCCAGGAGACGAAGCTAATAAAGATAGCTAGATATGAATTAAGTATTCACATTTCCAATCTACCTGGTCTAGTAATAGTTGCTTTTATTAGCAAATCTTGTATTTCAGGAACAAAATCAAGGTTTTTCTAATCTCATGCTTATATACAATGAATGAAAAGCTTGCTACGCATGGTTTTCAGTTGGGGAGAAGAGTCATGGATGTATGTCTCAGTGTATCTTATAATTCTGCCTTTAGTCAAATGCAGTGTTTGTGAAAACGGCATTTGTTAATTTTTCTTGTTTTACTTATCTCCTTTGTTGACTGTATATGGGTGATTTTGTATTGCCAAAATCACAAATATTGTGAAAAGGAAGTGTAATAGGCATAAGAGAAGCAGATCAGTGTTGTAAACTTAAAGTACAATTTTAAAGATCATTATCATCAGCTTGGGTTTGTTTGTTTTTTTAATCTTTTAAAACCATGCTATATACCTTGCGAAATTTTTATGCCTTTGATGTTTGCTACTCCTGTAAAATGACATCAGTGAAAATGTCATCCAGCTACTGAATTGATATTATACCACAAACGTTTCCAAGATGACGATTGTCATTATTTCCTATTTTATCTCCAAGCTCATTATCAAATGAGAGGTATCAAGAATGAGAGGTATGAGAATCCCTTAGCCAGATTGCTCAGTTTTTCACTGGCAATTAAACTGCATTGGAACTAAAGGAAAAAAAGTAAAGCAAAAACCTAAATTAGAGTCATAGTTGTTTGCATATATGGTGACAGTTTTGTAGGCATTCATCTTCTCAGTGATGAGTGACTGGATGAAGAGAAATTATTTGACATTTTGCCGTGGTTGAATTAAAAAGACATTGTTCTTTTGCCTTTAGTTTTAGGAGAAGGTACTAAGGTTCTGGATGTTGCCCCTATCTTAGTTTGATTTGGAGTAACAAAAGAGAGAGGAAGGTTGGACTTAGGCTTTTTCAATGTTTTTTTCCTAAAGTGTGATAGTGCCGATGTTTCTATCAATTTTACATATAATATGTGGCTATGAAACCATATATCTTACTTAAGTAACTACAAATCATTGTCTATTATTTAAAGCCAACAAAACAGTAAAACAGTTTTTTAAGTTCAATAATGTTAAGTATTGTATAGAAATAATATTGGAGGCAAAGTACAGTTGATGACAATTGTGTATATGTTACTGATGCTGTAAATTATTTTTAATAAAGAAAATTGTATTATCACATATTTAATTCTTGTTATAGAATATTTTATGGTACCAGAGAATAAAACACCGTGACTTAAAAAGAAGTTTGGGTGGGAATTCTGTGCGTTATGCATGATTGTTTTGTAAGCTCACAACTTCTCTAATGAACAAGGAAAGAAAAAAAAGAAATTCATATGTCTTCCAGAAATTTATCTTCAAACCTGTTACCTAAATTGTCAGACATTATCACCTATATCACCCGCTAAAATGTTGACCAAGGTAATTCTCATCCCTATATCTAGCAGTTTCGTTCTACTCCATGGCCACTGAGAATAAAATCCAGGGTACAGGTCTGAAATGAGGATAGCGTTGAGGAAACAATACAGATGAACTCAATTCAAAGGTTATTCCAACATGTACTTAGATTCAGGGAATCAAATTTTAGAGTTGAAAAGACTAATCCCTCACCCAAAACAGGATCCTTTCTGCAAATATCATCTCCTAATTAGGCAGCCCTTTCTTGAATATTCAAAAGATGGAGAATGAAGTTTTGATGTTTAAAAAGTCCATATTTTGAGGGGGCAGATGTGGCTCAAATGGTTGGACATCCATTTCCCATATGGAGGGACCTGGGTTCAATGCCCAGAACCTCCCGGTAAAATAAAAATATAGAAGGCGTGTGGGCCACCAGACCCCATGTGTGGGTGCTCCAGGCTCCACCGAGCCACACAACAGGATGATGACCTAACAGGAGAGTGACAAAAGGGGAGAGCCAAGCCGATAAACACCGAAGAACCAGGAACTGGGGTGGCGCAGGTGGCAATGCCTCTCTCCCACATCAGAGGTTCCCAGGATCAAATCCTGGTGAAGACAGGAGGAGAAGGATGAGAAAAGAGGGCAGGAAACGGATACAGAGAGTTGCCCAGCGAATGGACACAAAAACAGCAAAAACGGGGTGGGGTTGGGGGAGTTAAAAATGGATAAAAGTAAAAAAAAAAACAAAACGTATTTTGAGCTGAAGTCTGCGTCCCACTGATTCTGGTCTCCCTAATTTGTTTATACCTCTTAAAGCACTTTTTCTACAACTGAGCATCAAATACATATTTAATGAATAAGTTGAACCCTTTACAAGTTGCACTGCACATAACCTCCATACTATAGATCTTTAATTATGGAGGTAATTTGTGTCAAAGTGATATTTACGTCAGAATCTCTAAATTATTGTGTATTACAGGAGGCAATGCCCTTTTCTTGATACATGATAGAGATGCTGTGTATTCATGGGCCTCAGTGCTTTAGGACTAGCTGATGATGCCATCTCTCCACCCATTGGCCATTCATTAGGGATCCTATGAAGTAAGTCATCTTCAGCTCTGGCTTATACCCTAAAGTAATGTAATAATGAACAGCTACTCACTGAGCTAAAAAATACATGCCTTTCTCCCACTCTTTCATTTATACCATCTCAGGAAATTCTACAATACCATTAAGAAACCGATGGATTTCAATGATATTTATAATTTTCTAGAACACAAAAGGATTTCTAAATTATTTTCTTTTCCTTTATTTTTCCAAATACTGCCCCTTCCCCTCTCTCAGTAACCTCTACTCTACTTTCTGTCTCTGCTATTTCTAGTCATCGCTTATAAGTGATACCATACAATATTTGTGCTTTATGCCTTGCTTATTTCACTGAGCATCTTATTTTCAGAGCTCTTCCATTTTGCAGCCTATCTCACATAACTTCATCCTTTTCTTAAGGCTGAATATTATGCATGTATGTACCTCATTTTGTTTATTCATTTGTTGGTGGGCACATTGGTCCAACCTTTTGGCTATTGTGGATAATGTTGCTATAAACGTTGGTGTACAAGTATCTGTTGAGACCCTGATTTCACCTTCTTTGGGTATATACCTGGAAATGGAATTGCAGGATCATATGGTAATTTTATATTTACTTTTTGAGGAACCATTATATTGCTTTTCGTTGTGGCTGCACCATTTGCATTCCCACATACAGTGCAGCAGAGTTCCAACTTCTCCATCCAGTATTTATCATCTAATATTTATTTTCCTTTAAAAAAAAAAAAAATAATAGCCAGCCTGGTGGGTGTGAGGTAGTAACCTACTCTTAATAGTAATCAGAATGAGTGATTAAAATTTGGCATTCATAAACCAAAATTTGGTACACCAGATTTTTCTGAGAATTGCAATCTAGTGTTCTACTAAAAAGCTTATCTGAATTACCAAGGCTAACCCAACACATGCCACTTGCATTTGCGTTTCAATAGCCAGTTTTCGGGGAAACAGTGCATCATCAGTGTTACATCGAGTTGGTTTACAGTTTTTGCTTGATGCCTGTTTTGCTTTTTATTTACATTATTTTCAGCTTTAGCATTTTATTTGGTAGAGTTGTTTGTAGTCACTGGAAATCAATGCTACTGGCTCTGTCCATAAGTCTATTTCCTCCTGTTGCTTGTTTCCCAATTGAGGCCTCATAATAAGGGTGATCCCATAGCCAATTTGCACCCTAGCCTAGCAAAGGTGAGATTTTGGATTCTGATTCCTACAAGGGGGAAGCAGCACTCAATGTGGGGAATTTATTCAAATATAAAGACACTTTAAAAGATGATGGGTAGCCAAGTCTAAGATGTCTACTATGAATGTATTAAATTTGGGATACATCTAGTTATATCCTAAAACTGGACGTGTCCTTAGAAACTTCTGCAAATATTTTCTTATACCAGATACAGTGCTAGGAGCAGTATGTAAATCAGTGAACAAGACAGGCCATGTCCTCATGAATCCAACAGTCTATTAGGATATCAATCAGCAAAACTCTGAAAAGTAAAAAACGGACCTTCCCATGGTCTCCTAGTTATATAGAGCTCAAAATAGCAAGTCTTTCAAACAAACCATGAGTTATCCTATACTCCTCATCTCTTACCTATTCCTCACATCCAATTAGCTGGTCATCAGGATTCATCAATTCTATCTCCCCTGTTCTCCAACTTATCTCCTTTCTCTCTTTCCACTATCAGAAGCCCAGTTTAATCCATTACCTCTTACTTGGACCAATACAAAACACGATTCCAAGGATTGTGGGAAGATGGTGAGACTAACAGGCAGAGCTAAATGCACTCAGAAAAACAACAGAGAAAACCAAAAGCTATCTGAGAGACCTGCTTTGGGGGTCAGAGAGACGAAGAGATACAAAGAAGATGAAACGATAAATTTGAGTTACCAAGCCCCGGTGGCAGGCTGGAAGGGTTCCCCTACCCTTTCCTCAAGATATTAAGCTGGGGTGAAATCCCTGGCTCGCTGCAGCCAACCGAGAGGGGAACAGACATCTTTCCTGTCAGCTGTTTCAAGGGAAAAGGGAGGGGAGGTCAAGATGCTTTTTTCCAGTGAATTTGGCCAGCAGAGCCAAAGGGGGGGTAAATAAAACAACAAAAAAGTAAAAAGACCGATAAATGTAGACTAGTGAGAGAAGGTGGAGAGAATTCAGGAGCTATCTAAAGGAACAGCATGCAAGGGGCCTAAGTAGGCCAATAGAAGTCAGATTCTGGTTACAGAAAATCCAAGTCAAAGCTTTTATTTTAAACCTAAAGGAATGAGACATTAAGCATGTCCCCCCTGGTGCTGTAAAAAGATAACACTTGGAGATTCGATAATAAGGAGAACTGAATCTACTGAAGGAAGATAAGGAAGTAGTTGGTAGTTTTGGGAAACATCAAAGTCTATTATCAAGGTGAATGGAGGAACACAAGAGTGCTATAAGAAGTAGAGCCCCAAGTGCAAGCGTGAGTGGGCAGGTGTCTAGGTCTCTCCTCCAGTGAGGAGAGTACTCCCGCCTAAGAAGAGAAGTCTTACTTGACTGGAGGAGGGCATCAAGCTATTAGAGCCTAGTGTCTTCCACAGTTAAGATCCTACAACTAACCTGGCTGTTAACTCAAATTTCCCCAGGCAGCCTCCTCATAATCGTGTGGTTTCTGCAGACTCTCCCACAGGTAGAGAACCCACTGATTATACTACCTAAATAAGGATTCTGATCCTATTACCATTTTTATTTCTCAGTGTACATGAATTATTCTGTCATACCAGATCTAAACTGTGGTGACCCTAACCTCTTGGGAAACCTATCTGAGCGGCCTTCACTCTATCCCCACATCTCTTTTATTGAATTAAATGGCTTAGAAAAAGAGTAGAAAACTTGGTGTTGTGGTAAGAGCCTATGCTGGGAGTTGTGCGGCAAGGTTCTCGTTAAGGCTCCAGTTTCTCACCAGGTCTACTCTATAAATAAGACCACCTCCGGCTCTCACATTCCAGTATCCGGGGAAGTTAGGTCCCGTGAGGAACGCAGCCAGGCTCGACTCCCTTGGAGTTCCTTGGGCTGGGAGTGACTCGAGCCCACCTCCGGCCGCGCTTTCTGGAAGTGGCCTCCAGAATACGTGTTTCCAGGAGGGAAAAACAAAAGGGGAGGCAAAGAAGAACTAGTACGCCCGTTCCGTCCGGACCCCTTTGAGCACGGAATCACATTGAAACCAAAGCTACGTGGACTGGGCGGAGCCGCGAACCAAAAGCCTGCTAAATGGCGGCATCTCAAGAACCAATCAGAAGCAAGGAGTTAAGATATACTGAAAGCTAGCGGGATTCTGGCTGAGGCGCTCACAGAGAGGAGGCGGGGCTGGGTTGCAGAAAGCCAATCAGAAGCCCGATCTCTGACTTGCTGTTCCGGGCACCCTAGGTAGGGAAGGGGCGGGACCCGAGAAAGCCTGGCTGTGCCACGCCTCCCAGTGGTCTGCGCTGACTGGGTGGCGAGGGGTCTGGAAGAGCCAATCAGAAGTCAGGGCCCGCGGGGCTCCGAGGCGTGGCGGGCGGAGGCAACTGCTTCTCGGGCTCTGCCTCCCGGCGCAGGTGTGGGTCAGCGGTCCCGGGCTGCTGGAGAGCGGAATCCATCCCACGACCTCGGATCGTTGCGGGTTAGACCAGGTAGGGGAAAGGAGAGGCGAGCCCTGGGTCCCCTGGCGGGGACAGCCCCGAGAGCAGGAGGCCTGCGGCGAGTCTGGGGCCATGAGTCCTGTGCCTCCGGCTCCTCCAGCTCCTGCTCCTGCTCCATCCACCTCAGACTCGCTGCATGCGTGATGAGCAAGTAACCCACCTCTCTGGGCCTCACCTGTAACCCGAAAGGGCTACACTGAGATCCCAGAGTCAGAGCGTGGTACCTGAGAAGCCATCTGGTCTAACCCTCCCGACACCTGTGTGGAAACACTGGCCGAGGGAAGGTGGGTGTCTGGCACAAATTCCAAGCACCCCCGCTCCCCAGACCCACTAAAATAGATAACGCTGTGTACCTAACTTGCGTGCTCTTCTACTCCATAATTTCCCTGCCTCTTGGGCGGCGCAACCTTGCAGCCCGCTGGCCCACCAATTTTTACCACCTCCTTCCGCTTGATCCTCGAGGCATCCAGTAGGACGTTGCTGCGGTCTTTGAAAAACTAACATTCTAGAGGAGTCCTGTGCCTGCCTTACTGTTTCCTGGTCTCCTTTGAGGGTAAACAGCCCGCGTGAGCCTGTGAAGTGAAGGCCACCCTTCGTTGCCATAGTTCTACCTGTATTTAATAAGGGCTTAGTACAAATGCAAGACGCTGGGCTAGGTGCTTGTGATGCAGAGATTTATTGGGTACAATCCCTGCCTCCAATTTTGGAGGGACATAGCATAAGGGATTGCAGGAGAACAGGGATAGATTTGGGAGACACGCTAAGGTAGAATTTGCAAGACTTTGTGACTGATGGATATGACTGGACTTTGTAATGTTTTGGGGGATGAGGGAGTGGAAAGAACCAAGAATGACTCTATTTTCTTATCTGGCATACCTTGCACAGAGTGTGAAGTTTAAGGTCCACCGCTCTTGGTTATAGGACAAAGGTTGTGAGATTTAGTACAAACCTTGGGGTTGGAAAACATTTGCTTCCTGAGGGCATTTTCAGGAGCTGAGTAAAATACTGTTGGCAGGAAATACAGAACACTACCTGTAGGATTTGAATCTCCCCCATAACACATACACACACACACACACACACAATACACAAAGAGACATTTGGCTGTGACAGACATCTCTGATAAATACATTTCTTTCTGTGTATATTGATTTGCTTTCAGGAGCTGACTTGATCTGTGTCATTAGTTCCAGGATTTGGAGTAGTCCTTGTATACATACAACAAAGGGCAAATTTAAGCTCAAAAAGAAAGAACTTTAGATGCATAGAATATTAGAGCAAAAGGAGCTATTAGGGAAGATCTAGTCCAATTTTTTTTTTTTTTTTTTTTTTTAGCAACAAAGTGTTTTTAAATGAATATATGTACATTGTTTTTTTAGACATGCTCTTGTACACTTAGACAAAGTATAATGTGACATGTGACAAAGTTCATGTGACTTTATTGAGACACCAACTCCTTTTTAGAGAAATGACTAGTCCGACGTTTTAGAGGTCAGATGCCAAAGCTGGGACTAAAAATATAAGCTCCTTTTTATTATACCAGGCTATCTTTTTGGTGGTCAGAGCCATCTAACATTGCTTTAAGCTGCTTTAGAAAACAGCTCTTAAAGCAGAAGATTAAAAAGCCTCATTCAAGGGTGTTTCAGGAACACTTTCTGGACTAGAAAGGAGGTTGTTCTCCACCAAAAGCTTTTATGGTTCTTTCTAACTTTAAGAATCTATGATTCAAATCAAATTCAGAATTATTCTGAAATCCTTAAGGCTTTGGGAGCTGAAGTTAAAGCTTTAGCTCATATTACATTATGAAAACCGGCCTTATAGACTTACATCCCTCCAGAATGAATGTTAAAATTCCATGTAAAGTCTTAAGCTCAAATATAGTGTGACAGGATATATTGATTCCCAGAAGTTTCAGGTGCAAGGATTATTTAGAAATCCCATTTAGACTTTGACACAATATCTTTAGTGAGCAAAATCTGAACGGCTTAACTTGCTTCTGAAAGTAAATGGCTCTGGTCAGAAAGTAAATCTGAGAAATGATTGCCAAGAATGCAATAATTCTAACAGGTGATGAAAACCAAGCAGTGGCACAAGGAGCTATGCAAGTTTAGAGGTGGGAGAAATCACTTTGGGTAGGAGGAGCAGGGATTGCTACCGGGGAAAGGTGGCATTTGAGATTTAAACACTTTTTATCACTTGAATCATCAGTCTATAGCCCCGGGGCTGAGACAGGGAGGGGGCCTTATAGGAAATTCCTGGTGTACCTCTCTGAATTTTATCCCCCTTCTCTCACTGGAATAAATTGGGCTTTTGTTGCCATAGATTTGAAGTGATTAGATATTAACGGGCACATGGTCTGAGTTTGGGTTCTCTGAGAAAGGTCCTAAGATTTCCCACCTCACCTCTCCATCCTGTACTAGCCGTTCTCACACAAGGGCTAACTTTTTTTCAAGGTAAAATTTACATTCAGTGAAATTGGTAGATCTTAGATTTACGGTTTACTAAGTTTTGACAAACAGATATACCCATGTAACCAAAACCCAGTCAAGATATAGAACATTCTCCTTCCAGAAAGTTCCTTCATGTCCCTTCCCTGCCAGAAGTAACCATTCTGATTTCTTTCAAGAGGTAATTGTTCATGAGATTCACTATATCCCTTGAACAGCAATCAAAATCATAGCCTACTTAAAAAATAAAAAAAATAAAAAAATAAATCATACCCTAAAATACAACCCACCTCCAAAATACTATCAACTATTTACAACTTAGTATAAAAGGAAGGATTGGAATAAAACTATTTTGGGGAAAGGGGGAGGTGAGATTGCAAGGAGTTAAGTATTTTATAGGAGAAAGATATTCAGAAGCCATGCAATACCTTTCATATATACCTGGATGCTCAGGAAATAAGCCAGGTATGTGTAGCTTAGGGTAGAATTACTGAGGGGAAGATAACAGTTTTCCCAACCCCATCTATCCAAATCTTACTCAACAACTTAATTCAAATCCATCTTCTCAAGAATATCTTTCCTTAGGCTAGAGTAATTTCTCTCCCCTCTGAATTTCTATAACATTAATTTCATACATCACAAACTCAGATGTAACTTTATTTTTCATAATTGACCTTCATTTTTACGTCAAGCTCCTATTCCTCTTGGCAGTAGAAAACTTATTCTTTCCAATTTAAGGTAATTTCAGTCACCTCAGTATTAACACAGTCGTTTCAGGTTTATACTTAGTTACTTGTTATTTTGGACATTTAAAAAATTTTTTTGCTGTTTATGATATCGGTGACTGTGAGTTCAATTTTCAGATAGCACAAAGCCCTCTAAGTTCATCTTCATATCTCTCACAGTGCCTCACACAATGCTTTCCACATCACACAGTCAACATTTTTATATTTGAAGTAGGTGTGATAAATGAGATGGTCCCTATAATTCGATAGAACTGTGAACATAAAAGTAAGATCGCTGAATTTGAATTTATATTTTATCCCAGGACTGATGTTATTATGGTCAAAAGCATATAATTGTAGATTTGGAGTCTGGAGAGCTGACTTCTTACTGTAGCTTTGTATGTGACTTTGGTCAAATCGCTTAACCCCTCAGAACCTAAATCTCCCCTATAAAGTTGATAGGGAGAAGGAGGATTTGGACTAGATGATATCCCAGATGCTTTCCTAGTCTGTGTTCTGTCCTTGGAAACATACCTTCAGTTTGGGAGATGAGTTTATAAATAATTTATAGTACATGAATTTTTATTCACCTGCTAAAACATCCACTTCTTTATTTCATTTACTGGTTTGATTTTTTTTATTTGTGAGTGAAACTGAGTAATCAAAGTAGTGCACCCTCAATATGGAGAAACATAATTGATCAGCCTTGAGAAAAATCATTTAAATATATTCATTATATGCCCCCTTTCTGTTGTTTTTTTGCCCTAGACACAATGTCACGTGGAGATGATCAGCAATCACAGGCTCTTGCCAAGCCCACTTTCAGTGAGGAACAAGCCTCGGCATTAGTGGAGTCAGTATTTGGGTTAAAAGTTGCCAAAATCCAGTCACTTCCTAGCTATGACGACCAAAACTTTCGTGTGTACACTTCAAGAACCAAAGACGCTGCAGGTGGCCCAACTGAATATGTTCTCAAAATAAGCAACACCGAGTCTAGCAAAACTCCAGACCTGATTGAAGTGCAGACTCACATCATCATGTTTCTAAGAGTGACTGGATTTCCAACAGCCACTGTGTGTCGGACTAAAGGAGACAACATAACCTCTCTTATGTCCATAGGTAAGAGATGGCCAACTCACCAGTCTGTCACCTGACGATGTGCTTCAGTAGCCAATGTTACTGCATTTTGGCTACAGGTGGAAATATCAAGAAGAAATATAAGGAAGGGGCTCACAATTCCAAGTGTACTTGTGGTTATTTTTTCAGTGATTGAGAGAAGCAACCGCATGACCAAAGTAGGGATTGGTGCTCTGATTCTGACTTGGTTAGAGCTGGGGTCTGGGATAACTCTTCTGCTTAGAAAGGTCCTGATGGAGAAGTAAGTAAGGGAACATGGAAATCAGGACAACAGTTTTGGTTTGGTCTTATTTTGTTTTTAACCAGAAAAAATATTTTTTTATTCATCAGACTGGTATTGTGGTACAGTAGAAAGAACACAGACTGGGAGTCAGGAATTTTAGATCCCAGCTCTGTTGTCAATTGTATATGTGACCGTGGGCACACCGCTTTAATTCCTAAGCCACATTTCCTTAACTATGATTCTTGGTCCATTTAGCCTCTAAATCTTAAAGTGTTCAGATGTACCCAATTCAGTTCTCCAGACAGACACCTGAAACCAATTCCCTGGAATTTTTAAAAGGTGTGAAATCATAACTATCCTTTTCTCTCTGAATTGTTCAACCATTCTTTCTTAATTTGCATTGCTGAGGCTCATTATGGTCCCTGAGAAGTGGTTACTGTCCTGTGTTCTGCAAAGAGCCTTTACCCTGTTTGCTCTTGAGGGAAATTGTGATTTTGAAAATGTCATTTCTTTATACTTCACTTTCTTCAGCTTTAAAGGTATGAAAGTGTATGTTTTAGGCATTCATTTGCTAGAGTAGATAATTTATCTGTAAAGCCAAGGCAAGCAGAATTGAGACTGCAGTTGTTGATATGTGCATGGCCAATTCTAATGTTCATAAGGTTTGTCTGTTCTATCTGCTTGCTCCATCTGCTGAGCCCTGCCTCATAGAATCCTGCTCTATGAATTTGAGACTAGCAATTTTTTTCTCTTTTTCTGTGATTTTTATTGTTCTTTGCAATTATTTCTAAGCAGAATAGCCTCTAATTATTTGAGAAAGAGTTGACAGTGTATATTATTCCATCCATTTAGATAGTGGCTCTGAAATCAAAACCTACTTGGTGAGGCTGATGACTTACCTCCCAGGAAGACCAATAGCCGAGATTTCTATCAGTCCTCAGCTATTATATGAAATTGGAAGGCTAGCAGCCAAATTGGATAAGACACTGGAGGTAAGATTTGGGGTTTTATATTGGTTATATGGTTTGTTTGTTTGTTTTAATAAGCCAAGATTTAGACTCTCTTTTTATGTATGGTGATTCCTAAGTTGTGTTATGAAGAGAGTAGAGTCCTAAATGCATGAATTTTATGACAAATCTTCAGGGTACTTCCTGCCCAGCTCTGTATCTTACTGATACATTGGCAAGATTACCTACATTTTAAGAAATTTATGGTATTCTTTATGCTGCTCACTGGAAACAGTCTGTATTCACAAGTTGAAACCTAAAATTTTCATCCAAATAAGGTATAATCAGCTGAAGCCAAAGCAATAGTTATGAATGGATTAAAATGACTTAAGGATGATTTAGTCCTACAGATATAGTATTATCTAGGACAAATATTTTTTCCAACCTAACCCACAACACATCTTCATTTATTCAACAAACATTCATTGAGTATCATTTATTTGCCAGACCTTGGGGGAAAAGGAAAGGATTCCAGGAATAATATAGTACAGCTCCTGTCCTAGAGGAGTATGTTCTAGTGGAACAGATAAACACTTTAAAAAAGTCATTACTAAATACACAATTCTGTGATTATTCTGAAAGCCATTGATTGTACATTTTGGGTGGATTGTATGGTATGTGAATATATCTCAAGAAAACTGCTAAAAACAAAAAAGTCATTAATGCTTGTATGAGCAAAACACAATTTGTATAAGTAAAACACTTCCAATCACTTATCAAATCCAACAGGATTTGATAGAATTGACAAATTCTACCTCTCAAATGTTTCTATAATCCAGCTCCTCTCCATTCCTGCCTCAATTGTCTTAGCTCAAGCCTTCATCCTAGCTTTGCTTTAGCCTCCTCATATCTAGAGTTTTTTTCCCCTCAAGTTATTCTTTGTATCAGTTAAGAGTTACTTCTTTAAATTACAAGTTTAACCATGTCAGTTCCATGGGTAAAACCTTTCAGTGGCTTCTCACTGCATCCAAAACAAAGGCCCATGTCCTCAGCATGGCGTAGAAGGCCCTGCATGCCTTGTCGCTGCCTCGTTCCGCAGTTTCATTGTCCATGTCTCCCCTTTCATACTCTAACCAGCAACGTTGAACTTGTAGTTCCCTGAATGTGCCCTTTTGTTTCATGCATCTGTGCCTTTACATATACCATTTTCTCAACCAGTAATACCTTTCCCTCCTTTAACACCTAGCTCGTGTATTATCTCCTGTGTGAAATCTTCCCTGATCCCTTCTCTTCCCGTGCTGCACAAAAATGATCACTTCCTCATCTTTGCTACTTCTGAACCTTGGTACATCCTTCTATCGCTATACTTACTGTACTGTTTCAGGTATCTATTGCTATGTCATAAATCATCCCAAAATTTGCTGGCTTTAAACAATAATGATTTATGTCTCACAATTCTGTGGGCAGTTATGCTCTAATTGGTTTTGATTGGGGTCACTCATGTAGTGAAAATTGGGGTCACTCAACTGGGGTGCTTTGGTTCTTCTCCATATGGCCTCTTCTCTACATGGTTTGGGCCATCCTAAACAACATAGCCATTGGCTTCCAAGAGGACAAGTCCCAATATACAAATGTTTATCAAGCCTTGCTTTAATCACACTAATGCCCCACTGGCCAGAGCAAGTGGTGACATAGCTAATACCAAAATCATTGTGGGAGAAGTTATGCAAGGGCATGAATACCAGGAGATATGGTTCATAGGGGGCCACCAGTGTAAGTTTACTCATACAGTATTGTAATTATTTGTTGCATGTCTAGTCTTCCTGCTCTATACAAAGTGAGCTTCCTAAGGATAGGATCTATATCTTATTTATCTTTTATCCTTGGTGTCTAGCAGTGTCAAACACATAGAAGGTATTCAGGGAGGACTTTATAAAAAAAGATAACTTCTGAACTGGCTCTTAAAAGTAAAGAATCCATCAGGTAGAGAAAAGGAGGATGGACATTCCAGCTAAAGGGAGGAGCATGTGAAAAATCATGGAGGGACAAACGACTGTGTTCCAGAAACTGAATAATTCATTGTAGCTCGAGTATAGGGCATGCCTGAGAGAGATGGAGTAAAGGCTTGAAAAGTAGGGTGGAGCCAGACTATAAAATGCATCAAAATACAGGATGCCTAGGAGTTTGGACTTTGTAGGCAGTGGGGGACCTTGGAGGATTTTCAAACAGGCAATGATTTCTACTTTAGATTACTCAGGGGGCCTGTATGGCGAACGGATTAGCAGAAAGCCAGACTGGAGGCAGGAAGTGCATCTTGGAAGCTAATGCAGTAATCAGGTAAAAACCGACTGAGGGCCTAAACCAAGAAAAGGTTCGAGATATATTTAGGAGATAGAACTGACTAGATTTGGTGACTGAATTAACATTAAGCATATAGGAGAGGGTAGGGGTTAGTAAGACATGGATTCTAACCTATGTTTCCTGGGACAGAACCCCATGCTAAAGTAGGTAGGGTACTGCACTGGTATCAATCATATAGTAGCCTCCACACTCTGGAGCAGGAGACTAGCAGGATGGGAAGGGGGACAGATCAGAGATGGGGTCCAGAAGGTGTTGAGATCTGTGGAAGCTAAAGCTTATTGCCATAAAGGAAAGCAGCTCAGCCCGTACTCATTTCACATTGTGCTCCTTTAAAGGATGCTGGGATCAGCTTGCCTGCTTCCACTCTTTGCTTCTGTACAAAGTTTCTTTTCTATCTGGCTGGGGCTTTAGATAAAGGAGTAAAGTAGAGCCTTAATGGAAGTTAAGTGAAAGATAGGATGGGGCTAGGGACACTTTAACAATAAGAATTGGATTTTTATTCCCTCTGCTCCAGAGACTTGATATTTATAGTTTCCTGGGAATGAGTGAAACAAATTCTTTGCTGTTTTATATTATAGTTTTTATATTTAAAGTGTGTTTCTTGTAGACAGCATATATTTGGTCTTGCTTTTTTATCCAGTATGACCATCTATGCCTTTTAATTGGCATATTTAGACCATTTACATTTAATGTGATTGTTGATATGGTCAGGTTAAAGCCTATCATCTTTCTATTTGTTTTTTTCTTTGTCCCATCTGTTCTTTGTTTCCTTTTTTTCCTGCCTTCTTTTGGACTGAGTAATCATCTTTGTTGGCTTATTAGCTATAACTCTTTGTTTTGTTCTTTTAGTGGTTGATTTAAGCTTTATAGAACACATCTTTAACTTATCACACTCTACCTTCAAGTTACATTACGCTACTTCATGTATAGTATCTGAACCTTACAATAGCATATTTCTGTATCCTCCTTCCTAGCCTTTATGCTATTGTTGTCATACATTTTACTTATACCTACATTATAAGCCCCACAATACATTGTTATTTGTTTTAACCTTCAATTATCTTTTTTTTTTTTTTAAGGAGGTACCAGGGATTGAACCCAGGACCTTGTATGTGGGAAGCAGGCACTCAACCACTGAGTTACATCTGCTCCCTTAATTATTTTTTTAAAGAGATATAAATAATAAGGAAAAATATTATATATTTGCCTATGTTGTTACCATTTCCAGTGCTCTTCATTCCTTTGTACATGTCCATATTTTCTTCAGGTATCATTTCCTTCTGCCTGATGGACTTCCTTTTACATTTTTTTTTTTTAGGAGGTATTGGGGATTGAACCCAGGACCTCACACATGCGAAGCAGGCACTCAGCCAACAACAAAGCCACATCCATTCCCAAATGAAAGCTTGTTTCCTCATCTGTTTGTTTCTTTTTAGGAGATACCGGGGATTGGACCAAGGACCTTGTACTTGGGAAGCAGGCACTCAACCACCTGAGCTACATCTGCACTCCTACATTTCTAGGGATAATTATTCCCCACTACTAAGGCAAGACCCTTTATGAGTTCTTGACCTAGTGTTCTGTAAATTAAGAGGTTTTCCAGTCTGGTTGGTAGGAACAGGCACCATTCCCAGCCATGTATGAGTGCCAAGTATTATTCCCTCGAATTATTTCAAGTGGTTTTTTCCCCAGATTTCAGTAAGTTTTCTCATGCTCGTACACTGATCTGTACTCTGTCAAATTCTCAAGAGGAACTCTGCAAATCTCTAGAGTTTTCACTCCCTGTTCTCTGGTACTCTGTCATGCAAACTGTAGTCACATTGAGCTCCTTGGACTCTCAGCTCTGCCGCCTCGCACGGGTGTCCCCTCCCTCCCCCATGACCTGGAAATTCTCTCAGGGCAGTAAGCTGGGGCACTCATAGGGCTTACCTCATTTATTTTCCATCTCTCAGGGATCACTGTTCTTCATTGCCTGATGTCAAGTAACTTTAAAACCATTGTTTGATAATTTTGTGCAGTATTTTAGCTATTTCAGAAAGTACTGTAAATCTGGTCCAGTTATTTCACCTTGACCTCCATTTTGAGGTCTAAATAGTATTCATTTATCCTTTTTATCCCAAATAGAAATAACCATTTTATCTGATTTTAAAATGCTTAAATGACTCATTATTTAAAGAAAGTCAGATAAAAATACAAAGAAAAATTTTAAAGTTACCAGTAATCCCATTACCCAGAGATGATTACTATATCCCTCACCAAAGCATTCATTCTATAAGACCACACTATTCTACAGCCCCTGGTGTATTTGGTGTTTAGCAAACATTTGTAAACTGATAAGACCTTTTTCTGTGCTTCCAACACTCACCATTTCACATTGCACTCTCTTCATTTATGCAACAAATATTTGTTGAGCAGTGAAAGGTTTTATATGTGGGTGGTAAACATATTAAGCATTTCTCTTGAAATAGTTTTCAATTAAGCTGAAGTAAATCCAACTCCTTTAAAATATTCATTTGTGGATATTAATGTAGTCTGGATTAAATTAGCCTATTGTAATTAAATATATTTTCAGAAAACTTTCATATTAATTTTATTTAGAAAAAGCCTTAAACTGATTGGAATGCTCAGTAAAGTCTCTATCATTTTTGGAACCAAATGTTCTAAATGAGCTGTTTAAATGAGTGCCTGCTACATAACAGAAATGAGTTCCTTTTTATCATTAATCTTTCCTTATGCCCTATCTGTGAGTTTTACTCATATGCCTTATTGCCAATGAAGTTTCAACTTCTGCTATATTATGAAATGGCAAACATTTTTCAGAGGGAGATTGCATCACATCGTAGCTGACAGTGAGTTCCACTGTGCAATTAACCACTTGTAGCTCTGCTATGCAACTTATTTTAAGTTGTCTTACAGAGGACAAGGGAGTTTTAGAGTGAACCAAGAAAAGCATTCCTTTCTTGGAACTGCAGTGTATTTTAGCACGCTCTATTCCCATTGCCCATACCCTCTCCTCCCATTCCCTCACTCCACACCTATGCAAGTGGTAGGTTCTTAGTTTTTCTATAAATACAAGGATCCATGGGGAAGGATAACACTCAGGTGCAGTATTTTAGTTCTGTGGGTATGACTGAGGCTGTGACTGATTTGCTACAGATGTGGTTGGGCCATTGAAGCTTTCAGTATCTGGAGAGATGTGGGACATCCAGAGTAGACAAGAGCCCTGGGGATTGTAGGGGCCAGAACAGGTGGAGACCAAATAGTCTGTACTGGAATTTGGTTGCTACTTGGCCTAAAAATAGCCTGGAGGTCAGAATTAGGAGACTCATTTAAGTGTGAGAGAGAAGAAAGTATAGGGCAGGCTTATGAGTATGATTATAGTCAGAGCTTTGTACTAGAGGAAGCACAGTTCTTGGGAAATGAGAGCAAGGATGAGAGTGGGGGAGTGAGGAAGCTGGCAGGAGGCTGGCTGAGACAGGTTAATAAGGAGTAGTGATTAAATGATCAGAAATTCAAGTTGGTATGCCCAAGGAGTCAAAAGGATGAAAAGGCCAGAGAAGTCAGGTGAATCAGGTGCAACATTCATAGCCAACAAACATTTATTGAGCACCTATATCTATGAGGTGCTTTTTAAATTTCACGTCTTATTTAATCCACAGATGACTGTGAGGTGGGTGTTGATACCCTCATTTTACTTTAGGAAACTAAGGTCTGAGGTATTAAGTGGTTTGCTCATAAGTGGTGGAGCCAGTTGAAACCCAGATCTGTCTGACTCCAAGTCCAGTGTTCTGCCCACTATTCCATACTGGAACCGCGAACTTCTCCTGTGGGGTGCATGGGATAAGGTACCATGTTTTAGAAGCTAACTCAGAGCCTTCAGAGTGCTCCATCCCAACAAGAGTATTATTTTTACTTTTTAAAACATAAAGTAATATATGCACATGGTAAAAATTTCAAACAGTACTGAAGAGTATAAAATAAAAATTAGTTTTTCTCTCCACCATCATCTCATACCTAGTCCCAGTCCTGCACCCCTATAGTCACAATTCCTAACAATGTTTTCACTGCTTGCTATGTAGCATGATCCTTGGTGGCATTTATTTTTTTTTTTTTTTTAAGATCTCTATTTTAATTTTTTTTTTTTTTTTTTTTTTTACCAGGAGGTCCCGGGGAACGAACCCGGGTCCCTCCACATGGGAGACGGACGCCCAACCAGTTGAGCCACATCCGACCCCTTTGGTGGCATTTAACATACCAGATGGTACAGAGATTCAGAACCACGTGAGGAATAGTTGAAGGAATAGAAATGTTTAATCTGGAGAAGAGAAGACTCAGAAGGAGTAGGAGTGCTGTCTTCAAATATCCAGAGAAAGGTCTTGTGGGAGAAGGACTGACCTTGTTCCAGATGGTCCCATAGGTCATGGTTGGAACCAGTGGCATCATCGCTAGTTAAGAGGCAAATTTTGGCTCAGCAAAAGGAACATGGTTATAGCCATTTGAATAAGGATAGAAAGTGTCTCCCTCCCACTGGAAGTATTCAAACAGAGGCTAGATGACCATTTGGCAATATGGGAGTGATAACAGAAGCATAAAAGAAGATTAGAATCAATCAGTGTTTTGAAACTCCAGGTCATGATAGTGGATGTTGGTATCAGTTTAGAGGGTCGTGATTTACATTTTTAAAGAAATAGAATAAAATATAAAAAACATTAGAGCATATCACATATAATGATGTGTCATTTACTGAAACATTTTTCTTTATATGTGTTGTTGCCTGTATATTTGTTTTTGATATAAAATGTATCTCTTACTGTCATAGTCAAAAATATTTGAAAGCTACTCTATTTGTATGACCTGGGTCCTCAATCTGTCCCCTCCTAGCAACTCATTATCCCTCGCTGAATCTCAGTTTCCCCATTTGTGCAATGATGGTGACAGAGTGGTCAAAACCTAAAGGCCCTTTCAATTCCAGAATTTTAAATTCTAGGAACATTATTTTTTCAGTAAATATTAATTGAACAGAGCCTTCTATGTTCCAGGCATTGATCCAGGTGTGAGTATACAATAGTGAACAAATCAGACAAAAAACACAAAGTCTCTGCGCCTTGTGGAACTTATATACTAGTGAGGATTGACATAAAGATACATAAGCAAATTATGGCAAATGTAAGATGGCAACAAATGCTAAGAAGAAAAACGAAGCAGAGAAGAGGGATGAAATATTGGAAAGGGTGTTGTAATTTTAGATAGAGGGATCCAGAAGTTACCACAGAATAGGTGAGTTTTGAGTAATGATCTCGTAGAAAGGAAGGCACTATCATGCAGATACCTGAAGACTAGCATCCCAGAAGGAGGAAACAGGAAGTGCAATGGCTGCGAGGTTGGAACATGCCTGGCAGGTTCCCTGAACAGTGGGGAGGCTAGTGTATTTGGAGTAGAGTGAGTAAAGGAGAGTTGAAAATGAAGTCAGATAACAAGGGGCTGTGGTGGCAGGGTCAGATCAAGTGGATGAGAACAGAGTTCTTTAGAGCTGCCTCTAATTCCTTTCAAAAACTATGGATAATACACCTGTCTTCACATAATTATGAGTCTCAAATGAGAAGGGAATGCGCTCTCAAAACTACGAGATCCTATACAAATATTGTTATTACTATTTTGTGGATTAATGTAAATGGAGCAAGTCTATGACAATGAGGGAATGCTATTTGTCACCCTAAGGCACTCCCCAGGCCACTTTGAAGAGTGTAACCTTCTAGATACAGCAGATGTCTCAGGAGTGGCATATGTCAGACGTCTAAGAGTTTCTTGCTTTTGATTTAGAAATTCCATCACCCAAAGTTAAGTAGTCTTCACCGGGAGAACTTCATCTGGAATCTGAAAAATGTTCCACTTCTGGAGAAATATGTTTATGCCTTGGGCCAGAATCGCAATCGAGAGATTGTCGAGCAGGTCATTCAGCTGTTCAAGGATGAAGTATTGACCAAATTAAGTCATTTTCGAGAATGTGAGTATTCTCCCAATCAAATAAATATTTTTCTCTAAATTGTCAAATTTCAAACCATTAGAAAAGTATGGAGGTACAACTTAGCTTTATCAAATCTTAAAATTTCTCCATATTTGCTCCCGTTATTTTTTGAAGATTTTTATTCTCCATATAATTGTTACATTTTTTTAAATTGATACATTTGAAGTCACCTCTAAACTTTACAGGATTCTACCTCTCTCCTCCTCATTGAATTTGCATGCATGTTTTAATATCATTACTACATATGCATGTATTCATAATTATATGTACTACTGTTTTACATTTTTTCAAGCTTTATATGCATCAAACAGTATATATCATTCCACAACCTGCTTTTTAAATTCAACGTTATGGTTTTCAGTTCATTCAGTTCAGTTCATTTTAGCTGCTGAATAGTATCCCTAGTATAAATATACCATAATTTATTTGAATATACTATAATTTTTAGGTCCATTATCTTATTAGTGGAATTTAAGGTTGCGTCTCATTTTTTGCTATATAAATGTTTTTGCAGTGAACACTCTAGTACATATCTGCCTGTGTTCTTAGACAAAAGTTTCTCTGGAAAATATATCTAGATGTAACCAGACTTTTGACCCACCATGAAGAATTGGTCAAAGGGCAAGGAATTGTGGGGCATTTCTAGCAAGGCCTAGGACAGGCAGTACGTGTCCCTTTTGCCCTTTGCTTACTTGGTGTAAACACAACTAATGTGGTAGCATGAAAGCAGAGTTGATCTTTTTTCCCTCAAACCTGTTTTCCCCGTCTTCTTCATCTCACTAAGATGGTATCTACCATTTGCCCAGTTAATCTGGCCAAAAAACCTGGGAGTCATCAACATTGACTTTGTTCTTTCTCTCACACCCCACATACAATCAAACTTTATTGGTTCTAACTTCAAAAGATAGACTGATTCTAACCACTTTCCCTCACCTTTACTACTACCATCTGGTCCAAGCTACCCTCATTGCTTACTGGATTATTGCAGTAGCCTCCTAAGTGGTCTCCCTGCTTGACAGTACACAATATATGAGTATATCTTCACTTGTGTCTTTTTTTTTTTTTTTTGCTCAATATTACTTTTGTAAAGAGTCTCCATGTTGTTTCATGTAGCTATAGTTTAACTTTCATTACTTTTATTACACCACAGTTTATCTGTTCTACTTTTAAAGGCTATTTGGGTTTTTCTAATGTTTGGCTATTAAGAACAATCCTGCTATGAACATTCTTGTAAGTGCTTCTTGGTATATATGTTCATGAGTCTTTGGATATATACCTAGGGGTAGGATTGCTAAGTAGTACATAGGACATATTTCTATTCAACTTTACTAGATAATGCCAAATAGTTTTCCAAAGTGTTTGTACAAATTTATACTAACATAGTGTAAGAGTTTTCACTGCTCCATATCCTTAGTATTGCCAGACCTTTAAACTTTTGCCAATGTTGATGTGTATAATAGTTTCTAATTGTGATTTTAATACACATTTTTCTACTTAGCAGCCATTTGGATATACTCTTTTGTAAAGTACATGTTCAAGTTTTTTGCCTATTTTTCTATTGGGATTTTTTTTTTCCTCTCATTGATTTGTAGGAGTTCTAAATACGTTCTAAATATGAGTCCTTTTTGCTTGTATGTGTATACAGATATTTGCTCCATTCTATGGTTTGTCTTTTCATCCTCTTTATGGTGTCTTTTAATGAACAGTCCTTGATTTTATTGGTTTCAAATATATCAGTTTTTTACTATATGGTTAGTGTTTTGTATCTTATTAATTTTTTTTCTCTGTCCTATGGCCATGAAGATATTTTCCTGTTATCTTCCTAAAGTTTAATAGTTTTGCCTTTCATATTAGACCTATAATCCATCTGGAATTTATTTCTATATATGGTGTGAGGTATGGGTCCAATTTCATTTTTTCTGTTGCCTGATAAATTTTCCTACTACCATTTTTTTAAAATACCATCCTTTCCCACTCTGTTTTGCAGTACTCTTCTGTTGTAAATCAAATATGTTTCTACACTCTCTGTTCTTTCTGCTGGTCTATTTATCTACCTTTGCACCCATACCACATTGCATGCATACCACATTGGGATTCTTTAGGATTTTCTACATACACCATCATTCCATCTATAAATAATGACAGTTTTATAAAGGAAGAAAAAATCCTCTTATTTTCTTTTCTTTACTACACTGAGATTCCTTGTCTTTTCTCCACATTAAAGGGAAAGCTTTCACTATATAACAATTAAGTATGATGATTACTATAAGTTTTTTGTTGATACCCTTTATTTATTTATTTATTTATTTATTTATTTTTACCGGGAGGTCCCGGGGATCGAACCTGGGTCCCTCCATATGGGAGACGGACGCCCAACCAGTTGAGCCACATCCGACCCAATGTTGATACCCTTTAAAGACTAAGAAATTTCCCTTCTATTCTTGGTTTGCTAAGGATTTATGTAATATTTATATTTTCAATTATTAAATGTACAAAATAAATAAATAATAAAAAGCCAAGATGTTATGGATGACAGAGCATAAAGATGAAAAGACCCTAAGTCCTTGATGACAAAGTTGAGCTATTGAATTAATTGCCCTTGGAATATCCCCACTTTGGAACATCTTGTTAAGTGAAAGAATACAGTTCTTATTGTTATATGTCTAGGGTTTTACCGCTATGACTTTAGGCATGCTTACTTGACTTCTTTCTTCCTCAGTTTGCTCATCTGTAAAATGGGGATGGAGATAATAATTATATCTATTTCATGAGGTGTTTGTGAGGACTAAATGAGTTAATGTGTGGGGAAAAAAAAAGAATTTATATAATAAAATGAGTTCAGGAGTGTACCCTCGTCTCCTACCCTTTTAGAGGGTGTAAGTTTGAATTTTTTCCTTTTTTAATGTTTGGAAGTAATTTTCTGGTAAAGTCATCTGGTCTGGATTTTCCTTTAAGGGAAGTCTTTAAATTACTAATTCAATTTATTTAATATTTATAGAACTATTTAGATTTTCTTTCTTCTGTTGTCAGTTTTAGTAGGTTATATTTTTCTATAAATTTGAATATTTCATTTATATTTTCATATTTATTGCCATAAATTTATTTATATACCTTTTGTTACTTTTAAGGTCTATTTGATCTTTAATGATGCCTCTCTTTTTATTCTAGATAATGTTTATTAATGCTTTTTCTCATATTTTCTTGATTAGTCTTACCAGAGATTTATCAATTTTTAGTCTTTCTAAAAACCCAGTTTGGAGAGCCAGTGTAGCTCAGTGATTTAGTTCCTGCTTTACATGTACAAGGTTCCTGGTTCAACCCCCAGTACCTCTTAAAAAAACAAAACTAAAACACCTTTTGGCTTTGGCTTAATTGAGCTTCTCTATTGTGGTTTTTAAGTTTTTATTAATTTCTGCTCGGTCTCTTTCCTTTTGTTTTCTTTGGGCTTGTTTTGCTATTTTTTAAAACTTCTTGAAATGGATGCTTAGCTTGTTAATCAATTTTTTTCTTATTTTGGACCTTAGGCACAAAATTAATAAAACATAAACTTTGGCTCATGATACACTTTCATCATTGTACCATACATGGGACACCTTTTTTTCTAGTGTTTGCATTTGAAGTTATAAATTTAGCTCTAAATATAGACTTAGCTGCATCCCACAAGGGTAATTTTTGGGGAGGGAGAGGAGTCTGGTTTAAGAGTATAAAAGAACTCTGTGCCTTTATTATTTATTGAAGAATATATAAGTTATTGAAAATATTTTGTAAATTGAAGAGAAAATATCCTATTATTTTTTTTACAGTTTTATTGAGATATAATTCACATAACACACAATTCAACCACTTAAAGTGTACAGTTCAATGTTTTTTAGTATAGTCACAGGATTGTACAATCATTACCACAATCTAATTTTAGAACATTTTGGTCTCCCCTTCTCCCAAAAAGAAACCCCATACCCATCAGCAGTCAGTCACTCTTATTCTTAAAGTACAAGATGTGTAAGTGCATTTTTGTTAGCTTCTTTTTCTCTTAGGTCATAGAGAAAAATGTTAGATTTCCCATCTTCATTTTGTCCTTTATTGTTGTTTCCATTTGTTTTATAATGTTAAGACCAGTTGTCTGCTATTATTGCTAAGGCTTCTTTTCAATACCTTACCTTGAGCAGCCTCTGTTTTTTATCTTAATTGGGTACCCTCTGAAGTGCTTTAATATGGGAGGTGTACCCAAAGTAGTGATATGTAATATTTTCATTTTCATTTAGTTAAAAATATTTTCTAATTTGCTTTAGGATTTCTTCTTTTCACCCATGGGTATTTAGAAGAATAAATCCTTTGCTCCAAACATATGGTGACTTATCTTTTGCTTGTTGATTTTTACATAACGGCACTGTGATCAGAGAACATATTCTATGTCAGTGTTGCCCAATAAAATTTTCTTCAATGATAGATATATTCTTTGTCAGTGTTTTCCAATACAGTAGTGGCTGCTGAGTACTTGAAAATGCAGTTTGTGCATCTAAGGAACTGGATTTTTAATTTTATTTAATTTTAATGAGTATAAATGGAAATTTAAATAGCCACACATGCCTAGTGGCCATCATATTGGACAGCACAGTTCTATATGATTTCAGTCTTTGAAATTTGTGAAGACCCCCCTTATGACCTAGAATTTGATAAATTTTTGTAAATAATCCATGTGTGCTTAAAAAGAAAGTTCTTGGATACAATTGTTGGGTGCAGTTATATACACATCCATTAGGCCAAATTTGTTAATCATATTAATTTTTTCTATATTATTGATTTGTTTTTTTCTGCTACTTCTAACAGTAACTGAGAGAAGCATATTTTTTTACAAATTAATTTTATTGATACATATTAATAAACATACAATTCATCCAAAGTGTACAACAATGGTATTTGCTATAATCACATAGTTGTGCGTTCATCACTTCAATCATTATTAACGCATTTTCATTGTTTCAATAATAATAATAATAGACAAACAAGAAAATTCCTCACCTGTCAATCTCTTCATGCTTCCCCCACTGTACATAGCTGCTGTTTCTGGCTATTTTACCCTACATGTGTAATCAATGGCTTTTAGTATAATCACAACGTTATACATTCCTCATCTCAAAAATTTTAGAACAATTTCATTACTCCAAAAAGAAAGACTCCATACCCCTTAGCATTCCTTTCTCAGACCTACATAACCACTAATCTCCTTTCATCTTTATAAATTGATTTATATTTATATTTTACATAAATGGAATCATACAATATGTAATACTCTGTGTCTGGTCTCCTTCACTTAGTATAATGATTTTTTCTTTTGTCTGATATTAACATTTTGTACTATTAACTTACATTTATTCAGCTTCAGAGAAAAAGTATTATATAAGCAATTCTACCCATATTCATATTTCACATATTTATATTTCACATAATATACTTAGTTCCTAATAGTGCAATCATACAGTATTTGTCCTTTTGTGTATGGTGTGCTTCATTTAACATAATGTCCTCCAGGTTCATCCATGTTGTCATATATGTTTCACAACTTAATTTCTTCTTAATGCTGCATAATATTCCATCGTGTATACTCCACAATTTGTTTATCCATTTATCAGTTGATGGATACCTGGGTTGTTTCCAACTTTTGGCTATTGTGAATAATGCTGCTATGAATATAGGTGTGCAGATATCTATTCGTGTCACTGCTTTCAGTTCTTCTGGGTATATACTTTGCAATGGTGTTGCTGGGTCCCATGGCAAGTCTATATTCAACTTCGTTAGGAACTGCCAAACAATCTCCACAATGGCTATACCATTCTACATTCCTATCAACAGTGAATAAGCATTCCTATCTCTCCACATCCTCTCCAACTTTACAGTTTTCTGACTTTTTAATAGCGGCCAGTCTAATAGATGTGAAATTTTTTTTTATTTTTTTAACTTTATTTTGTATATTTAATAATTGAAAACGTAAGCAATTAAAAACTAAAAAGTAAACACAGATGAATAAAATATATACATTTCTCAATTAAATGTAATGGATACATGTAAATTTTTTTGTTGTTTTTTTTTTTTGTTTTGTTTTGTTTTTGTGTGTGTGTGTGTGTGATTCAAACAATATATTACACAATATATTTGGTTCATAGTAATGCATTCATACAGTATTTGTCCTTTTGTGTCTGGCTTGCTTCACTCAACATAATGTCCTCCAGGTTCATCCATGTTGCCATATGCTTTATGACTTCATTTCTTCTTACAGCTGCATAATATTCCATCGTGTGAATAGACAACAGTTTGTTTATCCATTCATCTGTTGATGGACACCTGGGTTGTTTCCAACTTTTGGCAATGGTGAATACTGTGGCTATGAACATCGATGTGCAGATGTCTGTTGGTGTCACTGCTCTCAGTTCTTCTGGGTATATACCCAGTAGTGGTATTGCAGGGTCACATGGCAAGTCTATATTCAACTTCTTTAGGAACTGCCAAACAGACCTCCATAGTGGTTGTACCATCCTGCATTCCCACCAACAGTGAAGAAGTGTTCCTATCTCTCCACATCCTCTCCAACACTTGCAGTTCTCTGTCTTTTTAATAGTGGCCATTCTGATAGGTGTGAAATGATATCTCATTGTAGTTTTGATTTGCATTTCCCTAATCATGAGTGATGTTAAGCATTTCTTCATGTGTTTTTTTGCCATTTGTATTTCTTCTTCGGAGAAATGTCCATTCAAGTCTTTGGCCCATTTTCTAATTGGGTCATTTGTCTTTTTATTGTTGAGTTGTAACATTTCTTTATATATCCTTGATATTAAACCCTTATCAGATATGTGATTTCCAAATATTTTTTCCCATTGAGTTGGCTGCCTTTTCACCCTTTTGACAAATTCCTGTGAGGTGCAAAAGTGTTTAATTTTGAGGAGGTCCCATTTATCTAATTTTTCTTTTGTTGCACGTGCTTTGGGTGTGAGGTCCAAGAAACCACCAGCTACTACAAGGTCTTGAAGATGTTTCCCTACATTTTCTTCCAGGAGTTTTATGGTCCTGGCTTTTATATTTAGATCTTTGATCCATTTTGAGTTGATTCTTGTATAGGGGGTGAGATAGGGGTCCTCTTTCATTCTTTTCGTTATAGATATCCAGTTCTCACAACACCATTTGTTGAAGAGACTGTTTTTTTCCCATCAGCGTGGGCTTGGTAGGTTTGTCAAAAACCAGTTGACTGTATAGGTGAGGGTTTATTTCTGGATTCTCAATTCTATTCCACTGATCGATATGTCTATCTTTATGCCAGTACCATGCTGTTTTGACCGCTGTAGCTTTGTAATATGTTTCAAGGTCAGGCAGCGAAATTCCTCCCACATTGCTCTTCTTTTTTAGAATACTTTTGGCTATTCGGGTGCACTTCCCCTTCCAGATGAATTTGGTAATTGCTTTTTCTACTTCTGTAAAGTATGCTGTCATAATCTTGATTGGTATTGCATTGAATCTATAAATCAGTTTGGGCAAGATCGACATCTTCACGATATTTATTCTTCCAATCCATGAACATGGAATGTCTTTCCATTTGTTTAGGTCTCTTTAAATTTCTTTTAGCATTGTTTTGTAGTTTTCTGCATATAGGTCCTGTACTTCCTTGGTTAAATTAACTCCTAGGTATTTGAGTCTTTTTGTTGCTATTGAAAATGGAATTTTCCTCCTGATTTCCTCCTCAGATTGTTCAGTACTAGTGTACAAAAACATTACTGGGAGAAGCGGCTGTGGCTCAATCAGTAGAGCTCCCGTTTACCATATGGGAGGCCCCGGGTTCGGTTCCTGGGGCCTCCTGGTGAAGGCAAGCCCGCCCACGCGGCGTGGTTAGCTGACCCAGCGAGCACAAGCAGCAAGGGGGGGATAAATGAATAAATAAATAAAATCTTAAAAAAAAAAAAACATTACTGGGGGGGCGGATGTGGCTCAAATGGTTGGGCGTCCGTCTACCATATGGAGGGACCTGGGTTCGATCCCCAGGACCTCCCGGTAAAATAAAAATAAAAAAAAAATTAAAATTAAAAAAAAAAAAAAAAAAACATTACTGATTTTTGCGTGTTGATCTTATATCCTGCCACTTTGCTGAACTCATTTATTAGTTCAAGTAGCTTTGTTGTGGATACTTCAGGATTTTCTAAATACAGGATCATGTCATCCGCAAACAGTGAGAGTTTGACTTCCTCTTTTCCTGTTTGGACGCCTTTAATTTTTCTGTCTTGTCTAATTGCCCTCACTAGAACTTCTAGTACAATGTTGAATAACAATGGTGACAGTGGGCATCCTTGTCTTGTTCCTGATCTTAGGGGGAAAGCTTTCAACCTTTCCCCATTGAGTATGATGTTGGCTGTGGGTTTTTCATATATGCCTTTTATCATATTGAGGAATTTTCCTTTTATTCCTATCTTTTGAAGTATTTTTATCAAAAAAGGATGTTGGATTTTGTCGAATGCCTTTTCGGCATCTATTGAGATGATCATGTGGTTTTTTTCCTTCAACTTGTTAATGTGGTGTATTACATTGATTGATTTTCTTATGTTGAACCAGCCTTGCATACCAGGAATAAATCCCACTTGGTCGTGATGTATAAGTCTTTTGATATGCTGTTGGATTCGATTTGCAAGTATTTTGTTGAGAATTTTTGCATCTATGTTCATGAGAGAGATTGGTCTGTAATTTTCTTTTCTTGTGGAATCTTTATCTGGCTTTGGTATTAGGGTGATGTTGGCTTCATAAAATGTGTTGGGTAATTTTCCCTCCTCTTCAATTTTTTGGAAGAGTTTAAACAGGATTGGTGTTAATTCTTTTAGAAATGCTTGGTAGAACTCACCGGTGAAGCCATCTGGTCCTGGGCTTTTCTTTGCTGGGAGATTTTTGATGACGGATTCAATCTCCTTAGTTGTGATTGGTTTGTTAAGTTCTTGTATTTCTTGTTGTGTCAGTGTAGGTTGGTTATGACTTTCTAGAAATTTGTCCATTTTATCCAGGTTGTCTAGTTTGTTGGCATATAGTTTCTCATAATATCCTCTTATGATTCTTTTTATTTCTGTGAGGTCATTTGTAATTTCCCCCCTTTCATTTCTGATTGTATTTATTTGCATCTTCTCTCTTTTTTTCTTTGTTAGTCTAGCAAGGGTTTGTCAATTTTATTGATCTTCTCAAAGAACCAGCTTTTGGTTTTGTTGATTTTCTCTATTGCTTTTTTGTTCTCATTTTCATTTATTTCCGCTCTAATCTTTATTATTTCTTTCCTTCTTTTTGCTTTGGGATTGGTTTGCTGTTCTCTCTCTTGTTTCTCAAGTTGTTCAGTTAAATCTTTGGGTTTAGCTCTTTCTTGTTTCTTAATATAGGCATTTAGGGCTATAAATTTCCCTCTCAAGACTGCCTTTGCTGTATCCCATAAGTTTTGATATGTTGTGTTCTCATTTTCATTTGTCTCAATATATTTACTGATTTCACTTGCAATTTCTTCTTTGACCCACTGAATATTTAGGAGTGTGTTGTTCAGTCTCCACACATTTGCAAATTTCCTTTTTTCCTGTTATTGATTTCTAGTTTCATTCCATTATGATCTGAGAAGGTGCTTTGTATAATTTCAATCTTTTTATATTTATTGAGAGCTGTATTGTGACCTAACATGTGGTCTATCCTGGAGAAAGATCCATGGGCACTTGAGAAGAATGTATAACCCGCTGAGTTTGGATGCAGTGTTCTGTATATGTCTGTTAGGTCTAACTTGTTTATCATATTGTTCAAGTTCTCTGTTTCCTTGTTGATCTTCTGCCTAGTTGTTCTATCTAATGATGTGAGAGGGGTGTTGAAGTCCCCGACGATTATTGTAGAAATGTCTATTTCTCCCTTCAGTTTTGCCAAGTCTGTCTCATATATTTTGGGGCACCCTGGTTAGGTGCGTAGATATTTATGACTGTTATATCTTCCTGGAGGATCGTCCCTTTTATTAATATATAATGGCCTTCCACATCTCTTATCACTTTTTTGCATTTGAACTCTGTTTTGTCTGATATTAGTATAGCTACCCCTGCTCTTTTCTGTTTACTATTCGCATGGAGTATCTTTTTCCAACCTTTTACTTTCAGCCGGCTTGTATCCTTGTGTCTGAGATGAGTTTCTTGTAAGCAGCATATGGATGGCTCATGTTTTTTTATCCATTCTGTAAGCCTGTATCTTTTGATTGGGGAATTTAATCCATTCACATTCAATGATATTACTGAAAATGCACTATTTATTTCCTCCATTTTATTCTTTGGTTTTCATATGTCATCTTATTTTTGTCTTTCTTTTTACTCTTTTGGTTCTCCTTTCTGCTTTTCTTTCTTCTATACTCTCCTCCAAGCCTCTCTCTCCTGTCTTTTTCTTTCAGGTTCTAAGGCTTCCTTTAATATTTCCTGCAAAGGTGGATTCTTTTTTGCAAACTCTCTTAGTTTCTGTTTGTTTGTGAATACTTTATATTCACCTTCATATTTGAAGGACAGTTTTGCTGGATAAAGAATTCTCGGCTGGCAGTTTTTCTCTTTCAGTTTCCTAATTGTATCATACCACTGTCTTCTCGCCTCCATGGTTTCTGAAGAGAAATCTGCACAAAGTCTTACTGGACGTCCTTTGTATGTGATCGTTTGCTTCTCTCTTGCTGCTCTGAGCATTTTTCTCTTTATCTTTTACATTTGATATTCTGAATATTATGTGTCTTGGCGTAGGTCTATTTGGATTTATTCTTATTGGGGTACGGTGTGCTTCTTGGACATGAAAGTTCATTTCTTTTGTGAGAGTTGGGAAATTTTCAGCTATTATTTCCTCAAATACTCTTTCTGCCCCTTTTCCTTTCTCTTCTCCTTCTGGAACTCCAATGACACGTATGTTCTTGTGTTTCATGTTGTCATTCAACTCTCTGAGCCCCTGCTCAATTTTTTCCATTCTTTTCTCTCTCTGTTCTTTTTTCTCTTCAATTTTAGCTGCTCTGTCTTCAGTATCACTTATTCTTTCTTCTGTCATTTCTAGTCTGCTGTTGTATGCTTCAAATGTATTTTTGACTTCACCTATTGTGTCTTTCATTCCCATGAACTCTGTTACTTTTTTGTTCAGGATTTCAAATTCTTCTTTATGTTCGCGCAATGACTTCTTGATGTCATTGATCTCTTTAACTATATTCTCTTTCATCTCATTAATTTGATTTTGGAAATGTGTGCTCATCTCACTGATTAGTTCTCTCAAATTCTGCATCTCTTCTGGGACTTTGCTGTATTCCTTTTCTTGGGCCATGTCTTCTATTTTCTTAGTATGGCCCGTAATTTTTTGTTGGTGCTTAGGCATCTGGTTAGTTTGTATTTTACTTAGATGCTCTATCTCTTTCTCTCTTATGGGGTTTTAGTGGCAGGAGGATGTGAGTTACCACCACTCTTTGATTTTTGGCTCAACCTTGATTGTTAGGATTGTTCTGCTGGTTGCTCAAAACTGGGCACTGGACCCAGTAATTGGTTGTAGAGTCGTTTCCTAGGGCCTTGGGCAGGGAGGCTATAGAGGACAGGAAAAGACTCTCTTACTTATTAATTTTCTTATGTGCACTTCCTTGGTCTGCCAGGAGATGGCGCTTGTTGGCTGCTCTCAATTCAATGCCTGGTCGGAGCGTATTTGTTGTGACACAGACCAGATCAATGTGATAGAGCTTCCTGTCTGGCAGCTAGGAGCCCTGTGATTCAAACTTTCTGAGACAGTTCTCCAGACTTCTCTTGTAGCGCCCCCCTTTTCCCAGCTAGGAAATATTTCCACTCCCTTCTGAATCCTCAACAATCAGTCCCTGTTAGTAGAGGAGGAGATTGGGAGGTTTTTATTCCTTTAGCCCCTTGCAGGCTCCAAGGCAAACAATGGCGCAGCCCCACCCAGCCTGGAAGGGCTCCTGGGACAGGGCAGACCAAACCTGGGAGTCTAAAGCAGGGTCAGCCCCAGGCTCTCTCTCCCCTCTCCTCAACAATTAGTCTAGGTGTCCTCAACGATTAGTCTAGGCTAGAAGAGAGGGAGGTTGCGAGGATCGGATTTCTCCAGTCCTTTCCGGGCTCCCACCGTGTGGAAAGGTCCTTTCCAGGCTCCCAGGGCAAACCGCCGTGTGGAAGGGTCTGTGGAGCTCTGCAGCCCAAATTTCAGGTCAGAACCTGAGTCAGCCTAAGGCTGTGTCCCTCTCTCTCCCCTTTCCGGGAGTGGCAGATCCCTTAAGCCCCCTTTGTCTGTGGTCGCAGGCCCAGGGGCTGGAGAATTCTGAAGAGTGTGGGGGAGGGTGCTGGCAGCAGCAGAAGCTGCTACTTGCAACTCACAGTTCTGTAGTCGCGATTTCCCTCTTCTGTCCCTCTCTGCTCTGGGTGGTGTGCAGCCTTCACCTGCTGACCTAAACCCTAGAAGATCTTTTCCGGGGCTGTTTCAGCTTGTCCTCTATCTATTTTTCTAGAAAAGAGATTCCCGTGTCTTACTAGTCCGCCATCTTCCCGGAAGTCCCCGATCATGTGATTTTTTGTCTTCAATTTATTAATGGGGTTCATTTTACTAATTGATTTTCTTGTGTTGAACCACCCTTGCATATCTGGGATAAAACCCACTTGATCATAGTGTATAATTCTTCTAATTAATTCTTTTATAATTCTTTTAATATTTTGTTGAGGATTTTTGCATCTATATTCATTAGAGATATTGGTAATTTTCTTTTTTCATAGTATTTTTATCTGATTTGGTATTAGGGTGATTTTGGCATCATAGAATGAGTTTGGTAGTGTTACTTCCTATTCAGTTTTTTTTGGAGAGCTTGGGCAAGATTGGTATTAGATTATTAGATGGCTTATATATATATTTTTTATCCATTCTATCAGTCTGTGTCTTTTGATTGGGGAGTTCAAGCCATTAACATTCCATTTTATTTATTACTGTAAAAGCATTACTTACTTTGTCCATTTTATTCTTTGTCCATTAATGATTGGTAGAATTCACCTGTGAGGCCATCTGGTCCTGGGCTTTTCATCTTCGGGAGGTTTCTTACGACTGTTTAAATCTCTACTTGTGATTGGTTTGTTGAGGTCTTCTATTTCTTCTAGGTCAGTGTAGGTTGTTCATGTGTTTCTAGGAATTTGTCCATTAGGTCTATGTTATCTAGGCTTTTCGTATACAGTTGTTCATAATATCCTCTTATGATCTCTCTTATTTCTGCAGGGTCAGTGGTAATGTCTCACCCTCTCATATCTGATTTGCATCTTCTCTTTTTTTTTTCCTTTGTCAGTCTAGCTAAGGGTTTGTCAATTTTGTTGATCTTCTCAAAAAACCAACTTTTGGTTTTGTTGATTCTATTGTTTTTTGTTGTTGTTCTCAATTTCATTTATTTTTGCTCTGATCTTTACTATTTATTTCCTTTGGCTTGATTTGGGATTAGTTTGCTGTTCTTTTTCTAGTTCCTCCAGTTGTGCAGTTAGATCTTCAATTTTAGCTCTTTCTTCTTTTTAAATGTAAGCATTGAGGGCTATAAATTTCCCTCTCAGCACTGTCTTTGCGGTGTCCCATAGGTTTTGATATGTTGTTGTCATTTTCATTCACCTCAAGATATTTACTGAGTTCTCTTGTAATTTCTTCTTTGACCCACTGATTATTTAAGAGTATGTTGTTTAATCTCCGTATATTTATGAATTTTCCCTTTTTCCATCCGTCATTGATTTCCAGCTCCATTCCATTATGATCAGAGAAAGTGTTTTGTATAATTTCAGTTTTTTTAAATTTATTGAGACCTGTCTTGTGACCCAACATATGGTCTATCTGGAGAAGGATCCATGAGTGCTTGAAAAGAATGTATCTCCTGCTGTTTTGTGGTGTCATGCTCTATAAATGTCTGTTAGGTCTAGTTCATTCATCATATTATTCAAGTTCACTGTTTCTTTATCTGATGTTCTCTGTCTCTTTATTTATCAGATGCTCTGTCCTTGTATCATTAATTCTGTCTTCCATCAACTCAAATCTGCTGTCCAGATGTTCTATCCAATTCTGAGAGTGGTATATTAAAGTCTCCAACTATTATTGTAGACACATCAATTTCTCCCTTCAGTTTTGCCAGTGTGTGCCTCATGTATCTTGGGACATCCAGGTTAGGTGCATAAATATTTATTATAGTTATTTCTTCTTGGTGAATTGCCCCTTTTATTAAAATATAATAACCTTTTTCATCCCTTATAACAGTTTTGCATTTAAAATCTATTTTAGCTGATATTAGTATTGCTACTCCAGATCTTTTTCGGTTGCTATTTGCATGGCATACCTTTTTCATTTTCATCCTGGTTGTGTCCTTATGTCTGATGTGTCTCTTGTGGACAGCATATAGATGGCTTATATATATATTTTTTATCCATTCTATCAGTCTGTGTCTTTTGATTGGGGAGTTCAAGCCATTAACATTCCATTTTATTTATTACTGTAAAAGCATTACTTACTTTATCCATTTTATTCTTTGACTTTCCTTTGTTATATCTTACTATTGTCTGTCTTTTTACCTTTTAATTTACCTTTTCTAATAATCTTCATTTCTACACTCTTCTCCAAGTCTCTTGCCCTTGTTTTTCCTTTCAGGCTGCAATACTCCCGTTAGTATCTATTTTAATTCTGGTCTTTTGGTAAATATTCTCTCAGTTCTTGTTAGTCTGTGAAGACTTTAAACTCACCCTTATGTTTGAAGGACAGTTTTGCTGGATACAGAATTCTTGGATGGCAGTTTTTTCTCTTTCAGTACCTTAAATAGATCATACCACTTTCTTCTCACCTTCATGGTTTCTGATGAGAGGTCAGCATTTAATCTTATAGAGGTTCCCTTGCATGTGATGCTTTGCTTTTCTCTTGCTGCTTTCAGAATCCTCTCTTTGTCTCTGATATTTGTCATTCTGAATAGTAGGTGTTTTAGAGTTGGTCTATTCAGATTTATTCTGTTTGGGGTACATTATCCTTGGATATTGATATCTTTGTCTTTCACAAGGATTGGGAAGTTTTGGGGCATTCTTTCCTCAAATATTCTTTCTGTCCCTTTTCCATTCTCTTCCCCTTCTTGGACACAGATAACACATATGTTTTTGTATTTTGCATTGTCATTCAATTCTCTGAGAACCTGTTCTATTTTTTTTCATTCTTTTCTTTTTCTGTTCTGTCTTTTCCAGTTCAGATGCTCTGTCCTCATCTTATTATGTCGTCCATCGACTCAAATCTGCTGTTATATGCCTCTGATATATATATATTTTTTAATTTATCAGAGATTGCCACATCGGTTTTGTTTTTGTTTTTTTTACCCTTTTTCCCCCCGAGATGACTCCCTCATCTGTTTGCCCATTATTTTTGCTCATTTTGGCACTCATTGTCTACTCATTGTTTATTTATTTTTTTGCTCATTGTCTGCTTGTTGTCTCATCTGTTTTTCTCTAGGAGGCACTGGGAACTGAACCCAGGACCTCCCATGTGGGAGGCAGGTGCTCAACTGGTTGAGCCACATCCATTCCCTGCTCATTTGTTTTTTTTGTTTTTGTTTTTGTTTTCCTGCTCATTTGTTTTTGCTTGTTGTCTGCTCATTGTTTTGTTCATGGTCTGCTCAGGTTTGGTTCCCCCCCCCCCTTTTTTTTTCCCCTCGTCTGCTCATTGTTTTTGCTTGTTTGTCTGTTCATTGTCTGCTTGTTGTTTGTTTGTCTTCTTTAGGAGGCACCAGGAACCAAACTGGAACTTCTCATGTGGGAGGCGGGCACTCAACTGCTTGAACCACATCTGCTCCCCTCTAATGTATTTTTTTTTTTTTTAAGATTTTATTTATTTATTCATTTATCCCCCCCTTGCTGCTTGTGCTCGCTGGGTCAGCCAACCATGCCGTGCGGGCGGGCCTGCCCTCACCAGGAGGCCCCGGGAACCGAACCCGGGGCCTCCCATATGGTAAACAGGAGCCCTACTGATTGAGCCACAGCCGCTTCCCTCACCCAGTGTCTTAGTATCCTTTATCTCTTTGGTCAATTTTCTTTCAATTCTCTGAATTGATTTGGGAGATTTTTGTGATTATCATTGATTAGTTTTCTTAAATCCAGTTTCTCATCAGGATATTCAGTTTGTTCCTTTGGCTGAGCCATCTCTTCCTGTTTCCTAGTATGGCTTGTAAATTTTTGCTGATGTCTAGGCATCTGAATATGTTGGTGAATTTATTCTGATGGTCAGTTTCTCTCTCTTGTCTAGTAGGTTTTTTTTTTTTTTTTTCATGGCTCTTCTTTGATTTTTGGTTCAACTTATTCTGAGTCTTTATAATTGCCCAGCTTATGTTATCAAAGTCGGGCCCGGGACTCACTAATGGGGCATAGATTTTCTCTCATGGGGTTTGGGTTTGATCTAAAAAGTTTTTCTCCTTGCAGTTTCCTGGCTATTCAGTAGATGGCGCTTGTCGGCCAACTTTTTCAACTTCTGCTTGCTCATTTCTGGTCTGGACAAAGCAGAGATTCAAAGCGAGCTCTGCTGGCCTAATTCACTGAAGAGAAACCATTCTCTGCCCTCTGAGGCACCCTCCCTCTCCCCTGGGAGGAAGACGTCTGTTCCCCTCTCAGTTGGCTGCAATGATCCAGGGGTTTTTCCAGACTTAACGTCTTGAAGGTGGGGGCTGGTTGCTGTGGGGGTTTAGTAACTCACATTTTTTGTTTCAGGTTCTCTGTCTCTCTGTCCATCACCCTCCTGAAGGTTGTGCAGCACTGTCCTTGTCTGCTTACCCATAAAGCAGGTCCCTCGGACAGCTTTTGGCCTTTTCTTTGCTGTTTTTGTGAGAGAGTTGAGCCCTGCCTGCCTACTCCAATGCTTCTTCCTGGAATTTCTGTAATTTTCTTATTAATGATATCATTTATTTCTTCCATTTACATTTAATGTAATTACTGATTTATTTAGGTGTAATATACCATCTTATTTTTATACTTTTGATTTTTTCTGCCTGTTCTAGTTTTTTTCCCTTCTCTTTTTCCCCCTTATTTTAATTAATTGTTTCTTATAATTCCATTTTTTTTCTCCCTAGTAGTTTGGAAGTTACATATTCTCTCTATATTCTTTGAATGATTACCCTAGAAATTCTAAAATGTGGTTTTAACTTGTGAAAGTCTAATCGTAGTCAAGGCAATATAAAGACCTTGGAATACTTCAATTCCATTCATTTCCTTTCTGACTTATATGCTGTTGTTTTCATAAAGTTTATTTCTCTATTTTCATACTTCTAAAGACATTCTTACTTTTGTTTTATAGTCAATTTTTGTTTATATTTGCTCACATTTTCCTTGTTCTTCATAACTTTCAGCACCTCAGACCTTCTATATGGGATCTTTTTTCCCCCTGAGATACATCCTTTATAATTTCCTTTTTTAAAAAAGATTTATTCTATTTATTTATTCCCCACCCCCCACCCCCCCATTGTTTTGCTCTCACTGTCTGCTCTCTTGTGTTCTTGTATGTCTGCTTGTCTTCTCTCTAGGCCACACCAGGAACCTATCCTGGGACCTTCTGGAGTGGAGAGAAGTGCTGAATCTCTTGCGCCACCTCAGCTTCCTGGTCTGCTACATCTTCTATTGTCTCTCTTCTGTGTCTCTTTTTGTTGCATCATCTTGCTGTGCCAGCTCTCTGTGCAGGCCAGCACTCCTGCATGGGCCAGCTCTCCGTGTGGGCCAGTTCCCCGCTTGGGCCAGCTCACCACACGGGCCAGCTTGCTTTTTCACCAGGAGGCCCTGGGAATCGAACCTTGGACCTCCTATAATGTAGATGGGAGCCCAATCACTTAAGCCACATCCACTTCCCTTTATAATTTCCTTTAATGCAGGTTTTCTAATTGTAAACTCTCTCCAATTTTTTTTGCCTGAAAATGTCTTTATCTTCATTCTTGAAATTTAGTTTCACAGCCTATAGAATTTTGGGGGGAGGGGTAGGGGTAGGCAATTCACTATCACATGTCTGTGTAGCTTTTTTTTTTTTTTTTTTTTTAACTTAACCTGCTTGGGCTTCTCAAATGTATGGATTAGTGTCTTTCATCAGTTCTGGGAAATTCTTGGCTCTGCCCCACTCTCTTCTTTCTCTCCTCCTTTTGGGACTCTGATTAAACTAATGTTAGACCTTCTCACTGAATCCTCTATGTCTCATCTTGTCATCTGCATTTTTACAAGGGTATGTCTTTGTCCTCCTGTCTCCCTGGACTCATAGGAGTCTAAGTAGTGGGTTGGCAACAGAATTTGTCATCTTTTATTAATTAGGAGGGCCTCACCACTGCCCCTGCCTTTGTGCAGTGCACCTAGCTCTTTTGGATAGCACTTTCTGTCCCTGTTCTCCCAAACGGGCAAAGCATATTGCTGATCTGGAATACAACACACAGACCTGTGGCTTTAGTCCTGCTCAATGCTTGGCATTCCTATCCTGTTTGTTGTTGTTGTTGGTTTTTGTATACAATTATATCTAGTTTTTGAAACTGGTTGTACCTTTTTGTTTTTTCTTTTTGTTTTTATCATTGCTGTGTTTCTTGAGCACAGGGGATTTATCAAAGAATTAATTCACTGTGCGATCTTGATCAGACTCCTTCTTTACCTTCTTTAATTCTCAAGTTCTACAACTTTTGCCATTTTATTCTAGGCATGATAAAGTTGTATCATTTCTTGATAGGCCATTGGAAATGTGAAGAGAAACAATGGAATGATAATGGAGAGATTCTCATATATACAGACTTCATTCATGAGTGACCTATTTCAAATATGCATACCAATTTCAGAAATGTATAGCTTAGAATCTATGATCTACAGCAATGTTCATTGCTCCTACATGCTACTCACTGAACCATATTAAGCATGATTTTACACAATCCTAAATAATATAGAAGAAATCAGCATTATATTTAGCAGTTTATACTATATACTTTACATTATGTACTTAATATAGTGTACATGATTCATTGCTTCACTGCTCATGGATACCACCATCTCCTTCAGATCCTTAGTCAGTGACCTAAATCAGTGCTTCTCAAATTATCCATGGCAAAAGACAAGGTTTTAGTTTTTCCTTTTCCCCCAACCCTTTACAGTTTGATACATGGTCCTACTGTACACGATTAGTTCACAGCTTGCACCACATATGACTTCCCATGTGAGTTTTGACAATACCCAAACTGGTCTTTTTTCTATTCAATGAGACAAGGCCACTGATCACATTCTTGGATGTGAAATTGTTATAAAATTTTCTGAACACTCTCAGTTTTTTGTTTTTTCTTATTGCAGACTGGTAACAAAAAGATACCACTTTGAGTAGTACTGGCTTAAATATCACCACTATTCCAATAAACAGAAAACTGGGAAAATTCAGAACTACCTTGTCACCAGAAATATTTTTATAAATTTTAGGATAAAATGAAGGCACAACTGGTCGATTCTAAATCTATTTCCTGGGAAGCGGCTTGGCTCAATCAGTGGGGCTCCCGTTTACCATATGGGAGGCCCCGGGTTCGGTTCCCGGGGCCTCCTGGTGAGGGCAGGCCCGCCCGCATGGTGTGGTTGGCTGGCCCAGCGAGTACAAGCAGCAAGGGGGTATAAATGAATAAATAAATAAAATCTTTAAAAAAAATAAAAATAAATAAATAAATCTATTTCCTTATAATAATATAAATATATTCTTTGAAAACATTTCTGGCATTGAGCAGATTACCTTTTCCCTTTATTCATCTAGTAATCACTATAATGTGTTTGCAATTGACTACAACCCCCATCTCCTGGACCTATATCTATGAGAAACAAAAACTAAAAGATAAACAACCAAACATTAACTCCTTTATCCTTTTCAGAGGAAATTATTTTATTTCAAGAAAAAAAGGGTTTAGCCTTTTTTCTGTTATCTGTGACTGCTCATCAACTTATTTGCATGGCCTTGATTGAGAAAAAGAAAGGGGGGAAATGTACTTGGGTACTAAATAATTGTTTTTACATTATTGTATTTATTTATTTTTTTTCCTACTCTCAGGTATCAATCACGGAGATCTTAATGACCATAACATTTTAATAGAGTCCAACAAGTCACCTTTTGGAGATGCTATATATCAAGTTTCTGGGATTTTAGACTTTGGTGACATGAGCTATGGCTACTATGTGTTTGAAGTGGCAATTACCATCATGTACATGATGATTGAAAGTGAGAATCCTATACAAGTAGGAGGTCACGTCCTCGCAGGGTTTGAAAGTATAATCCCACTGACTGTTGTAGAGAGGAGTGCTTTGTTTCTACTTGTGTGCAGTCGTTTTTGTCAGTCACTCGTCATGGCTGCATACTCTTGCCAGCTATACCCAGAGAACAAAGAATATCTCATGGTTACTGCAAAAACTGGATGGAAGCACTTACAGCAGCTGTTTGACATGGGCCAGAAAGCTGTAGAAGAAATCTGGTTTGAAACTGCTAAGTCTTACAAATCTGGGATGTCCATGTGACTAGAAAAAATTTCACATTAACTTGGGTAATTAAAAACCCAATAGGACCAAATCTAATTTTATAAAGGATTTCCTTGTACAGTTAAAAATATAACTGATTGATTCTGAACATCACCAAGCACATGAAACCTCTAAGGTTTTCAAGCTATTCCATGTCTACTTTTTAAAATCTCCCCATCCTCTCTTCTAATAACTGGTATAGTGCCATTCCCACAGAAGTTTCTTTTAAAATTTTTGCAAAATGAATCTATGTTAGAAGAAAGCCTGGAGAGAATAAGGCATACCTTAAAGTGCCTTAGGAGAAAACACAGATGATATTCATAAAAGAAACCCTTAAAGGGTTGCAGTAACTAGACAAGGGCCAAATCAAGAAAATGCAGCTTTAAAAATAGGAAAAGTTCCTGAGCCTTTGCTGGCCCCTTCTGCAAACCCTCCCAGCAGCTAGCCTACACTCACATTGTGGGTCCCTGGTCCTGTTCCAGGGGGAGCAGAGTAACCCTATGCACATACTGGGGTGTCTTTATATCTGTGCCAGGCTATCAGGTGGCAACCTGACAGACTGAACCAAGAAACTTGTCTCTGGCTCACCCTCCAGAATATGTACATTCAAGAATCCCAGCAAACCCCAAACAGGATATACTTGAAGAGAATCATGCTCAGACACATAGTAGTCTAACTGTAGAATGCAACAAGAAGAGAATTCTGAAAGCTGCAAGAGTAGAGCAACATGTTTAGGACAAGGGAGTCCCAATAAGACTAAGTGTCGATTTCTCATCAGAAATCATGGAGGCAAGAAGGCAGTGGAATGAAATATTTAAAATGCTGAAAGAAAACAATTGCCAACAGATTTTTTAATCCAGTGAGACTTATCTTATAGAGTTAGGATGGTAAATTTAAGACCCATGGTAACTTCAAAGAAAATATATGAAAAATATATGTAGAGGGGAGCAGATGTAGCTCAAGTGGTTGAACACCTGCTTCCCAATTTGAGGTCCCGGGTTTGATCCCCAGTACCTCCTAAAAACAAACAAACGAAAAAACCAACTCTCATTGGGGAGCATATGTAGATCAGTGGTTGAGTACCTGCTTCCCATGTACAAGGTCCTGGGTTCAGTCCCCGGTACCTCCTAAAACACACACATATAAAGAAATGGGAAGGGACTCAAAATGGTACACTACAAAAAAATTAAATAAATATGAAAGTAGGCATTAATGCAAAAATTTGGAGACAAAAAAAGGCATAAGACTAACAAAAATCAAATAGCAAAATGACAAAAGAAAGTCCTGCATTATCAGTAGTTACTTTAAATATAAACGGATTAAATCTCCAGTCAAAAGACAGCAATGGGCAGAGTGGATTTTAAAAAGCATGGCACAACTGTATGCTACATACAAAAGATTCACCTTAAATTCAAAAATGCAAGTAGGTTGAAAGTGAAAGGATGGGAAAAGATATATACCATGTAAATAGTATCCAAAAGAGAGCTATACTAATATCAGATAAAATAGACTTTTAGTAAAAAACTGTTACAAAGGACAAAGAAGGTCATAATATACTGATAAAGGGCCAATTCAACAAGAAGACATAACATTTATAAATATATATGGCAGAATACCAAAATATATGAAGCTAATATTGACAGATTTGAAGGGAAATATAGATGGTTGTACATTAATAGTAGGAGACTTAAATATACCACTATCAATAATGGATAGAACATCTAGACAGAAGATCAGTAAGAAAATAGAAAACTTGAATAATATTCTAAACCAACTAGGCCTAATAGACATATATAGAATACTCCACCCAAAGGCAGCAGAATACATATTCTTCTCTAGTGCATGTGTATCATTCTCCAGGACAGCCCATATGTTATATCACAAAACAAGATTCAAAAAAATGCAAAAAGACTGAAATTGTGTGCTGTATCTTCTCTGGCCACAGTGGAAGGAAGCTAGGAATCAATAACAGAAGGAGGCTGAAAAATTCACAAATATGTAGAAGTTATTCAATGCACATTTAAACAATGGGTCGAAGAAGAAATCATAAAGGAAATGAAATATATTGAGGAAAATGAAAATGAAAACAATATACAAAACTTATGAGATGCAGCAAAGGCAGTACTGACAGGGAAATTTATAGTTGTAAATACTTACATTAAAAAAAAAAAGAAATCTGAAATCAGAGACCTATTCTCACAACTGGAGGCTCGAGGAAAAGAAAAGCAAGTTAAACTCAAAGTAAGAAGAAGGAAGGAAATAAAAATTAGAGTGGAGATAAAAGAAATAGAGTATTAAAAAAAAACAACAACAATAGAATCAGCAAAACCAAAGTTGGTTCTTAGAAAAGATCAATAAAATTGACAAACAATTAGCTACACTGACAAAGAGAAAAAGAGAGAACACACAAATAATTAAAATCAGAAATGAAAGTGGGGACATTACTACTGACTCCACTGAAATGGTAAGGACTATAAGTACATATTATGAACAACTGTATGTCAACAAATTAGATAACCTAGATGAAATGGACAAATTCCTAGAAACACACAAACCACCTACACTGACTCAAGATGAAATATAAGACCTCAACAAACTAATAAGTACAGAGATTGAATTAGTAATTAAAAACTCCCAAGGAAGTCCAGGGTGAGATGGCTTAACTGGTGAATTTTACTAAGAATTAACATCAATCCTTTTCAAACTCTTCCAAAAAATTGAAGATGAGGAAACCACCCTAACTCATTCTATGAAGCCAACATCACCCTAATACCAAAGCCAGATAAAGATACCACAAGAAAGGAAAACTACAAACCAATATCCCTTATGAATATAGATAAAAATCCTCAACAAAATCCTAGCAAACCAAATCCTACAGCACATTAAAAGAATTACACACATGATCAAGTGGGATTTAACCCAGGTATGCAAGGATGGTTCAATATAAGAAACATAAGAGGGAAACGGATGTGGCTCAAGAGGTTCGGCGTCCGTCTACCATATGGAGAGACCGGGGTTCGATCCCCGGTACCTCCCGGTAAAAAAAATAAATAAATAAAAATAAACATAAGAAAATCAATTAATGTAATATACTACATGATCATCTCAATTGATGCAGAAAAGGCATTTGGTAAAATCCAGCACCCATTCTTGATAAAAACACTAAGAAAACTAGGAATAGAAGGAAACTTCCTCAACATGATAAAGGACATATATGAAAAACCTACAGCTAACATGATAATAATGAAAGACAGAACTCTTTCCCTCTAAGATCAGGGACAAGACAAGGATGCCTACTGCCACCACTGTTATTCATCATTGTACTGGTAGTTCTAGACAGAGCAATTAGGCAAGAAAAATAAATAAAGGCATCCAAGTTGGAAAGGAAAAAGTAAAACTTTCCCTCTTTGCAAATAATATGATTGTATATATAGAAAATCCTGAAAATGCCACAGCAAAGCTGTAAGAGCTAATAAATTCATCCAAGTGGTGGGGTACAAAATCAACATGCAAAAACTAGTAGTGTTTCTATACACTAGTAATGAACAATCTGAAGAGGAAATCAAGTTAAAAATTCCATTTACAACAGCAACTAAAGAATCAATTTTCTAGGACTAAACCATGGATGTAAAGGATTTATGCACATGAAACTACAAAATATTGCTAAATCAATGAAGACAAATAAATGGAAGGATATTCTGTGTTCACAGATTTGAAGACTAAATATTAAGATATCAATTCTACCCAGAGCAATTTATAGATTCAACATAATCCTGATCAAAATTTCGGTAGCCACCTTTGAAGAAATGGAAAAACCAATCATCAAATTTATATGGAAGGATAAGGGACCCCAAACATCTTGAAAAAAGAAGAACCAAGTTGGAGAACTCACACTTCCCTATTTTAAAACTTTTTACAAAGCTATAGTCATCAAAACAGCATAGGACTGACACAAAGACAGACATATAGACCAATGGAATTGAGAGTTCAGAAATAAACCCTTACAGCTATAGCCAATTGATTTTTGGGTGCTAAGGTCACTCAGTGGGGACAGAATTGTCTTCAACAAACCGTGCTGGGAAAGCTGCGTGTTCGTATGCAAAAGAATGAAGGAGGTGGACCCCTACCTCACACTATATACAAAAATTAACTCAAAATGGATCAAGCACCTAAATATAAGAACCAAAACCATAAAACTCCTAAGAGAAAACATAAGGAAGTATCTGCAGGACCTTGTGTTAGGCAGTGGTTTCTTAGACTTTACACCAAAAGCACAAGCAACAAATGAAAAATAGATAAATGGAACTTCATCAAAATTAAAAACTTTTATGCAACAAAGGACTTCATTATGAAAGTAAAAAGACAACCTACAGAACAGGAGAAAATATTTGGAAACCACATCTGATGAGAGCTTAATATCCAGAATATATAAAGAAATCCTGTGTAACATATTGTTTGACTCAAAAAAATTTTTATATATATCCAGTACATTTAATTGAGAAATGTATGCACTTATTCATCTGTTTACTTTTTAGTTTTTAATTGTTTATATTTTCAATTATTAAATGTACAAAATAAAGTTAAAAAAATGAAACAAAAATCAGGTTAAAAAAAAAAAAAAACACACAAAAAGAAATACTACAGGGGCGGATGTGGCTCAACTGGTTGGGCGTCCATCTCCCATATGGAGGGACCTGGGTTCGATCCCCGGGACCTCCCGGTAAAATTAAAAAAAAAAAAAAAAGAAATCCTACAACTCAACAACGAAAAGACAATCCAATTTAAAAAATGGTCAAAAGATTTGAATACATTTCTCCAAAAAAGATATACAAATGGCCAAAAGCACATGAAAAGATGCTCAACATCATTATCCATTAGAGAAATGTAAATCAAAACCACAATAAGATACCGTTTCACACCCCCTAGAAAGGCCACTATTTAAAAAACAGAAAATAAGTGTTGGAGGGAATGTGGAGAAATAGGAATACTCGTACTTTGTTGGTGGACATGTAAAATGGTGCAGCCACTGTGGAAAACAATTTGGGAATTCCTCAAAAAGTTAAGTTTAGAATTACCACATGACCTGGCAATCCCACTTCTAGGTATATACCCCAAAGAATTAAAAGCAAGGACTCAAACAGATATTTGTACACTTTTGTTCATAGCAGCCTGATTCGCGGTTGCTAAAAGATGGAAGCAATCCAAGTGACCAAACAGATGAATGGATAAGTAAAACGTGGTAATACAATGGACGATTATTCAGCCATAAAAAGGAATGAAATTGTTATATGTGACAACATGGATGAATCTTGAAGACATTGTTGAGTAAAATAAGCCAGACACAAAAGGGCAAATATTGTATGATCTCACTGATATAAAATAATTAGAATACGCAATTTCATAGAGTCAAAAACTAGTATACAGGGGAAACGGGTGTGGCTCAAGAGGTTCGGCGTCCGTCTACCATATGGAGAGATCGGGGTTCGATCCCCGGTACCTCCCGGTAAAAAATTAAAAAAAAAAAAAAAAAAAAAAAAAAAAACTAGTATACAGGTTACCAGGAACCAGGGTATGGGTAAGGAATGGGGAGTCAATGCTTAATTGTTCAGAATTTCTGTTTGGGGTTATGGAAAGGTTTTGGTAATGGATGGTGGTGATGGTAGCACAACATTGTGAATGTGACTAACACCACTGAATTGTATTTTGAATGTGATTAAAATGGAAAATTTTAGGTTGTATATGTTACTAGAATTTTAAAAATTTAGAAAAGATATAGGACTGTACAACACAGTGAACACTAATGTAAATTATATAATTGTATATTTATAATATTCTTTCATCAATTGTAATAAAGCTATCACAGTAATGCAAGTGTTCATAATGGGGGTCTATGGGTACTCTATTTTCTGTAAAGGTACAACCTTTTTAATAAAAGGTATTTTTAAAAATCTATTACATAATTGCTGTGTAACAATTTAACTCAAAACTTTGTGGCTTAAAACCTCAAATAATCATTTTATCGTCTCCCATGGTTTCTGTGAGTCATGAATTCAGACAGGTCCTGGGACAGCTTGTATCTACTCCATGATGTCTGGGCCTCAGCTGGGAAGACTTGAAGGCTAGAGGGGAGACTCAGTGACTGGGAATTAGAATCATCTGAAATCATCTTCACTTACACATCTGGTAGTTGATACAAGGGCCTTAGCTGGGCTCTTCATAGAACACCTCTCCATGTGATCTTTGCTTCCTCACAGCAAGGTGATTAAGTTCCTAGAGCAACCACCCCAAGAGGATCAGACAGAGCCTCATCACCTTGTATGGCCTAATGTTAGAATTCATGAAATAGTCACTTTCATTGCAGTCATAGACCCATCCAGATGCAGGGTAAGAGGACACAGAACACACCTCTCTGTGGCAGAAGTCAAAGTCACATTGTAAAAGGAGTGTATGGGATGGGAGATTCTTTCTGAGACCATCTTAGAAAATAAAATCTGCCTCATCCTAAAACATCCACTTATTCCTGTCTTTCTATTACCAATAGAAAAAAAAAATTCTGAAACTGAAGGTACTCTACAGGTTAGCCCAAAATGCCTCTCCTCCTTTACTTTCTATTTTATAATGTCTCCTCCATTCTGACCAGATTGAATGACTCTCACCCAAACTTGTCATGCTCATTCATACCTTTGCCCTTTTATTTCCAACCCCTCTTCTTTCAACCTAAGAAACCCTATCTTTCACTTATGTTTGCTGAATTCTGCAGAAAAAATTAAGGTGGCTGGGTCCTTGGGATGTCATAAGTTACAACATTTCTATCTAGGATGCTTTCCAAGCAGTGCCTGTCTGTGTATGGACTTTGCCGCTTTACCTTGGCTCACTCTCCTATGTGCTTAGGAAGCAGAGATGACAGGAGACACCTCTAAACAACTCATTCCCAGGCCACCGCTTTATCAAAGCCCAGAGTCCCCATTAATCTCATGCCAAACATGAAGAGGATGAAGTCCTTGCTCTCTGAGCCTCTTCTTGGTGGACACTAAGAAACTGACTACATACTAACCCAGACCTCATTAACCTTCTAACTCAAAGAAACCTGAACATGAAGAGTAGATAGTTTACTTAAGAACTGACGCTGGTTGAAAAGAGGGTGGAAAGGAGAAATGGAAAATGAACACACAAAAAAAGATGACACTTTTCAAGTATGAAAAAGTGCTATAAAGAAGATATAATGCTGCATATGTATGGTGATGGTAGGTTGTTGTTTAAACTAGGTTGGTAAGGGAAATCCTGTCTGACAAGGTGAAGGGCAGCAGAGAACTTTCCCCTTTTCCAAGGGGAAAGTTCTCCCAAAAGTGTGAACCCCATCAAAACATGCTGTATATGAAAAAGTGGAAGCCAGATTCAGGAAGGGGAGATGAGACAGAATGAAGGCAAAGTCTGATGTTCCTGGAACCCACCTTGAATAACAGGGCCAGAATGGTAAGCAATTAGTAGGCAGGTCCATATTATTACTGTCCTAAGCCTAGGACCGGACAGTAGTGAAGAGAAAGTGAAAGTTGAGAGCAAGATGTGGAAGAAGGAAATTAATTTACAATTCCATACTCTCTTTGTCTGGGACATTCCCACCCTCCTGCCCCCCCCCCTTCCCAAGCTAAAACATCCTCTCCAACAGGCGAGGATCCCAACTTGAGTCACGCAACCCCAACTCCTCAGCTCCCACGAGGGTACCCAGTTGTCGCTCCTCCCCCCTGGAGACTTCCGCGTCCTCGGCTGCCCCGCCCCCCCCAGGTGGTTCTGCGCACGCGCGGGGGCCATATTGGCAACGGGTAAGTGGGTATCAGCGGTGGTCTATCTCCAGCGGAGTAACGTGCTCTGTGTGTATCTTCAGTGTCTTTACACCGGTGAGCTTTTGCCCCCTGGGGACCTGCGGAAGGTTGGCGGCTCTCGCCGTGGGCGGGGGTTGTGACCATTGAGACAGAGCCCGTCTAGGCCTGCAGCCGCCGCTGGAGAGTCGTGGGCACCATGACTCTGCACCGGCATCGATGACGGACCGGTTGCCGGGACAGGCCCGGGCGGGCCACCATCGGGCTTTCCACCGCGGAGCCTGAACGACAGGGTAGCGGGTAGGGCACGGGGGAGCCCTGGGGGGAGACCGAGGAGTCGGGGTGGCTTCTGTCCCTTCAAGAGTCCTGTAAGAGAAAGTTGGCGCTACTGGAGGTGCTGGTGAACATAAAATCAAAATAATTCTGTGCCCAGCACGAGACGTGGAAATTCAGACAGTTGTGTTTACGCCCGGCAGATCTCTTTCTCCCGTCTTCTCTGCTCAGGGTCATCTTTACCTTTCACCTGCCTATTGCACCAGTCTCATAACTGGTTATCCCGCCTTCACTCGCTCACCAGTCATCTGTCTAAAACGCAGATCGGTTCCTGTGGTTCTTAGGCTCAGAATCTTTCGGTGGAACCCATTACCTAAGGGATAAAATTCAAAGTTTCACTGGGGCACACAGGCCTTTCATTATCTTATCCCTGTTTACCTCTCCAGTCTTAATTCCCAGTATTCCAGTGTTTGGGAATACAGGCAGGCTTTGGAGTCTGAAGGCTTGCCTTTACCGCTAAATTACTATGAGCCCCAGGGTCTTTTGCAGGAATGGTAATAATGATGCCAAATAGTAATCCCCCTCACCGCCCCAATATTTCAGGACTCTCGGGAGAAAACCTTGGCATTCAAGGCTTTGCATGACTTGGGTACTTGCTTAGCTCTCTAGTTTCTTTTTCTCCTTTTTTTTTTCTTAAAGCACAGCAGTTTGTCTCTTCCCATTGAGTTATCTTACCTCAGTATCCTTGCTCATGCTTCCCCCTCTGCCCAGAATGTCCTTCTCCTTTTGCTACTCTTCCTCTTAGACCTGAGGGTTCAACACCACCACTCCCACCCCCTCCCAACCCCCGCCTCTAGTTTAGACTCATATTCTGCATCAGCTTCTCAACTTCCCTGTTTTCTCCATCCCTGTTCCCACCCCACCCCCAGTGCCTCAACTTCTACCTTGTTTTCTAATTGTCTATGTTTGCCCCCCTTACCTGACTACCAGTCTGTGAGCTCAAGTCTGTAAGGTCAAGGATTGGTCATCTAGCATAATGCCTAGCACTTAACAGGTGCACAGTAAACATAGTCTGAATGAAGGAAGAAAATAAAACAGATTTTTAAAGTTAGAAAATACTTCTGAAATTGTAAATTTTAATAATCGTGTTTTCTTTTTGCAGGAATTACATAAAATTCAGAAAACATGGTGAGTTATTACACATGCCAATAAGCTGTTGTTTGATAACAAACAAGCAATAGTGTGTTGACATTACTCAAATTACAAGTTTGCATGAGAAAATTGAAATGGAAGGAAAAGGAAATAGAATGGTGTCCTTTTCTTTATCAGTTTCCTCCCATACACTGAACTTTGTGTATGAGGATCTATTTTATAAGATGACTAGTGGGCTTGCAGGGACTGCTTACTTCAGTGAGTAAGAATCATTTATATGTTTTTTCTTTGCAGTCTCGAAGATATGACTCTAGGACCACTATATTTTCTCCAGAAGGTAAATTAAAATTGATTAATCTTATCTCAAAAATATTTTTTAAAGCATTAAACTTGTAGGGAAAAAAAATCTACAAACTTCTTTTTGTAGTTGCTAAGTTGTTCATCCCTTTTGTACTTTGAAGTAATTATGGTCACCAGGTTGATTGTATGCTTTATAGAAGAGTAGAGTGGGACTCTTGTTTGTAGCCCACCAGTGTCATTCTTGATTTCTCTTGGACCTATAGGTCAATAGTGTTGCAAGAGCACAAAGGAGAGTCTTAGTTTTTCCCTGCTTGTTTTGTCCTGTAGGTCGCTTGTACCAAGTCGAATATGCCATGGAAGCTATTGGACATGCAGGCACCTGTCTGGGAATTTTAGCAAATGATGGTGTTTTGCTTGCAGCAGAGAGACGCAACATACACAAGCTTCTTGATGAAGTCTTTTTTTCTGAAAAAATTTATAAACTCAATGAGTAAGTGAGATCTTTGGGAATAGAGTTTTAGAATATCTCACTCTCTCACGTAAGTGGAATCTATGTACTTTGGGAGACCTATTCCGTGTGACATGGTAGAAATGAAGTCCAGTTATTGGTTTTTACTTGTGAAACTGTTTGCTTTTTTTTTTAAGATTTTATTTATTTATTCATTTATCCCCCCCTTGCTGCTTGTGCTCGCTGGGTCAGCCAACCACGCCGTGCGGGCGGGCCTGCCCTCACCAGGAGGCCCCGGGAACCGAACCCGGGGCCTCCCATATGGTAAACGGGAGCCCCACTGATTGAGCCACAGCCACTTCCCTGAAACTGTTTGCTTTTAACTTCTTTTGAATCTCCTTGATGTTCAGGACCATGTGTTATTCATTTCAATAGTAGAGCCAAACACTTTGTGGAGAAATAGCATCATGTAGTGATAAAAGCATGGGCTTGGTAGTCAGACAGATTGGGTTCAAATCCAGGCTCTACCCCTACAAGCTGTGTGACCTTGCACCACTCGTTTAATTTTTCTGAGCCTCAGAACCTGCCTGGGTGGTTGTGGCAGTTTGATAAAGTAAAATAAGGGCTAAGCACCTTGTTTTAGTATAGTACCTGACATATAACAGGCCTTCAAAGTTTTTAGAATGGCTGCTCAGAATTTTGTTGAAGTATACTGAATCTTACCAATAAATGGGCTTCCTTGAGGCCTGGGAATAGTTTAGTCAAGCCCTGTATATTTAATGAGGTTTCTGTTATGGTTGGGCATGCAGGACTTTGCAACTTGTGGAAAGCTGGAGTTGTTGATCAGAAACTTTCTCTCCAGTGGTAGAAACCAGCCTGATGAGTGCTGGTTATAGAGTGTCATCCCTACCACTGTTGGGGCAGGCCCATTCAGCAGCCCATGGACTTGGCTGGGCATAGCAACAGAAGGTTGTAGGAGAACAAGGACAGCCTTTGAGGAAAAGGGGGCAGAGAAAGGAAATACACCCCATATCAGGATCATAGCCCAAGGCTTCCCAAGCAGGCTTGTGAAGCCCTCCTGCCCACTCCCCTACCCCCATCAAGTCAGGCCCTAGGAGATGAGAGTAGGTTGTCCTTATGTCTGACAAAACCTTTTTCTTCTATTCTATTGATGAATCTTTGGGATTTACTTTAGCTTCTCAGAGTTAATTTCTCTTGCCTCTTCACAGGGTGGTGATGATAAATACATCTATTCAAGAACTTAAAGGTGCATTTGTTTATCTTTCACATTGAATGACATAGAGTTAAAAGTCTATAAAGATAAAACGTCTATAGTTTTTGTCTGAAGGGTGTAGCAGCTGTGAAAGCAAACATGGTGAATTTCTAATAGAACATAAAAAGTAATAGAACTTGGTTCTTTTTAATACTTGTAAATACCCATTGCAAGCATCTTCCCTGCTTACAGATCAATGTCTTTCTTTTTCTTAAGGGACATGGCTTGCAGTGTGGCAGGCATAACTTCTGACGCTAATGTTCTGACAAATGAACTGAGGCTCATTGCTCAAAGGTATGGTCATAAATAGCATAATTGATGATATATAAATTAATTTGGACTTCCCAAGGAGAGCTCACTTTTGCAAAGGTTAAAGGTATTAAAAATACATTATTTTAAAATTACATCTTTTTAAAAATCAAACTTGTAAAATGTTATTTACTTTAAGGATATTAAATATTACTTTAAGGAAGGCATGTTCCCTTTCTCCACCCTCTTCAAATTACAGGTGACAGCTATGCTATCCTCATCACATAGGTTTCTTTTCAGAAGGTATTTTGCTTGAGTGCATCTGTGTTTTAGAAAAGAATATTAATATCTCAATCTCTAAATCCTAGGTATTTATTACAGTATCAGGAGCCAATTCCTTGTGAGCAGTTGGTTACAGCACTATGTGATATCAAACAAGCTTATACACAGTTTGGAGGTACTTAATTTTTTGGAAATTTTATTCAGAAAAGTTAAAATGTGTTATGAGTAATAACCTTTTTTAAGACAATAAAAAAGGAATTGTAATAGGTAAGTAAACAACTTTTCATAAATTCCTGCTTCATAAGCCAGCCAGCTTCTGCCATATACATTACCATTTTTGTTAATAGAATATTGAAAGGCCAAAATAACATTTTCAAATCTGTAAACAAATTACTTTTTACATAATAATGAAATTTACTACTGGCCCTTTTTGGCCTCATTCCATCTCCTGGCTTTGTCCAAATCCTAGAAACAAACTTGGAATTTATGATAGAGCTTATCTGTAGCAACCAGAATACAAAGCAGTTTATGAATGCTTAACTTCACAGAAAAGGATTTAGCCACATTCACTGAGCTTAAGTAACTGTAATGATACTAAATTTAAATGGTTGATAGATTTGGCTTTTTTTTTTTTCTTTTTCCTTTGTTAAAGGAAAACGTCCTTTTGGTGTTTCATTGCTGTACATTGGCTGGGATAAGCACTATGGCTTTCAGCTCTATCAGAGTGACCCTAGTGGAAATTATGGGGGATGGAAAGCCACCTGCATTGGAAATAATAGCGCTGTGAGTATCTTTGTGGTATTAGAAGATCTAGCAAAGGGTCTAATGACTTACAGTTTTGAAGTAGTGATGAGTATAAGCAATATTTTAAGATAGCTGCAACAACCTTAGTGTGATATAAAAATATCTGTGATATCTATTAGTGACAGAGTTGCAGATACTGCTGGAACTACTGGGATTTGTTGGCTGCATTTGTAATTAAAGGAAATACTAATTTTCAATTTGAAGTTGAGAAAATAAAGATGTCATTTTTCTCCCTGTCCTAGTCCACAGCCCCCCTTAAACTGTACCATAGACCTTTTGGGGGTCTGAGAACCCCCAGTTGGAAATTCCTTTCATAGTGTATCAGCATCCCCTCCTTTCCACCCCATCCTATGTCTACCTTTCCTGCCATCAAAACTGTTTGTATTGGTTAGAACACTGATAAGAATTCAGGCATTATTCTTCTGACCAATCTGTATTCCTAAAGGGTGCAAAAACTTAAAGGAAATTCTCTGTGTTGATCCTTTATGTTTTATAGGCAGCTGTGTCAATGTTAAAACAAGACTACAAAGAAGGAGAAATGACTTTGAAGTCAGCACTTGCTTTAGCTATCAAAGTGCTTAATAAGACCATGGATGTTAGTAAACTTTCTGCTGAAAAAGGTAATTCATGTTCTTTGATTTGTTCAGTTGAGTGAAGGGAATTGGTTGAGCATCTACATGTTAGGCCTTTAAATGTTTCCTAAGTTCATTGAAACAACAATCTTATGGGTTAGGTAGCCTTAACACCTATTTCCTAAATGAGACACTGGGGCTTTTTGACATTAAGTAAATTATATGATCAAGATCAACATTAGTGAGTTCTGGAGGCACAATATGCTTGTGTATATGTATGATCAAGTGTATATGTGTAGTTATATATTATTCATTTGTGTGATATACTTTGTCAGAGGTATAACATTTGCAGGAGTTGTGGTACTCTTTCTCTCCTGTTCTGAATCTACTAATCTCCTATGTTAAGCCAATATTTGCTATTTCACACACTTTAAAGTTGTATGACTGTATAAAATCTTCTAAATAACCTTTTTCAAAAATTCTGGTAAATCAACATGTTGATTTAGTTTAGAATTACTTAGTCCTGGTATTCCTTAGAAAATGCCATTTACTTGCAAATTGCCATTTATTGTATCTAATTTCAAGGAGGCACTACTCAATTTTTTCCCCTACACAGAAAAATCCCTTCTTTTTCAGATATCAGCCTACTTTTCTTGTCTATAGCAATGGATACTGCTTTCTATGCTTTTGTTTGGAAAAGGGACTTGAAAAGTCTATGAAAAATAAGTGGTGTTACTGCTTGAAGATTTAGGCTGAGCCTTCATCAAGTTTCCAACAAGGAAATTCCAGTTTCCTCTGGTCAGAATAGCCAATAGCAGGCCAGCTAGAACAATTGGTTGATTGTACATTTTCAGAGAAGTGACATAACAACTGCTAAGACGGTTGGGATGGGCAAGAAAAGGAAGATATTTAAGAAAAATGGTAATCAAAACATTAGAAGATAGAAGGTATCTTGTTCTGTAAAAGTATCCATGAACTGTGATAAGCATTAAATCTGGTAGAGTGGTGAACAAAGGCTAAAACATTGGGAAGGGATTAACCTGTCATTGTCTATTAAATTTGTTTGCTAAGTATGCGTGCCTCTAATGCACATGTGTTTATTTTTAGTGGAAATTGCCACACTAACAAGAGAGAATGGAAAGACATTAATCAGAGTTCTCAAACAAAAAGAAGTGGAACAGTTGATCAAAAAGCATGAAGAAGAAGAAGCTAAAGCTGAGCGTGAGAAGAAAGAGAAAGAACAGAAAGAAAAGGATAAATAGAAGACAAAATCAGGGATTTTAATAACTCATTTGGGGCACCATTTCAGTGTAAAAACTGTCCTGATCTTCACACTGAGAGCATTGACTTTTTTTTTTTTTTTTTAAACTTGTGCAGTGGAGAACTAGGACATTACATACTGAATTGGGGCTTGGGTCCTTGTGATTTCTGTCCAATTGAATCCTTTATTGTAATGATGACTAATCTTTATGGACTTTTTTTTTTTTTTTTTTTTTTTTTTGGAATAAAACTTGGAAAGAATGGAATGGAAATGGTATGTTTACTGTTTTACTGTGAAGATAAAAACTCTCTGTAGCAATAATTGTTGAAGATACGAGAATTAAAAGAGATCTTTCCTCCTTTTCATGCTTTATGTATGCTCTGGCAGCCCTTGCAGTTACTTTTAAACAGGATGTTAAAACTGAAGGAAATTTAAATATAAAAAGAGAAAGATGGGAATTGTGTGTTGCAGCATTCCTTTACTAACCTCCTCTACCATCTTGGAAAGTCTGTTGCCTAATTTGAACAAAGCAGAGAGCTGCCCTTACCCTAGGCCTCCGCTAGGATAATATGAAGCTTATCCAGTGAAGAAGTATCACATTCCCATTTTAAATGTCATCAGCCTTTGATATTGAGATATTAATAAGAGACTGGTAGCTATACATACATATTTTTCCAGGGGAGTGATCAGTATCGACATTCCCTCTTTTATTAAAAAAAAAATTCACAAAATGGACAGAATCACTGCTTGTTCAACAACTAAGAGAGAATCATACCATACGAAATGCCAACAAGATGAAAAGAAAAACAGGATTCAGTCATTTGGCTTTAAACCTCATGTTCATAAATACAGTCAAAGCATTTAGGCTCCTTAGAGCTCTAGGTTTCTTGTGGTACCAGAATTCTTTCTGTTCCCCAGGGGGCAATGGGGGGAGGGAAGAGAGGGAGATGCAAAGGAAAGGGATGCACTGTTTAATTAAACCAATAAATCTCTTTCCTTTGAAAAATACGGCTTCTTAATAGTTGATTTTGCAATTTCAGTTTCAGCACAAATACCAGAGTCAGTCTGTATTGGGAAGGGCACTGCTTTTAAGGCTGAAGCATGTATTAGCCACCTCACAGAGGGTGGCTGTTTTACATATATCCTCTTAGAAGTATGGTATAGGCAACCACCATTTTGCTATAGTCCTTTTGCAACAATAAAATGGTGGCATAAATGAAACTTTCAGATCAAATACATTTCAGCTGTCATCACCTTTGGCTTCATATCAACTTGCATGTTGATAATGGGTGTCTTGATAACAAAAATAATTTTAAGGGAATTCCCCCCTCAGTTTGATCATGTAATATTAAAAATGTTCCAAGAGCTATAGGCATGCAATACTCTTTCTTCCTAAACATTATATTCTCACCTCTTAATTATAATTGTATTTGTAAAGAATTCAGAGAGAAAAATTGACAACAATGGAGGTGAATTTTAACATGCACAAAAGACAAAAAATTTGAAGATGTCCTATAGTGAACCTCGCGACAAAGACCTAAGACATTCATTTTACTTATTTTCCAAGTCCCTTACCCCTTTAATTGCAGAGGTCATGTTGCAAATACAATCCAAAAGTTATGCTTTCTAGTTTTCATTAGTGATTAATTTAAACCACAGAACCCAGAGGGTGTGCTGCAAATGCACAGAAATCCATTCTAAAGCTTTTGGCATACTGTTTTCTGCTGGGTGGTGGTGAATTCTGCAGATGTTGATTTTTCCCCTTGATGACATCATCACTTGAAAAGTGGTTTGTTAAGGAACACAATACATTGCTGGCTGCGGGAAGTTGTCTTTCTCTGTAGGAGTCTGAACACATCTTAGTCATTATGGTTTCCAATTGTTGATCCAATGCTGCAAGGCGTTCAGAAGGGATCTTGCTTCAAATGAATTTTGACTTGTATTTCTCTCTGGTGCTCTTAATCTATGAACATCTTTGGAGAGCAGCTGAAACTGTTGGGTCCCAGGCACCTCCAGCACAGATGTGCTCTCCTTTCCTGAATGGATGTCTTCAGAAATGCTGGCTCTGACATCTGGTTTTGTAAATTAAATCATATTTCCCTCATCAACCTCTGCCAAAAAGTTATAGTTGTTTCCAGGAAGATTCTCTGGCCACTGGTCCCTGTCAATCTCTTTGGACCTCATCTTCTACTCTTTCTGCCTGCCCCCCCTACATACTTTAAACTGATATATATATACATGCATACACTTGTACACATACTATAAATGACTATAATAAAACATGAAAGTATAATTAATAAAAAGAAGCCCCATGTACCCACCACCCAGCATCAAAAGCAAATTATCCAGTACTTTTGAAGGCCCCTGTATATCCCTATTAGGCAAACAAGTGCTGATGCAAAGTGCCAGAAATCTGTTGGCTTCTATAAAGAGAGATTATTTGGGGTTAAACGCTTACAGTTCCAAGGCTGTAAAAAGTCCAGCTTGAGGCACCATAAGAAGTGCTTTCTCACCAGTTAGTTGCCACGTGTTAAAGCAAGATAGCTGATCTCTGCCTGGTCTCTGCCTTCCCCTCTGGGCTCGCCCTTTCCTCTTGAACTCTGTGGGCCCAGCTTCTTGAGGCTTGTGCTTAAGTGATCCTGTAGTACTCTGTCTCCTGGCACAGGACTTGTTCCTCTCCGGGCCGCCTATATCAGTCTCAGCTGTGCTGCATTCTTCCCAAACTCAGCTGTAAGCTATTAGGCAAATGGCTTACCTCTCCCCTGGGCCTCAGCTGTTTGAGCCTTCTTTCTGTCACATGGCAGAGCTTTCTCTTCTTGTGTCTCTGTGGGTGCCCATTTATATCAGACCCAGCAAGAGGGCAAGGACAAAAGCCCAAAGCAATCTTATCAAATAATCCAATCAAAGGCCCCTCAGCTGAACTTAATGCAATTAAAGGGTATCATACATCCCCTGATTACCTGTGATGAAATATTGTAATGACTGTTTGCCAAGCTTATATGGGTGTTTGAAGACTTTATTTTTACAGACTTAACCTTGGGCTGGACCTAAGTCTGTGTAAACCATATGAAATCTGTACTGTTTATAGATGCTGACAAAAGAAAACTAGAGCTTTTGGTTTTTGTTGTAAGATTTTTAGATTTTTCTTTTTTTATACTTATGCTGATAGTAGATAATTTGCAAATGAAGGTTGATTTGGCATAGTTTAAAATATACTGTTTCAGCTTGAATATTCTCTATTGAACTTTTATAGAGTATTACATACTAAATCACTACAAAATTTGTTGATTGTAAGAAGGGGTGTAAAATTTTATTAATAAAATGCTATGTTTACAAATAAAAAAATTAAAAAAAATAAAAATAAAAATAAAAAATAAAGGGTATCATACCCAGAGGAATAGATTAGTTTAAAAACATAATATTTCTCTTTTTGGGATTCATAAAATAATCTCAAACTGCCACAGTCCCTATCAGATTTCATTCCTCTTTTCTCCATTCCCAAGAGATAATCACTATCCTGAGTTGTGTGTTTATCATTCTTAGCTAAGGTTTTACAACTCTTTCCTACGTCCATTCTGGCTTTCCCCTTCTCCCCTCTACATGGTCCCAATAGGTCTGTCATCACAAGAATCCACTCCTTTCACAAACGTGGGCACGATCCTCAGGCCTGCTCCAGTGACTGGTCTGAGAATGAGCATGTGGACAGAGCAAACCCAGGACTGAGGTATGGATGTGATGAAAAAATGCTGATGACCCTGCTGCCCACCACCAGAGCCCAAGCTCCTTGGAGAATGTGTAGGAGGAAAAATTAAGGCCACAAAGAGGAAAGTAGAATGAAGAGAACAGTTCAGTTTAGCTCAAGGGAGCTCCATCACAGGGCTTTGCTTGACCCAGGTTGACTTAGGTTTCTGCACTTTCAGAGTCCACTTTGATAGAAGTGACAGAGAGCTGTGCTACTTACAGTGTGGACTGGCAGCTTCAACATCACCTGGGAATTTATTAGAGATGCAAATTCTCGGGTACCATCCCAGACCTACTGAACAAAAATCTCTGGGGGTGGGCTCCAGCAGTCTGTTCTAACAAGCTCTACACGTGATTCTTACGCTAAAGTTTGAGAAGCATTTTGCAACAGATTAGAAACTCCTTGTACCCAGGCTGCAATCCATACCAATTAAGTCAACCTCCAGAGGAGGAATCAGGTATTAGCGTTTTAAAAAAAACTCCCCGGGGAATTCCAATGAGCAGCCAGTGTTGCCAGTGGCATTGAGCCATACCTTACGGGCTCTCAGCTGTTGTCAAGCAATCAGATATGGGATCCCAGCCTAATCCTTCTTTGTACGTACTCTTAAGGAATAACTGTTTCTTGCAGTTTTCTGTGCAGGCTAAGGTATCTCCAAGCCCCTTTTCTGAACCTTTTAAATTATTATTTTCCTCTTTAATGTAGACATAAATATTTTATAATGACCCTCCTTCACTCTTGCTCCATACAAGAGGTAAAGGTAGATGGAGGAGTGCACTAATAAATCCTCTTGGCTCTATCTTCAGAATATATCCAGACTCCAAACATTTCTCATCCCTGCAGAGCACTCTCCGATCCAAGCCACCGTTAACTCTCATTCATACTATTGCAACAGCCTCCTAATAGTCTCCCATCTTCCACTTCTGTCCCTAAGTCAATTAACACAGCAGCCAGAATGGTCCTTTCAAAACATAAGACTGTGCTCCTGCCTGGTTCAAAATCCTCCACTGGCTTCCCATCTTGCTCAGTAAAAGGCGAATTCTTTGCAGCATCTTACAAGGCGACTGCTGCTACCCTGCCTTCCACTATAAGCTCTCTTCCTCACTGCATCCATTCAGATGAGCCTCCTTGTTCCTTGAATATACCAGCACTCCTCCTTCTCAGGACCTTTATATTTGCCATTCCCTTCACCTGGGGAATAGTTTTCCCTTGGGTATCTGTATTGCCCACTCCCTCATCTCCTCCGGGTCTCTGCTTAATGCTGCCTTATTTGACCACTTTATATAAAGGAAAGATTACCTTCCCCACTCCCACATTCTCTGTGTCCCTTACCCTGCTGAGTTTTTCTCTATAGCACTAATCTGGTATGTTGTTTGCTTATTGTCTGTCTCCCCAACTGGAATATAAGTTACTAGAGCAGGTACGTGGTTTCATTCAACCTGTTCCATTACCTAGAACAGAAACTGGCACATATGAGGCAACAGATAAAGTTATGACATCTTTAGGCTGTAGTGGATAAGAGAGCCTCAAATATTTTGCGGCATTAGGAACAAGTCTTTAGAATTTTACCCCAACAATGGAAAAATTTAACATCTTCATCCTTCTGTTGAAATAAATTCATACTGTAGGAGAAATGTAAAAAGGAGTGGAGCAGGGGTTTTATCCTGCTCCAAGGCTGGTTGCCTAGTTCTGGGTTCACTTGCTTCACCAACCCAGCATTTTTTTAAAGGAGGTACTAGGGATTGAACCCAGGGCCTTGCAAATGGGAAGCAGGAGCTCAACCACTGAGCTACATCCACTCCCCTGTGGCATATTTTTAATTTGGGTTACAGGGCCCTCTGCTTTCCAATGGTGCTTGATGCACCCCAAGTGTGGTTTTAGCATTCCTCATCTCTATAGGGGCTCTCCACCAACAGCAAGCATTTCATTCTCTCCCGTGGGTTCTCACAGAGACATCACTATCGGCTTGGGAGCTCTTCCAAGTAAACAGGAAACCAAAGAGTGCTCAAGTTTTAAATTTTGAGTCGAAATTTTAAAGTCAAAATCTTGAGTTGATTTCATTTTGGTGAATTACAAATCATGCTTTTAAAAATAAATCCTGAAACAAAATCATGTGTTCTGTGTAATGTTACTTCTGGTGTTTTTCTTAATTGGGAAAAAAGCAAGTCTGGAATTTCTACAGTCTAGCACTTTGAAAACGCCACAGAAGTGTTTGTTTCAGCAATGCAAAAATATTCCATATTCTAAAAAAAAATAATAATAAGATTCATTTCTTTATTGAACATGTAGGGTATTCCCGGTAATTTTAGTTCACTAAGACATGCCCTCAGCTTTTACTTTACAGCCTTGCAGGAAAGGCAGGGTTAGAATCAGCTAATTAGTAATGTGGGGGGAATGCTAAACTAGAAAGGGGCTGTATACCAAGCTGAGGGAGTAAAGGCAGAAAGAACCACATGAGCAGAGGCCTGGCAATGAGGAAGCTTCACATATTTATAGAAAGGAAGTAATTGAGCAGAACTAGACCATAGCTTATTGGGAAAAGATGGATAGTGATGAGATAAGGTTGGAAATGTTCTTTGAAGGTCTTGGAGTTTGGACTTTATGCAATGCAGAAGCCACTGAAATTTTTGAGTGAAGGTGAGAGAATAAATTCATATTAACAGTACAGATTTTAAAAAGAATCTACTTGCCCCTATTTCCTCCTATAAGAGCCAAATAAAAGTGGGGAATGGGTTGACTATTTGAGTAAACTAGATCTCACAGTGGGAGAGAATGTTTGCTTCCTTTCATCTTGGCAGGAAGACTCTTTTCTCTAAGTTCCTTCATACCTAACACTAGGAAAGTCCAAGTCTTGATTCTGTACCCAAGTACCTTATAATAACATCCTCAAAAAAATTTCAGAATCATAGAGATGAAAGAACTCAGGGTAAATTATTTTCTGAGTCCTGAACAATCTACCAACTAACTTTTATGATTACTAAAACAATACATGATCACTTTGGAAAATACACAATGAATATAATAGAAATCAACCTTAATATCCTGCCCAGCGTTAACCACTGTTAACTTATCTCAGTGACCCATTTTAGATGCTGAACAAGTATACTACTGACAAAATTATAGGCAAATTGTTTTAAGAGTCTTAAAGGCAAATAAAAAAATACATTTTCCCTTCTTGTTCCTTTTCTAAAGCAACTTGCAGTCTTAGAAATTCCTATTTATACAACAGAGGAGAAATGATCATTTGTTGACTACAGTGTCAGTCACTTTACCAACAGTGCTAGTTCTCACAACTACCTTGTGAAATAAGTATTACATTTATAGCACTCCGTTATTGAGGGTGTGCTAGGTACTTGGTAATTTAGCACCAATCTTTCTAATATGTAATTGAGAAAAGTGAAAGTTCCACCATTCTAGTCCAAGCCTCCAGTATCATCTCTTGCCTGGACTTCTATAACAGCCTCCCATTATTGCCCTCCTCCAGTTTATTCTCCACTTAACGGCTAGAGTGATCTTTTTAAATGTATAAATCAGAACTCATGTCTTCAATTTACTGTGAAGCTAATGAAGCTTAAACCTCAGTGCACTTCACTTGCACAGCCCCTTCCAAGGCTCTGGGAGTGGACCCTAACAGTGTATTCTTATTTTCATATGTTTTTGGAAAATTGGCAAAAGTAAGATATTTTAACTGCACTTAATAAACACAAACTTCCCCTCCTGTTGAAAGGTATTGGAGTGGTCATGGATATAATGGAATATATTTATTTGCAGTCACTTTCATGTATCATGAGGTTATTAACCATTCCAGTATAGAAATGGCTTCCAGGAAATTTCTACCACCCATTGTGCCAACTCACCCAATATCATGACAGAAAGATGTCGGGGCAGAAGTTGTATCGTTACATGAAAAACATCTTTTATGGTGCCCATCATTGGAAGTTTATGCATAGTAGAAGAAAAAGAAGGCTGGAAATGTATGGGTCAGAAGCTAGTCTGTGGCAAATTCTTCCTATCTTCAGATGTGTAAAATTGTAAGCTGAGGATTCAGTTCTCATTAATGCCTAGATGAAATGGTAATTTTCTCCTTGTCAGAAATTTCTCCCAATTTGACATCAACCTTAAGACTTTATATGACACAACCAAAATGAGTTGCGAAGCTGAATGAGACTTTTCTAAAATACCATTAATAAAAAACAAATTTTGATCAACCATGTTGGCCAAAGAGCTGAATTATATTTCTATAGAAGAGTTCTTACAAACGTTTGTCATATAAGGAATATATAGCCAAAAAATAAGAAAAAAAGATATACAGCTTTATTAGACTAACTATAATATTCTAGATATTGCGATATTTTACAATTTTTTTTAAAAAATTCAAATTTGTTGCATTTTCATTCATAAATATCTTTCATACCTAATTTCATATTTGTTCTCTGGTACACTTTTGCTTAAAGAGGACTCCATTCCCCAAATAGTACAATCTTCAGCATAAACCTTGTTTGGAAAATGTCTTTGGAATAAAATCCCATCTCTCCATTCTGACCTACACCAACAGCACCTTACCCCACGACTTCCTCCCTTCTTCATGATGTTCTGTACCTGACTCCTCTCTGTTCCTCCCTCCCAAAAGTTCTTTACTATCTTAGGGTCTTCACCCACACCATCCTCTCCATCTGGGATGCCCTTCCTGCTACCCTCTGCATGACTGGCACTTTCTGTCTCCAAATCCTAGCACAGGTCACCTTTTCAGAAGGGATGCTAAAGTAGTAACCCTGTCCCCATCATTTTATTTCCTTCATAGTTCTTATTGGAATCAGAATTTATCTTATTTTCATAATTTCTTCTGCCTTCCTCCCCTAGGAAGTTCCATGAAGCAGTGTCTTGTTCTTCACTGCATTATCCCTAGAACCTGGCATATAGTAGATACTCAAATATTTATGAATGAATGAATGAATGAATAGCTAGAAAGTAATAGAGCAAGGATTCAAACTCATGTTTATCTGACACCAAAGACCAAATGTTATGCACTTTCCAATATACCATGAACTCCCTATATTTCCCAGTCTATCATGCCACAGAGTGTTGGAAAGATCAGATCTGTGTCAGAGCAAAACAATTTCAACCCTGGATCACCAAAGACTGAGAAGATTGGATAAAATCAAGGATCAAAATATCCTTTTCCATACAGATGACTTCAAGAATTCTTTAGTTTTCAAAAAACCTGAAAGTACCTCTTGGGAATTGAATCCCATCCCCCACAAAAGGCATGGTCTGATCCCAAGCCCTGGTCCTGTGGGTGTGGATCCATTGAAAATAGGATTTCTTGAAGATGCTACTTCAGTTAACGTGTGGGTGGCCTTACCAAGCCAGGCTGGATTTCAATCCTGCTTACTGAACTCCTTTATAATCAGAATGAAATTCAGACAGAGAGACTGAGAATTCACAGGGAGCAGCCAGAAGCTGGAAGTCAAGGGAATCCAGAAGAGAAAGAAGATGTCACCATGTGCATTGCCATGTGACAGAAAAGCCAAAGAACCCCAGAGATTGCTGTCAGCCAGAGGATACCAACCCTGGGAAGAGGCAAGCCTTCTGGCTTTGGAAACCGTGAGCTAAGAAATTCCAGTTGTTAAGCTAGCCTAGTGTGTGGTATTTATTTTAGCAGCTGGGAAATTGAAATAACATCTACAATTAATCATACATGTTGCAAAAGAGAAAGAGAAGGCCATGTCTTGGGTGACATAGCTCAGATCATTATCAAATGATTTCCAATTCTGAGAGATTTGGATCAGGTGGCTTAGAATTAGGTTAAAAGTAATCAGTTCTTTGGAACAATCAATGCCATATTTACTCTAACCATCAGAGGGAGCTTTTCGTACTGCCAAGAGGCTGCACATCAGATCTTCTGCTTAATCCATATAGAAACCTTAACATCAATGAATGTTCCACAGGAAATGAAGCCAGATGAGTAAGTGAACGCTTGCTAAATAAATTAAAGGAGTGGATGATTAGAGCGGAAATTCTCAGCTTTGTTAGAGAAGCAGCTCCATTTTGGTTTTATTTTATCCTCATTCCCTAAAAGCATTATGTGGCAGTTTACAAATTACAAATGGACATGAAATATATTTAATTTTGAAATTTTTATGTACTTTTGAAGATCAGAATTTCATAATATCCCTTAATTTCAGTGGGAATAATCTGGGAACAATTCAACTGATAATTATTGAATTAAACTCTAAAAAGTGGCAGTTATCCTGGTGTGTGCTCACAAATTTCTGGAGTATTTGTTGTTTATAGCTGCAATATAATGTGCCCTTAAGACTCACTTTTGTTATATGTAGTAGTGTCTATAAATACCTTTCATGGCCAGAATAGGAAGCCTGAGTGAGATACAGGCTGTATATTTCATTAGAATATATAAATTCAATTTTTTGCATAGAGTTGAACATTTGCAATTGCCTTTTTTTTCTCAGAAACTTAGATTTATGTTTATTGACAAATAATTTTTGTTTTGCATGCTATTAATAGAATCACTCAGGAAATTTTTTAAAAACACTTCTATGGAAGGCTTTTAATTATAGATTCATTCTTTGTTTTACATTTTGTTTATTTCATTCAGGATCAAAACATTATCCATACATTGTAATTGTTTGGTCTGTCTCTAATCTCTTTCAATTTATAGATTCTTCTTCCATCTTTTTTTTCTCCTTGCAATTTTTTTTATTAGAGAAGTTATAAGTTTACAGAAAAATCATGCATAAAATACAGAGTTCCCACATACCATCTTATTATTAATGCCTTGCATTAGTGTTATATATTTTTTGCAATTGATGAAAGAACATTTTTGTTATTGAACTATTAACTATAGTCCATGGTTTACTTTAGAGTTCACTGTGCTGCTGTACAGTCCTATGGATTTAAAAAAAAAAATTTTTTTAAGGCGGTATAGGGGATTGAACCCAGGACCTCATATATGGGAAGGAGGCATTCAACCACTGAGCTACATCCACTCCGTGAAAATATTTGCAAGTCTGATGAAGGAATTTATCTACAGAAATCCATATTCATCTTAAAAGAAAAATTCTTTTATGATGTAATTCATCACTCAGATTTAAAAGCTTTTGGCATTTAGGGAGTAAGGGGATATTATATTGCTCTTTCTTAAGATGGGAAACAAGGCCTTCATTTATTACAAGAACTGGTATTTGCCCACTATACACTATAATTTGCTGTTTTGTAGCTGAGTTGTCATTTCCTTGCTAACTTATATTTTTCTATTTGTAATTGGGTCTGTGATATTGTGGTATATATTATTAAAATATTGGACAGCTCTGTTTTATATATGGTTTATATTTTTGTGACATTTGATCTTATGCACTACTATTTAGTTATTACAATCTAATAAAAATATGGCCAATTACATTTTTACATTTTGATTATAGTCATTGAAATAGCTCCAGAAAGGGAATTTTTATATCTTTTTTTGAAGGATTGAATTTTAATATCCTATCAATACTTGCTTTTTTCCTTTAATCTTGAAAATCCATTCATTTCAGCAGTAAAATTGACAGCATCCATTTTTATCTTTAATTAACTTTTCAGTTTGGCTTTCATTTTAAAGGCTCACAGCAGAATTTATCACCAAGCCATAATGAAAATGCTGAATGGAAGAATCGGAGAATCTGCCTCACTCTGAATTTAGCTCTGTTGACCCCGTTATAAAAAAGAAAGTCAATAACACCACTGATATAAATGAGGACTTATTAGGCCACACCACTCACAGATGACAATGTTTATTTTTGATTTCTGTTATATATTTGGCCTCCAAATTTCCTTCCCCATCACCCTCTTTTAACTGCCTTTTGCTTAAGGGTTTTGCAAGTACAGAAGCAATCAGATAATGACTGCCACTCGAAGAATAAAGCTGCCATTTACAGGGCACAAGTCACTGCACTAAGGGCTTTGCAAGCATTATCTCCTGCAAAGAAGGTATTATTCCACCATGTTAAAGATTAGGAATGGGTCTTAAAGAGAGAGAGATTAAGTTTAGTTTGGCCAATGGTTAAGTCTCTAAAGTTGGGCCACCTGGGTTTGAATCCCTGTGCCATCATTTTCTAGCTCGCTAGCTCTGAGATCTGGGGCAAACTACGTAACAGTCGCTTATTCATCCAACAAACATTTTTTGAGCATCTACGGTGTGCTCAATAAACTGGGCATATCCTGGTGAATAAAACGGAGAGTGGCAGTCCTTCTGGAGTTTATTATCAATAGGAAGACTCAGACACACTAAAGAATATGTAATTACAAATTGTGACAAATATGGTGAAGGGAGAGAGTAACAGGCAGAGGGAGCTGGAGGGCCTTCCTTGGATAGGATGGTTTGGGAAGGCCTCTCTCAGGAGGTGACAAGAGGCATCCTGAAGGAGTAGGAGTTTGGTTAGGCAAAGCAGGGGAGGAGAAGGGTGTGGGAAGAATGGTCTATGTAGAGGGAAGGGCATATGCCAAGAGCCTCTGGTAGGAATGTGCTTGGTGGTTCCCGGCACTAAAGGGGGATCTTAATTTGCAAGGGGGAGATGTGTTATGTGGAGTTAGGGCAGCCGGGTCACTCTAAGAATCATGGTAAGGGCTTAGGAAAACAGTCAGACGGCTCAGACTGTGGTCTGCAGAATGTGCTGGAGAATGCAGGGAAGGAGACCCAGTTGAGAGGCCTTTGCAGAAGTAGAATATAGAAAGAAGTGTGAATTTGACTATTGTGGTGGGAGCAGAGAGGAGGAGTAGGATATGGATTCAAGATAAATTCAAGATAAACAGCACTGAAGGTTGAATTAGACTTGGTGGGTGAAGCAGAGGGAGGAACCAAGGATGACTTCCAGGTGTTTACTTGAGTAATTAGTTGGATGGTGGTAACATTGAGTGGGGAAGACTAGGAGACAAAATGGTTTGGGATATATTAAGTGAGATGTCCAAGTGATGATGATGTCAAGTAGACAGTCAGATATACTGGAACCCAAAGGTGAGATCAGTACCTGGAGTATGAATCTGGGCATTGTCAGTATATGGATGCTATTTAAAACCAGGGAAATGGATAATAACTCCTGGGGAGGGAGTATACAGAGACAAGTTTTGAGCCTGTGGAATTCCAACATGTAGAGGGCTGGGGAGAAGAGGAGGAAACTGCCAAGAGGACTGAGGAGTGGCTCAAACAGAACAAGAATAATAAAAGTACCTCCCTTGAAATATTTCTCAAGATTAAATGAGTTAATGTATTAAAAGTACTTGACTTCCTTGTTGCTCAAATGTGGCCTCTCTCTAAGCTAAACCCAGCATATAAATGCATTACCTTCCCCCCAGAGTGGGACATGACTCCCAGGGATGAGCCTCCCTGGAACTGAAAAGACCTCCCTGGAACTGGAAAAGACCTCGAATAAAACGGGGAAAGACAAATGAATTTATATGGCTAAGAAACATCAAAGTGAGTCGGGAGGTCATCCCAGAGGTAACGCTTATGCACACCTCAGCAGTATCTCATAGACTGCCAAAGTGGATACTACCCCAAATAGTGGGGCTCCTGAAGGCTCTGGAGACACCTAGGTCCTATGGTCAGGGCAGATAGCGCCGGAGTTTGGTGCCTTGCCAGTGAGCCCTACTTTTGGAGTTTGTGCTCCTGAGAGTGACAGAGTTAGACTCAATTATGTCTTCCCTACACATGGCTCATCTATCCCTTCTATTTAAACCTATACTTGCTGCTGGAGTGAGAAGGAAGTAAAACAGTACCAAGAAATTCCCAGTAGAAAAATCCTCTAACAATTGCGGGTGGAAACCAGGTGCCCATCCAGGTCTGAAAAGAATCAGTACGTCATGCCCCAAAAATCAACCACTCCCCCTCCCTGCTGGAACGCAAACAGCAAGCATCAGCTTTTGGAACATTGCTTGCTTGCTTTGCTATAGAAATATGTATGATGATTAAAACAATCCTGTTTTCGGTTGCTATAGAAATATGTATAATGATTGAACCAATCCTGCTTTTGGCATGCGCGAAAAAGAATTGGCCACGCGGGAAGAAGTTCTATAAAAACTGCAGTCACCGGATATTAGGTGCGACTCTCACTAGGGAGTGCGCCCCAGCTGGTAATAACGGTTTCATTGAAATTTTCTCCTGGGAGTCATTATTTGCATGAAGCGTTCTGCTTCAGGAGTTTGTAGGTGTGCGTCCAAGAGACTGGAGTCTTCGGGCTCTCCATGTGCCTCCTGGGCCCAGAACCTCAGCGGAGTTGCAACACCTACTCTACAGCTCATTGGACTCACCCAGGACAACAAACAAGGAGATGATGATGGTCAATGACCATCTCTAGGAACAGAGAAAGTCTGCAACTGCAAGCAAGATAGCCCCATCCATCTTTCCCATGGGTATAAGCCCCCTCTCAATTAGAGGTAGAGTGGACATCACTATCCCAGAATCCTCAGGATTGGGGAAAGAACTATGGACTAGAGTGGACTTACTGGTATTCTACTATAGACATATTATTACAACATTGATGTGGAGGCTCTGGGGGCAGGGAGAGGAAAAAACAGTTGTAATATGGGGGCTTTTTTGGGACTTGGGAATTATCCTGAATTACATTGCAAGGATAGATATAGGCCATTTTATATCATCAGATAACCTGCAGAACTGTGTGGGAAAGAGTGTAGACTACAATGTGAACTATGGTCCACGCTTAATGGCAAAGCCCCAGGATGCATTTATCAATTGCAATGAATGTGCCACACTAATGAAGGATGTTTATGTGGGAGGGTGTGGGAGGTGTGGGGAGTGGGGCATATGGGAATCCCTATATTTTTTGTGTAGCATTTATGTAATCTAAGTATCTTTTAAAATATATATATATATTATTAAAAAAAGTGTTTGACTCAACAAAGTTAACTAATATGATACTTTTAAAATTCCACTTTCGATGGCATTTTCTATAACCGGCTAGTGGGGTTTATAAAGATGAATAAGACATAGACCCAGGGCCTAGGAGCTCATTGTCTAATAGAGAACATAAGAGTTATAGAGAAATAATTTATTGAGAAGTAGACCAAAAGAAGGAAATTGATAGATGCTGTGAGAGAAATAAACAAAAGTGCTCTGAGAGTTCAGAGAAGGAAGGTTGCTGTGGCTGGTGGGGGGACCAGGCTTCAGGGAGCAAGTGATATTTGTGGTGGACCTTAAAAAAAAAAGGATGGGTTGGGATGTTCAGAGGAGGGGAGGAGGAGCAGGGTAAGCTAAGGCAGGAAAGGGTAATAATAGTTCCACAATCTTTAGAGGGAAATGTAGTCTTTCAGATGTAGGTACACAGTAAAGACTCTTTGACCCTTTTTGGTTAAATCTTAGAGAGTTCCTAGACCAAATGCTACTTTAGGGGAATTTTGTAAAGGTTGGTGTCATTTGATCAGCTAGGGTCTCCCAGAAATGTGAAGATTTCTGCTATCAGGGGTATGTGCAGCCTCCACAGCCAGCAACCACTAGCAATTGGCATATCCGTCTAGGAAAAAACATCCAAGATGCATAAATTATATGCTATGATTATTTGTGTGGATTTTAAAGTGCCCAACAAATTACACACTTTGCCTTTCACTTCAAAACAATACCACCAACCAGTAGTCTTTTTCACAGATTATGTAAAGAACCTTTGTGCTATAGTGTTGCTGATAAAATCCTCTAGAGAGGTCCAGGAATTCCAATTATACTTGCTAGGGCTGAAGTAATAAGCGTTTAATTCTAGTTTGGTCCCTGACAGGTATTGCGACTTTCAACAGTAATTTAAGCACTCTATTTCAAATTCCCGAGCTGTAAAAGTGGAATAACACTTTACTTTCTCCAAACACTGTCAGGATGAATTGCATAAATGTCTATGAGCCCCATAAATTCTTTTTTGTTTTTGAGGTATTGAGGGCTGGAGAACTGAACGCGGGACCTCGTAATTGGGAAGCCAGAGCTCAACCACTGAACCACATCGGCTTACCCTGAGCTGGTTTTTTTCGTTTGTTTGCTTGTTTATTTCTGTTTTTTCTAGGAGGCACCGGGAGCCCAAGCTGGGACCTCCTGTGGGAAGCAGGCGCTCAACCGCTTGAGCCGCATCCACTCCCCAGCCCCATAAATTTTTTAGAGCAAAATACAAATTTGCAGCAGAGGGCCCATAAGTACTGTCTTTTATTTCTATGTATAAGTAACCTGGCTATCAACTTCAAGTCAGGTTTAAGCAGTTGGGTTTCATTGGATATTGTTTCCATTTTCCTGGCGGTGTTTAGACCTAAGACTACAGTCTTAAAGGAAATTTGCTCTTCAGATATTTTGCAACCAGCGTTCGTTTTTAAATAGATTCACCAGGTCTGGAACTTGGGGTGAAACTTCTGCTCATGAGTCTTAGAGGTGTCAACTCCATAAAGCTTTCTGGGAAGAGTCTCTGGCAACTTTGCCACTGAAATTTAAGGATATTTTGCCTGAATCTCTTCAGCCAAATGAAGCCTTCTAATTAATTATGAACAGAGGGGATGAAATATAGGGCTTCGGGATTTGAGGCGAGAATCCAGCAGTAAGCATCAATCACTGTCGGAGGTGCTAAGTGTCTGTGGCAGACGAGTCACAAATATTTACAAATGTTAATTGATGGCAACTGTGGAGAGCGTTTTGCCCTCATTGGAGGCTGTTGCATGTAATTTCTGTGGATGGTTTAACCTCGCAGAATGAGTGTGGGAACTGGACCTTCCGTGTCCTCTAGTTTATTCGCCTCGTTTTAAGGACGAGGAAACAGACTCTAGAACGTCTAGGACAGCGACTTGCCCAGGGTCGCCTCGCTGGTCTAGCACACACGCCCCCATAGCAGCCCGTTGAGGCAGGCAGGCTTCGACTGGTGCCTTCCCGGCAAGGAAGAATTTAGCGGGCAGCGGGGCAGAGTGGAGCGCGCTGCAGCCTGGGGCCTAGAGCAGGTCCCCCTGCCAACACCCGTTATTGCGCCTCAGCCTCCCGCTTGTTTCCTTTGCACGTCCTAACACAACTCGGAATTAGCTTTATTTATGTTCACTGGTTTTCTGTCTGCGGGGAGCAGTCTATCCAGTCCGCTTGGTGCTGAGCACAGAGCAGACATTAACTAATGGTAGATATCCTAGGTATGCAATGACTTGCTCAAGGCCTCCCCGGGAGTCAGGTCTGGGGGCGGGGCCAGGTGTGGAAGAGGCGGGGCTAGGAGCAGGCGGGGCCGGGGCCGGGCTGAGCGAACCTTGCCGCGCGTTGCGAGCCCGAGAGCCGCGTTGGGCGGGCTGCGGCGGAGCTGGAGTGGCTTCTCCTGTAGGAGCCGATTTGCTGTTTCTCTCCCGCGGCGCGCACCCACAGTCCCCGCCCCATCCCCCAAGAGTGTGTGTTCCCCGCGCGGCCGTCGCGAGGCGGCTCCTGGCGTTCTCGCGCGGGCTCCAGGCGATGGCGGCGCGGGGACCACCCGTCCGGCCGCCGCCGGGGTCGGGGCCAGCGGTCCTCAGCTCTCGGCTCCGCCCGCTGCGCCTCCTCCTCCTTTTTCAGGTGGTCGCGGGCCTCTGGGGTCCGGCCGGCGCGGGGGACAGCTCCCCGGGAGGTGAGCCTGGGCGGCGGGAGGGGTGGGTCCGGGGCGTTCGCCCCCGCGCTGGGGCGGCCGGGGGTGCACGCGGCGCGGGCCGGGAGAGCCGGGAGGGAGTGGCCCGCACCGAAAGCCTTGTTGGGTAGGGCGGTTATTATTTTTCCCCCTGGGGATTTGGCGTGATGTTTCCGTTTAAATGCACAGATCTGTTAATTTAACTGCAGAGAAAAGCCTGTCTGGTGTTTGTTCCGTGACCTGCCTCACTGGAGACTGTTGGGTGACTTGGTGCATACTTCCATACAACTTTTTCAATGAACGATTCCACCCCAGCAGGGCTTTCCTTTCGTAGAAGCAGGTGGGCTTCCCACTTGGTTATTTTCTTCCCGGGGAAGAACGGAGGCTCTTTGGGTTTAATACTCAGGATTAAGACTTGATCTCTTCGCTCCCCCAGCATTTGAAAATCTTTGCCTTTGCCCAAGGATGAAATGTGTATAATGCTCAGCAGCAGACTTCCTGGCTGCTGGGCTAGTCCTTGGCATCCTAAGTTCCTCAGCGCCTTAGAGCGGTGCATTTTTTCAAACGACTGTGTGTCGAGATGTTTTGGACAGGAGTAGAAGCTATAAATAGATGCTTGGTACTTCTTCAGATTTCAAGTGCTTTCACAAGTTTTAGAGACCGTCCTCTCAATACCCTGAAGAAAAATACTGCCACTTATGGAGTACCTATGGTGTATATAGAAAAGGTAAGAATTCTTTAAGAGATGAAAGCAGAAGTTCACGACATTAGTATTTCACTTTTTATGTGTGTGCTTCTTAAAAAGAGGAAACATTGGATATGAGAAGGACCTTTTCTTGTCTTTCCTTCCTTGAGGTTTTTAAATTATGATTCCTGTTCAAGGAAGTAATAACTTTGAATACTAGAATTACTTATTGCAGGTGGAGGATTTTAACCTAAGTATATTGCTTAATGTAGACTAAAGAGAAGTAATGTGGAGGTTGATTTAAACAAATAAAGCCCTGTGCACAGGTCATAGTTTTAATATTTCCTTCTTTGGAAATAGGAATAATACTTTCAGGATTAAATTATATATATATATATATGTATGTATGTATAAAATGCCAGGCACAGTGCCAGACACGCTAGAAAGCGGTAGTTCTCTTCCCTTTTGGTGCAACTGGAACTTTTGAATGCAGATCTTTACCTATCTTAATAAAAAACAGGCATCAAATGGTGTAAATAGCTATCTCCGTTCATGCATGATGTTGAGTGTACTACCAGAGTTGGCTGCTTCCTGCTTTTTGCCTTTTTCTCTTATAGTGACTGCCTCTCATAATAACTACCACATTGTATTACATCTATATGTCTTCTTTTCTCTTGTCCCATGTGAGTTCATTAAGAACTGGGATTTTATCTCTTCTATCTTTGTATCCACAAGACCTAGCTTATTGTAGGAGCCCAATAAATGTTTGTGGAATGAATGAATGGAACATTAATTACTCCTTGGGTATCAGTTTCCTTACTGAGAGATCATGAAAGGCTCCCCCTTCCAGCTCTAAAATTCTAGGATTGTGTGTGCTCTTAGTAAATGATCCACCTTGAAAAACAAAGCGATACCAGATGACGATGGAATTGCACACTTGCCCCTTTTGTGTATAAATGTCTTGCTTTTGTGTATAAATGCCTTTCCATATGGGATGGCTGAAAGAGTAGATCTGTCACTCACTTGCTGTGTTTCCTTTGGCAGATTTCTTGACCTTGCTGATCCCTTATGTCTTCCTCTTTAAAATGTGAGGTATAGCAGATTTTTTTTAGGGCTTTTCAACTATAATGACTTTGGTATTTTCATTTCTTGTCTTCATATTCATTCTGTATTCTAAATAATAACTCTTCCTTATAGTTTTCTGTGAACCAATCCCCATGAAAAGAGAATGTCTACCAGCAGCCATATCTATTTGACTAATGGAAGGCCACAGGCCTGTGGAAGGTGGCTCAGGAGGCAATTTTGTCTGTATTAAAGTATAGATAATTAACTAGTACATTAAGATAATACAAGCCTTTTAAACTGTGACCTAAACTGTGATTGGGACGGCGATTTATAGAAGTTAGATAGTCATTAGTCACTTATATTTCTTAGCTGTGTAATGTTTTAAATGGCTGACATTTTATTTTTAGTATGTATAGTGACCGAGTTCTGCTTCATTCAAATGAAAATAAAATAATTATTTCTTAGAAAATGAGAGTCTTGAAAGATTTCTTCTCACTTGTAGTCATTTTCATTAACATTTTCAGAAGCTAACAGAAATAGACACATAGTGTATGTCCTCTACTTTTATTATGATTACATCTAAAAGAGTCTCTAGGTGCCTCTGGTACTTAGATACATCTTTTGCACAATTAAATTTGAAATTAAAAATTATTTTGGTTTGCTTACACATACTAAACATGCTTTCTGAGCTAGTCTGTGAGCACGTGGAAGGTAGGGTTTTATTCATCTGTATATCTCCTGATAGCTACAGATATACCTGAGTTTATGAATGTAGCCTATTAATGGAATTTAGAAAAGCTGTTGAGTCATTTGTCAGAATAGGGTTTTTTCCAACCTATAAACTATAAATTAGATCTAGCAAGTCATTTTTTCAATGAATAGGATATGGGCTTTTAGTATAGTAATTTCAGTACAGAACATTTTTCTTCTAATACCATTATTTTTCTCCCTTAAGAATCAGAATTAAATTATTTCAGATATTTTAAGTTTATATTAAATAAACATATCTTGACAATAAGAATACTTAAATAGAATAATTTCTGAAAGAAGTTTAGAATTTATTTCTTTAGATATCTTCTCCCCACAGCCTAGGCATAATTTTATAATGACAATAGGATAGATAAAATTATTTTTAATGGTACTTTTCTGCTCTATAACTAAAAGTTTAATTTAAATGTTTTGTTTCCATTTTGAGAAAACGTTTCTTTTACTGTTTACTTCAGTGACCTCATGCTCTTTTCTTCTAAAGTAGAATTATAGAATATAGCTTTTTGAATTCTGACAAAAAAGACAATATGACTTAATATTTTCATTTCTTTTTATTTTGTGGCCAGTGATATAAATAGAGTTGGTCAAAACTGTTTTTCCTATAGGTCAGAGTTACTCAGTCTCTGACATTTACAATTCTGTGTAGTTGGGGGCTGTCCTGTGCATTGTGGGATGTTTGGCAGTATCCCTACCCTCTGTCCATTAGATGCCACTAGCACCCACCCCCCACCGTCCCCCAGGTCATGACAACAAAAAATACCTTCAGACATTGCCAACTGTCCCCTGGGGAGACAAAATTGCCCCCCCCCCCAAAAAAAAAAAAAAAAAAAAAACAACCCCACAACAAACAAAAAACACCACTGTTCTAGGTCTTGTACACCAGGGCTTCTCAAACTTTAATGTGGACACACCTGGGGACCTTGTTAAAATGCAGATGCTGATTGAGTGGGTTAGAGGTGGGACCTGAGAGTCTGCATTTCTGACAAGCTCCCAGGTGATGCGGGCTTTGAATAGCAATGATGTGAACAAGTCCCTTTCATGTCAAGTGAGTGAAATAACTCTCAAGGGACTCCAATGAAACTAAGTATGGGAGTAGTGAATTTATAAAGAATTATAGCACAGACACTAAAGAACAATAGAAACTAAGAAAAGAAAACAAGCACTATCTCACCATCCTCACAATTTCTGTCTTTACTTTTACAGATTTCTTTCCAGCCTTAAGTATTATACGTAATAGGACAATTTTAAAGAGAAAATTTGCAAGGGTCTTATCAAGGTCATAAGGGCTATATTGAACTGAAGCAACTTCATGTACCATCAGGTGTTTCATTTCATAATGCTGTAAATGTACTAGCTCATAATGTATATTTATTGCCAGTTGCAAGATATATGATGTCAAATTAAGGTAGTGAGCTATGCATTTACTTGATCTGATGATGCTTGTGGCAGTTTGATGTAATTATGAATTCCAAAAATATAATTGAATCATGCTTGTAAACTGATCTGTTAATCTGGGCATGATTAGGTTAGGATTAGGGCGTTGAGCCCCACCCCTTGGTGGGTGGGGAATCGAATATAAAAGGCAAGGCCAAGGACAGTTGAAGCAGTCTTTTGAGAAGCAGTTTTGATGTTGGAAAGAAGGCCCCAGGAGAAGAGAAGTGAGCCGTTCCCCTGATCATCTGCAGCTGACCTTGTGGAAGAAACAGGAGCTAAACCCGGAGAGAAATGCAGCCCCAGGAAGAGAGGAACTCAGAAGCCTGAACCCTGGCAAATGCTGGTAGCTGTCTTGCTCCAATACGTGGCAATGAACTTTGATGAGAGAAGAAACTTAACGCTTTATGGCCTGTTATCTGTGGACTTCTACCCCAAATAAATACCCTTTGTAAAGACCAACCCATTTTTGGTATTTCACATTAGAACCCCTTTGGCTGACTAATACAATGCTCAAACTTTTTTTCAGTGTGAAGTTGTCTCTCTCCTTGAGAACTATTGACTGGACCTAAATTTAACACTGCCTAAGGGTCATTTTCTTATTCCAAAAATTCTGAGATTCAGGGCAAGATGTTAAATTAGGTCTCCTAAAGCATGTCGGTTGCAGAGAAACTTTATTCTATAATTCTGTGCTAAAAATCAATATAAAATATAATGAAAATCCTGAAGCCACCAAATACCCTCTGCATTTCATCTGTAACACTTAAAATAACGATTGGTGAGCATGTCACATTGAAAATGTGGGATATAGTACATATTTCCTCTCATTTACAGGATGGTTGATTATGTTCACAGCTTTATCTTGCTATTGCTTAAAATAGTCCCTCTAGAACTGCTGTAAAGAGGGTTTTTTTAAAAAGGACTCAGACACTTTCTGTCAACTTAAGAAAAACAAGGAGACTCAGAGGGGAGAATTAACTGCTCTAGGAATACTTTGATTATGAGCTGGACGTATATGATATATATCACTCTTATATACCTTTTTATATATGTTATGATATTTCATTTGATGGCATTCTCCTGACAGTACCCAGAAAAACTTAAAACTTGCATACCTTTGACTCAGCAGTTCCACTTCTGAGTCACTGTTAGAGAATTGCTTGCATGAGTATGAAAAAATAGATATGAGAAGATGCTCATTATTGCATTTTTTATAATGGCATTGTTAGAAATAACCAAAAATTGAAGACTGTAAATGCCCATCAGTGATGAAAGTTTAAATAAGTTATGGTACATCCATAATGCAGACTGCTTTGCAGCTTATGGCGATAAATAGATATCTATTGACATGATACAGTATTGAATGAAAAAAACAAGTTACATAACTTAGAAAGAGGAAGACATTTGTTCTTCGTGTGTGTGTGCATATTTTATAATGTCTATACATCAGACTTAACAATGGTTACCCTTGGAAGAAGGGAAGCAAGGAGGAGGAGAGGATGAATTCCAGTTCTTTATGTGCTCCTGTGTTTGAATTTTAACCAATGATTATACATTAATTCTGTAATTAAAGCATTATTTCGAGAAAAATAAAAGCAAATCTGGGGCCTAGTTCCACCCTGGCTACTTACTGCTTACTTAGGCTGTACCAGTGGTTCTCAACCAGGGACGATTCCCCGTCCCCACCCCCCTCCCCCTTGCAGGGAACATAGGGCAATATCTGGAGATATTTTTGGTTGTCACAATGTGAGAATAATCTAGCGGGTAGAAACTAGGGGTGCTGCTAAACATCCTACAGTGCACAGGACAGCCCCTACAACTCCAGCCTGGAATGTCAACAGTGCCAAGTTGGGAAATCCTGTGTCAGACTCCAGGACCGCAGCCATATTCACATATGCGGGCGGTGCACTGTAATATCGGGGCACCGTTCACATTGTGTTGTAACATAACATTTTATAATTATGATGTAGTGAAAGTAAATAGATGTACACATTTGTGCCCCAGGAAGGCGGACACCATGTGTTTGTTTTCTGCTGTACCCCTGGCACCGAACACAGAGGCTGGCACAGAGTAAGCAGCCAGTCAATGTTGCTGAATGAATGAATGAATGAATGGACTGACCTAAATATATGTTAGGCTCTTATATACCCAAGTTGTAGTAGATGCTAAAGATTTAAGAAGAATTTATGGAAGAAACTTAAAATTATAGCAGATGCTGTCTATTAATTTATCTTTATCTGCAGATTGGTGAAAGACTGTTAGTATTCATATTTAGCTACAGAACACTTTGATTGACTTTTTTAAGAACCCACATTTTTTTTTTAAATAAGAAAATCATGTCTCTTTGTGGAAAAATGTCAAATGTTTACTTCCTAGAATTGGTTTTAAAAATTCTTAGCTATCTTTCATTTTGGCTACCTACTGTATTTTCTGGACAACAGTGCCCATATACCAGGTGATTTAGTGGAGAAGACTTTGAAAAACCATTTTAAACTGCTTTAGACACTACCAGACATGGAGGATAATGTACGTTATTTCACGTGATCCTCACAGCAGCCTTGGTAGCTAACAGAAGTTATCCTTTTAATTCATTAATATTTTATAATGGAAAAATTCAAACAGACATAGAGAAAAATGGTCAAGTATAATGAACAAAGAGTACTTATCCACTTTTAACAATTACTGACATTTTGCCAACAGATAGCCTTATTTTGTATAGATTAGGAAATTGTGACATGTAGAGATTATAATTAACAGCCAATTAGTGGTGCAGAGTATTCAAATTAAGGTTTTCAGCCTTGTAGTGCTGTGTCCTTTCCTCTTCACTACACTAAAATTAAGGAGCAAGTTACACTTCTCTGAAAGTATATGTGGTTTTACTAAATGAGTTTGTGGTAAGTCATTCTCCCAATTCCTTAAACATGAGACAAACTAAATCAATAATATTCAGAGTTAAAATTGAATTTGTAAAACCCAAATTTTTTACATTTGTACTTTTTTTTAGGTATTCAACTTAGTTTTTCTCTTGTTAATTAGGGAGTACTTTGAACTACTTCAGAAGAATTGTTCAGAAGAATTGCTAATTTTTTTGTTCTTATCCTATTTTTAGTGCTTTTAACTGCTTGGTTCTCTTTTGTTTTTCTGAAATATGTGATTTATGTGGCTATTAGCCACGTAATTATTATTATTAGCTTTAAAGGATATAGATTTGAGGAAAGTGTTTTATTGAACTGTCATTGAGCTGTTTTGAGAGTGCCAGTGCCACAGATACATTGTTCCTTTGTATTTTTGCAAGTTTCTGTTGCCTAAGGTAATCTGTACTGAAACCATCTTTGTTGGGCTATGGGGAAGTTTTTAAGTAGAAATCAGTATCTTTGCAGGCAGTGATTGCTTTTGTTGCAATATTTTTGTGTATTTGCTTATTGAGATCTATCAGTTAGCATTACTTTAACAGTCATTTGTGCAATGATAAGAAAAACCCTGTGCTGGGTATTTTATATGCACAATTTCATTTAATCCTCACAGTCATCTTAAAAGGGATTACCCATTTTACAGATGAAGAAACTGATATGCAAAGAAGTTAAGTAACTTGCCTCCAGGTCACACAGTATGCATTAGACTGGATTGAACCCAAACTGTCCAATCCTGAGTTCATAACCAGTATTTCATAAATACTTCATAAGTACTTCAAATACGAGTAAGACTGTAGTACAAGAAAAATCCAGTTTAGCTTAAATATTAAGGCATTTTACTGTATCTTGTAGTGTTAGAAAAATTCAATGTGACTCTTGTTCACAAGCACATAGAGCTACAGATTTAACTTTAACCAGATTTAGCTCCACCAAAAATGTATAACTGTGTACTTCCTCACTCGTTATCTTTACTCACATCCATCCATTATGTTATCTGTACCTTCACATCCAAACCACCTTCCTCATCCTTATCACCCCAAGATTTCCCTACCCACATGGGAGGTGAATGCCTGAGCCACATCTGCTTCCCTTTGGTCATTTTACTGACACTTTTGATTGCTTTTATTTGTTTTGCTCAGGCTCTTCGGAGACATAAAACTTTCCTTAATGGTGCATGTAACTGGGAGTTTTTGATCTGGGAAGCAGCTTTATTGCATTTCTTACTACGCCTGGCCTCACTGGGGTCTGAAGCCAATAAGAAATACGGCAATGTTTTGATATTGCTTACTGAACAGATTAATTTATATCTTTAGATGGAAAAAAAAAAAACCAAGAAAGAACAGCTCACTCTAGTAAACAATGTGTTAAAGCTGTCCACAAGTTGTCAAAAGAGCTGGACACATCATTTAGACTCTTTGAACTGACAATCTCCAAATCTACAATATCACATGAGTAGTCATCCTCTCTTCAATCTCAAGGGTTATAAATTATCTTCTAGGATTTAACATAAGACTAAAGTTCAATCATAAGGTGAGTCATGGGCCTGGACTCTCTCACCCTTGCTGGCATCGGTATTTATCCATTCAGGAAAGAGGTGACTGCAGAAGAAGTCAGAGGTCCATCTGCTTGTTCACATGCAGAGGTGCCCTCGTCTCTGCCAAGTCTGATGAATGGTGTTTTCAGAGGGACATCCTCTTTTCCAACTGGGTGTGCGTGCTAAACTCCTATATTCTCATGGTTTTGAAACAACATGAATAATGAGAAGACTAAAGACTCTCAGTGTGTTATGATAACACACGGACAACTTTCTAAGGTAGGAAATTTATTCTGGGCACTTTGGTGCTGTGACAGTATATTTACAAGGAAATAATCTTGGGTAACAGCAGTAGATGCCCGTAGCATGAAACAGATATCCTTTAATGCAAATATGCAAAATCAGTACATTTCTATTACTGTCTGTGGAATTGGAGATTTTCTTTCTTTAGTAAATAGAGATCAAATTTAAACTATTTTAGGTTGAATTCAAATAAAAGAACTTTACTGGAGGAAAAAAAAACCCTGCCAAAGTAACAGTCAGATCTGCTTCAGCCAGTAGCTTCTTAAAGAATCTGGTTTGGTTGGTGTATCTGATAGTCTGTCCCCGGAACTACTAGGATTCCTGAGGCCTATTAGATGTTCTGCACTGGGATAGGTGTGTGGTTTTTTTGCATCTATTTCATAAATTTGAACTGTAAGAATAATAACAACAGTTGGGAACTTTCCATTGTGTTATTAATGTTTGCATTCTTAAAGATTGTGCATGAAATGCATTGATTTGATTGTCTTAGCTAACAGTCTGTGAAAGGATGGACTTTAGTGTAGCTTCACATAATGAGGGTTATTGTTGATAGTAGCTAACTTGGTTTTTTGTTGTTACTATTGTGTTGCATTATATCCCATTTTATAAAAATTGATCAGTGACTCAAAAATAGTGATAATAAATAGTAAAGTACAATTCAAAACCTTGCCATAAATGTAGTGTGCATAGAGAATGTAAATTTGTACGTGCTGAGATATATGAGTCTGCAAATGTGATGCTTTCACATATACTGCCAAAAAAAGGAAAGAAAAACAATGAATATCTGAAAATCAGGTTTCACCAAATCAGTACTACATTCTCCAGTACCCAGGAGTTATTTTATTGTGAAACTTTGTCAAATAAAGCATTTGTGTCATTTCAAACAAGTACAGTGGCCTCTCTGGTAAACTATTTGTCTTCTAGAATAAATATAACACTTTGCTGTATAAATTTCATAAATTGTGTTGCTAAAAGCAGAGACGAGACCAAGATCACAGAGGCGTCACCTAGAATAGAATGTGTTCTATGCGGCAAAAAATGGATGTAAGGGATGCTATTGATAATAACCTTGTAAAGCCAGGCACAGATTCTCCTGTTTGAAGAGAAAAAAGCAGAAGCAGCTATTGACAAAATTAAATGGCACTGTTGAATGTCACGTGATAGTAATAGCATGCCATATGGAAGAGCTGTTACTATCATGTGTTGTTGCAGTGTTTTGCTTGATGTTAGACGAAACCAGATGCGGAGCACAGAGCGCCTTTTACCTTGTGCCTAGGGCATATGAGGTAGGTGTGCCTGACAACATTTTAATTTTATCACTGAAAACTCATGTTACAGGAGAAGAGAGTTTAATTTCTTTTAGGATTATTTTGTGATGTCTGAGATAGACTGGAAAAAGCACGTTGGGAACAATTCTGACCTCTGATAGAACGCCACCTGGGCAGGGAAGGGCGTTGCTGTGCAGATACATGGTGTCGGGCTGGAATGCTGAGCCACACGCTTTCATTCGGGTTGGTGGGGAACAGTGTGCTTCCTCATCTTGATTCAGTGTTGAAAGGGATAGTAAAAAATGATGACTAGGATCAAGTCACGGGTACCTAGTGTGTCTTTCATCTTATTGTATACAGAAATGGGCACTGCTTTTCCACATTGAAGTATCCTGGTTCTCAAGGGGCACAGTGTACACACGAGTTCTTCATGACACTGATAATGCCATTAAACCCAATCTTTCTGATTTCACATGTCCTCAAATAGCATCGCTTATTGATAGAGTCAAATCTTGGGTATCCAGAACTGATCACTTGAGGGTCAAAATATGATAATTTTTAGTTTTGGGGATATCTGTGGGACAAGATACTACTTTTGAAATATTAATGCCCCTTTTATGTTGCTCCTGGCCCTTTTGCCTACCTGCTCAGGCTGGGTTAATCTGTGCTCATACTTCAGAGCAGTAATGCGGCAACAGTAAGCAGAAAAACGGAATTCATTTTTGTCTTTTGAGTTTCAGAAACCTAGACCTTAGTAGAGAACAGAAGGGACTGGGTATAGACTGCATGGGATGAGGAAAGCAAAGCTTCTGTCTGATAGGAGAAAATAATCCCCTGGGCTGGGAGGAGGAGGAAAAGACAGAGAGCTGGACAAGAGAAAGAGGTCAGTAGGACTGGAGATGAGGGGCTGGTCTTGAGGAGATCACTTGGATTAAAGCACAGTCAGCCTCCAGATGCCACTTGGCCTCCACTTCAAGGAGCCCCAACTATCAGAGGCACAAGGGAGAGGGCAGAGCATCTCGGCCCCACTCTGATGCGTGTTGTGTGTCACCTGTGCCGACAGCAGCCGCCCCATCACCTGTTGGCTCAGCACCAGGAATGACCTCCTGTCATTCCTCCTCCTGTCTGTGTTCTAAGACCTTGACAAGTTCTTATCCACCTATTAACACTAAGTGGAGAGCATCCTTTCCACCTCCATTTCAACACTCCAAGAATGTGTAAGCCCCAAATCCCTTCGCAAGTTGGGGTGTGGGGAAAGCACGTACTATTGTCGCACTAACTGGCATCAGACCCAGATTTCCTCCCTTCTGTTCCTACCACCAACCGCCTCCCAAGTTGTGATAGTGTTGAAATAGTCCCATATTTTCATATTTCTTAAGAGCACCTAACTGGTACAAATAGCTAAAATGACTGGATCAGACAGAGCTGAATTCCTTTCTAATGCTTGATTTTCTTTGCTTGTTTGGAGAAAGAAGTTAATCACTTAAAAGTCATGTTTTAAAGTTATAAACATATGCTGCAATGGAAAATGAAGACTTATATTTCAAAGTGAATGCAACTAAAGAGTGTATTAGGAAACCATTCACTGCAGTATCCCAGGTTAAAACATTCATCCTTCAGTCGGATTGTAGTGCTTGTCAACTTAGAGTCTGATGCAGCACTAAAAGTACTCTTCAGTAAAAATTCTTTTCATAAATTTCTGGGTCCGTGTTTGAGTTGAATATCTAAATTTAACTGCCAGACCCAGCAATGCTTGCTGCCATTCCTGATACTTTCTAGTTATGAGTTAGGATTTCTTAATTAGTAGAAATATAAGTAAGAAAGGAAATTAATTAACCAGGGAGTCTGACCTATGTATGGCTCAAACCCCATCATAAAGCTTGATAGTGAAAGATAATTTCATCCTGCATATCAAGGATGAATTCTTATATAAAAATATTGATTTTCTTTTAATAATTAATTTCAAATATTTACCTAAAATCAGTTGTCTGCCTGTGTGCTTAAACACACATTAAGATGTAGGAAAGTTTAAGAAATGTAAAGTTTATCTGATGAGTGTGGCCTACTTAAGAATTTTTTTAAAATGTATGCAGTATTTCTCCTCTTGTCTTTTTTTTTTTTTTTGTATTCTCCCCTTCCCATTGTTTTCTCCCATTCATTCCCCAACCCACTTCAATACCTTCCCAGCTAACCCTTATTAATAACCAGGTATAAGATTTCATAATTTTCTTCAGGTATACCTAATATTCATAGTCCCACAGACATAGCTGGGTATATTTTAATCATTGATTTGTTTTACAAAAATGGGATTATATTCTATACCCTTTTCTGTGCCCTTTTTCCCTCCAACAACTCATGAAAATCTCTCTAAATCAATTGGCTTAACTCTCATGCAGTTTTATTACTGCATGATAGTTCATGTACCATACTTTATTCAATTATGTTGTTTCCAGATTTTTGCTACAATGAACAATACTACAGTAAACATTCTTGTGCATATCCTTATGTACTGGTGCTGTCTTTATTTTTTATTTTATTTTTAAAGAAGCTTTAGATTCCATAAATGATACATCGAAAATATAGGGGGATTCCCATATACCACACCCCCTTCCCCTCTCGCACTTTTCCCCATTAACAACATCTTTCTTAGTGTGGTCCATTTGTTAAAATTGATGAACACATATTGAAGCATTGCTACTAACAATGGTGAATAGTTTACGTTATAGTTTACACTTTGCACCACACATTTTTATAGGTTTTGACAAAAATGTATAATGGCTTGTATCCATCATCGCAGTGTTATTCAGAACAATTCCAATGTGCCCAAAATGCCCAATGTTACACCTATTCTTCCCTCTCCCTCCCCTCAGAAACTCTGGTGACCATTGCCTTTATATCAATGTTACAAGATCTTGCATGGCTAGAAAAATAATAAGTCTACTTTAGTCCATAGTGGCATTCCCCCTAATGTTTGTTCATTCCTCAATCTTGAGGATTTTAGGATGGTGATGCCCATTCTGCTTCTGATTGAGAGGGGTGTACTGGTACTTTTATTGCTCTGGGATTCAGGTATAGGGTTTTGGGTCAAGGTTCTATGTACTTTTATTTTTTTTAAATTTACAAGATTAAAATGTTGCAAGATGACTTTTCAAAAATGTAAAGTAACACTAATATGTGTGAGCAACCTTTTCCCCACATCAGAGAGACAATGTAATTTAGTGGTTAAGACCTTAGATTATGAAGCCAGACTGTCTGGGCTTGAATCCTCATTCCACCATTTGCTAGCTGTCTTCCTGGTGAGCATCTTAATCACTTTATGCCTTGGCTTCCTCCTACCTTATGCGTTATGATAATTAAATTATTATGCATACACACATTTTTAAAAAGTGCTTAGAATAGTGCCTGGACATAGTAAATGCCATGCATGTATTTGCTAAATAAAAATAGATTAAATATTAGATTACATAAATGTTACACACACACACACACACACACACACAATAGATTAAAGAATTCTGGGGAGATGGCACCAGAATAATCAGGAAGGGTTCACCTCTCACAAGAACAGAAAAAGGGCCAAAAGCTGTCTGAGGGATCTGCTTCGGGAGTCAGCAGACCAGTACAGTGCTGCTCAACCCCCAGATGGGCGAGGGACAGAAAGAGAAAAACCTGAAATAAATGTGTTACTAACTCTGCACACACACCCCAGACCCAGAAGGGTACCCATCCCCCACCCTCAAGACATTATGCCTGGATAAAATCCCTGGCTCACTGCAGCTGACTGAGGGGGGAAAAGACATCTTCTTCCCTGTCAGCTGTTACAGGGGAAAACGAAGGGTGCATTGGAGGGCAGACAGTGGTTTCTCTTAAGTGAATTAGGCCAGCAAAGCCCACTTTAAATCTCAGCTCTGGCCCGACCAGAAACACAGGCAACTGGAGGTTGAAAGAAATACCTCCATGGAAAAGGTTCATCAAGGAGTGCTATCTACTGGGCGGCCAGGAAACCTCAAGAAGAAAAACTGCTTTTAGGTCTCTCTTTATTACCAACTGCTGGGAGAAAATCTGTGCCCCATTAGTGAATCCCTGGCCCAATTTTGATAACTTAAGCTGGGCAATTTTATCTTTTTATTTTTAAAAAAATTTAAGGAGATACTGGGGATTGAACCTGGGACCTTGTACATGGGAAGCAGGCACTCAACAGTTGAGCTACACCCACTCCCCAAACTGGGCAATTTTAAAGACTCAGAATAAGTTGAATCAAAAATCAAAGAGCCGTGAAAAAAAACCCACCAGGCAAGAGAGAAATTGACCATCAGAATAAATTCACCAACATATTCAGGTGCCTACACATCAGCAAAAAATTGAAAGCCATACTAGAAAACAGGAAGAGATGGCCCAGCTAAAGGAAAAAACAAAAAAAATCTTGATGAGATACAGGATTTAAGAAAACTAAATGAAAATCACTCAAATCTCCTAAATCAATTCAGAGACTTGAAGGAAAATACGACTAAAGGGATAAAGGATATTAAGAAGACACTGGGTGAGGATAAAGAAAAAATTGAAAGCCTGCACAGAAAAGTAACATTTTATGGGAATGAAAGAATGCATGAGATAAAAAATACCACCAGAGGCATATAACAGCAGATTTGAATTAGTGGAGGACAGAATTAGTGAATTGGAGGACTGAGCATCTGAGCTTGAAAGGACAGGAGAACAGAAAGAGAAAAGAATGGAAAAAATGGAACAGGGTCTTAGAGAATTGAATTACAATGCGAAATGCACAAATATACATATTATCAGTGTCCCAGAAGGGGAAGAGAATGGAAAAGGGACAGAAAGAATATTTGAGGAAAGAATGCCCCAAAACTTCCCAATCCTTAAGAAAGTCATAGATATCAATATCTAAGAAGGACAATGTACCCCAAACAGAATAAATCTGAATAGACCTACCCAGGACACCTACTATTCAGAGTGAGAGATATTGGAGATAAAGAGATGATTCTGAAAGCAGCAAGAGAAAAGCAAAGCATCACATGCAAGGAAACCTCAATAAGATTAAATGCTGACCTATCATCAGAAACCATGAAGGTGAGAAGAAAGTGGTATGATGTATTTAAGCTACTGAAAGAGAAAAAACTGCCATCCAAGAATTCTGTATCCAGCAAAACTGTCCTTCAAATATGAGGGTGAGTTTAAAGTCTTCATAGACAAACAAAAACAGAGAATATGTTACCAAAAGATCAGAATTACAAGAGATACTAAAGGGAGTGCTACAGCCTGAAAGGAGAAAACAAGAGTGAGAGACTTGAGAAGATGTAGAAATGAAGATGATTAGGCAGGGTAAATTAAAGGATAAAAAAACAGGCAGCAGTAAGATATGACAATGGACAGCCAAAGGATAAAATGGATGAAGTAAGTAATGCCTTTAAGTAATAACATTGTTAATGGCTTGAGCTCCCAAATCAAAAGACATAGATTGATAGAATGGATTTTTAAAAATGAGCCATCTATAGGCTGTCTACAGAAGATTCACCTCAGTTTAAGCACACAACCAGGTTGAAAGTGAAAGGTTGGAAAAAGATAAGCCACACAAATAGTAATGAAAAAAGATTTGGAGTAGCAATACTAATATCAGACAAAATAGATTTTAAATGCAAAACTGTTATAAGGGATGAAGAAGGTCATTATATATTAATAAAAAGGGCAATTCACCAAGAAGAAATAACTGTAATAAATATTCATGAACTAACCTGGATGTCCCAAGATACATGAGGCACACATTGGCAAAACTGAAGAGAGAAATAGACATCTCTACAATAATAGTTGGAGACTTCATTACACCACTCTCAGTATTGAATAGAACAACTGGACAGAGGATAAGGAAACAGAGAGCTTGAATAATATGATAAATAAACTAGACCTAGCATGCATTTATGTAGCATTACACCCCCAAATAGCAGGATATACATTCTTTTCAAGTACTCATGGATCCTTCTCCAGGATAGACCAAATGTTGGGTCATAAGATAGGTCTCAATAAATTTAAAAAGACTGAAATTGAACCAAACACTTTCTCTGCTTGTAACAGAATGAAGGTGGAAATCAATAATGGGACAGAAAAAGGGAAAATTCATACGTATATGGAAATTAAACAACACACTCTTAAATAATCAGTGCGTCAAAGAAGAAACTGCTAGAGAAATCAGTAAATATCTTGAGATGAATGAAAATGAGAACACAACCTATCAAAACTGATGGGACACTGCAAAGGCAGTGCTGAGAGAGAAATTTATAGCACTCAATGCTTACATTTAAAAAGAAGAAAGAGCTAAAATTGAAGATCTAACTGCACTCCTGGAGGAACTAGAAAAAGAATAGCAAACTAATCCCAAACCAAGCTGAAAGAAATAGTAAATATCAGAGCAGAAATAAATGAAATAGAGAACAAAAAAACAATAGAATCAACCCAACCAAAAGTTGGTTATTTGAGTCAACAAAATCGACAAACCCTTAATGAGACTGACAAAGAAAAAAAGAGAGAAGATGCAAATAAATAAAATCAGCTATGAGAGGGGAGACATTACCACTGACCCCACAGAAATAAGAGAGATCATAAGAGGACACCATGAACAAGTATATGCCACAAAACTAGACAATGTAGACTAGATGGACAAATTCCTAGAAAAACATGAACAACTCACACTGACCCTAGGAGAAATAGAAGACCTCAACAAACCAATCACAAGTAAAGAGATGGAAACAGTCATCAAAAACCTCTAAAAGACGAAAAGCTCAGGATCAGGTGACTTCACAGGAGAATTCTACCAATCGTTCAAAGACGATCTAATACCAATTTTCCTCAACTCTTCCAAAAAATTGAACAGGAAAGAATGCTAACAAACTCATTCTATGAAACCAACATAGCCCTAATACAAAACGAGTTATGAATATTAAGATATTGTGAAAAAAGAAAATACAGACCAATATCTCTAAATGAATACAGATACAAAAATCCCTAACAAAATACTTGCAAACCAAATCTTTTAAGCACATTGAAAGAATTATACACCATGGGCAGTAGGTTTTATCCAAGGTATGCAAGGGGGATTCAACACAAGAAAATCAATTAGTGTAATAAACCACATTAATAAACTGAAGAAGAAAAATCACATGATCATCTTGATTGATGCAGAAAAGGCATTTGACAAAATAAAGCATCTTTTCTTCATTAAAGCACCGCAAACGATAGGACTAGAAGGATGCTTTCTCAATATGGTAGAAAGCATATATGAAATACCTACAGCTAGCATTGTACTCAACAGTGAAAGACAAAGCTTTTCTGCTGAGATCAGGAACAAGACAAGGAAGCTCACTGTCACCACTGTTATTCGATATTGTGCTAGAAGTACTAGCTAGAGCAATTAGGCTAGATAAAGAAATAAAAGTCACCCAAATAGGAAAAGAAGTAAACTTTCGCTATTTTGTGATGATATGCTCCTATATCTAGAAAATCCTGAAAAAACTCACTGCAAAGCTACTAGAACTTATAGACAAGTTCAGCAAAGTGGCGGGATACAAAATTAATATGGAAAAATCAGTAACCTTTTTTTTTTTTTTAAATATACATATATATTTTTAAAAGGTGCTTAGATTACCAGTAACGTTTTTATACACTACTGATGAGCAATCTGAGGAGGAAATCAGAAAAAAATTCCATTTTAATAGTGACTAAAATAATCAAATATTTAGGAATAAACTTACAGGGACATAAAGGAACTGTATTCAGAAAACTACAAAACATTGTTAAAGGAAACCAAGGAAGTCTTAAATAAATGGAAAAATATTTTATGTTCATATACTGGAAGACTAAATATCGTTAAGATGTCAATTCTACCCAAACTAATTTACAGGTTCAATGAAATCCCAATAAAAATCCCAACAGCCTTTTTTTGCAGAAATGGAAAAGCCAATTATAAATTTATTTGGAAGGGTAAGGGGTCCTGAAAAGCCAAAAATGTCTTTTAAAAAAGAAGAAAAAAGTTAGAGTACTCTACCTTCCTGACTTTAAAACTTATTATCTACAGTGAAAAAAAAAATCATGGTATTGGCATAAGGATAGATTGACCAATGGATTGACTTTAGGACCTTGTGAGTTGATCCATTTTGAGTTGATTCTTGTATAGGGAGTGAGATGGGGTTCCTCTTTCATTCTTTTGGTTATGGATATCCAGTTCTCCCAGCACCATTTGTTGAAGAGACTGTTCTGTCCCAGAAAAGTGGACTTGGTAGGTTTGTCAAAAACCATTTGGCTGTAGAGGTGAGGCTTTATTTCTAGACTTTGAATTCTATTTCATTGATCAATGTGCCTATCTTTATGCCAGTACCATGCATTTTTTTTTTTTTTTTTTTTTTAACCACTGTAGCTTTGTTAATATGTTTCAAGGTCAGGCAGTGAGAGCCCTCCCACGTCGCTCTTCTCTTTTAGGATGCTTTGGCTATTCAGGTGCACTGTCCCTTCCATATAAATTTGGTAATTGCCTTTTCTATTTCTGTAAAGTAGGCTGTTGGAGTTTTGATTGGTATTACATTGAATCTATTTATCATTTTAGGTAGGATTTTTTTTTTTTTAAGATTTATTTATTTAATTTTATCCATTTTTACACCCCCCCCCCCCGTTTTTGCTGCCTTTGTGTCCATTCACTGGGCAATTCTCTGTGTCTGTTTCCCGCCCTCTCTTCTCATCCTTCTCCTCCTGTCTTCACCGGAATTCAATCCTCGGAACCTCCGATGTGGGAGAGAGGCATACTACCACCTGCGCCACCCCAGTTCCTGGTTTTTCGGTGCGCCTCGTCTTGGCTTTCCCTTGTGTCGCTCTCTTGTTACGTCATCATCTTGCTGTGTGGCTCAGTGGGGCCTGATGGCTCACCCGTGGGTGGGGCCTGAGGGGCTCACCTGCTCACGGGGCCCGGAGGCACACCCACACACGGGAACTGACAGCGCAACCGCGCCGGAGCCTGGTGGCCCACGCACCTTCTATATTTTTCTTTTCTTCTTTCCAATTTTTACTGGGAGGTCCTGGGGATCGAACCCAGGTCCTTCCATATGGCAGACAGACACCCAACCATTTGAGCCACATCCACCCCCCTTTAGATAGGATTGGCATCTTCATGATATTTAGTCTTCCCATCCATGACCATGTCTTTCCATTTATTTAGGTCTTTTTGATTTGTTTTGTAGTTTTCTGAATATAGGTCCTGTACGTCTTTGGTTAAATTTATTCCTATGTATTTGAGTCTTTTTTTTTGCTATTGTAAATGGAATTTTCCCCCTGATTTCCTACTCAGATTGTTCAATATTAGTGTACAGAAACATTGCTGATTTTTGCATGTTGATCTTGTATCTTCCACTTTGCTGAACTTATTTATTAGCTCAAGTAGCTTTGTCGTAGACATTTCAGAATTTTCTAAATATAGGATAATGTCATCTGTGAATAATGAGAGTTTTGCTTCCTCTTTTCCTATTTGGATGCCTTTTATTTATTTATTTTTCTTGTCTAATTGCTCTAGCTACAACTTCTAGCACAATATTGAGTAACAGTGCTGACAGTGAGCATCCTTGTCTTGTTCGCAATCCTACAGGAAAAGCTTTCAACCTTTCCCCTTTGAGTAGGGTGTTGACTATGGGTTTTTCATATATACCCTCTATCATATTGAGGAATTCTTCTTCTATTCCTATCTTCAAAGTAGATTTGTTTGTTTTTTGTTGTTGTTTTGTTTTGTTTTTGTATTGAGGCTGGGGATTGAACCCAGGACCTTGTATGTGGTAACCTGCACTGGCTCCCTCAAAGTGTTTTTTTTTTTTTCAAGAAAGGATGTTGGATTTTTCTGTATCATTCAAAATGGTCATGTGTTTTTTCCTCCTTCAATTGTTAATGTGGTGTATTGCATTAATTGATTTTCTTATGTTGAACCACCCTTGCATACCAGGAATAAATCCCACTTGGTTATGGTGTGTAATTTTCTTAATGTGCTGTTAGATTCAGTTTGCCTGTGTTTTGTTACAGATTTTTGCATCTATATTCACGAGAGATACTGGTCTATATTTTCTTGTGGTATCTTTACCTGGCTTTGGCATGAGGATGTTGTTGTCCTTGTAGACTGAATTAGGGAGCGTTTCCCCCTCTTGAATTTTTTGGAAGAGTTTTAACAGGATTGGTATTAATTCTTCTTGGAATGTTTGGTAAAATTCCCCTGTGCAGCAATCTGGTCCTGGGCTTTTCTTTGTTGGGAAGTTTTTGATTCAATCTCTTTATTAGTTACTGGTTTCTTGAGATCTTCTACTTCTTCTTGAGTCTTTGTAGGTTGTGTGTTTCTAGGAATTTGTCCATTTCATCTTGGTTATCAACTTTATTGGCATACAATTGTTCATAGTTTCCTCATATAGTCCTTTTTATTTCAGTGGGGTTGGTAGTAATATTCCCCTTTTCATTTCTGATTTTGGTTATTTGTGCCATCTTTCTTCTTCATCAGCCTAGCTAAGAGTTTCTCAATTTTATTGATGTTTTCAAAGAGCCAATTTTTTGTTTTGTTGCTTCTCTCTACTTTTAAAATATAATTCTCTATTTCATTGATCTCTACTCTAATCTTTATTTCCTTCCTTCTGCTCTCTTTGAGCCTAGTTTGCTCTTCTTTTTCTGGTTCTGCTAGCTTTTTTTTTTTTTTTTTTTTTAAGATTTATTAATTTTTATTTATTTATCCCCCTTCCCCACCCCGGCCTTGCTGCTTGTTCTCACGGTGTCAATTTGCTTTGTGTTTTTTCAGTGTCTGCTTGTCTCCCTTTGTTGCATCATCCTGCTGTGCCAGCTCCCCGCGCCGCATGCAAGCTGGCTTGCCTTCACCAGGAGGCCCCAAGAATATGGTAAACGGGAGCCCAACCAATTGAGCCACAGCTGCTTCCCTGGTTCTGCTAGCTTTAAGATTAGGTCTCTGATTTGAAGTCTTTGTTCTTTTTTTAATTAATTAATTAATTTATTTATTTATTTATTTTACCGGAAGGTCCCAGGGATCGAACCCAGGTCCCTCCATATGGGAGACGGACGCTCAACCAGTTGAGCTATATCCACCCCCCGTGTTCTTTTTTAATGTAAGCATTGAGGGCTATAAATTTCCATCTCAGCACTGCCTTTGCTGAATCTATAAATTTTGGTATGTTGTATTTTCATTTTCATTTGGCTCAAAGTATTTCTTAATTGGCTTCTGATTTCCTCTTTAGTCCATTTGTGGTTTAAGAGTACATTGTTTGGGGGCGGATGTGGCTCAAATGGTTGGGCGTCCGTCTGCCATATGGAGGGACCTGGGTTTGATCCCCGGGACCTCCCGGTAAAAAAAAAAAAAAAGGGTACATTGTTTAATTTCCACGTATTTGTGAATTTTCTATTTCTTCCTCTGTTATTTCTAGTTTCATTCCATTGTGGTCAGAAAAGATACATTGTATGATTTCACTATTTTGGGATTTATTGAGAATTGTTTTGTGACCTAAGCTATGGTCTATCGTGGAGGATGATCCATGTACACTTGAGAAGAATGTGTACTGTGTTGTTGTTTAAAGAAGTATTCTGTATATGTCTGTTAGGTCTAGTTGGTTTAGAGTATCGTTGAATTTCCTTACTGATCTTCTGTCTAGATTGTCTATCCATTATTGAAAAAGTGTTGTATCAAAGTCCTACTATTAACGTAGAACTGTCGATTTTTCCTTTTTCATCTGTCAGTATTTGTTTCATATTTTTGGGGCTCTGCTCTTAGGTGCATATGTATTTATAATTGTTATATCTTCTTGTTGAATTAACCTCTTTATCAGTATATAATGATCCTTTTGTCCCTTGTAATTGTTTTTTATTTAAAGTCTCTTTTGTCTGATAATATGGCTATTCTAGCTCTTTTGGTTACTACTTGCTGGTATATATTTTTTCCCATCCTATCACTTTTACTTTTTAAAAAAATGTCTTTGAATATAAAGTGAGTCTCCAGCAGGTGGCATGTGGTTGGGTCATGCTTTTTTTATCCATTCTGCCAATCTCTGCCTTTTGACTGGAGAATTTAACCCATTTACATTTAAAGTCACTACTGATAATGCATTACTTTCTTTTGCCATTATGCTATTTCATCTTTGTAAGTCTTATATCTTTTGGTCCCTTAATTATTCTGTTAATGCCTACTTTTATATTTACTTGATTTTTTTGTTGTTGTACCTTATTGAATGCATTCATATATTTTTCTTATGGTTACCTTAGGGTTAAAATTTAACATCCTCAATATATAATAGTCATATTTTATTTGCTACCAATGGATTTCAATAGCATACATATATACTTTTCCCATACCCCTCTGTCTCCCCACCTTTTTTTTTTCATTGTTACCAATTATATCTTTGTACATTGTGTATAAAACCATAGAGTTATCATTAGTTTTTATGCATTTGCATTTTAGCACTTGTAGGAAGTAAAAAAGTAGAGTTATATACAAAAAAATACAATAGTGCTGGTATTTATAATTATTCAAATAGTTACCTTTACTGGAGGTCTTTTATTTCTTTATGCCACTTTGAACCACTGTCTAGTGTCTTCCTTTCAGTCTGAAGAACTCCCTTTAGCATTGCTTGTAGGGCAGGTCTAGAATGAACCTCCTTCAACTTTTATTTATCTGAGAATGTCTTCATTGCTGCCTCATTTTTTAATGAAAACCTTGCTGGATATAAAATTCTTGGCTGGCTGTTGTTTTCTTTCAGCATTTTGAGTACTTCGACCTACTGCCTTCTTGCCTCCATGGTTTCTGATGAGAAATCAGCACTCAATCTAATTGGGACTCCCATGTACATAGCATGTTGCTTTTCTTTTTCAGCTTTCAGAATTCTTTCCTTGACCTTTGCATTTGACGTTTTGATCAGTATGTGGCAAGATGCATTTTTCTTCATGTTTACCCTGTTTGGTATTCTCTGGACTTGATGTACATATTCACATCTTTTGCTAAGTTTGGGAGGCTTTCTGTCATTATTTCTTTGAATATTCCTTTGCCCCTTTCTCTCTTTCTTCTCCTTTTGGGGATCCCATAATAAGTATATTGGCATGCTTGGTGGTATCCAGAGGTCTCTTTGGCTATTTTCGCTTTTTATATATATTTTTCCCTTTGTGCTCCTCAGTCTGACGCATTTCAATTTCTTGTCTTAAAGTTTACTTATTCTTCTGGAAGCTCCAATCTGCTGTTGAAACCCTCCTAGGAATTTTACATTTCAGTTATTGTGGTCTTTAATTCCGTAATCCTGTTTGGTTCCTTTTTAAAATTTCTGTCTCTTTACTCAGATGCTCATATTGCCCATTCATTGTTTTCCTGATATCCTTCGGTTCTTTCTCTGTATTTTCATCTTCATCCCCTTGAGTATTTATAAGATAATTTTAAAAAAAAGTCTTTGACCAGTGTGTCCACAGTCTGTCTGGTCTTTTTCATTGGTGTTTCTGTATTTTCATTGTCTTCCTTTGGATGTGACATCATTTCCTGTTTCTTTTTTTTTTTATTCTTTTGTGGCCTACTGTACATTTTAATATTTATAAATGTTAACTCTGGGATTTATTCCCTGAGATGTCTGTTTCTTGAGTTTGTAACCAGCTAGTGATATGACAGAGATTTTCTATAGTGTCATCCCACCCAAGGTGAATGCAAAGTACAAGGTTCTTCCCTGTCCTATCTGGTCCTGTGTCTTATCCTGAGCTTGTGCTTGCTAGTTGCCTAGGAGTCCCCCATTTACAGGAGTTTTAATGTCCCCTCTACTTCCCAGAAGACAGACCTTCCTATTGCTGAATTTGAAGCAAGTAAGCCTTTGCTCCAGGTTATCCACCTCAGTTGTTTCTTACACTGCTTTCATTGTCTCAAGCAGCTTTTGCCTGGAGGGAAAATTCTGGCAGGGGCACATGCCAGAGTAGAGTTTCCCAAGTCAGTCTTTCCCAAGCTGGAAAAAGGCCAGGGACCCTCAAAGAGGGTGCAGATGAGCTCCAAACTGTCCAAGAGCTTCTTTCACAGCCTGCTCTCTGTGTCCATTCGCTGTGTGTTCTTCTGTGTCTGCTTGTCTTCTCTTAGGCGGTACCGGGAACCAACCCTGGGACCTTCTGGAGTGGGAGAGAGGCGCTCAATCTCTTGCGCCACCTCAGCTCCCTAGTCTGCTGTGTCTCTGACTGTCTCTCCTCTGTGTCTCATTTTGTTGTGTCATCTTGCTGTGCCAGCTCTCGGCACTGGCCAGCACTCCTGCTCAGGCCAGCACTCTGTTGTGGGCCATCTTGCCTTCACCAGGAGGCCCCAAGAATTGAACCCTGGACCTCCTATATGGTAGACAGGAGCCCAGTTGCTTGAGCCATATCTGCTTTCCTTAAGTTCTTAAGATAGAAAATATTTCTATCACCTCTGAAAAGTTCTCTAGCCTCTTTCCCAAACAATTATCCCCAACACTCCTTGGCCACTTTGGGCTATATATCATTATGGGTGACTTTTGCCTCTTCTAGAACTTTATGTGAATGGAATCATATTGTGTACTTTTGTATGTGTGTATTTTTTTTTCACTCAGCATAATTTCTATAGTATTGGCACATGCTGTTGCATGGATCAATAATATTTTATTGCTAACTAGTATTCCATAAATGACTGTACCACAATTTGTTTATCTGTTTTCCTATAGATGGACAGTTGGGTTTTCCCATTTTTAGGCTATTATGAGTAAAACTGCTATAAACATTTTTTTTTTTTTTAAGATTTTATTTATTTATTCATTTATCCCCCCCCTTGCTGCTTGTGCTCGCTGGGTCAGCTAACCATGCCGTGCGGGCAGGCTTGCCTTCACCAGGAGGCCCCGGGAACCGAACCCGGGGCCTCCCATATGGTAAATGGGAGCCCTACTGATTGAGCCACAGCTGCTTCCCTGTAAACATTTTTAAACACGTCTTTTTATGCACAAATGTTTTCATTTCTCTTGGGTATAGACCTGGGAGTGGAATTGCTAGGTTATACGGTGACTCTGTGTTTTACCTTTTGAGGAACTGCTACACTGTTTTCCAAGGTGGCTGCACCATTTTCATTCCCACTAGCAGTGTATGAAGGTTCCAATTTCTCTACCTCCTCTCTAACACTTGTTGTTATCTATCCATTTAATTATAGCCTACCCAGTGGGTATGAAGTGGTATCTCATTGTGGTTGTGATTTGCATTTCCCTTATGACTAATGATGTTGAACATCTTTTCATGTGCTTATTGGCCATTTGTATATCTTCTATGGGGAAATATCTATGTAGATTCCTTGCCTATTTACTCTATGTATTCCAGATAAAAGTCCCTTACCAGATACATGATTTGCAAATATTTTCTCCTCCTTTTTGAGTCAAATATTTTTTTTAATATTGTTTTTTATTTTTTTAAAAATACTTAGATTACATAAATGTTACATAAAAATATAGGGATTCCCATATGCCCTACTCCCAACCCCTCCCACATTTTCACCTCTCAGTTAGAGGTGGAGTGGGCATCACTATCACAGAATCCTCAGGATTGGGGAATGGACGATGGACTAGAGAGGACTTTCAGTTGTTCTCCTGTAGACTTGTGATCCTAGCAATGGAAGAACTTTTATCACGGATGTGAAGACAGTGGCCACTGGAGGTTCTGAGAGGAGGAAGAGGGAAAAATAGGTGTAATTTGGGGGCATTTTTGGGACTTGGGAATTATCCTGAATGACATTGCAATGACAGATAAAGACCATTTTATATTTTGTAATAACTTGCAAAAATGTGCAGGAGAGAGTGTAAACTGCAATGTAAACTATAATCATCGCTTAGTGGCAACGTTCCAAGATGTGTTCATCAATTATAGCAAATGTACCGCACTAACGAAGGATGTTGTTGATGTGGGAAAATGTGAGAGGGCTAGGGAGCGGGGCATATGGGAATCCCCTATATTTTTTGTGTAACATTTATGTAATCTAAGTTTCTTTTAAAAAATAAAAATAAAAAGTATATTTAAAAAAAACAATGGAATATTACTTAGCTGTAACAAGGAATGCAATATTAACACATGGGATAACATGGATGAATCTTGAAGACCTTATGTTGAGTGAAGCAAGCCAGGCACTGAAGGACAAATATTACATGACCTCACTGATATGAATTAAGCAAATTGAACAGACTCACAGAGCTAGACTCTGGAAGATAGGTTTACAGGAGACAGAAAGGGAGACGAAAGTTGTGGGTCAAGTATTTTTAAGTGAAGGGAGGGGGAAAAAAACTAGAATGTATTACATAACTACTGCAGCCAGCATTATACTTAGTACTATATGGATGCCAAAATATAGAAATGATTCCTGCTTTCCAGGACATTGATTTCTCTGGAGATCCAAGACTTATTTGAGGTAATCAGAAAATAACACAAAACAGTATTATGTAATGTGTTGAACAGTATATAATTTAGGTCACAAATAGTCTGAAAAATAAATGCCCTGAGATCCCAAGGAACCTAGGTTGAAAATAATTGATTTAAAGTATTTCTTTTGAGTAGGATGAGCAAATGCCAACTATTCAAACTTTTAAAAAAATAATTTTTCTATACAAACTGTCTGATTCTGTTTATTTAGAATTTAGCTTGTATACAGCATTGGGCATACCATGTTAGTCTCTCCAACTGGGCTGTAAGTAAGGATGCTACCTGTTTTGTTTACCAGTGTGTTCTTAGCTCCTGGCCCAGTGCTGGTACAAAGTAAGTGTCCAATAGATCGGTGTGGGCTAGAGCTCTCAGGGGATGTGGCACTTCATTAAGGCTCCTCTTCTAGAAAGATATCTCAAGGCAGAAGCAATTAGGTTGAAAAGATCAGGAGGCTGGGGGGAGCCCTGGGAGCCCCTCAGAACTCTCCTATAAACAGCTCTGCAGCGCCAGCCTTTCTGGTCATATGGTCCCATTTGTGAAAAGAGGGGAGTAATTGGATTATCTCCCTTTTAACATTCTGACGTTTATGAGCACCATAAACTTAAAATGTTTAGAACCATCTACAAAAGCATGGTATTTGAGTGTACCAGTAAGGTTTTGTGCTAAAATACCACTGACATTTGCACCTGCCATTTCCATAAAGTTGTGCTAAGAAAATGGTATTTCTAGTACTGGATGTATTAGGAAGATATTCACAAAGCAGTGAATTAAGGATTCTCCTTAGGTAGAATGTTGAGATTAATGTATTACTTTATTATCCCCTATCTACTTACTTTCAAACAGGATTTGAGGTAGCAATTCAAGCTAGTTTTTTTTTTTTTTTTTTGTCAAAATGCAAAAAGCCCTTACATACTATCGAAAGATATTTATTTTCATGTTTTAAACAATCTTACATTTTTAATATTTCAGAGACTATAAAATCTTTAAAATAGGATTAGAAAAGGAGAAACAGTTCAACAATCCTGTTGAACTTAAAGCTCTAAAATTAAGGGCTTTTAAACATTAAGAAGGGTGACTGTCCAGTAAATAATGTTCTCCAGTGCTGTGCATTTCAGTATAAAGAGATTTTTATGGGAAGCAAGACACAGACTCTATAGTATTTATAGATTAAATCAAGTATCTTAAATTGTTCAGGGAAGCAGGACATAAAAACCCTTGAGGGGAGTACAGTCTCTATTAATGGAAAAAAAAGGCAGTGAAAGAGAATCAGGGAAGGGTTTCCACTAGCTGGAGTGACCAGATATTCTTTAATAGCTCCATATAGAAAATAAGGTCTATTGTAATGAAAAGAAGATTTTTTTTTTTTTTTTTTTTAAAGTCCTTAGTATTTAAAAGGGCTCAAAGGTTTTATTTCCAATAGCAATGAAAGGACACGTGGAAAAATTCTTTCTCTCTTAGTAGAGATTTATTAGTAGACAATATTTGATATTTAACAATTCTCTAAATTTTTTTCTTACCGGGGACTTTAATTTTTTCTATTGTTTAAATGTACCAAATTTGCATATGAGGGTATATCATCCGAATACGAGTAATGTAGTTTTCACCTCCAAAGTGCCACGTTCTTACTCCTCTAAATACATATTTATTTAACAGACTCTGAAAACAGAAAACACATTTAGGCCCTCGATCTGCATACTCAAAACTGTTTCCTCCAGGCTCACAGGACACCATGGTGGAATATTTCTTACAACATGATACACTATTGTGACTTTATTTCCCCGAGTCCAATTCCCTAACTTAGGATCAAAATTATGTTCCATTCCCTGCCTTCAACAAGTCTGTAAATTTGGGTGTATTGGGTGTGTCTGTTTCAGAGACTCTTGTGGTTTAATTTTGCCCACATACTCCTGATTTGGGGAGAGAATTTTTTCCCTTTGAATACTATGTTTGAGAATTAGAGGGCAGTTTATTTCTCCAGGATTCCATTCTTCTCTTTCCTTACTATGTTTTACCAGTGCATTCTCCTATGCTGCAGGTTTCTCCAAAAATCATTTCCCCGCTGCCCCTAAATTCCATACAATTAGACTGCCGTATTGTTTGGTCAACACCCAACTAAGAGCCCTCAGGTGAAGGAGTAGAAAAAAAAAACCGCATAGCCAGATGCTTGAAACAGTTTTGGCCGTTTTTCCTGGCTCAGCAATGTCAGGAAAACCGTGATTCAAGCGTTCCAGACTACACCAGATGGAGCCCTTTTGGAATCCACGGCCAAACGTTCTTTTTCCTGTTATTTGAAATGGTTGTCCTTTGCACTAAAATGGGATGTATCTGGTGACATTTAAAATTATTGGTCCTCCATTGAGATGACAGTAGCTTCTCGTTCTCTTCTCATTTCTTCCTCAGCACTTGGATTCCATTGCTCTGGGAGTCTCTGGATGGAAACACGATGATTTTCCTAGTGATCTTGTTAGGGTGGGAATTTGTGCCAAAGGGATGAGCTGATTTCCCAAAGAGGAATTTTTTTTCCTTAGGTTCAAAATTATGTTCCAATCCTTGCCTTCAACATGTCTGTAAATTTGGGTGTATGGGGTGTTTCTGTTTCAGAGACTTCTGTGGTTTTCAAGATTTTTTGAAAGTGGTAATTTTCTGTCAAATAATTTCTTTAGGTTGAAAAAGACCATCACTAGCTACTATCATCCCTATGTGCATACTTGATGATAAATAAGCTGGTGACATTTTTGTTTCAAGCGAATATTTTTTTCTTCACAAATACATTAGAGTCTTGAGTAATCTTCATGGTTGAAATTCATTTATTTCATATTTCCTGGACAGACACTCTGATTCAGACCACACTGAAAACTCTGATTTCTTCAGTGAGGCTTATTTAAGCTCCATAGATGATAAACATATCTGTGATCCATAAATCTAGTGAGTCTTTGGCCATGGTACCTGAAACTTTAAAAATTTTGTCATTTTTTAAAATCTTAGGCCCTGAGGTAGTTTTATACAAATGTATAGCAAAGAACAGTATGACAAATCGGAACAATTCATTCAATAGTTCTATGTGTGTATATTAAAACTATGAAATTAGAATATATTTTTTTATATTTACAGTTGATGAATGAACTTTGTTTCAGTATATCTGTTTTTTAGGTTGGGAATTTTATGATGAGCAACCATCACTTAGCCCTGGCAAATTAAAAGCTTTTGTTACTTAGATTTTAAGTTGCTCTGTATAAAACGTTGAGATCTTAAGGAAATTTTTTTTTTTTTTTTTTTTTTTTTTGGTACTGGGGTGGGGAATTGAACACTGGCACTCAACCACTTGAGCTACATTGTTGTTTTTTTAAGCTAGTATTGGGGATTGAACCTGGAATGTAGTACGTGAGAAGCAGGTACTCAAACAACTGAGCTACATCCGCTCCTCTCACATGTGCAGATTTTTTTTTTTAGGAGGTACTGGAGATTGAACCCAGGTCCTCCTACATGGAAAGCAGGCACTCAACCACTGAGCTACATCTGCTGCCTTTAAGGAATTTAGCATGTTTCCATAGTGGGTACTCTGATTTAACTACGAAAGAGATCTAAGCCAGAGTATTCCTTATGTAATAACAGACATCTAAATTAATATTTAATTTTAAAGCTGCATTCATAATAGCCTAAATGTTTGGTTATTTAATAATGCTGAACCTTTTTTTTTAGAGTATAGGTTTTTGGTGGGAGAGAAGTCAACACACTAACTTTTAAAAATTTGTTATTCAGGATTATCTGAACCATCCCTTGTTGCAAAACATGAAGATAGTTTGTTTAAGGATTTATTTCAAGACTACGAAAGATGGGTTCGTCCTGTGGAACACCTGAATGACAAAATAAAAATAAAGTTTGGCCTTGCAATATCTCAACTAGTGGATGTGGTACGTGTGCATATCATTACATATTCAATTTCACAAGATTTATTGAGAGTCTGTTGTGTGCCCAGATGCGGTGCTAGACACCAAGGGTTGACACGCAAATGAGAATGGTCCTTTCCCTCAAGGAACTCACCTGGGCTTATATACTTCTGTATAATTTAGAAAATTGTTTTATCTCATGAGATAGTTATATTAGGTCTACTTTTAAAACTTTTAGAAGATATTAAAGCAAACACTTGATATTGATGTTTCTTCTTAAATGTATTAAACTTTCTGCCTTTATTCCTATTTTTAAAAGGAAAAAGTCAGAGAGTAGAGTTGTAGAGTCTTAGGACCAAAAAGTTTCTTAACAGATCATTGTCTCAACATCACACTTAGAACATTTCAGACATTTTTCCATTCAGGATTCACCATTGGGATACATTCCCTTGATAACTCACTCTTATTTTCATGAGATCCTTTCCATTTAAGCCAAAAAGTCTATGTTGATTTTTTAACTAGTTTCTTCTTGTTTTGATTGTGTCAATCAAAAATTCCCTGCTGTGTTCTTAGAATAGTCAAGAGTATTTATATATATATTTCAAAATAACATTTATAGATGTGCCTTTATTTTCTTTTTTTTTTTTTTTTTTGACTATTACAAAAGTTTATTTAACAAAAAACTTAATATGAAGACTATACATGACCCAATTATTATATCACAGTAAAAACAGGCCCTTTGGAGAGGGAACACGTGGAAGCAATTGATTTCTCTGCCGAACAAAGTCATTATTTATACTCGTTCCAAGGCTTCCAACATGATGATACTATTTCCTCGTATTACCACCATTCCAATATTGTTCTGTTGCCCACTAGTTGCCATCTCCACACACTCATCTATCACAAGATTCATAAAGGGATCAAATCCCCGCAATATTCCTTGGACATGTCTGCCACCATTTAATTTCAATGATAACTTCTTGTCCATAAATTTTTTCAACTCGGGCGGGTGAGCTTTACTCATGATGTCTACTCTGCGGGCTCAACGCTGCCTTGAAACACTTTATTTTCTGATTAGAGAAACAATGCATGATTTTTACAGAGAATTTGGAAAATGCAGAAAAATAAATTAACAAAAATTTACTGTAATTCTACCACGCAGATATGACCAATGTTAACATTTTGTTGTATTTATTGTCAGTTTTTTTGAGTATATGTTACAAAATTTGAATAATATCTTAGATATAACTTTGATTTGAAAATTTTCCTGTAATCTTCCAATATAATTTTAATGGCTACATAGTACTCCATTTATAATTTATTTAAACATTCTATTGTTGGCAGAAACTTGTTCCCAATTTTTCCTATGATACATGACAGTGATGAATATATTTGTACACAAATGTCTGAATTTCACTTTTCCTTAAGCAGTTAGCAACTCAAAGGGTATACATTTTTAAAAGTCTGCTGATATATGCCACTTAATTGCTTCCAGAAAGGTCAACAAATATAGAGAGAGACTGTGTGCTCAGTCATCTGCTAGGCAATATGGGAGATTTTAAATATAAATAAAAATAGGAAAGTAGGAAGAAAGGTAAATGGGGGTTGCCCTCAAAGATCTTTCTCTCTAGTTGGTGCTATTAAGCACATAAGAGTAATTACAGAGAATGTTGTACCAAATTGTCTTGCCACAAAAGTCTGGAAATTCCCATCTCCAAGATTGAGATTATCAAAGAAGGCAGTGTGGAAGGGGTGGCGCTTGAGCTGGCCTTGTAGGAAGTGTAGGGTTTGACGTGGCAAAGTGGAAAAACACTTTAATCAGAAGGATCAGTATAATCTTAAGTATGTGGCACTGGGCGTTTTTGTTAAGATCAGAAGATGAATGTGCGGGAAGCCCAGCTAAATAGGAATGGTCTGCCCGGACGGCGGAGGAGCAGCGGGGTGAGCCTGCCTGCCTCTGTGCCTTTGCTCCTGCCGTTTGTTACACTGGAGAGTTTTCCTTTTCTGCACAAGCCAATTTTCCTTCAGGGCCAGAGTCATTTCAGACCCTTTCTGAAATCTTTCCAGACTACCTGGGACCGTCTCTCGTCTGCTCAAACAGCCTTTTGCACTTTAATATAGTCCCATCACACTGACCCGTACCCATGTGCTCTGGCATGGTGTCCTCAAAGCGGCTTTGTCCCTCACGGCTGTCCCAGGGCCAGTGTCTGGCGCATAGTTAATGCTGAGTAAACAGAGATCTGACAGGCGGCAGATTGGTAAAAGCAGTACGTGAAGAGGACCAATAAGGCAGCAGTAATACACACAATGGTTTCACCAGTGAAAGAGAGACTAGAAGTGTGGGAGGCAAATCAGGAAAACGCACAGGAGAAGAAGGAGCAAGACTTGATCATGAAATAGAGAGCGAGGCGGCAAAGATGATGCCAGATTTTGAAGTCTAGGTGATTTGAAAGGAAGATTGACAAAAATTTCAGACATAATATAGTTGTTATGGGGAAGGGGGTGGAGAAGATGCGTTTGGTTGTGATTTGAGGGGATTGTGGTATATTCAAAAGCAAATATTCACTAGGCCCTTGAAAACTCAAGACTGCCTTCAGGTATGAGAGATGAGGCTAAAGATGTCAATTTGGAGTACTGGTCTAGGGGCTACTGTTGAAACCTTTGGTGTACTGAGTTTTTTTATTTTATTGCATTAAAAAATATATAACAAAATTTTCATTGTATCCATTTTCTTTCTTTTTATTTTTTTGTATCCATTTTAAGTGATATTATATTCACACGGTTGTGCAACCATTACTATCTATTTCTAGAACTTTTTCATCACCCCAAACAGAAACTCTATACTCATTAAGCAGTAACTCTACATTCCCCCTCCTCCCAGCCTCTGGTAACCTCTAATCTACTTTCTGTCTTATGAATTTGCCTGTTCTGGGTATTTGGATTGATGAGTTTTTAAATAGGTGGGGAGCCTAGTCCTTGAGAAAGTCATAGAAAATGGTAGGAGGGAACAGATGTGGCTCAAGCAGTTGAGTGCCTGCCTCTCACATGGGAGGTCCTGGGTTCGGTTCCCGATGCCTCCTAAAGAAAAAAAAGAAAGAAAGAAAATGGTAGGAGGAAGGATAGCCAAACAGAGAGTGTTGCTTCTTAGAGAGAAGAGAAGAGCCCCAAAGTGTACTGACTACAAGATGGGAAGAGGACCGGCCTCAAAGAAGATCATACTGAGGGGCCTGGAGATTGAGAACAGAAGATTCACGGAATTGCTTCTCAGCTGTTATATGTTATTTACCTCTAAGATCTTTTTCCCCCATCACCTTTAATTATGTTTGGTGGCTCTTCCTTGAGCTTTCCTCAGATTCTACCTCATTTCCATGTGTTTTCTCTCTTTTTAAAAAAATCTCAATGTTGTCTTGCTTTTGATTTTCTTTTTATGATCAGGTTTAAAAACTATTACCCCTAAAACTGTTCTGCTGTATTTATGTATAGTTAACCTTTCTCCATTTACTTGTGGTTTGTTTTTCCTCTTGGGTGTCATCCTACATTTGTCCTTAATTTAATTTTGTTTTTGTTGCATCCTGTGTTGTGCTGAGCACATTATAGATGCTAAGGAGATACTCAAGGTCAGCTTCAAGTAGGATGTATCCTCTAAGGCTAACCCCCACATCGTTGAGGAGGGTGTGAACTTATGGATTATTTTATCTATGCCCCTGTTGAAAATATTAAGTATTGACTGAGTCCTACCCCATAGAGCAAATTTTATGTATGTTCACATTTTTCCGGGGAAAAGGTTCATACTTTTCATTAGATTCTCAAAGATGACCCACTGCCGTAGAGTATGGTAGGAAATGTTTTCAGAAAGTTAATGCCTCTGCTTAGGCCTTTTATCTAATAGGCATATTCTGATATAGGGATCAGGAGTTATTCTGGATGGAGTATGATTTGGGGGTAGACAATAGCGCTGGTGGAGTAGGGTTTGGATTTAGGATATTTGAGTTCTAGAACTGGTTGTACAAATAATTAGTGGTGTGATTTTAGGCAAGTTACCTCATCAGCCACCATTAAGGATGGCAATAGATAAAATCAGTAGGTTCCTTCCAGCTCTAATATTTTCATCAAGGAAAACTGCTTTACAGAATTGCAATGTAAGAGGAGGGCCGTGGATTGCTCTCACAGTTCTTTGGCAATGCTGTATTTCCCACATAGGCACGTCACAGAGCTGCCTGTGTCCCTAGGGATGTGCTCTCCCAGGTCTCTTCCTTTCTCCAGGGTCATCTGCCTTGTGGATGGGATAAGGAATGGGTAACCTCCAGTCACCTGAGCTAGTTATGTCCCTGTCCTCTTTCCCCAATTGTGGGTTTTGCCTGATATTTCTGTGGGCCTCTGTGCTTAGCATTGTATTATCCTACAGATGGTATTTGTGGTCAGTGATTCTGATGATTTTTTACTAGTTCAGCTGGGACCATGATATTTCAGTAAAATTTAATGGAAGGGATGGCATTTTAGTTAGGTCTTGAAAATTTGGTGGGGTTTTAGATGGAGGGAATAGCATCAGAAAGGACTGTAGGAAGGGATAAGTGGCAAGTACCAAGGACCCCTGATTCTCTGGAAAAGTAGGATCTAAAAGCATTCAAGGCTATGACCTCAAATTTTTTTCTACATAGCAGCCCCACAGAAAGATTCAGATTTGTGCCTCAGCAGAGACAAATGACAAGTTACAGTCCCTCAGGAACACATACAAATACGTATCTCACTGATTCTCAGGTGCACACTTTTCTCTATTTTAGCGCCCCTGAAATAAAGGTGTCTTATAATTTGTGGCAGCTCACAATTCATTGGCAACTATTTTTAAAATTTCTTAGTTCTGAGTATATAAAATAATGCTGTGCTTATATCTTAAATTGTATCTTAGATTTGCTGAAATATACTAGTTGAAACCATGAGTGTTAAATCTAAAAATTCCAATGCTGTCCTTTAGCACAGTTTATCTGAAATACAGAGTACATTAAAAGAAAAAAATATGGGGAAGCGGCTGTGGCTCAATCAGTAGGGCTCCCGTTTACCATATGGGAGGCCCCGGGTTCGGTTCCCGGGGCCTCCTGGTGAAGGCAAGCCTGCCCGCACGGCGTGGTTAGCTGACTCAGCGAGCACAAGCAGCAAGGGGGGGACAAATGAATAAATAAATAAAATCTTAAAAAAAAAAAAAAAAAAATATATGAAACTAAGCCAGGAAAAAAAAATCCAACTTTTCTAGAGAACTGGCTTAACAGAATATAGATACTCATTTATGGAAAGGAGTGTTTATATAAACATGTGAAAACTATTATTTAAAGTATAGTTTCTGTCAATGAAATAATCAGCCTTACTTACATTTTTTATTTTATAGGATGAGAAAAATCAGTTAATGACAACAAACGTCTGGTTGAAACAGGTACGTATAAAATTTAAAGGACACCCAACTGGTTTACCAGCTGTTTTTATTACAGGGTTTGTAGGACAAAGGGACATAAATATGTGGTCCCAGTAGATTGGGCAGTATGTAGAAAGATAAGGGTCAATGGGGTCTTCTGTTCCTTTAATTAATGGTTTGGGAGTGCCTGCTGTGTGCCAGGCACTGCTCTGGGCATTGGGGAAACAGCAAGGAACAAAACAGACAAAAATCTCTGCCCTCAAGGAACTTCATTCTGGTGGGAGGAAAATCAACTATTAAGTTATATAGTGTCTTAGAAGCTGATAGCTTGGAGAAAAATCCTTTGGAAAAGAGGATAGGAGCATTGGGGTTGTACTTTTTAAGTCTGGTGGTCAGGGAAAGCATCACTGAGAAGGTGACATTTAAGCAAAGAGTTGGAGGAGGAGAGGAAGCCAGCCGTGTGGTTATTTGGAAGAGTGTTCTAGGCAGAGGGACCAGCAAGTGCAGAGGCCCTGAGGCTGGAGTGTGCCTAATATGTTTAAGGAGCAGCAAGGAGGCCAGTGTGGCCAGGGGTGAGTGAGCAATGGGAGAGGAGGAGATGAGGTCAGAGAAGCAATGGGAAGCCAATAGTACAGCACCTTGTAGGTCACTGCAAGTATTTTGGCTTTTGCTCTGAGATGGGAATGGGCAAGAATGGGATGAGATATTTTTATGCAGTTGTCCCTTTTTTCATAAACTTTTTTTCTTGGCCACCATTTATGTCAAACATTTATGCTTCCTTTTGTTTATTCTTTATTATCACTAATTTTAAACACCAATTCCCTAACCCCACTTCTAAAAGCCGTGTATGGAGTGCAACTCTAAACTTGATATGATCACGGAATTGTTACTGAGTGGAAGTTGGACAAAATATTTAAGTATGTGGAATGTGTGATAAATCCAACTCCCCTCTGCACGGACAAGTCCAGCAAAATCAGGTGATGATATAGCTGGAAAAGAGAATGTTTCTCTTGCACTTGGAACTTAGATGCACGTGGTAGCAACTCCTGCATATGGTCAATCGGTGGTGTAAGATTCTGGTGCTGAGCAGAGCCACTGAACGTACACAGCTTTGGCACTCTGGTAACCAAACCTTTCACCTTGTCTTGCCTCAAGAGAACCCTGGCTAGAACCCTGCACCAGGGGACAGGGTTATGCTCTAGGGCTCATAAAAAAGACGTGGACCAAAAAAAAGGACATGGAGGTAAGTTTTCTGTATTGGGGCTAGGGATGATTTATGTCAAAAATTTCTAGATTTGACCAAAAAAGTATAGTTTTCACTGTTTTTGACTATTAATTTTATTGAAATTGAGGCACATTTCTTTGTTTTAAAGGAATGGATAGATGTAAAATTAAGATGGAACCCTGATGACTATGGTGGAATAAAGGTTATACGTGTCCCTTCAGATTCTCTCTGGACCCCAGATATCGTTTTGTTTGATAAGTAAGTTATACTATCAATATAATGGTGTGTTTTCAGAAGAAAACACTTTAATTAATATTAGTCACTAGTATTTTCTCTCCCTTTTGAAAACTGTTTAGCTGTAAAATCAAATGATGTGATCATACGTTCTTTTGTTTCACAAGCCTACAAGTGGGTTCTGTGGATCCTCACCTTCTTTGGTGTATTGTTTCCCAATTATAAAAGTGCTCTTTGATTTCCGAATTTATAAAGTATTTGTGAAGCACAGAAAGGTGTAAGGAAGTAGGGGGAAATCACCTATAATCAATCCCATATTTCCATCACTTAGCGGCAACCACTGTCTTTAGCTTTTACATATAATGAACTGGCAATGTACTAAGTGCCTCGTGTGTTTTATTTCATTCAATTTTCATAACCTCATGAGATATGTATTGTTATTACATTTATTTTACAGATGAGGAAATGGAGGCCTATAAAGCTATACCTTGTCCAAGATGATATTGCTCTATGAAGACATCCCCATTTACTCTTACTTGCTAGACTATATATTTGGCAGACTTCCTTCCAGATTTTTTGGTGCAATTTTTACATAGTTGGGGTCATACTTTATGTCCAAATAGGCATCCTTGTAAATTTGCCTGAACATATTATAATTTTCTCACAATGAGGAATGTTAGGTTAATAACTCATCTTTATAGGAACCCTAGCCTATACAGGTGTGTTTTGAAATTGCTTTTTAACTTGGGGAGAGGATAATTCTGGGTACTAGTTTCATTTTATTCTGGGGCCACTCCAGGGCAAATCTGGGAATTTGTACTTGTCCTAAAGCACTTTGTCTTATTTGCAAAAAGGCAATTTGGCATGAAGACAGAGCAAATACTACACGAAAATATCTTTTTATCACTTTTATCCCTTGAAACCTTTTACTTCCATGCTTCTCAATATGTAAGAGGTGAACAAAGCTATGAAGTAACATGATGCAGCTTCTTGGAGCATCATTTTACTCTAAGTAGTTGAAAACATTTTCATATTAAACATGTATTTCATAAATATATCTCTGGATGTATTATAGACTAGAGTGAAAAAGTCACATGAATTTTAAGATAAAGAATGATGTGTCAAAGAAATCTTGTTTGTAGTACACCTTCTTGCCAGCCTTCTCCAATATATGAGTTTACTTGGGAGAGCTTGAGAGGCACTGCCATTTTTCAGGCCATGCCCAGCTTTGTGTTAATGTTCTTTTCCCACTGAAGAAAAAAGTACCCAGAATTTGTGGCAGAGTGGAAAGAGCACTGTGTTGGGAGTCTAGGAATGTGGATTTAGGTTCTAGCTCTATGCACATCTTTTTCATGAAAAGCCTAATTTTTGTGTGTGTGTGTAAAGCGAGGTCTTTTCGACCACCCAAATCCTAGGATTCTGTGAGATATAGATTTGTCAGTCCTGGAGTAGATGTGGAAGAAAGGCTCAAGTTCACAATAGAGTTATTTAAGGAAGATGCATTCCCTCTGTATAGGTACATCTCCACTGTAATCACTTAAAATTATTTCATGCTCTCAGTTAAAGACATTTTAAATATTAAGTTTCTAAAAATGCAAGCTTGGGTTATTTTCTCTGCATTGTTGTGTGTGTGTGCATTTCAGTGCAGATGGACGTTTTGAAGGGGGCCGTACAAAAATGATCGTCAGGTACAATGGCACTGTCACCTGGACCCCACCGGCCAACTACAAAAGTTCCTGTACCATAGATGTCACATTTTTCCCATTTGATCTCCAAAACTGTTCTATGAAATTTGGTTCTTGGACTTACGATGGATCACAGGTTGATATAATTTTAGAGGACCAATATGTAGACAAGAGAGATTTTTTTGATAACGGAGAATGGGAAATCGTGAGTGCGGCAGGCAGCAAAGGTAACAGAACCGACGGCTGCTGCTGGTACCCACATGTCACTTACTCATTTGTAATTAAGCGTCTGCCTCTCTTTTATACTTTGTTCCTTATTATACCCTGTATTGGGCTCTCCTTTTTAACCGTACTTGTCTTCTATCTTCCTTCAAATGAAGGTGAAAAAATTAGTCTCTGCACGTCAGTGCTCGTCTCTTTGACAGTCTTCCTTCTGGTCATTGAAGAGATCATACCCTCATCTTCAAAAGTAATACCTCTGATTGGAGAGTATCTGGTGTTTACCATGATTTTTGTGACACTATCGATTATGGTAACAGTCTTTGCTATCAACATTCATCATCGTTCTTCCTCGACACATAATGCGATGGCACCTTGGGTTCGCAAGATATTTCTTCACAGACTTCCAAAGCTGCTTTGCATGAGGAGTCACGTAGATAGGTACTTCACTCAGAGAGAGGAAACCGAGAGCAGGAACGGATCAAAGCCTAGGAACACACTGGAAGCTGCACTCGATTCTATTCGCTATATTACAAGGCACGTCATGAAGGAGAATGACATCCGTGAGGTCTGTGTCACATTGGATTTACAAATGCAGATGCAGTATTTCTCGGCTTCAGTTCTAAATTCAGAAGTGACCTTAATTACTTTTGGCTGAGTAAGCAGTGTGACCCTAACGACTAAGCATGGACCAAGGGCGAGAAAGGTTGACGCACTGTTCTATAAAAGGTCTTTACTAATGCTTTTTCAGTTAAAACACCTGCAAAATGGAGCATATGTATAAAGGCAGATAACTTCTCCATTTCCCCAATCAGCATTTTGGATGGTTTTAAAGAAAACTTTAGTGCTATGCTGATCTTTCTATTAGTCTAAGGCGTAGTAATCCTACCATATGTTTTTTTTTTTTTTTTTTTTTTTTTACCGGGAGGTCCCTGGGATCGAACCGGGGTCCCTCCATATGGGAGACAGACGCCCAACCATTTGAGCCACATCCGTTCCCCCTGCCATATGTTGTTCTGACCCTGAATGAAAAACATTTAATTTTATCCTCAGTAACTTTGTTTCTTAATTCTATGAGAATTTGCAGGCACAGTTGCTTTATAATTTGTCAAAAGTTATTTTATTTTCTAGAGAATGTGCCTAATTGTAGGTTTTATAAATACAGCTATTTTTCTAGAATAAATATTTTTGGATGGTCATTTCAAGAGAATGTTAGTGAAATTAAAAGAAGTAAGATGTTCTCATATATTCACAGTATTCACAGAAGCTTAGTAAGTTTAATCATTTAAATATTATTTATTTTAATTCAGTTTATTTAATTTATTTAATTTTAATCATTTAAGTAATTTAATTTAAATGCAAGAATTGAACATGAATACATTTTATTAATGTGATCATATTGGACTGAGTTTTTCTTTCAAAATATGTAAAATTTCCTTGCAATATTTTTAAACTATGACTGTAATAGCATTTTCATAAATGAATTTATTTTGAAGTGTCCCATTAGAATTATATAATTCTAATTTTTAAAGTTTTAGGTGGAAAAATTTTTAGCAGGTGTGGGAAGCATATAGAATGAATCTGGTAAAACAACACCCCTACCCCAAAAGGAACATTTGATACATATTTTTTTATACACTTTTAATGCTTACAGATTAGAAAAGTTTCTATTTGGTGGAGGTATAATTAAGTAAATTAGTTTATATTGTCTTAAGAGGTTTTGAAACAGAGATATTTAGATAATTTAGATTGAGATGGAATTTAATAAATGTCTACAAAGTAAAAAGATATCAAATGTCTCTTTTTAAGAGGGGAAACTTAAAAGCAGGGAAGTAGGAGGGTGTTTACAATCCCCTAAATTCTCTTTATCGCAGAACGTGGGATGCAGTGCCTAAAGAGAACTCCTGGGCTTCATAAAGGGTCAGGGGGCTAGGGCAGCCCCTGGTCAAGGAAGTAGCCTTGTAGAAAGGGGAGTCTCTGCTCAGTGCTGGCCTCAGCTTGCCCTTCCCCTGGGGTAATCAGACCTGCCGAGCCAGCTCCCAGCTAGAGCTGTGAAAAGGGGGAGGAAATGAACCTCCAGGGCCATTGGTTTACCATCTGTGAATTTATGTTAAAATTAAACTCAAGCTGGAGTCTCTTTAAAAACTGAAACAAGTATGCCCTATTGTCCAGGAACAACTAACCAAAATAACTGTATAGAATAAGAATAAAGAAACTTTTTTTAGTTTATTGGGAAATATCCAAATAGTGAAAATATTTTAATTTTCACTAAGAATATATAAAAATAAGCTACTTATAAAATATGTATGCAATTTTAAAATTATGTAATTTTTTTTTTTTTCTTCTTTTTTTGTAACAGGTTGTTGAAGATTGGAAATTCATAGCCCAGGTTCTGGATCGGATGTTTTTGTGGACTTTTCTTCTAGTTTCAATTATTGGATCTCTTGTGCTTTTTGTTCCTGTTATTTATAAGTGGGCAAATATAATAATACCAGTTCATATGGGAAATGCAAATAAGTAATACTTCCAAGGGTTATAGTATGAATTTATTTACAAAAAAAACACCGTCTTACAGCACCTTCTATAAAATTATGAAAATGTAAATTGTTTTTAGCAGATTAACAGTTGCAAGTATACATTTATCTTAATAGATTGCCTATGAGAACATGTACCTACATTACTGAAGCCAAATAACTTTGGTTTTCTAAAATCTGAACTGTATTAGAAAAAATTTAGTGTTTATATCCTGGCAAATAATACTAATTTATAGTCCACAGTGAAGTTCACTTTTTAATTGTGCTGGAAAACTCCAGTTGAAGACAAATTTTAAGACTTTTTTTGCATATGGTAAAGAAAAACATTTTAAAATTCTTTCTGACCTATATTCACATGGCAACAGCTAATCTTTAGTATAATATTACATCGCTATATTAAATAAGCTGACTACTTAGTATGATAACAATTTAATGTGATGCTGCTTTTCCATTAACATTTTTTTAATGAAAAATGGGAACTGACAACTAACTCCTTTAAAGCTTACATTATTCTTTAGATGCTCAAACATCAATTATTGTATTAACTATTTTTATAGCTCACCTTTCAACATAAAATCATATAATAGACACTCCTTAATTTTAATCCCCTTGTCAACATTTTCCACAATTAATAGGACCATTTTCTGTAGAAATTGTGGTAACAGCTATATCCTTGATTTTAGAGTAGTCCACTAGAATTACATGAATCCTGTTTTAAAACATGTCTACAGGGAAGCTGCTGTGGCTCAATCAGTGGGGCTCCTGTTTAGCATATGGGAGGCCCCGGGTTCGGTTCCTGAGGCCTCCTGGTGAAGGCAGGCCCGCCCACACGGCGTGGTTGGCTGACCCAGCGAGCACGAGCAGCAAGGGGGGGATAAATGAATAAATAAATAAAATCTTTAAAACAAAACAAAACAAACAAAAAAAAACCATGTCTACAGATGATACTAAATCATTCTATGGGAAAACCATCTTCCAAGTTAAAAGATGGTATTCTAATTAGGTATAAAGACATTTTTACATACCTGTAAGGCTTCAATTTTATCTCTTCCATTCCAATAATTACAATAGAATCTATGAGTTGCAAGGGCCTTTAATTGTAATCTAGTCTTAGCCTGTTACTAATTATTCAGTACAGTATAATGTAATACAGGTAAGCAAGTTAAATTTCATCTCTAAATGTCCCTGATTCAGCAATGACCACAAAGAAAAAACTGATAGTAATCTTGCATTTGACTTAGAACTCTTAGCTTTTGAGAGAACAAATACCTTATTTATTTGTAGTAAGTAACCTATCTAAGTTCAAGTCAACACTCTTAGAAGGCAGAAGGACCCTGTTTAATTTGCATTTTTTTGTAGGCAGGTGTTTAATGCCACTTAATGAGTGAAAGTCTGGTTTGATGAATTTAAATTGCCTATTAGCTATCTAGACAGCCACAATCACTCCTATATCTATCTCCATTACTGTTACATAAAAATCTTATATATAAATTTCTTCCTTTTGACTTATCAAAACATGAATCACAGCTGGCTGCAAATTTGTTAAGTTTTGTTTTTGCATAGGAAAAGCATCATGTCTGAAATGGTCTGTGAGAATCATTTCGGTCAGTGGTGATTCAGATTCAGAATAGCATGAGTTAATAATTTGTTTAAAGTAGTGATTCTCAACTGGAGGCAGTTTTTGTCCCCAAGGGGACAGCTGACAGTATCTGGAGACTTTTGGTTATCACAACTGGTACTGGTATCTTGTGGGTGGAAGCCAGGGATGCTGCTAAGGATCCTACAATGCACAGAACAAAAAATTACCCAGCCCAAAATATCACAGCACCAAAGAAACCCTGTTTTAAAGTTCATTGATTATGAATGTGTGATTCAGCACAAGTTCGTATGGTATAACTTAGAATTATGCAAAATAAATGGTTGTGTTCTCTGAACTGGAAGCATGGCCCTTAAACTCTTGAAAAACACTAAAGAACAAGAAATGCACGGTAAGATATGGTAATAGTAGGGTATAGCTGAAATAGTATAAAACTTGAGATTATGGGCTACTTAAAAACCCACTGGGAAATCTGCTATGATACTGACCTGAATGGATTTTCACATTTCCAAACAGCAAGTTTTTCTATCCAGTTATGTCTCAACTGCTAGAAAAAGGGGGACCATGTTCATACTTAGCCCAATTTTACATGTTCCATAGCACAGCATAATATTTATCCCTGTGAAAGAATTATATTTTGACATTTTTATTCATTCTTTTATCTTGTCAAAAGGGCCAGTTAAATGTTCATTTATCCATAATAAACATTTTTATTTTTTTGCACAAGTCATTTTTATTGCACAAGTCATTTTTGACAAAAATCAAGACAACTGGATAACAGGTAAACATTGAAATGTCATAAACAAAGCTGGTATCTGATGCCAGAATGTGAGTTACTAATTAAGAAACAGCCCCCTCCCCTCCCCGTCCCCACCCCCAAGTAAGCCTCAGGCAAGTACACAGTTTAGTACTTATGCATCATCCCTGGCCATCAAGGGTTGCAGAAACAATCCTGCTGTCCCTAAAATGCATACCAGGATAAAAACCCACAGGAAGATTCGATCAATCACCATGGCAACATACTTCCAATCATCTTGAATCTGAAAAACAAAAACAAAAAAGCATGAAAGGAATAGCAAAGAGAACACATTTTCAATATTAAATATTCAATATGTTGCAGTAGTAGTAGTAGTAGAAGCCATTTTGTCTCCAATATGCAAGAAATCGTTTTTCTCTAATTGATGTAGTCTGAAGAAATCTACCATTCTCGTTTCTCTTGATGCTGAGGAGAAATAGTATAAAATATTTGTCCTGTTAACTCTTTCAAATCAGAAATGTCTCAATATATCCGTAACGTATTCTTCCTAAACTGAATTTCAATTTATAAAGTTAGTAAAACCAAGTACTTATGCCTCTATGGAATGATTCTAGGCCTTTGTTAGAATGGCTAATACAATCCAGCATCATTTTCCAATGTTTAAAAGTCCTAATTCTTATCCAGTTTTAGATGTTAATTTCCTTTTAACATCTGTCACCTTGCTCCAAAAAGTAAACAAATACCTCAGGGCAAGCCTGTATCACTCTTCCTCCCCCAATGTCCCCCCCCCCCCAGTACCCAACTGACCAAATGTCATCTTTAATTATTAAGGCCAAAATATCATTGACTGTACCCTTATAGATGAGCTTGAAAATCATAAATAGTTGCCAACAGTAAAATAAAAGGTGGAATAAGTAGCAAGACTAATTCTATATATTACAGCTTCAATTTAAGTTTCAAATAGGAAGGAGAATAGTTAATGATATGCCTAGACAATTCAGAAAGCAAAGAAACCATAACTGAATTGAGAAAGAGAACCCATAAATCAACTAATTTAAAAGAAATAATCACATAATCACAGGCAGGCTGTGATTCAGTAATTTAATTAAGTGCACTGAAATGGGTCTGGGAGACAAGGATTTTATTACATTATTATGAACCTGAGTAAGTGTGTCCTCTTAGTGACACTAAGAAGTCATAGGTAAAATTAGAATTATACTGCCATATTTGTCACAAGGTACTTTAAAAAAAAATTCCTAAGATTTTGGTTTGTAAGCACTTCAAAAACCTAAGAGAAGGGAGCAGATGTAGCTTGAGTGATTGCACGCCTACTTCCCATGTACGAGGTCTTGGGTTCGATCCCTGGCACCTCCTAAAAAATGAAAAAATCAACTCTCACTGGGGAGTGGATGTAGCTCAAGTGGTTGGGTGCCTGCTTCCCATGTACGTGGTCCTGGGCTCAATCCCTGGTACCTCCTAAAAGCAAAACAAAACCAAAAAACCCACAATAGACCCTGCAGTTCTTACCCCCTCTCCTCACCTGCTAAACCTAAGTCTCTAGGAGGCAGCGGGGTAGAGACTTGGAGACAGACCCCCTCCCCTTTGTAATCCCAGCTCTGCTCCTTTCTAATCTGGGTAAATTACTTGACCTCTCTTAGCTTCAATGACCTCATCTATAAAAGGAGGATAATAACTACCTACCTCAGAGGTCTGTTCTGAGGATTAAATGAAATAATGTGCCTGGCACAGAGTCCTTAGTGAATAGTACCTATTGACATTAAAACTGATTACAGAAGCCATCATCCAGACATGAAGCTCTCTCAGACAGCAGTTCACATGGCTTAGCCTAGTGAAGGCATATGGGACTGGGGTATAACCCAGGGATACAAAGAGTGCTGCCAAGAGAGGGGGTGAAAATGAACTGTACATCTCTTAAAGCCTTTACAACACAAAGATATTGGCCATGCCCTGGAAACTTTGGAATTAATGGTGAGTAATAGGAAGTCTCAGTGTTAGGCAAATGCTGAACCAACCCAAACTACGCGCTCTCTCTCCCAGCCTAACCCTGGAGATGTCACAGAAGCAGGAGGAGAATATGCTTTAAAGATTGTAAGAAACTGGGGGTGGTGTGGGCTGGTGGGCATGTACTTGGGGTACAGGATGGCAACCCAGTCAGAGGAGGGTCTTGGAGGACAGAAAGATGGGGAGCCCTTTGGACTTGTGCTCTTTTTTTTCCTGCCACGTTGTCCCTTTTCAGCCTGTCCATTCCCAGCCCAGAGGTACAGGTTTGGGGGGAACTTCTGAGCAAAGGAGAAACAGGCTGAAGAAAAGCAAATGGAGGCTGCTCTCCTCTCCTGCCCACACCAAGGACTGAGAAACTTCAGTCAAGGGAATGGGACTTGGAGGACACTGGTGCCAGGTGGGAAATAGAAGTCCCTTGAGGGGCAAGGGCACCTGGCGGGAAGGAGCACCCTTGAAGGGTGTCTAGACTGGTTTGTGGTGATGTGGGCCCTCTGCCCTGGGCCTCTACGGTGGGACAAGAAGATGCCTGGACTTGAGCATCTTCTCTGAGCACAATTCAGCAAGGATGGCTGACAACCCCCAAAAAAGGTGAGTTTACAGGCCCTGGATACACAAACAGCCATTTGAAAGAGAGTTCATGGAACACATAGATCAAGAATGTAAATATATCCTCAGAAACAAGAATACTCAAATCATGAAGTAGGAGCAAACAGTTTTACTAAAGAACCAAGTGGAAATACAGATGTGAAAAATAGAACAGTTGCGATAAAGAACCCACCAGAAGGGATAAGTGGCAAGAGTAGATGCAGCTGAGGAAAAAAGTCAGGAGGGGGGTAATGAGATTGAGGAATTCTCCCGGGGGTGGGAGAAAGGAATGAAGAGGTGGGAAGTCTAAAAGAAAAGCAGAGTTGTAGCACCTGGGAGCAGACGTGTTGTACAACAGGAGTTCAAAGAGAAAGAGAAAGTAAGTGGTGGGCAGTGAAGTTTAGAGAAATGACCTTGAATTTCCCAGAATTCAAGAAAGATGAAAAACCTAAGAATGAAATGGCTTAAAATAATGCCCCCCAAAATTAAGACAGAACCACATCTTGCACATTGTGTTTGATGTCATGAAATTTCTCTACAAGAAAATCCCAATGGCTTCTACAAAGACAGTATAGATCATTTACAGAGAAACAATACTCAGATTAACTTAGAACTTTCCAAAAGTGACACTTAGGCACAATGGCCATGGAGTACTGAGGGAAAAGAACTTCAACCCTTGAATTTTGCATCCCACTGAACTCTCACTTGAAAGTGAGAGCACAGTAAAGTTTAAGCCTGAGAAAGTTAACCAGTAAACACTCTTGAGAGGGTATGGCAATATGAGAAATAAATCCAGAACACCATAAAATATATGTGAAGGGTAAGTAAATGAATTAGTAAAGTTGACTGTAGACTAAAGAAGGACAGAAACAAAAAGTATATTCATAAAAATCCAGAACTAAAGCTCTAGCAACACCCAGTGTGGCCAAACAGTTGGGAAGATAAGAGAGGAAGGACAGTGGGGTGCAGTGCAAGACACAGAGACAGAAACATAAGACTGAGAGATCCAGAAAAGAGAACTTGAATAAGGGTCTACTAAAAGAATAAAAAAACAGAACACATGAGTTTCAGCCAGCAGAAAAAAAAGACTGAACTTTCCAGTGTCGACAAGAACTAAAGCAAAAAACATATATATAGATAGATAGTAAATGGAAAACATGAAATAAGATGGCAGAAATTTAACCCGATACAGCAGTGATTACAACAAATGTAAAATAATTGAGCAAAAGATGGGCTCTGACAGAAATGAAAGAAATATGTACATCTCAACCATATAGGAAACAGGCTGTCTCAACCCAAAAGAAATCAGGACGGCTCCGATCTGAGTGCACCTCCAGGCCCTGGAAAGCAGCTGGTACAGTGGGACCAGCCATGGTTGGCGATGAACCACCAGAGCCTCCACCAGCAGAGCACTTCCAGGGGCTCTCAGGGGAGCACTGTAACTAGTTTCCTAATTCGGTAACCCAATCCCAGGCCTAAGTCTGGACTTAAAGTATTATTACTAATTAAACTCCTCATTAATAAGATTGAGGGTGAGACTACCACTTCACACCCACTGGGATGGCTACTATTTAAAAAATGAAAAATGACAAGTGTGAGTGAGGATGCAGAGAAATACGGACCCTCATGTGTTGCTGGTGGGAATGTAAAATGGTGGAGCTGCTGTGGAAAGCAGCTTGATGGTTCCTCAGGAAGTTAAATACAGAACTACCATATGACCTGGAAATTCCACTCCTAGGTATACGCCTAAAAGAATTGGGAGCAGGGACTCAAACAGATACTTGCACACTTATGTTCATAGTGGCATTATTCACAATAGCCAAAAGATGAAAGCAACCCAAGTGACCATCAATAGGCAAATGGATAAACAAAATATGGTATATCTATACAATGTATCTGATACATGCAACAACATGGATGAACCCTGAAGACATCAAGTTGAGGGAAATAAGCCAGACACAAAGGGACAAATATTGCATGATCTCACTTATTCGAAACAAGTAGAATAAGCAAATTCATAATGTCAGAAACTAGAATACAGGTTACCAGGGGCTGGGGTGGAGGTAGAGAATGGGGAGTTCTGCTTAATTGGTACAGTTTTTGTTTGGGGTGATGGAAAAATTTTGTTAATGGATGGTGGTGATGGTGGCACAACATTGTGAATGTAATCAATACCACTGAATTGTATATTTGAAAGTGGATAAAATGGGAAATTTTAGGTTATATATGTGTTACTGGAAAATTTTTTTAAAAAAGGAATGAAGTTCTGATACATGCTACAACATATATGAACCTTGAAAACATCATGCTGAGTGAAAATAAGTCAGATACCAAAGGACAGATATTGTATGATTCCACTTATATTAAATAACTAAGCAAAATATTAGACAGAAAGTAGAGTACAGGTTATAGTGGGGGAATAGGGAGTTACTGTTTAATGGGTAAAGAATTTCTATTTGGGGTGATGAAAAAGCTTTAGTAATGGAAGGTGGCAATGTAAAGGCACACCCTTGTAAAAGAAATTAATGCCACTGGAACATACAATTAAAAAGAGTTAAAATGGCAAATTTTATGTTAAATATATGTGTGTGTGCTACTACAATTAAAACAAAAGATAGAGTATGAGGAAGTACAAATGACCCACATGAATAATTAAAAAAAAACACAGCCACACTGGGCTAGGCACTATGGCATTCCTGTGTCTTTAAGACCCAGTGTATCCAAGACAGGGACAGGAGAGTCACAAAGAGATGGCTTTGGGAAAACTGAGCCTACTCTTCTGTCTAGCCTCCTAGGAGCCCAGGATGGTTAAAAACAGCCAAGTTGGAACCAAAGATTTAGGAAATTACAATCTCTCTGGAAAACTGTGTGAACAGCAGAGTGTGAGTCACACATTTAGAGAAGGCAGGCATGCCTCAGGCAGCTCGACTCTCCCCTTAGAGCACTGAGTAGATACCTTTATTCTAGTACTTGCCACCCTTTCATAGGTGCAATCTTGTGGTCTGCGAGCCAGACTTCTGCTTTCTCTGGTAAAACTGGAGAATCTAGCAACAACGGGCTCACATCCCCGCACAGTAACAAATGGTCAGGGGTAAGCAGCGGCTGCCCCTTGAGATGGACCGTGTACCATAGTTTGCCACAGACTCCACTACTCCCTGTTGCTACTATTATTGATCTTCATGACATTTAAGTTTGTGACCTCTCTTTTAATACCTTTAAAAAAAATGTCTGTCTCTATAACATGTCTTAGACCCTCCTAAAACTCTAAGTAATTTTGTGAATAAAGGGAATTTAGAATAGCCTAATTAAGGCTGGAGTATGGGTACTTAGGTCTCAATTTTTACTAAGTTAAAAGAGAAATCATTATTTTAAAAATGAATAAAGGGTAAAAAAAAAAAAAAGGTAGAGAATGTCTACAAAAGTTACCAGTGTTAGACAAATGAAAGAGATTTGCACCCATCATTTATATCATGTCCAACAATTGCTTCGACTGATTTTAACTGGCTGCTTTTTTGGCTAAACTACCGGGATCAGCTGGAGATTGTGCACAGTCCTAGTCACAAGACACGCTCATACTTGCTCAGATGGATGGGGGTGAGGAGATGCAGGCAGCTGTGTCTTCTACTTCTGTATGCCATTCACGGCTGAATATGAGAGGCTCAAGATATTTGCTACCAACCTTAATTACCTACAGTGCATCAGGAGCTGAAATTATCTGGTAATTAGCTCTTTGCTAATAACCAATTTAAGGCAGAGCCTCTTAATTTTAAAGCAGAGCTTATAAAATTACCAAATGTGATTCTGATAACCTTGGTGGTAAACAGGATCATGCAGCAGCCAGGCATGTAACATCATTTAATATGAAACTTTCCTATCCTTAGGCTGTGACATTAGTTCTAGTCTAAGATTTGGGGAGGAAACGAAAATACGTTCACACAATTTAAAAGTGGGCAAGATAATTTGAATAGGCACTTCACAAAAGAAGATATCCCACTGGCCAGTAAGCATATGAAAAAGAGCTTCAAATTGTTACTCAATAGGGAAATGTAAATGAAAACAGCAATGAGATACCACTCCATTGGCGAGGATGGAAAGCAAATGGAGCTCTCAAACACTGCCGGTGGCAATGTCAATTGGTTTAAGCACTTCAGAACACTTGCAGTATCCACTAAAGTTAAAATTACATCTATCTCATCATTTGGCAATTCCACTCCTAGGTATAACTCCAAGAGAGGTGAGTGCCTATTCACCAAAAGACAGGTATAAGAATGCTTAGAGCAGCTTTATTCATAATAGCCCCAAACTGGAAATAAGCAAACATCTAACAACTGTAGAAAAATAAACAGAAGAAAGTATAGTCATACTGTGGAATGCTACATACACACCAATTAAACCTAAAAAACAAGATGCTGAATGAAAGAAGTCAGACACGAAAGAGTTTATACCATGGGATTCCATTTACAGGAAGACCAAGAAGAGGCAAGACTAATCAATGTGAAAGAAGTCAGAATGGTGGTCACAGAGTGGGGAGGGAGATACTGGCTGGAAAAGTGCATAGAGGGAAGTTTCTGGGGCACTGGAAATGTTCTAGATCTCTACCTGGACAATGGTTACATGGCGGTGTACATATGTAAAAATTCATTGAGTTGTACACCCAAGATGTGTGTGCTTTATTCTATGTAAATTATACCTCAATGGAAAAATAAACACAATTAGAAAGCAAAAATAAAAACATAAGCTAAGCTGATGAATACTGTTTGGAGATAATCTCACCTCATACCCTTTTCCAGCCTATCTCCTAATCCACTCTCTCTTGGCATCAGGTGTTCCAGTGGTCCAAACTTATGACAGCACAGTGATTAATTTCAGGGTACCATATACTCACAGGCTTTGTCATCCCATTTTACAGATGAGAAAACAGGCTCAGGGAGGTGAGGTGAGGTAAAATATCCAAGGACATGTGGCTGGTAAGTGGAAGAGTTGGTCCGAACACAGGCTCCTGACTTGAGCCCAATTTCTTACCCCCCATGCTATGCCTTGCCCCACAAGGAACCAATAAATGTTTGTTGAATGAATGAATGACCGATGTCATAATAAATATGTTCTTACCTCTTTGGCTTCATTTTGTGCTTTCATATTTTCAGCAATATACTTGACACTTTCAATAGCTTCTTTGATTTCTGGCGACAGAGCAGACAGGGACAGCATAGCATCGACAGATTCAGAACTGGAGCTTCTCGTAAGGTTGGCACTGAAATTTGAGATCTTTATCCTGCGGTGGTGGCAGTAGCCACACATCCCATCCTGGCAGGGATAGCCTTCCTTGCAGCCTTTGGACTCTGCACGGCTGAAACAATTCAGATTGGAGAGTTCAGCACTATAGAAGGCTCTTGGCTTATGAGTGTTTCCTTCATTGCTCACTGGTCTGATCATGAACATTATCCTGGGAAGCAAATTCAAGAATATGGTCTTCACCCACATGGGCATGGTGTGTGTCGTCGGGGTTCTGTAGTGCACATTGAGCACAAAGACAGTGATGACGATAGACAAGGTTACAAAAATCATGGTGAACAGAAGGTACTCGCCAATCAGGGGAATTACCAGAGAAGTGGATGGGATTGTCTCCGTGATCACCAGGAGAAACACGGTCAAAGAAAGGAGGACCGAGATGCAGAGCGTCACTTTCTCACCACAGTCAGAGGGCAGGTAGAAGACAAGCACAGTCAGGAAGGAAATGAGCAGGCAGGGGATGATGAGGTTGATGGTGTAGAACAAGGGCAGGCGCCGGATGTACAGCGAGTATGTGATATCTGGGTAGATCTCCTCGCAGCAGTTGTACTTGATGTCATGTTTGTAGCCTGGGGCTTTGATGATGGCCCACTCGCCACTCTCCCAGTAGTCTTTGAGGTTCATAGAATTGCCGATCAAAACCAGGTCGATTTTCGCCTTGTCGTAGGACCAGGAACCGAACTTCATGGTGCAGTTTTGGTAATCAAATGGGAAGTAGGTCACATCGATTTTGCATGAGCTCTTAAAGATGGCTGGAGGTATCCAAGTCACTTCCCCTGTGTACCTGAGTAAGGCTTTGGTCTTGTCGTCCACCTGGAAATCCCCAACAGCACTGCAAAGACAAACAGGATGCCATGCAAATCATGCTCAGTCAGTCCAGCTTCTTACATCGCCATCAAGTCAACAACAATAAACTCTGTAGGCATAAAACTACAGGCTATGAGAGCCAAAGTCATCTAGCTCACTACCCCATTTTACCAATGGGGATACTGAGGCTCAGAGAGGAGAACAAGCTGATGCGCTAGAAGAGTTGAGGCCAGAACCCCCTCTTCAACAATGTGACACACTCACCACCCCTCTGGGGCACATCACTGGTTCATTCCTCAATAGTACAACTCCCAACTTGATATTTATTGAGATATTTCCATGCACCAGAATGGAATTTTCCCCCTTAATTAAAGAAATGGCAAGTTAGTTTTCTTTCCATGAGACATAAGTCACCATCCTGGAGCTGGGTGACCTTTGGGGATATTTGCCTCCTGCTGTCCCTGTGGCTTGGACATTGTTCATATCTCCTCATTCAGTCCCCACGGGGTGCCCAGTGCATGTGTGTGTGAGACGAGGCCATGGAGCTAGAAGGGACACAGAGACCACCCATGGGAGCCACTCCATGAAAATGAATCTCGTTAGTGGGTTTATTACCAACCCCTACCTCTTGATCCCGATTCTGTCATTTGCCACATTCCCAGCTCCTTCTAGTACTATCTTGGAATGAATAATCTTGTTTTCTGATTCCTTGTCTTTGAAAATCAGCATAACAGGTTCTTTTGCTTTCAGTTTCCATATTTTTGCCCTTTTCTTCTCATGTTTTTTATCTCTCCCCTTCTTTTCATACAGAGGTACACATCTTACTTAGAATCATTTTGTTGTTATTTATAAGCTGGTCTGTTTAACAGATGATCTGCTGATGATAAATTCAATACCCTGTCAAGTCTTGCATGCAGCATTCCTTCTGCAGCAGCCAGATGAGGTCATCTGGGAGTAAGGCTGGCCAGTCCTCACAACAATGCCCCTGCCTGGGGAAGGCTCTCAACATTCATTCAGATCAGCCCTATTGGCTTTCTCAGACATCTGCATTTGAAGGTACTCATGCCCTTCAAAAAGAACCACCACCACACCCTTTGGCTTTGTAACAGAAAAGATGAAGAGCAATTACAAAACCTAAACACTGAGGGATCCCCTTGTTTTGCTATTGTTACTGGATAAGAATGTGGGAATATGGAAGGGGAATGTTTCCTTCCTCACAGGTCCACAGCCCTCACCACTCTCATTTGGTTCTGTTGAGCAGGACAATCTTTACATGAAGACCTGCTGTCAAAACTGCTACCCACCTTCACCCGGGTTGGCTAGTTTGCCCCAAGAGCATCTTGCTGGGTTTATAAAATCCGTAGCCCCTGCTACACTCCAACTGTGCCCTCAATTTCCCATGAGATTATCCTTGGCTCCTGGCTTGAGGCAAAAGGGAGAGATTGAGGAGAGAGAGGAGAGGGAAGGCATCCACACAGCCCCAAGTGGACTCGACTTGTGTTTAGCCCCCAAGGAGCCCCAGTGAGGGATGGGTTTAGCAGAAGTTTGAAAAGACCCTTGGGAGGATGGAGGCCTCCTGAACAACTTTCCTTACGGTATCTTGGGTCAACAAAATATCAGAGCAGGAAGGGACCTTCGGAGCTCAGGTCTAGTCCAGGGTTGCCTGTTTCTCTATATAAGTTTTACTGGAACACAGTTTTTATATTGTTTGTGGTTCTTTCCAGCTACAATGGCAGAGCTGAGTAGTTGTGACAGGGGCCATATGGCCTGCCCACAAAGCCTAACATATTTATTATCTGGCCCTTTATTGAAAAAGTTTGCCAATACCTGCTCTAGTACAATCCCCTCAATTTATAGAAGAGGAAACTCAGGGTTCGAGGACTGGAATGAATTGCTCAAGATACTGCAGAAAGTCTGAGGCAGAGCCTTCACCTGCCAGAACCTGGGGACCATGGTCACTGTGCCACTGCCCATGGGACCCCCAGGCTGTGGCTGTCCAGATTAGGTAACTAGTTTGCTGCCTGGGGCAATGCCAGCAGCCATTCTTCTGCTGCTGGGAGACAGAGAAGATGAAGACCCAGCTAGGGACTTGATCTGGCACAGACCAGCTGCTTAGTAGGAACTTGGTAAATATTTGTTAACCGAATGAATGACCAAGAAATAAATGAAGATCTTACCCCCATGGGGAGCCCAAGACACAATGGCCCAAGAGAGAGGGTCTCAGCCAATATGCTGCTGAACCATGTGAGTTGATTAAAAAAAAAAGAAAAGAAAAAAAAAAAAGGGCAGGACAAATGCAAAGATCACCTAAAGTATTGCTTTAATGCAAGGGAAGAGTAAGAGCTTAGGGTGTGGGGTAATGAGGGGTATGAAACAGATCTTGATGGCATCAGCTTTTTTAATCTCTCTAAATTCCCTCAGAAAAATAGAGCAAGTAAGATAGCAAAAGAAAAAAACCTACTGACAACTTTGTCAACAGAGTTAGGTTACAGGTGTCCTATGAACCTCAGACCATAAGAGCATGGGGTCAAACTGCCAATATCGGCAGGACTTGTGTGGGACCTGAGTAGGTTGAGTTGAGGGGGAGGTAGCTGAGGGGAGAAAAAGTAGGGTTCTGATGTCCTGAGAGCCCCAGATATAGAAATTACCAAGAAACATCTGCCCCTCAATAAAAAGGACCCCACTCTGCACAGACTCTTCAACAAGCAGATCTGAAAGTAAACAGTGAAACAATATGAGAGTCTAAGTGAAGAGACAGAAATTTTAAAAAGGAACTAAACAGAACTACAGAGTTGAAGATCACATTTACTGAAATGAAAAATGCCCAGCAGGGTTTTAAGAGCAGAATGGAGCTGGAAAAAGAAAGAATCAGTGAACTTGAAGACAAGAAACTTGAAATGAATCAGGCTGAGGAACAGAAAGAAAAAATAAATATTAAAAGCAGAAATAGCCTAAGACACTTCTGGGATACCATCAAGCACACCAATATACACGTTATGGGAGTCCCAGAAGGAGAAGAAAGGGGCAAAAGGAATATTCAAAGAAATAATGACAGAGAACTTCCCACACTTAGAAAAAAAATACATGAATATGCACAGCCAAGAAGCTCAGAGAACACCAAACAGGGTAAACATGAAGAAAAATACACCTGATCATATACTGATTTATACTATGAAACACAAAAGACAAGGAGAGAGTTCTAAAAGCTGCAAAAGAAAAGTAATGTGTTACATACAAGGAAATCCCAATATGATTGAGTGCCTTTTTCTCATCAGAAATCAAGGAGGCAAGAAGGCAGTGGGCTGAAATACTTAAAGTGCCAAAGGAAAACAACTGCCAGCCAAGAATTTTATATCTGGCAACACTCTCTTTCAAAAAATGAAGGAGAGATCAAGACATTCTCAGATAAACAAAAGCTGAGGGAGTACCTCACCACACCAGACCTGCCCTATAAGCAATGCTAACAGCAGTTCTTCAAACTGAAAGGAAAGGACACTATACCTAGTTCAATGCAGTATAAAGAAAAAAGACCTATGGTAAAGGTAACCATTTCAGTAATTATAAATGCCAGTGTTATTGTATTGTTTGGTACATAACTCCACTTCTTACTTCCTACAAGTGCTAAAACGCAAATGCATAAAAAGTAATGATAAATTTAGTTTTTTAGACATACAACATATGAAGATATGAATGGTAACAAGTACCAAAACTGGTGGGGGGACTCACCTCAGACATAAGGACACAAGTTGAAAGTGAAAGGGTGGAAAGAGATATTCCACACAAATAGTAACCAAAAAAGATCTGGAGTAGCGATCTAATATCTGACAAAATAGACTTTAAATTCAAAACTGTTATAAGAGATTAAGAAAGTCATTATATATTAGTAAAAGGGGAAATTCACCAAGAAGAAATAAGTATAATAAATATTTACGCACCTAATCTGGGTGCTTCAAGATACATGAGGCACACAGCGGCAAAACTGAAGGGAGAAACAGACGTCTCTACAATAACAGTTGGAGACTTCAGTATACCACTATCAGCATTGGATAGAACATCTGGACAGAGGATAACTAAGGAATCAGAGAGCTTGAATAATATGATAAATGAGCTGGACCTAACAGATATTTATAGAGCATTACACCCCAAAACAGAAGGTATACATTCTTTTCAAGTGCTCATGGATCCTTCTCGAGGTTAGACCATATGTTGAGTCACAAGAAAGGTCTCAATAAATTTAAAAAGATTGAAATTATACAAAGCACTGTCTCAATAATAGACAGGAAAGGGGTAAATTTTCATATGTGTGGAGGCTGAACAGCACATTCCTAAATAATCAGTGGGTCAAAGAAGAAATTATAAGTGAAATTAATAAATCATGACCAAGTGGAATTTATTACTGGTATGCAAGTTTGGTTCAACATAAGAAAATCAATCAATGTAATACACCACATTAACAAATTGAAGGAAAAAAAACACAACATAATCATTTCAATTCATGCAGAAAAGGCATTCGACAAAATCCAGCATCCTTTTTTGATAAAAATACTTTGAAAGATAGGAATAGAAGGAAAATTCCTCAATATAATAAAAGGCATACATGAAAAACCCACAGCCAACATCATACTCAATGGGGAAAGGTTGAAAGCTTTCCCTCTAAGATTGGGACCAAGACAAGGATGCACACTGTTACCACTGTTATTCAACATTGTACTAGAAGTTCTAGCTAAAGCAATTAGACAAGAAAAAAATAAGATAAAAGGCACCCAAATAGAAAAAGAAGTAAAACTCTCACTATTTGCAGATGATATGATCCTATATTTAGAAAATTCTGAAATGTATACAACAAAGCTACTTGAGCTAATAAATGAGTTTAGCAAAGTGGCAAGATTCAAGATCAATATACAAAAATCAGTAATGTTTCTGTACACTAGTATTGAACAATCCATAGAGGAAATCAGGGAAAAAATTCCATTTACAATAGCAACAAAAAGACTCAAATACATAGGAATTAATTTAACCAAAGAAGTATAGGACCTATATGCAGGAAACTACAAAACAATGCTAAAAGAAATCAACAAAGAACTAAACAAATGGAAAGATATTCCATGTTCATGAATTGAAAGAATAAATATCGTGAAGATGTCAATCCTATCCAAAACAAATTTATAGATTCAATGCAATACCAATCAAGATTATGACAGCCTACTTTACAGAAGTAGAAAAAGCAATTACCAAATTAATTTGGAAGGGAAAGTGCACCCAAATAGCCAAAAGCATTCTAAAAAGGAAGAGTGACATGGGAGGAATTTCACTACTTGACATTGAAACATATTACAAAGCTACAGTGGTCAAAACAGCAATGGTATTGGCATAAAGATAGACACATCGATCAGTGGAATAGAATTGAGAATACAGAAATAAACCCTCACTTCTATAGCCAATTGGTTTTCAACAACCTTACCAAAGCCATGGTAACGGGACAAAACAGTCTCTTCAATAAATGGTGCTGGGAGAACTGGATATCCATAACAAAAAGAATCAAAGAGGGCCCCTATCTCACTCCCTAAACAAGAATCAACTCGAAATGGATCAAAGACCTAAATGTAAAAGCCAGTACCACAGAACTACTAGAAGAAAATGTAGAGAAACATCTTAAAGATCTTGTGGTAGGTGGTGGTTTCTTGGACCTTATACCCAAAGCACAAGTAACAAAAGAAAAAATAGATAAATGGGACTTCCTCAAAGTTAAACACTTTTGCACCTCAAAGGACTTTGTCAAAAGGATGAAAAGGCAGCCGATTCAATGGGAGAAAATATTTGGAAATCACATATCTGATAAGGGTTCAATATCTATGATCTATAAGGAAATGCTACAACTCAACAATAAAGACAAATGACCTGATTAAACAATGGGCAAAAGACTTGAATAGACATTTGTCCAAAGAAGAAATACAAATGACAAAAAAACAAAAAACAAACCAAAAAAAAACACATAAAAAATGTTCAATGTCACTAGCAATTAGGGAAATGCACATCAAAACTACAATGAGAATTCATTTCACACCTATTAGAATGGCCACTATTAAAAAGACAGAGAACTACAAGTGCTGGAGAGGATGTGGAGAGATAGGAACACTTATTCACGGTTGGTGAGAATGCAGAATGGTACAGCCACTGTAGAGGGCTGTTTGGCAGTTCCTAAAGAAGTTCAATATAGACTTGCCATTGACTCGGCAATACCACTACTGGGTATATACCCAGAAGAACGGAAAGCATTGACATGAACAGATACTTGCAGACCGATGTTCATAGCAGTGTTATTCAGGATTGCCAAAAGATGGAAACAACCCGGGTGTCTATCAACTGATGAATGGATAAACAAATTGTGGTGTATACACATGATGGAATATTATGCAGCTGTAAGAAGTAATGAAGTTGTAAAGCATATGACAACATGGATGAACCTGGAGGACATTATGTTGAGTGAAGCAAGCCAGATAAAAAAGGACAAACACTCTATGATTGTGCTGTTATGAACTAAATATATTGTGTAATATCATGGAGTTAATAACTTGAATATAGGTCACCAGAAAATAGAATGAGGTTAGAGAATGGAAAGCTGAGGGTTAACTTGTGCAGAATTGGTAAAAAGGATGTGCATTAATCTTTGGAAATGAATAGAAAAGGTGAAAGCTCAACATAATGTCTATAACTAGCAGTACTATTATGTGGGTATGAAAGGGAAAGTCTAAGGTCATGTATATTATTAAAAGGAAAGCTAAAAAAAGGAACATGGAACTGTAAAGCATAATAAAACCACATGTGAAACATGAATATGGGTAAAACTACATATATAAGACTGTTTTTCTGAAATTGAACAAATATATGTTAACACTATAAGATGTTAATATCAAACAAAAACACTATGCTAAACAGATGTTAATTTTACAATTAATTTATTAAATTGTACATGTTTTATATTTTTAAAAAACTTATTACCAAGCCACAGTAATCAAAACAGCATGGCACTGGCACAAGGACAGACATCTAGACAAATGGAATAGAACTGAGATCTCAAAAATCAACCCTCACAAATGGCCAACTGATTTTTTGACAAGGTGGCAAAGAGTACTCAACTGGGAAAGAATAGTCTTTCAACAAATGGTGCTAGGAAAACTGGATCTCCATTTGCAAAAAAGGATGAGGAGGAGGGGAAGGAGGACCCCTACCTTATGCCATATACAAAAATCAACTCAAAATGTATCAAAGAATTAATATAAGAAGAAAACTCAGAAGAAAATGTAGGGAAGCATCTTCAGGACCTTGTGTTCAACAATGGTTTCTTTGACTTTATACCCAAAGCATAAGCAACAAAAGGAAAACTAGATAAAGGGGCCTCATCAAAATTAAAAAAAAAACTTTTGTTCCTCAAAGGACTTTATCACAAAAGTAAAAAGACAACCTACACAATGAGAGAAAATATTTGGAAACCACATATCTGATAAAAGATTAATATTCAGTATGTATAAAAAAAGTCCTTCAACTTAACAAAAAGACAAACAACCCAATTAAAATTGGGCAAAAGACTTGAATAGACATTTCTCCAAAGAAGATATACAAATGGCCTGAAAGCACAAGAAAAGATGCTCAACATCATTAGCCCTCAGGGAAATGCAAATCAAATCACAATGAGAGATCAGATGTAGCTCAAGTAGTTGAGCGCTTGCTTCCCATGTATGAGATTCTGGGTTCAATCCCCTGGTACCTCTTAAAAAAAAAAACCACAATGAGATACCATGTCACACCCATTAGAATGGCTATCATTAAAAAATAAAAAATAACAAGGGTTGGAGAGGATGCAGAGAAATAGGAACAGTCATTCCTTGCTGGTGTCAACGTAAAATGGTATAACCACTGTTAAAGACAGTTTGGCAGCCAGAATGCTAAGTATAGAGCTACCATCTAACGTAGCAATCACACTACTAGGTATATACCCCAAAAAATTGAAAGCAGGGACTCTACAAATAGATAAATACCAAAGTTCACAGCAGCATTCACACTGAAGTTCACAGAAGCATTATTCACAATTGCCAAAAGATGGAAGCAAACCACGTGTCAATCAACCAATGAATGAATAAATAAAATGTTGTGTATATATATATATATATATATATATATATATATATATATATATACACAATGGAATATTATTCAGCCATAAAAAAGGAATGAAGACCTGATACATGTGACAGCATGTCATGTTGAGTGAAATAAGCCAGACACAAAAGGACAAATTTTATATGATATCACTGAGAAACAAATGCACAGAGTCAGAATCTAGAATATAGGTTACCAGGGGATGGGGTAGGGATAGGGAATGGGAAGTTAAGGCTTATAATGTACAGGGCTCCTATTTGGAAAGATGGAAACGTTTTGGCACTAGATGGTGGTGATGGTAGCATTAACAGCACTGAAATATATATGATTAAAAGGGGGGAATGTTAGATTGTATATATGGTAACAGAATAAAATTTTTAAAAAAAAATCCATGGAACTGACTACACAAACAATGAACCCCGAGTTAAACCATGGACTTTAATGAATAGTACAATTATAAAACAGTGCTATCATCAATTTTAACAAATGTTACAGATCAATACCAGGTGTTGGGGTGGGGTGGTATATGGGAATACTGTATTTTATATGCAATTGTTCTGTAAACCCAAAAGTTCTCTAATAAAGGAAAACAAAACAAAACATAGGGTAAAAATTTTGCCCATTTTCTTAATTCTAGCTTAGCAGAAATTCTCTATACCCTGCCCAGTTCCTTTGGACCACAAGATTTCTATGACAGCTCAACAGCGCAAGCAAAAAATTCTGCAAACTGAGTTTATTTTGTGTCCCAGTTCTCTATGGACTGGTCTACAGACACAAATTGCATAAAAGAAACTTAATTTATAAATGCTGTTTCCTGGGAAAAGGTAAGTAAAACATGGACTGCTTTTGAAGTGGGTGGTTAAAGTCTCTCTTTTGTTTTTGCCAGTGACCAGAAAGTGGGAATCAGCAAAGAACACAGCTTCTCCAGTCCCAATACTAAATGTAATGCTAAAAGTAAAACCAACACACCACATTAACAGAATGAAGGAAAATAACCTCATTATCATCTCAATGGATACAGAAAAGGCATTTGACAAAATCTAGCACCCTTTCTTGATAAAAACATATAGAAAACTGGGATAAAAGGAAACTTCTAATAATAGTAATACTAATAGTAAAACATATTAGTTTATACTAAGATGGCATAAGAAAAACCTAAACACAGAATGTTTTTATTCATTAAAATAGATTAGACTAATTCCATATGAAGTGTTTGGCTGAAAAATGTGTAATGATTAAAATACTATAATTCTAGAGGTTAAAAAAAAAAACAAGTGCTAAAATAAGATTCTTCAATCCCTGGGAAACAAACTAGTACATACCGCAAAAACTGATTAAAATTTATATTTGCATAATAAAAGAGCTTAAATGTAGAAAGTGCCAACTTTGTGTGGGCTTAGGAAAGACAAGTTTGGAAGGTGCCCGATGGGCAGAATCAGACTGGCAGGAAGGACCTTTGAGGAGAGAGGAGAGGGAGAAGCAGCTTCCTGAGGCTACTGGGAAGATCCCTGTTCTGGGTCCTGGGGTCTCTGAGTGGTCCAAGGGGAGGCCCCACCTACGAGCAGCTTCCCCAGATTAGTGGAGCCACACACTTCCTTCTCCAGCCGAAGACTCATTCTTCTCTAATACAACTTGAATGCAGCAATCCAGGCTGGCTGGGACTCTGGGGCCCGGAAAGCTCTCCTTGCTCTGCACCTGGGAATCATGCTTCACCTGCTAGTGAGGCAATGGATCCTTTTCCCAAGGCTCAGAGCCTTGACCAGATGGGAGGAGGTTTGGAGCGAATCCACATGTAGAAGGGTAACTGCCTGATGGCAGGTTCTTTCCGGGCTTTAGGTTTGCCAAAGGGGTTTGAGAACAGAAGCAGACCATGGGGCTGAGGGAGCCAGCTGAGCCCCCTCTGAATATATCATCAGCTTCTGATGTTCATTCACTGCTCACAGTGGCCCCAAAGCCATGGGGGGATGCTGAGAGCACCCCAGGCCTGGCTCTGCCATGCATCCACTGAGTGAAGTTACCTGTCTACTCTGGCTTCATCCTTCAGCTGGAAAACATGGGGGACGAACTAGATCAGTGATTCCCAAAGCAGGCTGGGCCCAGTCTCTAGGACTGCTCTGTGGAAACACACATTCCTGCCCCCGACCCCTACCCCATGCATGCACACCCATTAATGCAGTACTTCTATGGGGCAGGACCTGGGGACAGGCCTAGAGATCTTTGGAAAATATAATATCTATTAAGTTTATAAAATAGAGTGAGGAACGAATAAGAAAAGTTTTAAATGCAGGCACCTGTATTTTTAAAAAGCTTCTTGGTAACTGTGTTGGTCAGCTGGGCTGGGAACCATGGGACTCCAACACCTCAGGCTTGTCCAGCTCTGACCTTCTCCAACACCCTCATCTTCTTTCAAAAAAGGTGCGGAGGGAGCCATTTACTCCCACTCCCGACTGCTTGCACAGAGCCGGTAACTGATGCTGTATTTAAGGCCCTTTCCAGCATTTCAGGACCCCAGGAGCTGGTCCCTGGTGGCTTTAGCCACCAGTGACAACTCTCCTGCCTCCCGGCCCCACTCTGGGCATGCCCTGTCTCTGCTCCCCTCCAGATCCTATACTAACTTCAAGACCTAGTTCCAATGCTGTTTCTTCCCTGAAGCCTTCCTGGATGGTCCTCTTCCATCTGCACACGGTCCCTGGCGAAGCCACTCAGCATGCTGCCACAACTGTGGCTCTCTCGGCCTTTGGCTCACTGGCCTTTGAGGACAGGACTGAACTCCCCCTTTACCCTGCCAGCATGGACAGGGTCAGGGAGCAGGCAGGGGCTGATGCATCTGGTGAGTAAAAGGGTGATGCCTCCCTGTGGCCCTAACTCATGGGGCCCAGCTGGGACCTGACTTATAGGGATAGTCAAGTCCTAGTGAGGGCCTCAGGGCATATACCTTCTCCCCACCACTAGTCCTTCCCTTTCCCTTCCTTGCCCTTCCTCCTGCTTGTAACTGTATGTCTGGATATGCAATTTCCCTGTTGTGTTAAACTCCTGGAGGCAGGGAAGGGCTGTATCTCCAGTGCCTGATGCCTAGTAAATACTCTATAAACACCTGCTGAATGAACAAAGCAATCAAGCCCTCTTGGAAAAGGCCTGAGAAAGGCCAGGGGACCAAGGACATAGGGCACAGGCAGATGGGCTTGAGAAGACACAGGCCCCCCAGGACCTTACTTGTTATACAGCACAATGTCTGGCTTCCAGATCTTCTGCGCAGGGACACGCATGAACTCTGCCCCATCGTAGTCGGAGGGGTTCCACTTCAGCTTGTAGTCATTCCAGGTCTGGGGGAGGAGGCAGGGAGGGAGAAGGGGACAGCAAAAGGACCAACAGGACTTTACTTCTCTCAACATGACCCATCTCAGTCACTCACCACCCCTGCTGCATGTCACTGAGTGCTCAGTGCCACAGACCTCACTGGCCCAATTTTTCACAAGGGTGCAGCTGGGGAGAGAGCACTGGGCTAAGAGACTGCAGGCTGCCGCCTGGCTCTAGGGGAGCTACTGCCTCCTTGATGGTGGGTAAGTCCACCCCTCATCAGAGAAGGGACTATTAGAGCTTTCTCAGGTCACTTCTACCACCAGGGTCTAGTCTCCATGCCTTAGCTCCTGCTGTTTCCACCTCCTGAAATGGCTCTCCAGGGGCTTTTCCAGGCATGCTCCCCACCAAGCCCCAACAAGAGGGTGCTATTCAATCACACACAGAACCCTCTTCCATCTTCAGTTAAGCAGGTTTGGCTTCTGCAGGGTTTTGGGGGAAGGAATCATGATCCCGTGGGGACCCAAGAAGTATTTGGGAGCAGAGGCTCGGAGGTCTGAGCCCTGGGCCCCTGAGGAGGGAGAGGCTAGGCTGCAGCCAAAGAGGGAACCCATGTCATTGAGAGCTGGGGGTGGGGGTGCACCATGCCCATCTGGTCTTCCAGCCTCCCAGGGAGGAAGATTGCGTGAGCTGAACACTCAGTGAAATCGGGCCATTATCTCAGCATGACTGGACAAAGCTTCCTTGGGAGGCTATGTGGAAGCTGATTTCTTTGGTTTCAATCTAACCAGAAAATCCAGAGCCTCCACCCCGATCCCAGCATCATTAGCAACATCTAATTCTGGCTTAAAGAGGAGTTTTTGGCAAAAGGAAGGGAAGGATGTGGTCTCAGGCACTGCCCTAGAGTCAGGGCCAGGACTAGGTCCCAGGTCTGCCCTATTTTGTTGTGTGATTGCAGAAGTCTCTCGTTCCAGGCTGCAATCTGTCCATCTATGACTTGAGGGCCATTCAGGGGGACTATAGTGCAGTGCATTTGACCCCAAGCCCCAGAAAAGATACATCAACCCAGTCAGTGGCCCCTCACTCTGTAGCCACAGGAGTGGAGCCGGGTGGGTGGTTGTACCCGGCCCTTTGTGGTTCATAGCGGACACCACCAGGGGGCAGCAGGGCGCAGGGCCTGATCCTTACTTGCTTCAGCCACAGGTTGGTCTCCATGATCTGGTTTACTTCATCCTAGAAAGAGAGATTAAAGCAGACAGGTACATCACAAAAACAACACTCGTTCCAGGAAAGCCTCTTCCAGGAGCCCTGTGCCCCATGGCCCTGTATTGTGGCCCTGGCACTTACCACCTTCACCAGCTGGGACATGGACACCTCAAACTGGATGATGACTGGGTCGGACACGTTGGCCACAGGACGGATTATCTCGTTGTAGTCCTCGAACAGCCTCTCAAACAGACGGTGCTCAGCCTCAGAGGTGCTGACCACTAAGGGAAATAGCCCTATCAGACCCTGCGGCAATTGTTCCTTGTCCCCCTTCCCCCACCAGAGATATCCACCCCTCAATTGCCTCCCCTCCAACCACTGGGGTTACTCTCTGGAACTCCAGATTTTCAGGCCTCCTTGAGTTACAGTTGAGGAAACTGAGGCCCAACAGGGACAGGGATTCCACCAGGTCATACACATGGGAGGCACAGTGGCTTCTGAAGGTGGAAAGACCTGGTTCAAATTCTGACAAACCACATGTGAGCTCTGTGAGCATAGGTAAGTGGCTTAACCTGTCTGAACTTCAGTTTCTTTATCTGTAAAAATAAAGATTATAAATGTATGCACTTCCTGTGGTTGTTATGTGTGAAGTGCCAGGCATGTGGAAAGAGCTCAAGTGCTAGGAGCTATCCTTACCCTCACTGTTACCACAGGGCAGGGGTGTGATACACATGCAGTGTGCCTAGGTCTAGTTGTCACTGCCTCCAGGATGGAGAGATTAGTCTATTCCCAGGGAAAGGACCACCTAGGGGCCAGGGGAGAGACTGCAGCCCAGGTCTTGGCTCCCCTTCACCCCACCTAGGACCCTGTAAGGATGTGGCCACCAGCCTTTTAGAAGTGAGGTTCCCACATGGCTCCTATAATCTCAGTGTGACCCACAGCTGATGCTGCCTTCACATCCTGATGAAAGATCCTTGTCTGTCTGGAAACCTTTTGTCCATACCCTTTGTCCACACCCCAGCACACTTTAGGCAATTTGGGTCAGCTGTGTGCTGCGTCCTACTTACAGATCTGGGAGTAACTGGGGGAGGAGATGAGAGGAACCCTTGGGGAATCTGACCCAACTTCTCCAGGACTTGAAATGGCATCCTGGCTGCCCCTTTTGTCCCCAGAACTTAAGGAGGGGCCATAGGCAGGTGCTCTGTGGGAAGAGCAGGAGCTGAGTAGTGAGGGCCTCAGCAGGAGGGGCAGAAACACAATGCCCTGTGAGCACAGCCACAGTGTTCCCCCAACACATCACCCTGCCCTGTGCCCGCAGGCAACCCCTTGCAGCTCTGCCAAGTACCCGCCTTTTGCTATCAGCTCAGCCACAGGAAAGCCTTCTGGAGGCCGGCCGGGGGTGGCGAATTCTCCTCCCGGGACTTAACAGGCTCACCTAGGGACTGGATGGGAAGCGGGGAGGTGCGCTCCACAGGGGCCGGGAGCGCGGAGAGCCGAGGACAGGGCCTCGACTTTAGCCCTCTCTGGCCTCAGTTTCCCCACCTATATGTAGAACGAGGAGATTGGGCGGGATGCAGGCAGTGGAACCGGAGGCCTCGGCGCGCCCGTCCGGCAACTAGTGCTCAGAGCAGGGCAACTGGCAGGATCGGAACTCCAACCTGTAGCTCCGGGTCCCGAGACGAAATGCCCGATAATCTGGAGCCCTCCCTGTGCCTTCGTGGAGGCGTCCGAATGACACTCGGGAATGGTGAGCCATAAGGGAAAAAGGCATCCCCTATCCAATGCGCCGCTGGGTCCAGCCGCATCCACGCGGGGTCCGAGTCCCGGGGAACAGAGCCCCCAGCCCCGCCCTCCCCAGCGCCCAGTCTCTCCGCTTCCTTACGTTCCGCTCCCAGCCCCCGACCCCTTCGGATTCTACTCCCCCACTTGGGGAGCGCGTCCCTCCGACCCCCATCATCCCCGCTCCCAGGCGCCTGCACCTGGCAGCAGCGGCAGCAGTAGCAGCAGCGGCAGCCCCGGCGCGCAGGCTCGGCGCCGGCGGGCGTCCATGACTCGTCCGCCTGGCTGGCGGCCGCGGGCCGGGCGAACCCGAAAAGACGGGAGCGGCCGTTGGGGAGACAGCCTCACCCCGACCAGCTCGCAGCGCAGACCACCAATGAGGAGCAATGCGGGAGCCGGGGACGCGCGGGGCTTGGTGCGCGCTCGGCGCTGGCTCCACCCGGCTTCACCGCGAACCCCGCGCGTCGGGCTCCGCCTGCCGCTGTGGGGGCTCCGCCCAGCCCGCGCGGCCAGTGAGCACCCGTGCTAGGGATCACTCTCCAGGACCTGGCAAACCGTGGATGGAGTTTCCTGCGTCTCGGGCGTGGGCAGAGTGGAGGAGGGAGGGGCGGTGGCACCAAAGGGAGGGGACACACCCCCGTGCTGCGTGGTCTCTTCCCTCTCTGGCCTTTGTAAAGCCCCACGGACGGCTTGGCGCCGGACCAGATCCCAGCGAAACTGTCGGGAGCTACGGGAAAGATTAGGGGCCGAATCTCTGGCTCTGGCTCCTGGGACGTGTGCGGGTCGCCTGGCGGCTTGGGGACCACTAAGCTAGACAGCCGCCATAAGCCTCAAGTATTTGACACTATTAAGTGTTTATATATATATATATATATTTAGGTGTGATAATGGAATTTGGTTGTTTTTAGAGTCTAATCCTTGTGGCACACTAAGACAGGGGCCCACCTCTTAGGCCCCCATTTAAAGCATTCTTATTCTCCTGGCTTAAAGAAAATAATTGCAAATCACACATTCAACACAGAACTTTTAAAACTCAACAGTGGGAGCAGATGTGGCTCAAGCAGTTGGGTGCCCACCTCCCACATGGTAGGTCCCAGATGTGTTTCCTGGTGCCTCCTAAAGAAGACGCAAGGAGCAGAGACAACAAGCAGACAACTAGCAGAAACAAGAGCAGACTGAGGAGGGAGACAGTGTGTGTGGGTGGGGAAACTCAACAGTAAGGATAAACAGGTATGAGGGGCCTTAATGAGGTGATGAAAATGTTCTTAAAGTGGGTTATGGAAATAAACTTACTAAAACTCATTGTACACTTAAAATGGGTAAATCTTATGGTATGTAAATTGTACCTCAAGAAAGTTGTTTAAAACATGTTAGTAAGAAAACAATACAAATTTTAAGTGAGCAAAAGAGTTACTCCACCAAAGGATATACTGAAGGCAAATGAGAAGATGTCCAGTGTCTTTACTAGCCATTAGGGAAATGCAACTTAAAACCAGGATGAGATGATCACTTCAAATCCACCAGGAGGGCTAAAACAAAAAATACTGTCAATACCAAGTGCAGACGAGGATGCAGAGCAATTGGATCTCTCATACATTGCTGGTGGGAATGCAAAATGGTAGAGCCACTCTAGAATATAGTTTGGCAGTTTCTTATATAGTTAAGAATATACTTACCATATGACCCAGCAATCACATTCCTGAGTATTTATCCAGAGAAATAAAAACTTTGTTCACACAAAAACCTATAGCGAATATTTATAGCAGCTTTAGTCATAATTGCCCCTAACTAGAAAACAACCCACATATTCTTCAATATCCATACAAGAGAATACTGCTCAGCAAGAAAGGAACAGACTATTGGTATCCTCAACAACCTGGATGAATCTCAAAGGCATTATGCTGGATGAAAGAAGCTAGTCTCCAAAGGTTATGCATTGTCTGGTTCCATTTGAAAGGCATTCTTGGAAAGAACAAGTGGAGGAAAGATCAGTGGTTGCCAGGGGTTAGGGATAAAGGAATCGCAGGAGGGAGTTTTTCTAAGTGATGGATCTCTCCTGTACCTCACTGTGATGCTGGTCACACTAATCTACATATGTGTTAAAATTCATAGAACTGTACATCACAAGGAAGTCAATTTTATTGTATAATTTAAAGATTAGAATTTTTTAAAAGTCCTCCATGTCTACTGGCGAGGCACTGTGGCCAGTTAATATGTCGGAAGAAGAGGAAGGCTAAGAAACCAATCGGAGCATCTGTGAGGGAGACAGACCTGAACCCAGGTGTGATAGAAAAGCAGGAAGTGGCTGGGGCTGTGGGATCACAGAGGAGGGGGCCGTTCCTTTCAGGTGGGGGACCCAGGGAGGCTACTCAGAGGAGGGGGCATCTGAGCTTGAAGGATGAGTAGAAGCCTTTTATTCATTCATTCAACAAACATTTATTGAGCACCTACTGTGTCTGAGCTCTGTCCAGGGCTCTAGAGATACCGCAGGGAACGTGACGGAACAGTTGTCTACTCTTCTGGAGCTCACACTCTGGTAGGTACGATGCGATGAGCAACATGCCACCACTGCGAGCTGCAGGTGCGGTGGTTAGGGAAGGCCTCTGGGAGGAGGTGACATTGGAGTGGAGCCGGGAGAAGCACTGGGGGAAGAGCACTCTGTATAGAAGCTACCGCAGATGCAAAGGCTCTGAGCTGGGGAGGCGCTTGAAATGTCTGAGGGACTGAAAGAAGGTCAGTGAAGCCAGTGAATGCAGAATGGTGAGGGGTGGGGGTGGGGAGGTGGGCAGGATGCAGGCAAGACACCCAGCACACAGGAGGGGCTGCGATTATGCCCCAGTGCAGGATCTGGGGTTAAAACCCTCCCATGCTGTGCCCAGTTTGATGAGGGTGGCCACAAGTTCATTTGGGCCCTTGTCACCCGTGGCCCAGAACGAGGCAGCCAATGGCCCGCCCACCCATTCCCATCTCACTCGGCAACCCACCTGGGCCCGGGACACACCAAGCAGCTACGGCCCTGCGGGAGGTGAGTGGGTCTGGAAGAGGGGCGGGAGGAAGAGCCCCACGGTGCCCAGCACGCACACGCACACGAACACCCACAGGAACAGCCGGTCCACCACCATGGCCACGTACTTCCAGTCCTCAACGACCTGCAGGCAGGCAGACATGCTGGTTACAGGGCCCGAGCACCAGGGCCTCCCCGTGCCTTCCCTCCCATCCCTGAGCCGGGCCCTCACCATCAGGCCGGTGACCCCGAGGCTACAGGTGTGGACCCACATGCCAGAGGGGCGGGTTCTGGGTTCAAGGTTGGTCTCTAAGCTGGGCAAGTCCATGCCTCTTCAGTGTCCTCAAACTTAATGAAATGAATCACCTTTATCTGCCTCCTGCAGCACTGCAGAGCCACGTGGAACTAGGGCTTGTGGGAAAGTTAGGAATGGAACATGGTGTCATTTAAAAACTAAATCTGATTTCTTTCTTTCTTTTTTAAAGATTTTATTTATTTATTCATTTATCCCCCCCTTGCTGCCTGCGCTCGCTGGGTCAGCCAACCACGCCGTGCGGGCGGGCCTGCCCTCACCAGGAGGCCCCGGGAACCGAACCCGGGGCCCCCCATATGGTAAACGGGAGCCCCACTGATTGAGCCACAGCCGCTTCCCCTAAATCTGATTTCTAAGGGGGATGAGGCCTGAGGATCACAAGGCTCCTTCCTCTCATTTTCACCCCAAACCCTCTGCCTGAGCTGGCCCTGTCCAAAGGAAGACCAGCTCAGTGGAGCAGGGCAGTGGGCGCCTGTGGGACACTTGGAAAGCAAGCTCTTTAATTTGCTCCATTCCATTAGCAGCAGCGCCTGCCGTTTCCATTAAGACCCAGCCTCCTCCTGCCCCACCATCTGGGGTTCTCCCTCACTCCTAGGTCTTCTCAGACCCTGTTGTGTGTGAGGTTGCCAGAGGGGCCACCGCAGACGTGTTCCCCTCCTTTGCACTGGGGGAGATGTTGAGACCGGAGCATCCGGCCTTCCTGGCTTCCCTCCCCCCGGGTGCCACTTTCACACCTCGTCTGGATCATGCTGCATACTTTCCCTGCTGCAGACTGGTGGGATCAGAAGGATTCAGCAGAGGCTCTGGAGTTGGAAATGCGGGCAACAACTGGCAAATTGACGTCAGTGACCTAATTTGTCAGGGCCTGTTCAATGGTGTGTGCCTACCCTCCTAGATAATCCTGTTTCAAGCTAGCCTCCCCTCCCCCCATCCCCAAGCAAACACAACTGATTCCTGCCCTTAAGATGCAGTAGGCACTGCCCAGCTCCCCGCCTGGAGCTCTCCTTGGCTTTCTTAAATTTCTTTTCACAGTCCTAATTTCAAAGGGATTTTTTACATATGCTGGCCTCCCCCCTTTCTATTTTTGTGCTATTTATTATGACCAGTTAATCACCAGGGAGGGTAAAAGTGCTGAAGAGAAGAAACACAGCATGGGGTGGTTTAGGGGCAGGCATGCTCTGGAAGAGAAGAAAGCCTCTTTTCTCCAACCAAACATGAGCAAGTCGATCGACCAATAATCCACCACATGCTCAGACAGGGCAAGGCGCTGGGAATGGAGAGCAAGAACATTTAAGGACATCAGGAAGATCTGGGTATGGAGCTTGGCTCTGTCCCACGCCAGCTCTGTGACCCCAGGCAAGTCAATGAGCCTCACTCTCTCCATGGTAAATGGGGGTTAGTGTAAGAGGGTTCCTGGGAAGGTCAGCAGTAATGTATTTCAGGTCCTAGCAGAGCACCTGCTTGTGCCTGGGGCTGGATGAACACTGATTATGATTGTAACAGTGGATCTTATTTGACCCCTTCCCTCCAGAGCCTTGCAATTCAGCTAGAAACAGCAGGAGGCCCATGAGTGCCGAGAGGGTGGTGAGCCCTTTAGAAGAGGGAGCTCAGGGTGGGTGCCTGCTCAGTCAGAAGAGCAGAAGGCCAGTTTTTCTAACTGCACAGAACCACCAGGGGATCTGGTTAAAAATGCAGGCTTCTAGATGACTCCCCCAGAGGTCCCAGCTCAGGCGGATGGGGCAGCCCTGGAAGCTGTAGTTTGAAAAGTTCCCCAGGTGGTTCTCCTTTAGCCAGCAAGACCCCAGGCTGTACACCAACATAGGGGAGTCAATGAATTAGGTAGTGCTGAGCTACTGAATGGTTCTAAACTAGAGAATAACATGATCAAATTAATTTTTTTAGAATGCAAATTCTGATAGCACTATAGAGCTGTGCTTCTCAAACTGTAATATGCCTTCAAGTCTCCTGGTTAAAATGCAAATTCTGATTCAGCAGGTCTGGGGTGGGGCCTGAGGTTCTGCATTTCTAACCAGCTCCCAGGTGATGCCGATTCTGCCAGTCCTGGGACCAAAGACTGAGTGGAGAGGGTGTAGAAGTATATCTCATGTCCCATATTCCATTGGTTAGCAGTTCTCTTCTTTCCATTCCATAGTGTAATTCTGGAGCTTTCCCAACCTGCTTTTTTCTCTCAATGCTAGGTAATGGAATTCTAGGGCTTTCCCTTGAGAATAAGGCTGGCAAAAAGGAATTTCAGAAAGCTAAGAATGTAGAGACATCCACTTTTTCCCATGCAGCTGCAGAGGGGGAGACACCGTGTTGTGCCCTAAAAACATGTTCATAAAATCTGATCTGATAAGGTATTGAGATGAGAACATTCACAAGAGTATGAAACTGGTTCTCCTGCCCAGCATGGAAACGTGGGTGAAATTATCTGATATCGTCGTATTCTGTTTTCAGTTATTACAAAGTTGTCCTTTCAAGTGTTATTTGTGCAGAGTCATTTGAGACAACCAAACTGTAGCACTCATTATTTTGTCCTGTGAAAGTAAACTTAACCTTTTTTTTTTTTTTTTTTTTGTGGTACCAGGGGCTGGTCATTGAATCCAGGACCTAGTATGGGGGAAGCTGGCACTCAAACACTGAGCCACATCAACTCTCCTAAGTTGTTTTTTTCATTTGTTTGCCTGTTGTTGTTTTTTTGTTTGTTTGTTTGTTTGTTTTGTTTTGTATTTAGGGAGCATTGGGAACTGAACCCAGGACCTCCCATGTGGAAAGCAGGCACTCAACCACTTGAGCCACATCTGCTTCCCAACCTCTTTTTAAAAATATGTAATTATGGTTGCTGTACTTGGTAGCAATAACACTTTAATGGATGTTTCTGTTACCCCTAAAAGCTATAAATACACGTATGGATTCTTTGCAAGTCTGAAGAGTCTGGGAGAAGATGCCCTCAGTGCCTAGACTACCTGAGTTCCATGGGGGCATGGCAGTCTATGTTCAGCTTCCCACTTCAAGTGCCAGTGCCTCCCCTCCTCTCTGCCCGAGGGCTTTCTCCAGGACTAATGGGTACAATCTGGAAGTGCAGGGGAATTAATGGCCCTGGAGCTTCCATTGGCCCATAGGAGCTGGGAGCTGGTGAGTGAACCACCCCTAGCCTCCCTACAGTGAGCTGGCCCTGACGCTAAGGGACTGAGCTCCTGCATCCCCCAGTAATAACCTGCTCATTAATACCCTACTTCAGCTTTCTTCAACTACCTATCACACCTTTCCCACCTCCTCACTGTGCTTCCTGGAATCTCCTCTCAAACTACCTGCACACAGGTCCCTGCCTCAGGCTCTGCCTTTGGAGGTACCCAAAACAAACAAAATGAGATCAGTGGCACTTCCTTCTTCTCCCCCTATGCATGAAGCTATAATAAAACTCATTATAGTTTGGGGCTCCTTATTCAAAGAGTCTAAGAATCCTTGTCTCATATTCATTAACTGTGGGAAATGGGAACCTGGTGATACCATCTGAGTCCCTTCCACCGGGCAGGTGGGGCCAGAGGCTGGGCTAGCGACTTACACTCTGGTCTTGGTCGTCACTCTTCATGTGCTGGGCAATGAAGCTGACGCCCTCCAAGGCCTCCTGCACGTCCTGCTGGAACCTTCCAGAAGACCTCAGCCGGAAGTCCCTGGGAACACCCGCGGGCTCAGAGCCAGTGGGAGACTTGAGAGCTGCAGAGGCAGGATTCACAAAGTACATGGAGTTCCCATAGAGGTTGGAGGGGCTGGTGGGGCCCACGGGAGAGGAGGTGGCAGCGGCCTCAGTCTTGGTTGGGCACAACTGGCCAGGCTGGGGGACTCTGGTGGGGCTGCCATGGGGACGCTTCATGAAGAGGAAGGCGGGCAGCTGGTGCAGGAAGCAGCGCCGGACCCAGGGTGCCATGGTGTGGGTGCTGGGCGAGCGGTGGTGCACGTTGAGCACGCAGACGCTGGTGACGATGGAGAAGGTGACCAGCACCATGGTGAACATGAGGTACTTGCCGATGAGCGGCACGTCGAGGGAGGTGGGCGGCACGATCTTGGAAATGAGCAGCAGGAAGACAGTGAGCGCCAGCAGCACGGAGATGCACAGTGTCATCTTCTCGCCGCAGTCGGACGGCAGGTAGAAGACGAGGATGGCCAGCGAGGTGATGAGCACACAGGGGATGATGAGGTTGATGGTGTAGAAGAGGGGCTTGCGCTTGATGATGAAGTCGTAAGTCACATCCACGTAGCTGGGGTCCTGCGGGTTCACCGTCCTTCGCCCTGGGAGGGCCACGATGTCCCACTCGCCACTGGGAGTGAAATCGTCCATGCTGGCCGTGGGCAACTTGGGGACCATATCGATCTCCGTGTGGTCGTAAGTCCAGGAGCGGAACTTGAGGGTACAGTTCTGCTGGTCGAAGGGGAAATGCTTCACCTCGATCTTGCAGGCGCTCTTGTATATGGCAGGGGGCAGCCACAGGATGCTGCCATTGGAGCGGACCACCACGTTGGTGTAGAGGGACACCTCGTAGGTCCCATCGGCGCTGGGGGAGAGGGGCAGGGCATGGAGGAGAACATCATGAAACCCACAGACAAGGAAGGCTGGGCTGCTCTCATAAATCGTCACAATGCCCCTCTGGATTATTCCCCACAAATCATGCTCCCAACCCCCATGGCCTCATGAACAGGGGCCTGTTTTTCCCCATGGAATAGCTTGCTTAAGCCTCATAAGAGTCCAAAGAGGTAGGTTTTATTATTGTCCCCATTTTACAGAGGACAAAACCAAGGCTCAGAGAAGTTAAGTGACTTCTCCAAGGTCAGAAAACTAGTCAGCCTGGTATAGCTGAGATTTGAATTCAGGCCCAACTGTCTCTAGACCACCTGCTCTTAAATTTTCACACTACTGTTGGTACAATTACAACCTGGGAAAAATCTTTTTAGCTCCCCCTACCTACCTAAGATATTAATACATTATAAGTCAGTGCTACCAGCATCCAACACTGACAAAGCAACTGAGCCTCAAATAAACAGTGTGGAGGAAAGAAAGAGCCCTGGCCTGGCCCTCACCAGGCCCTGGTCCACCCCACCACTCACTTGTTGTAAAGAACGATGTCGGGCAGCCAGATGCGCTTTGCGGGGATCCTCAGGATGTTCACACCCTCGTATCGGGAGCTGTCCCAGGCCAGGCGGTAGTCAGTCCATTCCTGAGCAGACAGGCAATGCCTGGTCACTTGTAGGTCAGACGTCACCAAAGGGCAGCCCTGGAGGAAACGTCTCCTGGGCTGGGGACCCTGCAGGGCACTTACCTGTTTCAGCCAGACGTTGGTGGTCATGATCTGTTCTCGCTCATTCTGGGGAGGGAAATGGGGCTATCAGTTTACCAGGAAGGAGGACCCCCACACATGGACCTTGCTTTACTGCACAAAAGATTCTGAGCTCCAGGCCTGTGAGACCAACTGATGACCCAAAACTCAGCATGTCCCAACAAAGCTCATGATCTTCCCCCAGACCTGGTCCTCCTTCAGTTTCCCCATCTCAGTCAATGACAACCCCCATCCATCCACTTCCACAAGCCAGAAACCAGGGTGTTGCCCCTGACACCTCACTCTCTGATTCATAAATAACTCTTGTAGACTGTACCTTCTACATGCATCTCAATTTGTCTGACTTTCTCCATCTCCACTGCCACCATCTGTCCCCTGGACGACTGCAGTAGCCTCCTAACTGGGCTCTCTGCTCCATCCTTGCCTGATTATCCTCTACAAACCAGACAGGGTGGTCCTTTTAAAATCTCAACTCTGGCTCCTGCTCCTGCTCCTGTTTCCCGCCCTGCTGCTGTTCTCTGCCATCGTGGCTTCTGTGCCCTGCTCTCCTCATGTACCCCCAGCGCGGATCAACACGCAAGTAAAACCTGGGCATTTATAATCTATAATGGGAAATTGTAGTCTATAAATCAGCCCTATCATTCTTCAGCCCCTTACTCTCTACCGGGGACCTGTGATCTGTTATTTTCTCCCATTTCTCTTCTCTCCCTACTTTAATAAATTACTGACCTCACTAAAAAAAAAAAAAAAAAAAAAATCTCAACTCCTCAGACTATGTCACTCTGCTCAAGCAAGAGATAGAGTGCCTCCTATCTCACCCAAGGTAAAAGTTGTGTCTTGCCCTGGCCGATGAGGCCTACGGATCTGTCCTCTCCTCGTGGGCTCCATTACCTCTTATCTCTTACCTCGTCACTCTCTCATTGGCTACTTCAGCCACACTTGCCTCTTTGCTGTTTTCAAGCACCCTCCTGCCTTAGCACACACTGTTCCCTCTTCCACATGGCTGGCTTCCTCACTTTCTTCAGGTACCAGAAATGCCACCTTATCAGAGAGGTCTTCTCTGACCTTCCTACACCAAACAGCAACCCTGTGCCTCTCTCTCCCTCTTGCCTACTTTTTACCCCCTCCTTTGTAGCACTTATCACTACCTGTTACCATCTATTTATTTGTGTATTTCCTGCCACCTCCAACTAGAATATAAGTTTCTTGAAGGTAGAGGGCACTTAGTAGAGTATCTGGGACATGTCAGATATTCAATAAATACTTTCTGAATGAATATATTATGAATCCTAACACAATAGTCCAGGCCACCATCATCCCTGCCTCACCCAGACCACTGCAAGATCCTCCAAAATGGCCTCTCTTTGTCCATCTGCTAGACACACACACACACACATACACACACACACCTATTTTCCCTATGCACACAGAATGAACTTTCCAAAATTCTTGCTGCTGTCCCCCTTAATTCCATCCTTGCTTATGTCACTTCTGTGACTTTCCTCACATATCTATAAGGCCCTGTCAATTTTTCCAGCCTCATTTCACCTTCTCATGACCTTTATTTTGTACTGTGGCCACTCCGGCTTTTTTTTAGTTCCCTATATACATCTTGTGTTGTCAGCAGGTACTGTTTTTCCTGTTCCGCCTCCACCAGGATAACTCCCAACACCCTGATCTCAGCTGGACAGTATTTCCTCAAGGAACCTGTCCTTGGCCCTCAATTGAGTAAGTTTATCAGTAGGATAAGTTTCACCTGCCAGTCTGTATCACTTCAAATAGTGCTTCTGTCTTATTCTTTATCTCCTCTCTTCCTGGGACTCCAATTATACACCTTAGACATTTTTAACATGCTCCATATTATCTTTTCTTGTGCATTTCTATCTTTTTTTTCCTCTCTATTGTTTGTCTAGATATTTTCTACCAACCTTTCTTCCAGTTCACTAATTCTCTCTTCTACTGTGACCAATCTGATAGTAAACTCATCTGATGACTTTTTAAAAAAAGATTTATTTATTTACTTTTATCAATTTTAACATCCCCCCCCACCCCCTGTTTGCTGTTTTGTGTCCATCCACTGGGCAATTCTCTGTGTCTGTTTCTTGCTTTCTCTTCTCATCCTTCTCCTCCAGTCTTCACCGGGATTCAATCCTGGGGACCTCTGATGTGGGAGAGAGGTGTTCTGTCACCTGAGCCACCTCAGTTCCTGGTTTTTTCAGCATGTCTTGTCTTGGCTCTCCCCTATGTCTCTCTCCTGTTACATCATCATCTTGCTGCATGGCTCAGTGGGGCCTGGCGGCATGTGCACTTTCTATATTTTTAAATTTTATTTTACCGGGAGGTCCCAGGGATTGAGCCCAGTTCCCTCCATAAGGCAGACAGATGCCCAACCATTTGAGCCACATCTGCCCTCTCATCCAATGGCTTTTAGTTAAAGTTTTTATATTTTTTTAGTTCTAGAATTTACCTTTGATTTTTTTCTTTTTCTTTTTTTTTTTTTTTTTTTTTACAATTTCCAGTTCTCTGGAGAAATTCTCCATCATTTCAATTTTCTTGAACATGTTAGTCACAATTATTTTAAAGCCCATGTCTGATGACTCCAATATCTGGGTCATCTAAGGGTCTGTTTCTATTGTCTGCTTTTTCCTCCTGGTCTTTCTCATTTGGGCTTGTCTTAGGGCATTCCTAGTAAATTTTTATCTGGTTTTTTTTTTTTTTTTCCCTCCAGAGAGTATTTTCTTTGGCTTTATGGCAGGTGGTTATAGTAGGGGCAGATCACATAATCACCATATAGTAGGGGCATATCTGCCATAATCTTTATGGCAGATAACCAAGCAGATTCAAAGCAGGTTTCTGTTTCTGTGAGAACTTGTCTAATTTTCATTCATTTTCACTCCTGGGGATAGCTCTTTCAGGGTCCCCATCAAGGCCCCATCTCCTTGATGGGGCACAAAGTTCAATATTTGTCATCTCATCCCTGTGAATTTTCCAAAAGTTCAGATAAGGTCCCCAGCCTCTTACCTGCCACTTTGTGCTCAGCTTTTTAGCCTCTTGGCCCTATACTGTTTACCAACCATCAAATGAAGGAAAAGCACCTCAGACTTTCAGGGTCCCTCATTGTGCTTTCTTGCCCTCCTTGATCCTGGCCCTTCTAGTCCTGGCTGCCCTGGTACTTCTCCAGTATCTTCAAACAGATTTGGTCCAGCTTTTCTGATTGTTTTTATGGAAAGGTTAATCTGCAACAAGCTACTCTACCATTACTCAAAGTCAAAGTCCCTCAACCATCTTAAAAAAATCTTTTTTTAAATTGAGGTGTAATTTACTTTTAGTGGAATGCACAGATCTTAGGTATACAGGTTGATCAATTTTAGCAAATGGACTACTCATTTAACCCACTTCCTTTTCAAGACATAGAACATTTCCATCCCCCAGAAAGTCCTTTGTGCCTTTTCTCAGCCAATTCCCTCCTAAGAAGCAATTGCTGTTCTGATTTCTATCATCATAAATTAGTTTTGCCTGTTCTAGATTTCATATAAATGGAATCATGCATTATGTACTTTTCTATGTCTGGATTCTTTCACTCAGTATGATGTTTTTGAGATCCATCCATGTTGTATGCATCAGTTGTTTACTCATATTTATTGCATAAATATTCCCCTCTTTGTTTATCCATTCTCCTGTTGATAGACATCTGCAATATTTCCAGTTTGGGAGGGGCTTATGAAGAAAGCTACTATATGCTTGAACAAGCCTTTATGTGGACTTATGTTTTCATTTCTTTTGAATACCTAGGAGTGGAATTGCTGGGTCATAAGAAAAGCATAGGCCTAACTTTATTAGAAACTGAAATAGAGTAGACCATAGTCCCCCACTCCAGGCCACTAAAGTATCTCTTTGGCTTGTGCTGGGGGTGGGAATGGAGGGTAATGGAGAGCAAGGGCTCAGAGTCAGTAGACATGAGATTGAAGTTTTAAAAGGAACAGGATTGACATGAGAACTGAATGAGAGGGTAGCAGGTGTAGCTCAGTGGTTGAATGCCTGCTTCCCATGTACAAGGTCCTGGGATCAATTCCTGGTACCTCCTAAAAACAAAACAAAACTGAATGAGGATGTTTGACTAATCAAAAAGGACATAAAAGTCATGGGATCAGAAAAATATGTTGATAAGGAAGCCTACTTCACAGAGAGAAAGGAGGTTTGACAAGCCCAACTGTATCAATTGTTAGGGAAAAAAAAACAAACTGTTTTGTTTATAACTTAAGAGCTGATATGCTTTAATAAACTGAGTGCACCTGAAAATTCAATGCTTTGTATCCTGCGGAGGGCTGCAAGCTTCATGACAGCAAGGAAGGGAGAAGAATGGAGCAGACTCCAGAGAGAAGGAAGGGTGGGCAGACACTTCCTGTATCCTCATAGCACTCCAGTCTGCTCCTGGTGGGCAGATTCAGGGAGCTACCCCAACAGCACTCCAATAATAATCCACCACCACACCCCACATTTAGCCTAAGGCAGCTAGTCACTTTTTGCTATCTGCAACCAAAAGGATTCTAAACACCCAGAATGTCGCTTCTCAACAGTTCAGGGCATTGCTCCAGCTGCTGGGCTGGCCCCTTCTAGCCCTCACTAGCCTCTACTCTCAGGCATTTAACTGCCTTTGCCTTGGGCTTTAGTTCCGTGCAGCAGCTGCTCCAGCACCAGCCCGGTTTGGGGTCTGTCTCACCACCCTGCCCTCGCTCCTCTTGTTATCGCCACAGCTGCTGAGTGTGTCTGAGAACAGTGGATCAGGGCCCTGGCCCCCACAAAGAGCTGATTCTCAAGCTTCTTGCCTTACCCAACACAAAATGTTTGCCTGATCCCCAGAAACTTGTCTTTCAACTGATTGTGCCATAACTTTCCTCCTCAAAATCAAACAAACAAAACAAACCCTGAAAAATAGCAGGGGAGGGGGGATCCCTAAAACCTAATATTTGCTCTAAATTCAGGAACAGAACAGCTCACAGTGGCTCTTACCTGGATAGGGGCTGGAGGCCGTGTACCCTTCCCTTTCCGGTTGCCTCTATCACCCCACATGGCCCACAGAGCAGATCTGGCAGGGATAGCCTGAGCACGGAAGTGTGGCCAGAGCTACTGGCCCATTTACCCTCACCAGGGCAGCAGCTGCCCAGCAGGGCGTGCCCCATTAAGCAAATGGCCCTTGGCTGGGCACCAGCCTGGGAGAGGCCTGGCCAGAAGCCCTTAGTCCTTCCAGGCTGGCTGTGAAGGGGAGAGGGGCGGAGAGCACAAGCCCCTCTGGCTCTCCCGACTCTTGGGCTATGCTTCCTGGGACACCAGGGGAGAGAAACAGCTTTTAATTTGTCCAAAGCCCTCTTGAGGGATATAGGTTTGAAAGGCTCAGTTAGTGGGAGCCAGTTGTGCTATAGAGAGAGGCAGGCGGCAAGAAGAGAGTGACCTGACAGAAGAAGTTCAGGCCCTTGCTTTTCTCTCCCCTCCCTCCCCCAGCTGGCCACAGGGACCTGCATTCTCCTCAAGTGGTTGCTCAGAAGGGCAGGGCTCTAACCTGGAGGGTGGGTACATGGGAAGGGCCACAAGGGGGGCTGGTTTGCAATGGACCATGATTCCCTGTGACACTCTGAACTCAGAGACAGTACAGCGGAGAAGAGAAACTCCCTGCCACCACAACCTTCCTCGGCACGCCCCCTCTCCCCCACTCCACAGCCACACACTAAGACCTGACTATACTACCTGTGAACTGTTCAAACCATCCCCCCCTTTTGTACCCATGGTGGGTGCCCTCATTTGTCCAAACCCTCATCAACCTTGGCCAGGTGCAGTGGCTGCCTCTGGCCCCATCCCTGGGTCTCTGCATCCATCAGTTCTGACAACCTGGTTCCTATTTCCCCCCCAAAAGTAGGGGGCGAGTGAGGTCATTTGCTGAGCAGGCTGGGAGTAAGAATGGATTAGGGACATTCATGGGGCCCTCTCCAGCCCCTTGCCCTGTATCAATAAGTCTAAGCCAAACGTGGTAATTCCATTCTTATAGCCAAAGATTGGTTAAGGTTTAGGCATAAACTATAGTCCCAGCCAATGAGATGCAAAGGTTGCTCAGAGGACAGGTCTCTGGAAAACTTTTCCTCAGACTTAGCCATTTCCTGCCAAGGACATTGTCATGTGAGGACTTTATGTTTGGAGCTGTGGCCACCATTCTGTGACCATGAGGGAAAAACAAGAGTCTCACTCAGAGTGCTGACATCCTTGACAACAACCCACAGTCCTGACATCGAGTTACTGAATTAACCAACTCTGGAACTGTCAGCCTGCTGTCTTGTTATGTGATATAATCAATGTTCTTATTGCATTAACCACTCTTAGTTGGGTGTTCTGTTACTTGTAACCAAAGCATTTCTTTCCCCAAAGCATTTTAATTGATATTGAGGTCATGGATTTGCAGGTGGCTCCCAATAGTTGAGCTAGGGTGGACAAAATGAGCAGGACATCCCAGGCAAAGAGAACGGAATGTGCAAAGGCATTCATGAAATGAAAGAATCTTTACTTAGAGACAGGGTCAGGGCCCTCAAAGTTCAGACAAATGCCTTAATTTATAGATATGGAAAAAAGATCAATCTGGGACCTGCCCCAGAATCTGCCAGATGCCAGAAATAAAACCCAAGTCACTCCCAGCTCCACACACTAAAGGGCCACTCCTTTTTCTCAAACCTAGTTGGGCTGATCCATGCCAGGCAGTGAAAATCCACCCTGCCTCTCCTCCTGAACCTCAAACCACAGCTGCCCCCTGCACCTACCACACTGATGAGCTGGGCCAGGGAGAGCTGCAGCTGGATGGAGATGAGCTGGGAGGAGCTGGTGGCTGGGCGGATCAGGTTGTTGTAGCGGGTTTTGTTTAGAAGGTCATCCATGAGCTTCTCCTCAGCATTAGCCATGCGGCATTCCCCTGGGAAAAATCACAGTCAGACCTGCTTGACCCTTGTCCAACTGACCCTCACGGCAGCTAATGGCAATGAAGGGGAGGGCTGAGAGGGCCAGGGCAAGACCACAGGTACCCTCAGGGCTGGTGGAGGCAGTTAAGGGGCCAGCAGACCTGCCTCACTTTGGGGACTTCAACCTAAATACGTCCAAGCTAGAGCTCAGCTCTCTCCTCCCATCCCAAACCATCTCCTCCTCCTGTACCCTCTAGCAGTGAATGGCACCCCATGCTTCAGACACTCTGTTCCAAATAGTGGGTGTTTATTCCTGGGCCGTCCCTTGGCTCATCCAAGTGGTGGCTCAGTCCTGTGTATTCGACCTTCCAGGCCTCTTAGTCTGTCTGTCCTCCCATCCCCACCCATCTGACCATGGCCCTAGCTCACTGCCTCTCTCTGTTCCAGTAGCCTCCTTGCTGGACCCCCCACTCACTCTGCCCCTCCCACCCACATGCCACATAGTGACAAGTTGGTCTTCCTAGAGCCCAACTGGACCAGGGCCCTTCCTGCCTCTCAGGGCTGCAGGCAGAGTTAAAGCCCAAGGGTTTCATTCAAGGCCCTTCGCCCCTGGCACTGGCCTGTCCTCAGCCTGATTTTCTCCTGCCTCTCCACCACTAGTCCCAGACACTGGATGCTCTGGCCACACCCTCCTGCTCACCTTTCCCCCATGAGGCCTGCACTGTCTCCCCTCTAGGTCTCTGACCTTGCTCTTTCTTCTGTCAGGATCTGCCCATCTGAGATCTGAGTGCCTGTCTTGTTCTAGGCACTGTGTTATGTGCTGGGAATAATGGCAAACAAACACTGGAAACGATGCCTGCCCTCAAGGGCTTACAGTGTCGTGGAGGAGAGATGTTAATCAAACGGGTTTCATGTGTGGAACTGGGTAGACAGTGGCGCTTCCCCAAGAAGGGGACAGAGGGTGGGGATGCATATCCTGGGTTGATGTGGTCTGCAGGGGGCCAGGGGCCTTTGAGACACTAAATGGAAGGGTCCAGCTGGGAGCTGGCTTCTGGGTCTGCAGCTTTCAGGAGAGGTCTCAGTTCAGAGCCATACTCAAGGCCCAGCTCAAATGCGGCCTCCTGCAGGAGCCTGACCCTGAGCTCTCACAGCCCCAGACCTGCCCCTCTCCAGACCCCAATCCCTTGCCAACTGGTATCTGGGTCTTTGTCTCATCTCCTTCACATGTCTGGGAGTGAAGGTGCTGTTCAGGGACTCGATCTTGTTTACTTTGGTGTCTTCAGGGAGAATATGACAGGAATGGGCAGAGGGCCCCCCTTGGAAAGAGGACGGGCTAGAACAACTGAGCAGGAGCCCAGGAGCAGAAAAAGGGTGAAGTGGGACAGAGGAAACAGTGCTGAGGCAGGAGGGCAAGTGGGAGAAGAAAATAAAGGGAGCTGAAGACATAGGGGAGGGAGCTGCTAGAGGGGTCTTCCTGGCCCACCAGGCCTAGAGCTTTAATTACATCCTTCCCTGAAGGGCCAGCCCACTGCATCTTACCAAACCACTCCCACAGGGCCCAGTGCATAGATCACCCTGATCGAGCAAGCCTGTGGGGGACTCTCCGGTGGGTGTTGGGCTGGACACATGGCCATGGGAAACAGCCACCGCCCTGCCTGCTCCATTCACTTTCCAATTCACTGCCTATCTGGAGCAGATACAATATTTACTGCCTTGTGAAAGATGCTCCCAGCTTACCTGCTGCTGCTGTCCCTCCCCCAGACTGCCCTGGGCTGTCCAGAGGGGTCCAATGGCTGCTTGACCTAGATTTTGAGCCCTGCCTCTCACCTCCCAGACCTATGGTGCCCTAAGACTTATCTATCCTCCACTCCCCTCCCAGAGGCCAGCTGCTCAAGCACCCTGGAAGCTGGTCTGTAGCCCATGCTGCAGCTGGGTCTCTCCCACAGTCTTTTGTTTACTTAATTTGGGCCAACCCTTCATTTTACAGAGAGACATGTGAGTTGCCCAAGCCCATCTGGCATGTCTGTGGCACCTCCAGGGTCAGAACCTGCAGTTCCTCCCCTCCCCTTGCAGCCCTGCAATGCTGGAGGAGGCTGGAGACCACATCTCTGCAGTCCCAGGGGGATGGCCCAGTTGGGTTCCTAGGAAGCCGGGCTGCTCTGCAGGCTGTGGGGCCTGGGCTTATGGCTCTGAACCCACCTGGGATGCTCAGGTTGCTCACCTTTGGGCCTGCCTTGTGTCTCAAGCATTCAACTGCCCCCCCCAGGAACCCTTACCCATCCTGAGGACCAACTATGGGCAGCAGAACCTTTGGCCATTTAGTCCAATGCTCTACTTCTCAGCTGGGGAAACTGAAACCAAAGGGAGAAAGGAAATTCAAGGCTCCCCAGTAAGTCAGTAGCAGAGCCAGGTCCAGGAACCACTGCCTTTTTCAGACAGAGGCCTTCTTTAGTGTCCCTGTGAAGGATTGCCTCTGCAGAGGCCATGGTTGGTGCTGGCTGGAGCCAGGTGCATGCTCATGTCTTTGCTGGTGTTTATGCATATGTGTGCACACGTGTGTGCCAAGGGTAGAAGCAGGGCTGGTGTGGGCTGGAATGCACTCCCACCCTCCAATGAAAGGAAGAAAACAGACAAACAAAAACCAGAATAGCACATGTTTAGGCTTTCCAGACTGCTGCTCTATGCCTGAGGGGCCTCTTGGTTCAAAAGACAAGGATGGGGAAGAAAGACAAGTGGCTCAAGCAGTTGAGTGTCTGCCTATCACATGGGAGGTGCTGGGTTTGGTTCCTGGTGCCTCCTAAAGAAGACAAGCAAGACAGTGAGCTGATGTGATGGGCTTGCACGGTGAGCTGACACAACAAGATGATGCAACAAGATGATGCCATGAGATGACACAACGAGGAGACACAACAAGGAAACACAATGAGAGACACAACAAGCAGGGAGTGGAGGTGGCTGAAGAGATTGGGCACCTCTCTCCCACATGGGAGGTTCCAGCTTAGTTCCTGGTACCTTCTAAAAAGAAGACAAGGCAGACACAGAAAGCACACAATGAACAGACACAGAGAGCAGACAGCAAGTACAAACAACGAGGGGGGGCAGAATAAATAAATAAAATAAATCTTAAAAAAAAAAAATGACAAGGATGGACCTTTCATCCCCAACTGACAGGGGTAGCCCAGAATGGGTGAAAGCTCTGGGTTCACATCGCAGCCGGACTGACAGTTAAAAAAGAGAGGCCACCACAAGGGGTCAGTCATGATCCAAAGATTGCAATGAGTAGTGGGCTAGGCCTGCCTTTATTCAGGGTCATTTTTCCAGGGGACCAGGCCTGCTCTGGAAAACTGCTTTCCAGCAGAGAGGGGTTACAACCGAGGAAGCCATACCTGTAATTCTAAACTGTGAGTATGTGTACAGTTTGAAAACATATTACTGTATTGGGATATACTTTTAAAATCTGTACTGGGAAAACGGAAAGACCTATGGTTTTGGAATACAATCTATAGAAAGTAAAGGTCAACAAAATCTTCTTGGCAAGTGGGCATCTGAAAGGCAGAGTGATTTTCAATTGGGGGTGTGTGTCCTTAACTGAAGAAGGGCATTAGATTTGTGTTTATTAAAAAGATAGCTGTGGATTAAAAAAAAAAAATAGTTGAGGTTTTACCTTTTACAAAGAGCTCTCCAACCATGTCTAAGAATCACCTGATGTTCCTATAAATTCACATTTCCAGTCCCACTTCCAGAGATTTGAATCCAGTGGGCCTAGAGTGGGGTCTAGGCATCTGTACTGGGTGATTTGAATGTAAGCTGCCCCAGGACCGTGCTTCAGAAACACTGCAACTGGCTCACACATAAATATGCATGCAAGGGCATATCATCCCCATCCAACAGATGGGGAAACTGAGGCTGACAGAGGGGAAAGAAATGGCATGGGGTCACCAAGCAAGGGACACACATACTGTGTGCAGATGCATCTTTGAGGAGATCCTCACTTCCCTATTAGACCCCTGTGTATTTCTCCCCCACCCCCCCCTCCCTACTTTCAACAACCCCTGTGGCTGGTCTCTATCCAGGGAAGATGTAGCCTCAATCCTCTAGATTGACCAGGGCTCAGACAAGCTTGGGCCAAGGGTCATCAGAGCTCATGTGGGAAAACTGAGGCCCAGAGGAGGCATCTGGAGGAGAAGGGCTGATTGGCTTTCCCTGCCAGTTATCAGAGGCCACATGGTCCTGAATGGCACTCCCTACTCCAGCAGTCCAGCTTCAGCCAAGCTGGCTGTCCAGGCTGGCCATCCCCGGGTGGGTGACCAAAGGCAGTGGTGCCATAAAGTGTGTTTCTTGGTAGATCCATCCCAAATTGCAAGATATTCCAGGGCTGGCGATTTTGGCAAGCCCCTTTCCCTCCCGGCTAAACTTCCCCATCTCTATAATAACGGTTTTGGAGGAGACCTCTCTCTAAGGCTGAGCAGGGCGTTTGCTCCCTGATGTCTACACTGGCCGGGGTGCGGGCTGCGCTGCGTCCATTCTTCAAGAAAGTCACCTCGCCGACAGGGAAGGCGCCTTGGCTCTGTCGGGACGCGGAACCGGTGCCTTCGAGCCTCCCCTGGCGCTGGGACTGAGCGGAGCTGTCTGTAGAGCCGGGGCACCTAGCCCGGCTGCTCAGCCCAAAGGCACTCGCCTTGGTGGGTAGCCCGGGCCCCGCAGCAGCGCAGAGAGGAGTGGCGCTCGCCACCCCAAACCTCGCAGACTCACCTCCCCTAGCCCGCCCTCCTACTTCGGCGAGTGGGCTTGGCCCCGCCACGCCCCCATCCATTTAGGACAACCTCGGGCCCCTCCCCCGGGCGCAAGGCATCCTTTCTTCCCTCCCACCTGTGGCCAGTCCACCCCCGCTCAGCCCTACCCAGGCGCCCCTCCCTCCTTCCCCGAAAAGAACTCACCGCGTTGGCTAAAGACTACGAGGGAGAAAAGGAGAAGCGGGTACGCGCTCCTCATGGCGGGCGGGGGCCGGGGAGGCAGCAACGGCGAGCTCAGCTGTCGGACCACCCGGGCACTGGCGAGCCGCGAGTCGGCCTCGGAGATCTGAACGCGCTGGGACCGCGGGCACTAGGACCTCGCGGAGAGCCTCGCCGAGCCCCGCGCCCCGCCCACTCGGGGGTGAGGCGGGGCGGGAAGGACCCCCAGGCCAGCTCCCTGTTGGTGGGGCCAGCTCCGGGCCCTCCGCTTCTTCCCTGCGGGTATGGCCTGATGTCTGGTCTAGGGACTTCCCAACCTACTCGGGCCTCCCAACATACTCCAAGGGAGGCCGGCAGGACAGCGCCTGCGCCCCTCCTATAGTTGGGGACACTGAGGCCTCGAGGACCGGATCGGTCTCCAGTTCTAGCAAGTGGTGGTACTCCAGGCGGGAGAGCCTGGGCTTTGCCTGATGTCACCCGGAACTCGGGAAGCCTTTAGAATATGAGTTATCTCAAGTTCAGACCCATGGGGTTTCCTGAAAGAAAGGAGCACTGCGGGGATTAAGCCTGCGAGAGAGCGGCGAGAGAGCGGCGCTGCTCTCTGCAGACTTTGGGGGAGGGCACTTAAGAAAAGTCTGAGGAATTTGGGAAGGTGAGTTAGCTCATGGTGTTCTCCCCCAGTTTGGGGAACTGTGGAAGGGAGCAGAGTGGGCTGGCTGTGTCCTCCCCCTTGGACCTCACAACCTGGGCTGACCAGAGGCAACTGGGACAACTCAAGGGATCAAGCCCACACGCCCACCTTCCCTAGCCAGGTAGTCCTAAGTTTTAGAGTGAGCCCCATCCCCACCTCAGGACCTGACCAGATCCAAAAAGGCATCTGGCAGGATTCCCATGGCCCATGGCACCCCCTTTCCCTCTCCAGCCCCCCATGTCCACCCTTGTCTACGCCAGGACAGGCAGGTCTTAGAACTGAAAGGAACATGGAAGGGCAGGGTCTGGGGGAGTCATCTCTTTTAAAAAGTCAGCTTTACCACCAACTCTTTAGAACTCTCAGTCTTATTTTCATATTGCTTCTCCAATGTTTTGTTTTTGTTTTTTTTTTTTTAAAGAGTTTTTTATATATTTTCCCACCACCACCCTCATTGTTTTGAGCTCACTGTCTGCTCTCTGTGTCCATTGGCTGGGAGTTCTTCTGTGCCTGCTTGTCTTCTGTTTAGGCAGCACCGGGACGGATCATGGGAACTTCTGGAGTGGGAAAGAGGCGCTCAATCTCTTGCACCACCTCAGTTCCCTGGTCTGCTGCGTCTCTTATTGTCTCTCCTCTGTGTCTCTTTTTGTTGTGTCATCTTGCTGCTCCAGCTCTCTGCTCGGGCCAGCACTCCATGTGGGCCAGCACTCCACATGGGCCTGTTCTCTGCCTGGGCCAGCTCATCGCTTGGGCCAGCTTGTTGCTTGGGCCAGCTTGCCTTCACCAGGAGGCACCAGGAATCGAACTCTGGACCTCCTATATGGTAGATGAGAGCCCAATCACTTGAGCCACATCTGCTTCCCTCCAATGTTCTTCTGCTATAATATGACATGTTGACATATTATCTTTTTAAAAACAACACTGTTGAAATGGAGCTGACTTACCTTTGGGATGGTTTGGAGAATTTAAATTTAAGTGCATCCTTTCTATTCCAAACTGCAGCAATAATAGGTGAAATATATAAAGTAAATAAAAAAGACACGCCAGGCTGAAAATAAGATAATCATCTCCATGAATCAAAAACAGAAAAGAAACACAAAGTAGTGAGGGGGGCTGAAGCCTGGAATTTGCTAGACTCTGGAAGCTAAAGGCAGCGGCATGACCTTAGGAATAAAGGAGGAATAAGTGTCTCAGTCAGAAGTTAGGACTTGGGTGTACCCCAATCCCTGAAAGGACGCTGGGAAACAAAAGCCTACTGCTGATCTGTTATCTGTGGCCTTAGCTTTATAGCTATCCCCAATATACCACAGGACAGGAGCTTGAAAATGCCACAAAACCTGGAGGCAACTGCAAAACTATAAGACAAGTTGGGTGAGCAAAGATGGAAGGGTAGTGAGAGAGAAAGGAAGGTAAAGAACATAGCATCCATTCAAAATAGCCTATACTTGTGCCAGGAACTAAGGGGTGTGTTCAGAGAATGACGGGGATGTGCCGAAGGGACAGAGAAGCCACTTCGAAGGGCTCTACTGGCCAAGTCTGGGACAATTTGCACATTAAAATAAATAACGATAGTTATAAATTATAACCCATTGACTAAAATAAGAAATGACGACTCTGTACTGAAGTAAACAAATGATTGGATAAATTGAAAATTTGATTAGAAACAGGACACTTGCATAGTTTCAAAGTATCTCCCCACAAAATACTTATTAATTATAATGGGGAAAAGACTTAATTTTAAAGAGGAGAAGCTTATCAGGCACCACCTGTGGCAAGCTGAATAATGCCCTCCAAAAATTCTCAAATCCTAATCCGTTGAACATGTAGATATCCTAAAAGGGACTTCATAGATGTGATTCAGTTAAGGATTTGGGGATGGGGAGATAATCCTGTGTTACCTGGGTAGTCCCGATGGAATCACAGGGGTCGTTCTAAGAGGAAAGCAGGAGGTCAGAGTAGGAGAATGCAATGTGAAGATGGAAGCAGAAATTGGAGTGATGCAGCTACAAACCACGGAATGCTAACACAGCCTTTAGAAGCTGGAAGAGGCAACAAATGGATTCTCCCCCTGGAGTCTCCAGAAGGAACCAGCCCTGCTTACAGGTCCTTAAGACTGATGTTAGAATTCTGTCCTCCAAAACTTTAAGAGAAAAAAAAAATTATATTGTTTTAAGCCACTAAATTTGTGATAATTTGTTATAGCAGCAATAGGGAACTAATACACTACCTTAACCAAGTAACCAGCGTTAACATCACCAGTAATGGGACAAATTGAAAGTGTGCACCACCTGATAGGATGCAAGGGGAGGAACATAGCTTCACTTCTGTGGTATTCCTGCCAAAGATGCATAACCTGAATCTAGTTATGAGGATACATCAAACAATCCCAGATTAAGGAGCATTCTACGAAATAACTGACCTGTTTTCTTCAAAAGTGTCAAGGCCATGGAAGTCAAGGAAAGACTGAAGAACTGTTTCAGAATTAAGCAGACTAAAGAGACATTACAACTAAATGCAACAGTTGATTGCTATAAAGGCCATTATTGGGACAATCAGCAAAACTTGAATGGTGCCTGAGGATTAGATGGCAGTACAGTGTCAGTGTTAACTTCCTGACATTGATGGCTGTATTTTGCTTATATTGGAGAACACCTCTGTATACAACACACACTAACATATTCAGAGATGATGGGGCATCCTGTTGGCAACTTACTTCCAAGTGTTCCGGTGGCGGCAGTTCTTTGTATGATACATGTGACTTTTATGTAAATTTGAGATTAAAAACAAAAAGGCAAATTGAGCCTGCAAGCCAATCTAAGTATCTTAAAAATAAATATAAATAAATAAAAACATATGAAGAAATCAAACCTAAGAAAGATAGCCAACACAATTTAAAAACCAGCAAATTCACTCCAGAGGATACATTTTTATAGAAATCTGACAAATACTTTCTAAAAAGAAGAGAAAAAGAGGGGAATCTGTCTAATGTATTTGTTGAGGATAGTATATAACTTTGGTACCAAACTGGGGACAAGGACATACAAGCAAGGAGAATTATAAACTGAACTGAATTCTAGATCTTGCTCACGGGGAGGAGGCATGGAGTACTGGTTCGCACACGACCTCTAGAGCCAGGCAGTCTTGATTGGTGTCCTGGGGCCACTACTTATATTCTCTGTGACCCTGGGGACATGACATGACCTCTCTGTGCCTCAGTTCCCTCATCTATAAAAGGGGCAAATCACCTTCCCAATAAGCCTTCTAGGATGAAATGAAATAATTCATGTAAAGCACCTGAATGGTGTCTAGAATAAAGAAAGTGTCAAATAAATTTAGTTATCATTAGCTATTATGAGCATAGATTCAGAAGTTCTAAATAAAATAATAGCAAGTCAAACACAGCAGTGTGTACATGCACAAAAATGCATCATGGCAAAGTAGGGCTTAATCCCAACAATGCAAGGGTGAATCAACACCAGATAATCCATTAATGTACTATACTACTTTTTTTTTTTTTTACTGGGCGGTCTCAGGGATCGAACCCAGGTTCCTCCATATGGGAGACGGACACCCAAACATTTGAGCCACATCTGCCCCCTGAATAAGCTTTAATCTTTTAAAGTCATATAGTACATTAGGGGGACGGATGTGCCTCAAATGGTTGGGCGTCCGTCTCCCATATGGAGGGAACTGGGTTCTATCCCTGGGACCTCCTGGTTAAAAAAAAAAACAAAAAACCTCATTCAGGGAGGTGGACGTGGCTTGGGTGATTGAGCTCCCGCCTACCACATGGGAGGTCCCGGGTTCAGTTCCCTGTGCCTCCTAAAAAGGATGAGGGTGTGGCTCAAGTGGTTGGGCTTCCATCTGCCATATGGAGGGATCCGGGTTCAATCCCTGGGACCTCCTGGTAAATAAAAATAGAAGGTGTGCGGGTGAGCCACTGGCCTGCGTGCATGTGGGCGGCAAGCCAGGCCCTGCCAAGCCATGCAGCAAGATGATGACATGCAGTAAAAGAGAGACACAGGGGAGAGCAAAGATGAGATGCTCCAGAAACCAGGAACTGAGGTGGCGCAAGTGACAGAGTGCTTCTCTCCCACCTTGGAGGTCCCTGGGATAGAATCCCAGTGAAGACTGGAGGAGAAAAATGAGAAGAGAAGGCAGGAAACAGACACAGAAGATCACCCAGCGAATGGACACAAACAGCAAGTGGGGGTGGGGATGGGGGACTCATAGAACTGTACATGAAAAAAAAATTGCTTCAATTATTCTGTCTTCCTCATTTCCAAATAGAAAACTGCCTAATGGAATTTTTATTGGGATTGTGTGGAATCCATAGATCAATTGGGGGAGAAATGCCATATTATTAATATTGTCTCCTACTCCAAAGCATGGTATACCTTTGAATTTATATCTAACTTCAGCAATGATATGTAGTTGTCACTGTAGAGGTTTTAGCCATCTTTGGATAGATTTGGTCCTATGTAAATTATAATTTTTGGTGCTAATTTAAATGGGATTTTAAAAATTTTACTTTCAAGTTGTTTGCTGCTAAAAACTTCTTATGATGACCTTCTCTTCCTTTTATAACCTGCATTCTCCTTATTTAAGGAGAAGGCAGTTCACGTTCCCTTTGGGTGCAAGGGTTTGTTAAGTCTTCTTCGTGATGAAGGCAGAGTGAGATAGAATCTTCCTTCTCCCTATAGGCACTAGTTTCTTCGTGTCGTGTGGATATGGCAGAGGACACATGCCATTTTAAAGCAGTAAGCTGGGCAAAGAGATGTTGGGAGCACCCAGGTAAAGGAGGGATTCTTGCAGTGCTCATTGGCAAATGCCATAGATCATAAGCTGCCAAAAGTCTGTAAGAAAACTGGAATGACCAATGGGACTCCAAAGAAGAGCATAAAAAGCTCCCTCCTTCTGTTTCTCTTGATTATGCTGCTAGGTTTTTATTACGGGATGTGAATTGTTATGGTGATGGGGGTTGAGGGCATCTGCAATGGGAGGAGGTTAGAGGTCCTAGGCCCTCTTCTTCTACAGACTCTCCCTCATGCCATTCAGCATCTCCACAACTGAACTCACAATCTTCTCTTCAAACCAATTTCTTATCCAATATTTTATTTTACTAAAAATGGCAACCTCCCCACCAGCTGCATAATAAAGTAAATATCTAATAAATACCTTTTGGATGTATGAGTGAATGAAGATTTATAATGTGGAAAGCAGGCTTACTCTATATAAGCTTTGAGGAAACTTAACTCCTTTGAGCTGCCTTGGGATGTCTCATACTGTTTCTATGATGCTGGAGGCATCAAGACTTAAGTAAAGTTTCATGGGACTCTGCATGCCAAAGTAGTTTTTTTTTTTTTTACTTTATTTTGTACATTTAATAATTGAAAATATAAACAATTAAAAACTAAAAAGTAAACACAGATGAATAAATATATATATTTCTCAATTAAATGTACTGGATACATATAAATTTTTTCTAATCAAACAATATGTTATACAATATATTTGTTTCATAGTAATGCACTCATACAGTATTTGTCCTTTTGTGTCTGGCTTGCTTTGCTCAACATAATGTCCTCCAGGTTCATCCATGTTGTCATATGCTTTATGACTTCATTTCTTCTAACAGCTGCATAATATTCCATAGTGTGAACAGATCACAGTTTGTTTATCCATTCGTCTATTGATGGACACCTGGGTTGTTTCCAACTTTTGGCAACGGTGAATAATGTTGCTATGAACATCGGTGTGCAGATGTCTGTTCGTGTCACTGTTCTCAGTTCTTCTGGGTATATACACAACAGTGGTATTGCCGGGTCACATGGTAAATCTATATTCAACTCTTTAGGAACTGCCAAACAGTCCTCCACAGTGGCTGTACCATTCTGCATTCCCACCAACAGTGAAGAAGTGTTCCTATCTTTCCAAATCTTCTCCAACACTAGTAATTCTCTGTCTTTTTAATAGTGGCCATTCTAATAGGTGTGAAATGAAATCTCATTGTAGTTTTGATTTGCATTTCCCTAATCATGAGTGTTGTTGAGCATTTCCTCATGTTTCTTTTTGCCAATTGTATTTCTTCTTTGGAGAAATGTCTATTCAAGTCTTTTGCCCATTTTTAAATTGGGTCATTTGTCTTTTTATTGTGGAGTTGTAACATCTCTTTATATATCCTGGATATTAAACCCTTATCAGATATGTGATTTCCAAATATTTTTTCCCATTGAGTTGGTTGCCTTTTCACCCTTTTGACAAAGTCCTGTGAGGTGCAAAAGTGTTGAATTTCAAAAAGATCCCATTTATCTATTTTTTTCTTTTGTTACTTGTGCTTTGGGTGTAAGGTCCAAGAAACCACCACCCACTACAAGGTCTTGAAGATGTTTCCCTACATTTTCTTCTAGTAGTTTTATGATCCTGGCTTTTAAATTTAGATCTTTGATCTATTTTGAGTTGATTCTTGTATAGGGGGTGAGATAGGGGTCCTCTTTCATTCTTTTGGTTATAGATATCCAGTTCTCCCAACACCATTTGTTAAAGAGACTGTTTTTTCCCGTTAGCATGGACTTGGTAGGTTTGTCAAAAACCAGTTGACTGTATAGGCGAGGGCTTATTTCTGGATTCTCAATTCTATTCCACTGATCAATGTGTCTATCCTTATGCCAGTACCACACTGTTTTGACCACTGTAGCTTTGTAATATGTTTCAAGGTCAGGCAGTGAAATTCCTCCCACGTCGCTCTTCTTTTTCAGAATGCTTTTGGCTATTCGGGTGCACTTACCCTTCCAGATGAATTTGGTAATTGCCTTCTCTAATTCTGTAAAGTAAGCTGTTGGGATTTTGATTGGTATTGCATTGAATCTACAAATCAATTTGGGTAAGATTGAAATCTTCACGATATTTATTCTTCCAATCCATGAACACAGAATGTCTTTCCATTTGTTTAGGTCTTTAATTTTTTTAAGCATTGTTTTGTAGTTTTCTGCATATAGGTCCTGTACTTCTTTGGTTAAATTAACTCCTAGGTATTTGAGTCTTCTTGTTGCTTTTGAAAATGGAATTTTTCTGCTGATTTCCTCCTCAGGTTGTTCAGTACTAGTGTACAAAAACATTGCTGATTTTTGCGTGTTGAGCTTGTATCCTGCCACTTTGCTAAACTCATTTATTAGCTCAAGTAGCTTTGTTGTGGATACTTCAGGATTTTCTAAGTACAGGATCATGTCATATGCAAATGAGAGTTTTACTTCCTCTTTTCCTATTTGGATGCCTTTAATTTTTTTTCTTGTCTAATTGCCCTAGCTAGAACTTCTAGTACAATATTGAGTACCAATGGTGACAGTGGTCATCCTTGTCTTATTCTCGATCTTAGAGGGACAGCTTTCAACCTTTCCCCATTGAGTATGATGTTAGCTGTGGGTTTTTCATATGTGCATTTTATCATATTGAGGAATTTTCTTTCTATTCCTATCTTTTGAAATATTTTTATCAAAAAAGGATGCTAGATTTTGTCGAATGCCTTTTCTGCATCTATTGAGATGATCATGTGGTTTTTTTCCTTCAATTTGTTAATGTGGTGTATTTCATTGATTGATTTTCTTATTTGAACCAACCTTGCATACCAGGAATAAATCCCACTTAGTCATGATGTATAAGTCTTTTGATAAGCTGTTGGATTTGATTTGCAAGTATTTTATTGAGAATTTTTGCATCAGTGTTCTTTAGAGAGTCTGTAATTTTCTTTTCTTGTAGAATCTTTATCTGGCTTTGGTATTAGGATGATGTTGGCTTCATAAAATGTGTTGGGTAATTTTCCCTCCTCTTCAATTTTTTGGAAGAGTTTAAACAGGATTGGTGTTAATTCTTTTCAAAATGCTTGGTAGAATTCACCTGTGAAGCCATCTGGTCCTGGACTTTTCTTTGCTGGGAGATTTTTGATGATGGATTAAATCTCCTTAACTGTGATTGGTTTGTTAAGTTCTTGTATTTCTTGTAGCATCAGTGTAGGTTGGTTGTGCGTTTCTAGAAATTTGTCCATTTCATCTAGGTTGTCTAGTTTGTTGGCATAGTTTCTCATAATATCCTCTTATGATTCTTTTTATTTCTGTGAGGTCATTTGTAACTTCCCCCCTTTCATTTCTGATTGTATTTATTTGCATCTTCTCTCTTTTTTTCTTTGTTAGTCTAGCTAGGGGTTTGTCAATTTTATTGCTCTTCTCAAAGAACCAGCTTTTGGTTTTGTTGATTATCTCCATTGTTTTTCTGTTCTCATTTTCATTTATTTCTGATCTAATCTTTGTTATTTCTTTCCTTCTGCTTGCTTTGGGATTGGTTTGCGTTCTTTTTCTAGTTTCTCTAGTTGTTCAGTTAAATCTTTGAGTTTAGCTCTTCCTTGTTTTTTAATATAGGCATTTAGGGCTATAAATTTCCCTCTCAAGACTGCTTTCTCTGTATCCCATAAGTTTTGATACATTGTGTTCTCATTTTCATTTGTCTCAATATATTGACTGATTTCACTTGCAATTTCTTCTTTGACCCACCAATTATCTAGGAGTGTGTTGTTTAGTCTCCACACATTTGTGAATTTTCCTGTCCATTATTGTTTTCTAGTTTCATTCCATTATGATCTGAGAAGGTGCTTTGTGTAATTTCAATCTTTTTATATTTATTGAGAGCTGCATTGTGACCTAACACATGGTCTACCTGGAGAAAGATCCATGGGCACTTGAGAAGAATGTATAACCCGCTGAGTTTGGATGCAGTGTTCTGTATATATCTGTTAGGTCTAACTTGTTTATCATATTGTTCAAGTTCTCTGTTTCCTTGCTGATCTTCTGTCTAGTTGTTCTATATAATGATGTGAGTGGGGTGTTGAAGTCTCCAACAATTATTGTAGAAATGTCTATGTCTCCCTTCAGTTTTGCCAGAGTTTGTCTCATATATTTTGGGGCACCCTGGTTAGGTGCGTAGATACTTATGACTGTTATATCTTCCTGGAGGATCATCCCTTTTATTAATATATAATGGCCTTTTGTATCTCTTATAACTTTTTTGCACATAAAGTCTGTTTTGTCTGATATTAGTATAGCTACCCCTGCTCTTTTCTGTTTACTATTCGCGTGGAGTATCTTTTTCCAACCTTTCACTTTTCAGTCGTTTTGTATCCCTGAGTCTAAAGTGAGTTTCTTGTAAGCAGCATATGGATGACTCATGTTTTTTAATCCATTCTATCAGCCTGTATCTTTTGATTAGGGAGTTTAATCCATTCACATTCAATGATATTACTATAAATGCACTATTTATTGCCTCCACTTTATTCTTTGGTTTTCATATGTCATCTTGTTTTCGTCTGTCTTTTTACTCTTTTGGTTATCCTTTCTGCTATTCTTTCTTCTATACTCTCCTCCAAGCCTGTCTCTCCTGTCTTTTTCTTTCAGGTTCTAAGGCTTCTTTTAATATTTCCTGCAAAAGTGAATTCTTTTTTGCAAACTCTCTTAGTTTCTATTTGTTTGTGAATATTTTATACTCATCTTCATATTTGAAGGACACTTTTGCTGGATAAAGAATTCTCGGCTGGCAGATTTTCTCTTTCAGTTTCCTAATTGTACCATACCACTGTCTTCTCACCTCCATGGTTTCTGAAGAAAAATCTGCACTAAGTCTTACTGGATGTCCCTTGTACGTGATTGTTTGCTTCTTTCTTGCTGCTCTGAGAATTATCTCTTTATCTTTGACATTTGACATTCTGAGTAGTATGTGTCTTGGCATAGGTCTATTTGGATTTATTCTACTTGGGGTACGGTGTGCTTCTTGGACATGTAAGTTCATTTCTTTCATGAAAGTTGGGAAATTTTTAGCTATTATTTCCTCAAATACACTTTCTGCCCCTTTCCCCTTCTCTTCTCCTTCTGGAACTCCCATGACACGTATGCTGTTGCGTTTTGTGTTATCATTCAACTCTCTGAGCCCCTGCTCAATTTTTTCCATTCTTTTCTCTCTCCAATTTTAGCTGTCCTGTCTTCAGTATCACTTATTCTTTCTTCTGCCATTTCGAGTCTGCTGTTGTATGCCTCATATGTGTGTTTTTTTTTTTTTAAAGATTTATTTATTTATTTTATCCATTTTAACCTCCCCCCTTCCCCATTTGCTGTTTTTTGTGTCCATTCGCTGAGCAATTCTCTGTGTCTGTTTCCTGCCATCTCTTCTCATCCTCCTCCTCCAGTCTTCACCAGGATTCGATCCTGGAGACTTCCGATGCAGGAGACAGTTATTCTGCCGCCTGCGCCACCGCAGCTCCTGGCTTCTGCAGCTTTCGGAGCATCTCATCTTGTTTCTCCCCTGTTATGTCATCATCCTGCTGCATGGCTCCCGGGGCCTAGCGGCTCACCGGCACACAGAGCCTGGCAGCCCATGCACCTTCTATATATATTTTTTTATTTTACCGGGAGGTCCCGGGGATCGAATCCAGGTCCCTCCATGTGGCAGATGGACACCCAACCATTTGAGCCACATCCGCCCCCAGTCTCATATGTGTTTTTGATCTCACCTATTGTGTCATTCATTCCCATGAGCTCTGTTACTTTTCTGTTCAGGATTTCAAATTCTTTGTGTTGATTAGTTCCCTCAAATTCTGCATCTCTTCTGGGACTTTGGTGTATTCCTTTTCTTGGGCCATGTCTTCTATTTTCTTAGTATGGCTCATAATTTTTTGCTGTGTTTAGGCATCTGGTTAGGATGTAGTTTACTCAAATACTCAATCTCTTTCTCTTTTATAGGGATTTAGTGGCAGGAGGCTGTGAGTTACTACAGCTCTTTGATTTTTGGCTCAACCTGGATTGTTAGGATTGTCCTGCTGGTTGCTCAAGACTTGGCACTGGACCCAGTAATTGGTTATAGTATTGCTTCCTAGGGCCTTGGGCAGGGAGGCTATAGAGGCCAGAAAAAGCTTCTCCTACTTATTTTTAATTTTCTGTGTACACTTCCTTGGTCTGCCAGGATTTGGCGCTTTTTGGCAGCTCTCAATTCAATGCCTGGTCAGAGTGTATTTGTTGTGACACAGACCAGATCAAAGTGATAGAGCTTCCTGTCTGGAGGCTAGGAGCCTTGTAATTCAAATTTTCTCTGAGACAGTTCCCCAGCCTTCTCTGGCAGCCTCCTCCCTTTTCCTGGCTGGGAAATATTTCCACTCCCCTCTGAGTCCTCAACAGTCAGTCCCTGTTAGTAGAGAAGGATATTGGGAGGGTTGTATATCTTTAGCCCCTTGCAGGCTCCAAGGCAAACAATGGCACAGCTCCACCTGGCCTGGAAGGGCTCCTGGCACACAGCAGACCAAATTTGTGAGCCAAAAGCTGAGTTGGCCTTAGGCTGTGTCCCTATCTTCTCCCCTTTTCCCCTGTCCTCAACAATTAGTCCAGACTAGAAGAGAGGGAGATTGCATGGGTCGGATTTCTCCAGTCCTTTGCAGGCTCCCAGGGCAAACCACTGTGTGTTCTACCTGGCCTGGAAGGGCTCCTGGGGCACAGCAGACCAAATTTGTGGGTCAGAAGCTGAGTCAGCCTTAGGCTGTATCCCTCTCTCTCCCCTTTCCTGGGGTTGTAGATCCCTGGAGCCCCCTTTGTCTGTAGTCTCCCTGGAGCCCCCTTTATCTGTAGTCGGAGGCCCAGAGGATTCTAAAGAGTTTTTAGTGTGGGGGAGGGTGCCTTCAGCAGCAACCAGTTGCTCCTCCCAACTCATGTTGTCTTTGTGATTTCCCTCTTTTGTCCCTCTCTCCTCTGGGTGGTTTGCAGCCTTCACCTGCTCTCCTAAACTGTCAAAGTAGTTTTTATCATCTTGTGTTACTCCGGGACCTCACTGAGACCATAGCTACAAGCAGGAAGGAGATGGAGCACTTCTGGTCCTAGGGACACATATATTATGTCATTGTTCCTCTCAATGACTGCCTCTTATTCATTTCTAAATCACCTGGCTCAATCCTGAAGTACAGAAGACACTCAATAAATGTTTGAAGGAGTGAATAAACACTAAATGAATGAAAGAAACAACCCCATGACCTAAGTACTATTACTGCCTTTTTATAGACAGAGAAACCAATGGTCAGAGACTGCCCAACTAGGAAGCAGCAAAATTGAGATGCAAAACCACTTAGAGAGCCACTTAGCTCTCTGAGGAGGTGACTTTTGAGCTGAGACCTGATTGACCAGGAAGAACCAATTATATGAAGATCTAGGGGAAGAGTGTTTACAGAGGAGCAGGCTTGGCAAGTACAGCTGGCACAGAGTGAGCAAGAGGAAACGTATAAAAAATATGGTTGGACAGAGAGAGCAACCCAGGAACCGTATCACTTAAAGCCTTTGAATCAGGCAAAGGAGTTTAAATTTTCTTCTGAAGGGTTTTAAACTGGGAAGTGAAACAGCGTGATTATTTTCATCTGCTGGCTCTGGCTGTAGGATGAAGACGAGAGTAGAGGAGTCCAGGGTAGAGGCAGGGAGACCAGTTAGGAGACTCACAGGAGTCCAGGCTTGAGGTGATGGTGGCTTGGGCCTGGGTAGTAAAGGTAGAGTTGGAGGGAGATGGGCAATTTGAAAGTGCAGCTGACAGTAGGCCTTATTGGAGGGTTAGATATGTGGGGAAGGGAGGGAATGAGGAGACGCAGGAACCAAGGATGACTCCCATGTTTGGGCTGGAATAACTGGATGAATGATGGAGCCACTTAAAGGAACGGGAAAATTGGGGAAGGAACGGGTTTTCTTAGCCACCATGTCCACGGCACCTAGCACAATATAGGAAGCATAGCAGGTGCTCAATAAATATTCATTGAATGAATGAATTGGTGACCTTCTCCTTTTTAATCCTGGACTCAAACAAACATAATATCCTTCTAGTTTGGAAAAATACTTGTTGGTGATATTGTAGTAATTCATCATATTATCCTTTCTAATACGTACCTACTGCGGGTGTGGCCTTCTAGGCATTTGACAAACATTATCTATGTCTTCCCAATAACTCTATCAGGTGGGCATAGTTATCACCATTTTACAGGTGAGTCAGCTGAGACTCAGTGCAGCTTGTAAGGGGCAGCACTGTGATTGGAACCCCAGCGGGGGACCTCATACTTGTCCCTCGCTCCACACAGCTGGTCAGTGTGGAAAATAGGCTTGTTCCTAAGAAAACTGATGTCTGATAGAAGCGGAGCCCATGCCCTGCTCCTGAGGTCCTTTCCCTACCCTGGACTTGTCTCAAAGAGAGGGTGCCAGGGTGGGTCCTTTTCTTTGCTATTACTGTGAATTCCACCGAGCAGGGACTCCTGTGAGCCCTCCCTCTGCCTTCCTCCTTTAGAGCGCTTTTCAAACTGGGATTTTGTTAAAAGGCAGATTCTGGCTCAGCAGGATAGTCTCTCATTCCTAGCAGGATCCCAGATGATGTAGATGATGCTAGCCCACCAGCCCCACTTTATAGAGGGCTGGGAGGTTGGTGGGGAGAGCACAGAGAGGAGGAAAATGGAGGGGTTGAGGTCTTAGTAACTGGGGTGTGGAGTCTTTTGGGGAAAGAGGCTCATCCTCTCTTTATTTATCTGTCTCCTTCAGGCTCTCTTTGTCTTTCTCTTCTACTCCTGTAAATTGTCATTAGTAACCTTTCTCTCTCTATCTCTCTCTGTCTCTCCATCTCCCAGCAATAGTAGAAAGAGGGTGAGCTGAGCATCTGGACGGCTGCATTTTTGTCATGCCCCTGGGAGTCCCCCCTTCATGGGGACCCCAGGGTGCTGGCAGCAAGGAAGCTCCCTCCCTCTCTCTGTAGCCCATATAACTCCAACTCCAGGCTCCCATGCCCAGCAGGAGGTGGGGGCCTGCAGCATGGGGGGAATCTGTAGCTGCTCCCCTACAGGTCATCCCTGCCTGGGGGAGTATGCACAGGGTATGTGAGGAGAAAACCTTTCTACCTCCTGGAACTTCTGACTTGGCCCATAGGGCACAGGAGTTAATGATGGGAGAGTGACCTCTTCCTAGTGTGCCTTTCATGGCTTGCAGCTTCCCAGCGGCCAGGGACCTGCTGGATGCTCCACTTTGACCTTGGCCCATTGTAAACATGCTCTAATGTGGGGATGTGAAAGCTGAGAAACAACAATATCCCTGGATGGGAAGTTGTCTTCCAATTAATATATAAACTCCAATCAATATCTTAAAGGAACTGTTGGAGGAGAAAGTGATAGTGAACTTGATAAATTCATTATAAATGGGAGAGAATAGTCAAGCAAGTGCTGAAAAAAAATACTGTATGGAGCTACATATTTATAACAGATATATCAATATTACGTAGTAAGAAACCCAGAAGTCCCAGGTATACTCTAAATATTTAGAATATGGCAAATGTGACATTTCAAATGGTAGGAATAAATGTGGCTGAGAAAACTGGTTAAAGATTTGATCTTTCCTCAAACTGCATACTAACATAAATTCCAGATGGAAAGAAAGAGTTAACTGTAAAAAAAAATGTAAAGTAGAAGAAAATATTTATGCAATGTTGGTGTGGGGGAGGCCATTTAAAATATGACATCCAAAGCAGAAACCATAAAGGAAAGATTGAAAAATGTGATTGCAAAAAGGTTTTGTATATCAAAACATATCGTAAAACTGAAAAGCAAATGATAAATCGAGAGAATTCAACATGTATCTGACAGACTTAATATCACAAATCAATAGGAAAAAGACATCATCTGAATGCAAAAGGCATGAGCATAATTTAAAAATATGTAAAAATGAACAATAAATGTATGAAATATTTTGTAACTGTAATAATAATGAAAGAAATGCAGGTGAGACCACAAGATATCTTTTTTGCCTGCTGAACTGGCAGAGATCAGAAAGATGTAGAATCACAGCCGGACTGGGGAAAATTTGAGTGCACAGACACTCACATACTACTGGGACTGTAAATTAGCACAACTGTTTTGTAGGGCAAAAGCCCTGAAAACTTTCAATCTGTTTGCGTCAGAAATGCCATTTATAGATATTTATCCTAAAGAAATAATCAGACGTGCAAAGATGAATGCATTAATATTTATACATTGCAGTGGCATTTATACACGGAAAATGGACATTTCCTAAATGTGCATTCATGACTTCAAACACTTCTCCTCCAGCTCACCATGCAAGTTTTGGCGATAGGAGCACCTGTGATTTACAGCCTTTAGTGTGCAGTCCTTGCCTTTCTCTGGTCTGAGCCTCGCAGCGCCTCCTTGTGGTAAGTAGGGCAGGGCAGGATTTATGTGTTCCCGGTGGAGCAGGCTGTCCCACCAAGGAGCAGTGCAGGGGTCTAACTGCTGAGGCCTTAACTTGTGCTGTTAGTTCTGGCATTTCCTGCTTCTTTGGGGACCTGTTTGTTTTTTTTCTCCTAACGCCTGTCTTTTCACTGCTCTTGGACCCTCAAGGCCCCACTGGTCTTCCCATTCCTTACTCCCCAACCCCACCTAGGAAGCTCCTGCCACGTGGGCCTTCTTTCAGCTACTCAAACTCATCGTGCTCCCTCTGGCCACATCATCCCTTTGCCCCAAAATGCCCCTCCCTCCCTCTTCTGCCTGATTATTTCTGAGCTGATGTCTCAGGAAGCCCTTCCCTGGGCTGTTTCCAGAGCCCCCTTTGTGATATGTATTCTATTTTCAATTTTACATTAATTTATGCAACTGCTTGCTTTCTGTCGTTCACTCCCAAGACTCCCTGCACTGGGTAGCAGGTCCATGTCAGGTGTAGCCCCGTATTGGTAGTACACATAGCAGGGCCTCAATGCGGCCAAGCCATGGCTCTGGGAAATTTCTCTTTCATTATTTCTTTGATAATCCCTGCCCCTTTGTTTATCCCTGGCCTTTTCCCAGAATGTCAACTGTTTGGATGCTGAGACTCTTTAATCAGCCAACTATTTTAGCTCCCCTCCCCCATGTTTTTTGTCTTTATTTTTTTTCTTTTTGACATTTTGTTCTACATTCTGGAGATCTTGCCAACTTTATTTTCCAAGCTATCTATTAAAAGTTTTGTTTTGGCTATCATATTTTTTTTAATTTCCAAAATTTATTATTTTTTTCTCTAATGGATCCTTTTTCTTTTTTCGTAATATCCTAATTGCTTTTCTAAAATCAGTGGTATTTTCTTGAACTTTCCTGAGGACACAGATTAGTTTTCTTCCTTTCTTTTTAAAAAATTTTATTCTCTGAATTTTCTCTGTGGACTTCTTTTGCTTTAGTAACAGGAACATAACAACCCCATGCTCACCAGGCAGTTTATTCAATTTGCTTTAGAGCAGAACCTCTGATTTTCCCCTTAGGGTAAGTGCCTGGCTGCATTCATTACTTGCGGGGAGGGAGCATTCATTGTCCCACTCTTGGGTCTTCATTGACTGCCCGTTTCAGCCTCACTCCTCACTTTGCCCTCCGTGATACCTGCCTTCAAGCCTGGAGGCTCTTTGAGGTTCCACTGACAGATGGATCAGCCCTGCCTTGGCTCCAACCCCTCTGCCTATTACAGGCTTCTGCTCCCTCTAATCCAGGGGTTCTTAACTTTTTTTGTTCCACGGATCCCTTTGCCTGTCAGGAAAACCACGGACCCCTTACTAAATCCATACTATACTGTGTATTATTTAATAAATATATCACACCCACACCAACACATCCCCACAAAAATAATGTGTTTTTTAAAATGTTCAAGCTCATACACCCTTTGTTAAGAACCCCTGCATCTGTTCCAAAGGTCTCCACTTCCTTTCTGTCTCCCAGAATTGCACTGAAATCACAAATACCCCCCCTTCTATCCTCTTTGTTCTTGTGGGCTTATATCTTTTTACCACTGATCCATCACTTGAGTAGAGGGAGAGAACCTATATGTGCCTTCTCCGTCCCCATCTTGAACTGGATGCTGCTTGTCTTGAGACCTTGTCCACTAGTCCCCCAGCTGCCACAGGAGTGGGGTCGATGCCAGTCTCATTTGGGAACCCTTGCATACCCAATTGCTGGGCCATACTGTGAGGACACTCTGCAGACCCTGTGTGGTTGGCAGCTTCTCTGGGGTCCTTTATAACAGGACAAGGTCCCTGCCCCCTGCTCTCCTGCTCCTCACCTGGGACTCCACCCAGCGTCCCTTATCTCCTCCCCGTCCATGCTTCAGCCACTGGCCTAACAGTCTCACACTCCTGCTGCCAGGATCATCCTGACTCTTCTGCCTCCAGCGCCTCGTCCTGCAGCACACCCTGTCACACCCAGACTGACATTCCAAAAGCATAGACCTGACCATGGAGCTTCCTTGCTTGAACTCTTCAATTGACCTTTAGAGCCAGCTGGACCAAGTCCATGACCCTTAGCTTGCCATTCACAGCCCTTGGTGAGCTGGACTCTGCCAATGTCTCCAGCCTCATTTCATTGCAGCTTCTCAGTGAGCCATGTTCCCTTAGATGCCTCTTAGCCTTTGTTCTGCCTGGAACACCTTCTTACCCCTTCTATGCCTAGATGGTTCCAATCTGTCTGCTGGAGAGGGAACACTTACATCTTGCTCTTGATATTTCCTTCCATGTAGAGGGATATCCATTAGAGTAACACTCTTGGATGTTTGGGCTCCTGACTACCCACCCCCCTTTCTAGGAGTTCCAGTGTCACTTTCTCAAGGAAGCCTTTTGTCACTCCCCTGGCTGGGTTAGGTCCCCTCCTCTGACCTCCACAATCTCTTTTTTTTTTTTTACCGGGAGGTACCGGGGATCGAACCCCGGTCTCTCCATATGGTAGACGGACGCCGAACCTCTTGAGCCACATCCGTTTCCCATCCACAATCTTTTATACACTCATCACATTGTATACCATCATCACACACACACACACACCCACACATTTAATAGCTACATGAATGCCTCCTGAAAGGAGGTCCCTAGCTGAAATTCAGGAGATCCCCCAATATTCTGCCAGAGAATATCTCTGGATGGTTGTAAAGTTTCCTAGGAGGCCTAAGTTTCTCCACTCCAATATTGAACAGGGTCTGAAGAGAGACAGACCAGAACAAGCTCAGGCTGTGTGGGTTCTTTTCAATACAGCCTATATTATTCACACCCTCTGGGCAGGCCAAGAATCTGGGGTCCCTCCTCAGCTAAGCCTTTCTCATTCCATACCTTTCACCATGGGCACAGTAGTGCCTCCTTCTGGGGAGCTGGCACATACAACCTCTTGACTTGGGCCAAAGAAGGCTGGTTAGCAGGGTTCCCTCATGCCAGCTTCCTTTCTCAGGCTGGGCCTTTGTCCCCAAATTCCAGATGCCCACAATCTCCCCTGATCCTTATCACCGATTCTGTCCTGAGAGCCTAGTGAATTGTCCCACACAAATATCTGGGTTCCTCCTCCAGGTCCATATCTTTTTCAGAGACTGGCTTTTGTGACCTCATCTGTAAACTCTGGAAGTACATACATTACACAAACACCTCATGAAAAGGTGAAGAGATCTTATTTGTATGGAAGCTTAAAAATAAAAAGCAACCTGAAAAACACGCCAAGGTGTATATTGAACAGCATCTCCCTGTGTTTTGGTGAGCCATATCTGAAATAAATCTACTACAGGTTGGGCAAGGAACCTGTTGAGAAATTAAAAACAAGACAGTGCTCACTGTGGTAAAATGTCGCCCTTCAGTTAAATTGGGAGGCCCCTACTGCCCCTCCCAGGAGAAACATGAGGTGTGAGGCCTGAGCGGAGCTGGCCCAGAAGGGACAAAGAGGAGGACATGGAACCTGGCTGTCATGTCACCCAGGAGCTTAGGCAACAGCCTCCTAGGAAGCTTTTCGGAGAGTGTACTCTGAGGAACACTCTCCTGCCAGGCCCCCCCCCCCTTGGAGATTTCCGATGTATATTGACATATTAAAGGTTCGGAGGAGTCCTACAGAAACTTGTTTAATTTCCATTAATCCAGTGTGTCCCAGAATGTCTTTGACCACAAAATGCTTTATTCTCCTTTCCTTTTTCTTCTTCTTTCTTTCTTTCTTCCTTCCTTCCTTCCTTCCTTCCTTCCTTCCTTCCTTCCTTCCTTCCTTCCTTCCTTCCTTCCTTCCTTCCTTCCTTCCTTCCTTCCTTCCTTCCTTTCTTTATTTCTTTCTTTCTTTCTTTCTTAAATGAACACTTGCTAACGTCTTATGAAAATATTTTGGGAAATGCTATTAGGTCCACTAGGACCTTTCTATTCAAAGTTTGGCCCATGGACGTGTAGCACCAGCATCATCTAGGAGCTTGTTAGAAATGCCAAACCACAGGCCCCACCTGAGACTTACAGACACAGAATTTCAGGGGGTAGGGCCTAGGAATCTGTATAGTAATAAACTTTCCAAATGATTCTTGTGGATGCTAAAGTTTGATAAGCACTGCTTTAGGACAGAGGTTCTCAAAGTGTGGGCCCAAGAAGCTCTAGAGGTCCCCCAAACCTTTTTAGGGGGTCTACAAGGTCAAAATTGTTTTCATAATATACTGTGATGCTTGCCTTTTTGACCATGTTGACATTTGACTGATAACACAAAAGCAATGCTGGGTGAAACTGCTGGCACCCTAAGCTGCATCGAGGTAGTGGCACCAAACCATCTTAGGAGATTCTTTAGCACCATGCACTTGCAGCAAATGACATGCCAGTTTCACTTACATCTGTCCTTAATGAAGCGACAATTATGCATACTATATATACATTAATTTTCATTAAATCTCAATTCCTGATTTCACATCTCTTTAATAATTTGTGTGAAGAAATGGAAAGTATATATAAAGCACTTTGCTGCATTCCAAAACATAATGTCTGTCTGGAGGAAAAACACCTGTGCAGTTATTTGAGTCATGAGCTGAACTAGCTGCATTTTTCATGGAATACCATTATTACTTTGAAAGAATAATTAAAAGACAAACTATGGCAATTCAGACTTTGGTATGTGGTCTACTTTTCCTCAAAAATGAACAAAGTTTCTTCAAGGAAAATAATTTATGATCTTCTTGACAATGATAAATTTGAGGTTTCAAGAGAAAATGACAATTTTGGAAAACATGTATCTACTACCAATACTTAAAGAATTTTTGATGAGATCAATGGTGATATTAACAAATGTGATTTTTTAATCTTTTATAATGAAATGTGTCAACAATAGAAATATGTGTATAACTTAGGGAACCAATATTTTCCAAATGACCAATACATGCTGTTACAAAATCAGGTAAGGGTAAAAGATCTATTCAAAATGCAAGATAGACCAATTGATTTTAATGTAGCAGAATATGAAAAGCTCATTGACATTGTTTCTTAATCCACATTGCACCTAACCTTTAAGGAGCTACCAATGGGTGAAGCATTTAAGAATAAAATCCACAATGATCTGAAAAGACTATTAAAATTTTCCTCCCTTTTCCAACTACCAATCTTTGTAATGGTAGCATTTCTTCATACACTTCAACAACAAAAAAACCCCACATTACAATAGATTGAATGTAGAAGAAACACATATGAAAATCTAGCTGTTTTCTAATACGGTAGAAAGGAGATTTGCAAAAGTATAAAACAATGCTTTTCACTAAACTTTTTTTTTTTTTTTTAAAGAAAACTTTTTATTTTTATTATTTATTCATTTATCCCCCCCTTGTTGCTTGTGCTCACTGGGTCAGCTAACCACGCTGTGCGGGCGGGCTTTCCTTCACCAGGAGGCCCCGGGAACCGAACCCAGGGCCTCCCATATGGTAAACGGGAGCTCTACTGATTGAGCCACAGCCACTTCCCTAAACTTTTTTATTTTGGAAAATATGGTTATTTTACATAAAAATATGTTTTTATATTAATATATAATGGATTTATTGTTGTTGTTTTTAAATAAATTAACAAATATTTTTAAAAATTTCTCAGTTTTAATTTCCAAAATGGTAAATATCAATAGGTAAAAACTCATGAAAACAAATGCTCTGTTAAAATTAATATTTTAATATTCTTTCATCAGTTGTAACAAAGGTACCACTCCCATGCTAAGTGTCAGTAATAGTGGGGTATAAAGGGTATGGGGTTTTTCTTTTTAGAGTAATGAATATGTCCTCAAATTGATTGTTGTAAAGAATGCACAACTCTGATTATACTGAGAGCCATTGATTTACACTTTGGATGGATTGTATAGTGTGTAAATATATCTCAATAAAACTGCTTTAAATAAAAAAAAAAGGTCTTTGGAATCCTTAATAATTTTTAAGAGCGTGAAGTTTGAGAACTGCTGGTCTATTGGAACCTTTAGGATTCCCAAGTCTGGATGAAACCCCTTGAACCACAGAACTCCAGTGGAAGGCCGGGGCAGGGGTGTGCAGCAGGTCCAGGCGGCACTTTTCTGGCATTTAGGTGCCATGGGCAGGGTGCTTGGTTTTTGGCCTCGCATCAGGGGTGAGATGTGGCAGGGCCAGGTGGCCATCAGGAGACCAACTGTGGGTGGGAGAGGATGCTCCGGCCAGGCCCACTTCCTGCTGTGAATCTGAGGCTCCCCCAGTTCCATTAACAACGCCAGCAGCAGCCGTCGAGCAACTGGGGGCCTGGGCCAGCTCTGGCAGGTTCAAACACAGGGCAGATTTCATTAAGTTCCTTCAGCCTCTCACCAGAGCTCACAATGAGAAGACATCAGGTGACGTCGATGGTAGGAGTGTCGGCCATCTCCCCCTCTGATTCCGGGGTCATTTCCAGGTCACTGCCTCCTTTTCTCCATCTTGGACCAGGTCCGACAGAGGCCCCTCTTCCCTCAGGCTGCCTCCCTAAGTCACGGGATGGTCCCCATCCCCAGGATGCAGGGCCCAGAACAAGCATCCTCATCCATTCCCAGGGCAACTCTGTGGGCTGGAGGAGGGAGCAGGGAGCAGGGACCTCCTGGAAGGATACAGGTCCTACAAAGGATGGTCTTGGTCTCCCATATTGCAGCCCTGAGGGGGTCCCTCTCTGGCTCAGCTTGAGGTGAAGCAGCTCTTTCTGAAGTCATTCTCCCCAACTCCTGACTCAGGCTCCTGGTGTTTGCTACTGTGCTAAGAGCAGGGTGGGCCGCCCTGGCTGATAGTGAGCACCTGTCAGGGAGGTGTGGCAGTTGAGGCTCAGTAACTGCACTTGGGGGTTCCTTTCAGCTTATGGGTCCAGGAATCCAGCCAAATCCCCAGGATATGTCAACTTGGTCTGCCCCACATTGGAGGCTCCCGAGAGATTAGTAAGCATGCTCAGTGGGTGGGAAACCCACCCAGCAATTTCTATTTCCTGAGCCAGATGGAGAAGACCCTAGGTTGGGGAATGGGCTCCTGGATGGAAAGTTATGACTGGAGTCCTGCTCCAGCCTCAGCACTGACTTGCTGTATGACCTTGAACAAGTCACCTCCTGTCTCTAGTTCTCCATGTGGGGCTTGATCATCTCTACAGACTGATGCCTGTGTCTTTTTGAGTCTGGCAGCTTTGGACATAGCTCCCTGCATCTGTAGGCTTGGAAGAGGTGGTCTGCCACTGCTTATCAGGGCCACCTTCCTGGCAGAAGTGGCTGCACCATCTGAGCTCCCAGGAGGGTGGAGGTGGGGGGAAAAAGAAGTGATTCTCAGCGGAGTCATAAAATTTATGGGAACCCAGTCTTTGATTCCACTAGAGGCAAGCAGGAGGCTGGGGTCATGGGAGACCCAATTCTATGGTGGCTTGGGCATTGATAGCATCTCTGAACTTGCTTCTCTGGGCTCTGTAAAATAGGACAAATGCTGAGCTCCAACAGGTGGGGGGTTACAATCTACCCTCTGAACGGAGTCAGCAGATAAGTGAAGGTGTCTGATGTACCCTGAGTGCTCCATAAATACTTGATACTTACCAGCACCCAATGCAGCTCACACAAAGACCCACTTAGCTAGGGTGTGCGCTGCTCCTGGGAGAAGACGAGGGTAATTGAAATTATCTTGGCTCCTGCCATTTTTACCTCTTTCTCCTAATCACCAGGAAATTTGCTGCTGGCTGGGCGGGAGGGCCGGAGGGCCAATACCCCAGGGAGTCCAGGGCTCAATTAAGCTGCAGCAAATTGGATTTCTGGCCTTGAGGCCACAGGGTTGGGGTTGGCATTGAGGCATGAGCTGCCAGACAGTATTAGGCCGAGGGCTGGCCAGATGGGCCCAGGGGCTAATTCAATCTGGCTTCCCAGAAACAAGACTTGGAAGGCCGGCGCTGTGGGCCTGGAGACCAGCAGTGACTCAGGCTGGGAAGGCAGGGCCCTCTGCAGGGCTGGGCTCTCCCCGTGGCACTCCCCAGAGTCCTGTGCCTGGCATCTGGCCTCACCTGGCCAGATGCTAACAGCTCTCACAGCCCATTACGGGCAGCAGGCTAATGCCAGGGAAATGGTCCAGGTGGGGCCCAGGGTGCTGGTCCCCACACAGCTATCAGCTTGCCTAGAAGGGAGCTGGGGTGTCTCTCTCTCTCCCTTTATTTTTCCTAATAGACTATGACAGCCATAGAAGCAAGAATGTTAGTGCTGGAGAGAGAAAGAGACAGGGAGTCAGAGAGAGAGACTGAAGCCAAAATTTCACTACAGAGTAGTATCTACCCCAAATGAGCATTCTGAGGAGGAGAGGGGAGGGGAAAAGATGAAAAATAAATAAATAAATAAAGAGGCAGAGACTGAGACTCACACGACCGACGAGGAGAAAATATAGATAAATACACATAGAGAGAACCCAAGAGAGGTAGACACGTGAAGACAGAAGGAGGCAGAGAGACTCTTGGAAGGGCAGGGGCAGGTCAGAAAGACCATGGAAGGACTGGACTTGGTGGAGGGAACTCTCTGGAGGAGGTGGGATTTGGAAAGAACTGGAAGTGGAAAGTTTGTGTATGTTCCTGTGAGGGAAGATAGGCCGGTGCCTTTCTTTACCTTTGTGTCAGAATTTTTTTTTTTTAAGATTTATTTATTTATTTATTCCCTCCTCCCTCATTGTTTTGCATTCACTGTCTGCCCCCCTATGTATTCTTCTGTGTCTGCTTGTCTTCTCTTTAGGCAGCACCAGGAATCAGTCCTGGGACCTTCCAGAGTGGAATAAGGTGCCCAATCTCTTGTGCCACCTCAGCTGCCTGGTCTGCTGCATCTCTTATTGTGTCTCTTCTGTTTCTCTTTTTGTTGCATCACCTTGCTGCAGCAGCTCTGCGCAGGCCAGCGCTCCGCTCAGGCCAGCTCGCCCGGCAGGCCAGCTTACCCTCACCAGGAGGCCCTGGGAATCAAACCCTGGGCCTCCTACATGGTAGACGGGAGCCCAATCGCTTGAGCCACATCGCTTGAGCCACATCCGCTTCCCTATGTTAGAATTTTATTACCCAATATTACCAGCAACATTCCGTGCATTGTTTAAGAGAATTTTTTTTTAATCAAGAAGAATTCCTAACCTGGGCTTAAAACTCAGTTCTCAAATGGTCAGAGCAGGCCCTGCATTTCCTCATTCTTAGAAAAGAGAATGGTAAGCTTTTCTCCCCGCTTCTGCTTGGTTGGTTTCTCCAACCAATTCCCTTTGTGAGATTCCTTCTCACCTTGCTGCCAAGGGGTCCATCAGCCTTCCCTAAGGCAACCACACAGCATCCCCAGCCTGACACAGATTCCCGGGGTCAGCCCTACTCTGGGTAGAGCTGTGATGCACAGCCCAGGCAAGGCCTGCTACAGGCGTCCTGTGGAAGCATGTGAGGGGAGGGAATGGTCCTCACCTGCTCCTCCATCCATTCCTGCTGGCCCTCCCTCCCAGAGGTCACACAGTGGGAGTCCCTGTGCCATGACCCACTGTCTGATACCAAAACTTGTCATGTATGATCCCTTCAGTTCTTCCCTCCCCAGACTAGGCCCCGTAGGCTTTTAGATACTGAGCACACATCAGGGGTCTCTGGCAGGCCTTTCATCTCTCCATGTCCCCTCCCCAGGACCCTTTTCTGGTTTTCCCACTCCACCCTCACCACAGAGTACTAAGTTGGTCTCCCTCAACTGCACCCAATCAGGCGAGTCTCTCAGCTACCCAGGAACCACTGGGGCAGGAGCACAGAGAAAATTTGAGTGTCTCTACTTTCCTACTAGACACAGTGAGCCAGAGAGAGGATGGACAGGCTTGAGCAGCCATTCTCAACCCAGGCTGCACAGTGGAATCACCTAGGGAGCGTTAAAAACCACCCATGCCTGGGTCCCCCACCCCAGAGACTCTGCTGTAGTTGGTCTAGGGTGTGGCCTGGACACTGGGATCCTCCTAATGTGCATCTGGGGATGAGAACCAGTGTCCTTGAGCCATGGCCAGCTGAGCCAAGAAGAGTCCACTCCACCCCTCACTTGACAGAGGCTCAGACACGGCCAGGCCCCTACCTGGGGTAACACAGCCGGAAGGGGCAGAACCAGCCAAGGCCCTCCATCACCATCCTCAGCTACTCACCCTCTCCAGCCCTGAGGTTACTGCCCTGTCTTTCCTTTTTCTATGTTGGCTCTGGCCTTAAGGAGGCCTAGAGTTAAGTTCCCCTGACTGGGCCCACCAATGGGCCTGAGCCAGCCCTGTCTACATTAGCTTCCAGCTAATGGGTCCCAAACCACAGCCAGACTCAGAAGGTTGGTCCTGTGAGGCCCCTGTAGGAAGGCCTGCTGGGTGTGAGCCTCTGTTTGCATCAGGCCTATGGGTTCCTCAGGCAGACTGAGCCCAGGGAGGACTGAGGTGGGCGGAGTGGGTATAGGGAAGGATCAGGGCAGGGAGAGGAGGCCCGAGGAGGGTGGCAAGATTCTCATCAGAGGCTTCCGGGGCCCTGCTTGTCCAAGTGCTGACGTCCCTGCTGTCCATGTAAGCAGGTATACAGGGAAGAAAATTAGAACTCCATGTTCATAGTTTCCCCTTTCCTCTCCTTCTGAAAGAGAGAAGGTCCCTTGTTTCTGGGCTCTCAGATTCCTGGACACGATTGTGTATTGAAGGGAGGTGGGTTGAGATGCAAAACTGGAGAAGCCAAGGGAGGCCAAATTCGTCAATTTGAAAAAAGATGGAGGACCCCCAGTAGGGAGCAGGGAGAAGGCTGGTAAAGAAGGACAGCTCAGCTCAGTTTGGAAGAGAGCAAGAGAAAAGAGGAACAGAGATTTGGGCAACTACTGGAAGGGGTAGGGCTGTGGAGAGAAATGTTTAAAGAAGATTTGGGGGGAAGTTTTGCTGTGCAGCTTATTGTGTAAACCCCTCCACCATATCCCCCCCAAACCACCAATGAAGCTTGACGTGTAGTCAGATATGTGTCATTTTTTTTTTTTTTTTTAAATAATGCATTGGCCTGGCTCCATTTGAATTACTTAGGGAAAGACATAGTTAGCAAGTTTTGTCAGTGTTCCATTAGCTAAATATTGGGTTTCCTGCTTTGTGGATTGCCTTAATCATTTTGTAAGCCCTTTTGCAGTGGGAAGCACTTGAGAAATCACTTCTTTAGCCTGCAACTCCCTCTCCCCCATCCCTGGGGTCTCCTGAATGGGAGGCCCTATTCAGAGGGTAATTGAAACTGTGTGCTGAGGCAGCCCGTCATCAGCAGAGGCTCCCCTTTCACCCTCCCTTGGGGCTCCTCGCTGTCTGCTTGGTGCATCTTCTCCTAGTCTCCCTTGCATCCCCTGGAAAGTGGGCTGTGATGTCCCTACTTGACTTCCTGCAGCAGTGACAATCCTGTGACAATCGTAGGATTCCAGACAGGGAAAGTGCTACCAGGCCAAGCAGGGGAGAAGTAGTCATGCAAAATGTCCCTCCACAGGGAAGTGTCTAGTAATGGTGGGGTGACTCTGGGAAGGTCTGTGTGACCCTCCTGGGGATCTGGTCAGAACAGCCCTCAGAGTGAGGGAGGCAGGGGTCCTTGGCATGGCCCCAGCCTAACCTCACCCCCAGCAACCTGCTCTCCTCAGGAGTTGCGCATCAGTTCTCTGGTCTTATGCAAAGTCAGGGGGTCTGGGATGTGGGGGTACATCTTGTTCCGGGTTGTCCTTCTATTCAGGTTGCCACTAAAACATCCTTCGTTTCTGCCCTGGCAGACCTAGAATCAACCTAGACACACAGGGCAGCCGTTCCTTCTGCTGAGTTTAACATCTCCCAGGTGGTGGGGACAGGAGGCAGTATGCAGGAGGGTGGGGGGGATCGCCTGCTACTAGGCATACCCTTCCCCCACAGGCGGTGAAGTCCAGAGCTAGTTCCGGGCTGGAATACGGGAGGAGAGAAAAATGCAAATTAATATCTCAAGACTTGGTCCCTCCGTAATTATTGATGTGTCTGAATGTAAATGTTTCCCTGAGCCGCCCTTGTGACTCTCAATAGGGGTGAGGCCATGGGAGGAAGGGGAGGCATTTAGAGAGTCAGAGGAGTCACGGTGGGGAGCGGGGATGAGGAGGCTCTCAGAGGCTGTCCGGATGGTGTCCTCTCCGTGCCCCTGTGGGGGCCACGCGTATGGCCCCCTCCCTAATTACTTTTCGTTCTTCAGAGTCAATTAGCTGAAAACAGTAATGGGATTTCACAACGGGGCTCCATGGCCATATGCTCAGAGCTTCCCCGGGTGCCCCCCAGGATGGCGTTTGGGAAGCTCTGGGAGTGACAGATGTGTTTGGTGACATTCAGGAAATTATGCAGACCTGCTTGGGCCTGGGGCCCTGATTCACGACAGGCATTGGGAGGGCAGGGGCAGGGAGAAAAGACAAACATGAATTAGTGATCACAGGAGTGTGTTTTGCCAGCTGGCTTTGCAATCATGGAGCCCTTTAAATAAAATGGAGAACAGATGTGTTTTCATGGGGTCTCCATCAGGCTTTGCCCATCCCAGGGACTGCCTGGCTCTGAGAGGAGGAGGAGAAGCTGCAAGCTGCATAGGACGTGGAGACAGAAAATGCAGAATCAGACATGCTTGAGCAAATCACTGGCCCCTTCTGAGCCTTGGGTTCAGCATCTGTGAAATGGGGATAAAACCACCTCTCCCAACTGTCAGATTAAATGAGATCATGAGTGTAAAATCACTGGCCAATATCTGCAGCAAGGTAAATGCTTTCCTTCTCACTGCTCTGGGCAAAATGAAAAACCGATTGAAATAAAGACACCAGCAAAGGGCAATGGCAGTAGGGAGAAAACAATTATCTGGACTGACACCCCTCCGCTGCGCCCCACCCCCCCTCCACCCCCCACCCCCCGCCTGCAGGACGCAGTATTGAAACTGAGCCTGGGAAATGAGTAGGGCTTCAAAACGAAAAGAAAGGGCAGTGTGAGCAAGGGAATGGAGTGCATCATCTGTTGGAAATGAAAATAGAACAAGTCATGGGCCTTGGGTGCTTGATGAAAAATATGAACTTTATTCTGTAGGCAATAGGGAGCCATTGAAGGTTTTTGAGGAAGTGAAGAGCAAGATATAATCTGTGTGCTAGAAGCTGCAGAGAGAAGATTGGAGGGGGTGAGACTAGAGCCAGAAAGACCAATTCAGGTGAGAGGGGGTGGAGGGGGCGGTGGGAAGGAAGAGTTGAGAGACCTTGTGATGATAGAATCAACAGCACTTGGTAAGCAAGAGCCTTTGCAAGGGGTGGAATGGTGATCTAGGGTGATGCCCAAGCATCTGGTTAGGAGATTTGCAGGGCTGAAGGGGCCACTTCAGAGGTCTGATAAGTGAGAGGGAGAGCAACAGGTGTGAGCAAGGTGGCAAGCTCGGGTTTGAACACGGTGAGTTTGAGGAGCCTGTGGGTATCCAGGTGACTCGTCATGTGGGTCTGGATCCCAGGGATATACATTTTAGGTACTTGTTTGTGGGTCAGTCCCCTCACACACAGAGTGCTGTCAAATGGGCATCCCACTCCTTTGTCTTGGCAGTGGAGCTAGAGGAGCCGCCCAGGATGAATGCTGTGTGGACTGGCTCAGCTGCCTCGCCTTGCCTCCCATGTGGGACAGATGTCTCTGTTTGGGGCCTGGGAATTCTGGCTCCATCTTCCCTCCCTGCCATTACGTCTGTGCTGGCTGCGGGGAAGGTCCTCAGGACTCAGTCCACACACATTCTGGTAAAGAAAGCTCTGCCCTTTCAAACCTCAATTTCCTCCTCATTTCCATTTTTTAAAAAAGAAGTTATTAAAGATATGTTTAATCTTCTTTATTGGACCTAATGATTAAAAGTGGAATAGGATTTTTTTGTTTGTTTGTTCTCATGCTCTCTAGCTAACATAAGCATGAATTGTGCAAAGAAGGCATTGGGTGGCCTTCACACTGCCCAGGGGCCCCTACTGAGGGGGGTATTTAGGCTTTTATTGGTGTTACTGGAAGAAGCAAGGTCTTCGCTGGGAAAAAGAGGTTAACATTTGTAACTTGGGATTTCATTGATGTTGATTCAGAGAATGATTGGATATTCTGACCACTACCCTCCTGCCACTCATGCTCCTCAAGCAACCATCATTATTCATTCAACAAGCTTTCACTGAGCACCTCCTGTGTGTCAAACATTGTGCCAGACTCCAAGAACACAGATATGAAGAAGATACGATTCCCACATGGACAAGCCTAGACCTCAGAGTACCTCAGGGCATGGCATCCCCCAGCCAGAAGGATTTGTTCTGAAGTGGGCACTTGACTGTCAGTATTCCAATTAGAGTGAAACCCAGGACTTTCGTTCCATGGTCAGAGAAAGAAAAGCTTTCTTCTTCCAGATGCTACAGAGGGTGGTGGTAAGACTCAGAACGATGGCAGTCATTTTGCAGCTATGAGGGAAGCTAGACAGTAAAGGAAACAGTGACACAGAAGAGAGCAGGGTCCAAGGCTGTGACGGTTATGCTAATGTGTCAACTCGGCCAGGTAATTGTGCCCAGTTGTTTGGTCAAGCAAGCACTGGGCTAATTGTAATACAAGGACACTTATGGACTTTAGTTACCAGTGAGTTTACTGCATAGATAGCTGATTACATCTACATCAGCCAGGAAGATTGATAATGAGTGATGCTTTATCCAACCAGTTGAATGCCTTATAAGTGGAAGTGATTTCAGCATTCAGAGAGAATTTCCCAGCTTGTCTTTGGACAGCCAGCATCTCCCGGAAACTCATCAAGGACCTTCATTGGACTTTCATCGAAGCCCCTGGTTTGCAGCCTGCCTGCGGAACCTGGACTTGTGCATCCCCACTGTCACGGGAGAGACTCTTATAAAATCTCATACTATTGACAGAGATCTCCTGTTGATTCTGTTTCCCTAGAGAACCCTAATACAAAGGCCAACAGAGAAACAGAGCCAGGGCCCTGCTCAAACTCTGCCTGAATTCTGACTGATTGCCAGACTTTGGAGTTTTGTGAGCCTACACATTCCTTTTATTTAAACCAATTTATTTAAACCAATTTGTAGTTAGTGTTCTAACTGAAATGGGCAAGTGTTATGGGCCTGCTATTTTAGTCTTCACAATAACACTTTAATGTAGAAATTGGCAACCCCATTTTATAGATGAAAAAACTGATGGGTTTCAAACCTGAGAGGTTTGACTCCAAAGCCTGTTTTCTGCAAAACAATATTGCCCACTATGTTGACATGAGGGAAGCTTCCTCAAATTCTTCTCTCACTAGGATCCTTTTGGGACTGATTCTTTCTTTGTTTTAGAACTAGAGGGTTTAGGGACTGGATCTCACCAAGTCTCCTCCTCTGGGGAAGCAGGAAGAGACTTGGTGAGATCCAATCCCTAAACCCTTGAAGATAGCTGTGGAACGCTCTCAAAGGTGCAGAGTTGTGGGGTTAGAACCAAGATTATCTAGCTCTCAAAAGGCAGAGAGCCCAGCTGCCATCCAGGCTTTCAGTGGAAAAATAGAAAGCTGAGCCTTTTAGATAAAATGCCAGTGTCCTGTCATGCAGACAGGCTTTCTGCAATGATGAACCTCCTCATTTTTGCTTACAGAGCAGACTTGGCATTTATATAGATTAATTCCAACTTGACATTTTGACCAAAGGAACTATTAACCCCTTCCCTCCCAGGGGAAAAACAGCTTGTGGGGCCTGACCGGCAGGTGACCCCATCAAATTGTTCTGGCTGCCCCTTCTCTGGCTCAATATCTGGGTCGGAATGTATGGCTTCTCCATGACTCCGAGGAGTTACAGCCAACGGGCAGCAGGTTTGCTCTCTTCTGGGCTCATTTTTCACACTGGCTGCCTTTGCTGGAGCTGCAATAAAAGCTAAATCTCAATTTGTTGGGCTGGAGGGGCAGCCAACGGCAGGCTCTGCTCCTGGGCTGCTAGATAAACCTCCATGCAGCCTTTGGAAGCCAAAGTCAAGTTTAAAAGAGAAGAGCTTTCTTCTGTTGGCAATTGCTTTATGATTCACTTAATAAAATGCCTTCCCTTTGAACAGAGCTCTGCACTTGCACTCTGTGGATTCATCTGATCCTTGCCACAGTCCCGCAGGGGACAGGCACGTGCCATTATCCCCTTTTCACTGTGAGGATATCAAAGCCCAGTGTCTTAGGTTTTCAGGGCTTCTGTAACAAGTACCACAGGCTAGTGGATTTAAACAGGAATTTACCGTCTCAGTTCTGGAAGCTAGAAGTTGGAAATGAAGGTGTCAACAGGGCCATGTTTCCTCTTAAGGGGAAGAAACCGTTCCATGTTCTCCCCAGCTTCTGGTGGGTGGCCAGCGATCCAGGGCAGTCCTTGGCTTCTGGAGGGATAACTCAAATTCTGCCTCCATCACATGGCTGTCTCCCTCTCTGTCTCCTTGGTTTGTACCTCTCCTTAGAAGGACACCAGTCTTATTGGATTAGGGCCCATTCGAATCCAGTTTGGCCTCATTGTAACTAATCACATCTTCAAAGATCCTATTTACAAATCAGTTCACATTCACAGGATGGGGGTTAGGACTTGAACATGTCTTTGGGAGGGAAGGGGGTCACAACCCAATCCATAACATCCAGAAAGGTCAAGTCAGTTGCCCCATTTGCACAACTGGCCAGGATCAAGCCAGTGCTTTAAGCCTTCTGACCACCAAGTACTCTTTCTACTACACCACATTTTCTTTCATGAAAACTTAAAGGGAAACACAAAGAATCCACTGAACTTCAAATTGAACCACTTGCGCCACCTGTCCCTTCCACTTGCAGCACCTTGGGCCTAGTACAGGCCCCTGTCATTGTGCGGCTTGCTCACCACTCTGAGAATTTCTCTCCCTGTGAGACTGTGAGCTCGTCAAGGGCAGGGCTGTAAGGGATTCACAGCTTCTTGGCAAGGTATAGAGCCAGGATCCCAACTCAGTTTGGTCAGCTTCCAAAGCCTCTACTCTTAAATGCCATACTCTCAGACCACAGTGTGTAGATTTTCATTAAGTGGATATTAAAAATTGAAGTTGTAAAATATATATATATTTAAAATAATTTTATGTATTTTAATAGATAATACACAAACGGTATATAAAATTCAAAAGGTACACATGCCTGTGAGTTCTCTGGACACTGACTCCCTTATCCCTGCGTGACCACCGGCTGACCGAAATTCACTTAAGTGGCTGCCGCGGGCTGAATGAAGGAAGTTAACATGCGGCACTTTTCCTCCCCTTTACGGCTCCTCTTCCTGCACTCGTCTGCCCTTCAGGGTAGCTGGACCTTCATCCTGGAGCCTCCAGGGTCTTGGCCCAGGGCCGCTCAATGAGACGCAGTGGATAGTGTTCCTGGCCCAGTCCCATATGCCCTGCTGTTTGCCACGTCTGCCCAACACTGCTTGGCATCCCTGGGCTCATCCTTGGAAAGTGGGGAAATGGGAGGCTGTAATGTGGAGCTGCGTGGTGGAGTGACAGGTAGCACGGGAGAGAGAAGGAAGGGGCCACAGGTCTTAGCCTTGGGGGCCTGGGCGGCCATCCTTGCTCTTGAGATGAGATTGTATGAGCCAGAAATCTGGACTTGTGCATTCCTGAAGGTTTTGTTGTTGTTGTTCTTTTTTGTTTTGTTTTGTTTCCTTTTCATTTTTTTTCCTGAAGGTTTTTAAGCTGCTGCAGTGTGAAAAGTCATCTGCAAAGTAATAACTGTTACCATTGTGGTCAATATTTGGTAACTTCTACATGCCAGTCACTAGTCCAAGGTCTTTATGTGCATTACTTCATTCAATCCTCACAATCTCCCTGTGTGTAGTAGATACTGCTATTACCTCCATTTTACAGTTGAGGAATTAAGGCTCAGATTGGTTAAGTCACTTGCCTAAAGATACTAGAATGTTTTCCTGGTTGACAGACAACAGGGCAGAATGTTTGAAATCAGGTATGATTTAGACAAGCTTTGCTGGATGAATTCTATATTCTTTGTCCAACACCCTATTTAATACAAAAATTGTCTCCACCGTTCCCCCCACTGCCCCAGAGGGGCTTTCAGTTTTTTACTGAATAACCCTAGCGATGGAGAACTTACCACCTCATTTTTATAAAGGTCTAAGGTCATTTATTGCTGCAAAACAAGCCATCCCAAAACTTTGTGGCCAAAACAATGACTTGTTTATTCCTCGCTATTCTGTGGGTTGACCTAGAGATTCTTCTGTTTCTTTGGGAGTCGGCTGGGTCACTCATGTGGCTGTCTTCACCTGAGAGCTTGGCTGGGTGCCTCGATTCTCTTTTCTCCACGTGGTATCTGCCCCTCCAGGGCCTCTGCATGTGATCTCTCTCTCTTTCTCTGACAGGATAGCCTGGACTTCCTTACAGCATGGCAGCTGAATTCCAAGAGACAAGCCTCTGCTTGTATCACACTTGCTAATGTCCCACTGGCCAAGCAAGTGACATGGCTAAGCCCAGGACAAGAGGGACCACATAAAGGCTTGAATATTGAGAGACAGGATATGTAGGGGGCCTACTACAGGTAGCTTCCATCAGAACTGGCACAGCAGATTTGGATTCTGCTTCCCTGCCAGGGCCCAGTGTTGGCGTTTATTTCCCACACTTCTGGATCAAACTATATTTTAGTCCTTTATCCATCTGCCTTTCCTTAGTTTAGTTAACCTGAACCATGGGTAATAGATAATCTACCTTCTTTTGCCTTGGATGGGTGGCCTTCACTTTTGCCCTGGTTGACTTGTAGGACTTTTGTAATTTTTTTGTCTTCATCAGACCTATTGATGATGGACATGTGGGAGGAACTGGCACCCAAACGTCAAGGTGAATGTCATAAGACCCCACGAGCTCACAAAGGAGGCCAGTGGGGGCAGGGAGTTCCTAGGAGAGGTGCCTCCCAATGCAGGGTCCAAGTGACAATGACAGGCTGAGGTCTTCTAATAAAACTACTGGTTGTCATGGTGGCAAGGGCAGGGAGCTGAAATCAGTAGGGGATTGTGAAGTGGGATTGAAATGTCCACTGTAGCATGAGGAGAGAAACGTCCCTGTTTTAGGATGATATCTCCCAAGATCCAGCAAATCAGGCTAATTTCTGTTTTCTTGATGTTACCTCATAACCCAGAAGGACTACAGCTTTTGGAAGGGGTGGGAGTGGCAAAGATCACAGAATAAAGAGTTAAACAAAAGAAGCTGCTTGTAAGATTTGATAGCAATGCCAGCATGGTACTGTGCCTTTGGGGGTCCTCTGGGGTAGGGTTTGGGTGGGATCTGGGAGAAGCCTTCTACATTACCAACTTTCAGAGATTTGGACCCTTTTGTTTTTAACAAGGATCACAGTGTAATATAGGGGGAAAAAGTATGAAAAAGCATGGTGACCAGAGACAAAGCACTCAGTTTTTAAAATGTGATTTTTTCCCTTCTCCTCCTCATTCCCCCACGTACTTTTTAAAAATTTATTTTTTATTAAAAATATTGTAGGTTTACAGAAAAACCATGCAGAAAATATAGAGTTCCCATATGGCCCCCCTCACACACACACAGTTTTCCCTATTATTATGCATTAGTAGGGTAGCTTTGTTACTATTGATGAAACAATATTATTGTTAACAATAATATTACAATATACTATCAACTAGAGTCCATAGTTCACATTAGGGTTCACTCTCTGTGTTGTCCAGTCCTGTGTTGTTGTTTGTTGTTTTTGTTGTTTTTAAAGATTTATTTATTTATTTACTTTTTTAATACATTTTCAGCCCCCCCGTTTTTTTTTTTTTTTTTTTTTTGCTGTTCTTGTATCTATTCACTGGGCAATTCTCTGTATCTGTTTTCTGCCCTCTCTTCTCATCCTTCTCCTCCTGTCTTCACTGGGATTCAATCCTGGGAATCTCTGATGTGGGAGAGAGGCGTCCTACCGCCTGCGCCACCTTAGTTCCTGGTTTTTCGGCGTGTCTCGTCTTGGCTCTCCCTTGTGTCACCCTCCTGTTACGTCATCATCTTGCTGTGTGGCTCATTGGGGCCTGGCAGCACACTTGCGTGCCTTCTATATTTTTCTTTATTTTCACTGGGAGGTCCCGGGGATCAAGCCCAGGTCCCTCCATGTGGGAGACGGACGCCCAACCATTTGAGCCACATCCGCCCCGCCCCCCGTGTTGTTTTTTAATTTTTATTCTAGTAGCATGTACATAACCTAAAATTTCACCTTTTAACCACATTCATATAAATATATAATTTAATGGTGTTAATTACAGTCACAGTGTTATGCTACCATCACCACTATCCATTACCAAAATTTTCCAGCACCCCAAACAAACTCTGCACCAATTAAATATGAACTGTCCATTCCCTACTCCCATCCCGGCCCCTGGCAAACTGTATTCTAGTTTCTGACTCTTCTTCTAATTTCATATCAGTGAGATCATACAATATTTATCCTCTTGTGTCTGGCTTTTTTTACTCAACATAATGTGTTCAAGGTTCATCTATGTTGTCGCATGTATCAGGACTTCATTCCTTTTTTTTTTTTTTTTTTTTTTACCGGGAGGTCCGGGGGATCGAACCCGGGTCCCTCCATATGGGAGACGGACGCCCAACCAGTTGAGCCACATCCGACCCAGGACTTCATTCCTTTTTACAGCTGAATAAAATTCCATTGTGTGTATAGACCATTTTTTGTTTATCCATTCATCTGCTGATGGACACTTGGGTCACTTCCATCTTTTGGCCATTATGAATAACACCACTAGGAACATCAGTGTGCAAATATCTGTTCAAGTCCCAGCTTTCAGTTCTTTTGGATATATACCTAGAAGTGGGATTGCCGGATTGAATGGGAAATCTATACTTAACTTTCTGAAGAACCACCAAACTGCTTTTCACAGTAGCTGCATCATTTTACATTCCCACCAACAATGAACAAGTATTCCCATTTCTCCACATCCTCTCCAACGCTTGTTATTTTCTGTTTTTTGTTGTTGTTGTTTGTTTTAATTCTAGTAGGTATGAAATGGTGGACCCTTTTTTGAGGGGACTGAATTTGGATTAGGCATTCACATTTATTTCTGCCCTTCACCATCTTTCTTTAGAGCCAAATCATTTCTTAAAACCCACATTATTCCAAAGGTAGTTTTATCATGTAAATTAGGCACCTGCAATTGAATCATGTGTTGGCTCATTTAGTTCTAGGAAAGCTCCAGTTTTTAATCCTCTTCTCCCCAGCTGGCTGGTGCCAGGAAAGGGCCCACAGACCCCTCCCGGCCCTGGAGGTGTTTCCCTCACTGTCACTCTCTCCTGCCCCCTCAGGACTTCTGAGTGATGGAAAAGGTTTGGTACAGACCCTTCTGGTGAGGGAGCCACACCCTAGGAAGGCCCACTTCATTCATTCATTCACTCACTCATTCATCCAGTTAATACAAACTCAGTGCTTCTCATGTGCCAGGCACTCTGCTGGGCATTTCACTCCCCACTAAAGCCTGAAGCAGCTCTATGAGATATTAATCCCATTTCAAGGATGAGGAAACAGAGGTTCAGAGAGGTTAAATAACTTGCCTGAGACCACATAGTGAGTGACAGAGCCCCCCTGGGGCCTAGAATCTGAATCCAGGCAAGTGACTTCCCATACCAAGCTCACACCACTGGGCATTGGAGTCTGCACAATGCAGCTACCCTGATCTACACTCGGAGGGTGGCACTGATCACCAAGGGCTTCTGGAGGTGGTGTGTGGCCTGAGGCCAGGAGAAGAACCAGGTGGGGAGAGGACCACTTATCTGTGAATTGACTTCAGGTCTTTAGCACACACAAGGCACAACCTCAGGGTGGCGGACCAGGGTGGCAGGAGGCTATTTCATGAACCCTCTGATTCCCTGGAGGACTTCTGCTGGTGGGAATTTGATTGAGCCATTAGTTTCTGAGCTCTTGCCATGTGCCAGGCACAGGCCCTGCCCCAGGCATCCCATATGGCACCAGCTGCCACTGTGAGTTGGGGAGGACTCATGCAATTTCTCTTCCTTATCCCTTACCACGTACCTAAGGCCTGTCCTGCAGAGGGCTGTGGCCTGGGTCTCTGGGGTCCCTTGGCTTGGCTCTGCTGTGGCTTTAGTAGCTCTCATTCCCCTTCCCCTGGACACCCATCTTGGAGGAGCCTAGAGCCCCAGGCCATGCCCACCCAGATGCCCCCCGGGTCCCTGCAACAGGCGTTGCAGGGCTGATGTCCATCAGTACCTTCTCCCACCTCCCTGCTCCCAGTCCAGGCCAGGGATGGCTTCTATTCTCCCCTGGCTCCCCTGAGCCAGGTCGAGGTTTGGGCCATGGTGAGTCACAGGTTGGAAATCAGCTGCGGGCTGGCCCTGGAGAGCCCTGAATAATGCATCAAAGCCCTTCTCCTCCCGTGGGCCATTTAGTATGGGGGAGGGACAGGGTAAGTCAGAGGCATCAGCGCATCCACTGCTTCCAGAAGAACTTTAGAGCTCCAGCAGCCTTTCCCTTCCGCCGTGTGCATGGGGGGTCTCTGAGGGCATGGGCCTGAAGGTCCACAGGGCTGGGTGACCCAATAAATGGGTTAATGGAGCAAAACTTAGGGTAACTACAAAACACCCTCCCACCCCACCAAAAAAAATGGTAAAAGAGGTTCAGCTTCCAAATATCCATTCAGTGCTTTGCAATTGGAGAATTCAGAAAGAAGCCATTTTATTTTCAGCATACATATAAATGTTGTGCTTTATGGTTTAGAGCTCTGTTTTCATTTTGAATTCCCCCTTGGGGAGAAGCACCATAATATTTTCAGTGCTTTGACAACTAAAGGTCCAAATCCAGCCTGGAGATCCAGTCACAACCACAGAATCATAGTAAGGCAGAGCTGGGAGGGTCTGCAGAGGTGACCCCACCCACCCCCTGCACCCCCAGAACTGTAAAGCCTGGGAAATCAAGGCCAATTCAAGTACCCCTTTCTTTTTTTTTTTTCTTTTTTTTTTTTTTATTATGGGTAAAAATCAAAATTCTCACAATACATACAAACATTTGCATAATGATATATAAATATATGTGCATATATGTGTATTTGCTTACAAAAATGTTATTTATATATATATATACATATATTTTAAGAGGTGCTTAGATAAGTACCCCTTTCTGATTCAATGAAGAAAAGTATCTGGAAGAGTGTTAGGAAGAAAGAAAGTCATGGAGATGGAGCAGAGAGCCGAACTGGAGGAGGAGAGGGCCAGGCCTGTGGAGATTCCTGCCTGCCTGGTGCCATGCCCCCACCTCACCAGGCCTTATCCATCTTTCCCAGGCCACCCATGTGACCCGACTGCCTCCTGCTCTCTATTTGCTGCCCAGACATGGGGTCCTTGGTTCTCTGCCATCTCTCTGGCTGCTTCTTCCTCCCCATGGCCTCCAGCAGCTGCTGCCCCTCATTCCACTGTCCCTGGCCATCTCGCCTCCTCTTTCCTTACAGTCCCTGGGATGAGCTCATTCCCTCCTGGGGTGCCAGTTGCTGTCTATGGCAGTAGTTCTCAACCTTGTTTGAGAGAAAAAAATAGTCTAGTCGAGACCCCCAGAAATTCTGATGTAATTGGTCTTGGCATGGAGCTTTCTGAAAGCTTCCCAGAGTTCTCTTAGATAAATCACCATGGCTGGGAACACTGGACTACAGTATCTGCTGGGCCCCACCCCTAGAGATTCTGCTTCAGTGAGCCCAGGGTGGGCCTGGGAACCCGTGCAGTTAGTGTGGGAAAGAGAAACGATGAATATGCTGATGACTTCCAGTTAGGGTCTCAAGCTCTGGTCTTTCCCTTCTAAACCCTCTGCCCACTGGACATGACCCCTGGGGCAGCCCGCAGGCCCCTATCCTAAGCATGCTCACATCCCCCTCTCCCCCATACCTGCTCCACCTCCCATTTCAGGGCTCCATGCTCCTTCTCCTTACCCCACCCCCAAGATCAATAGGGTCATAGGTCCTCCTAAAATCTGCATCCTCTTGTCTCTTCCTACTTTCCTTCTTTGCTTCGTGCCCCAGTTCCACTCCATTCACCACACTGCAGCTAAATTGGGAGCTGTGCCTGTCCCTGCCCTTCTGTGAAACACTCAGTGGCTCCCTACATCCAAAAGGCCCAACCCCTGGGTGGTATTCAAGGTCTTTTTTGCCTCTCCTCTCACCACACAGCAGACCCTCCTCTCCAGTCACAGGAGATGGTGCAGGCCTGGAAGAGGTGCTCCCTCATCTGAAACGCCCTTTGTTTTCCTCTGTACCTAGGTTCTCTGTCCATTCCTCTCTCAGGCCACTCACCACACTCCTTTCCATTTGCTCATTTGCCAGCCTGACCTCTCCTCCACTTGGGGCCAGCCCAGGGCCTGGTATACTCACACAAGTCTCTCAAAATCTGTTTGTGAATGAGAATCTTGTTCATCTAAGTCCCCAGGGCCCAGCATGGTGCTTGGTGCACAGCAGGCTCAAATAAGTGAGAGATGAATGAATGGCTTTTACCCATCCCCAAGCCCTCCTCCCTTCCTTCTTCTCCCGACTTCCTGTCATTCTCCTTTATTTCCAAGAATCCTAGTTAGTGGCCAGACTCCATGGCTCTCTACCCAGGGGTATTTCTGTAGACGGTCCCAGCTGCTTCCTGGTTGGTCCTTTTATCACCAGCCCCAGCAGATGAGAAACTGATGGCTTGCAGAGGGAATTTGAGGGAGACTGCAAATCAGACAGTGACAAGTATATAAATAGAGCTTAACTTTCATTTGATTCTTCCAAAAGCGAGAGAGGATGGTGGCATTTTTATAGATGCCAATTTATAGATGAGGAAAATGAGGTTCAGAGACGTTGGCTGATTTGCTCATGGTCACACAGCAGCTTGGTGGCAGAGCCACAATGGGAACATAGACCTACCTCCAAACCCAAATCTCCGTGCTTTCCTTTGAGCAAGACAGCAGGGCCTCAAAGGCTGCAACAAGGATCTCTATCTTTGGGTAGTTCAGTGCTGCGTTCACTTCGCCTTCCTTTTCTTCCTAAACTGCTTCCATCTGTTGCTGGCTGATCTCCAATGCCAAGTGGAAGAAGCACCATTTTATTAATGTGCAAGGGCAGAAATAAGCTCGGAATTGGGAAAGGGAGACAAACTGCTTGGAGAAGGCCAGATGGGAGGAGCTCCTTTGGGTTCTTTAAGATATTCATGGAGGAAGCCCCCAGACCACCTGCCATGAAGCCAGTGCCCTCAGCTGGAGTTCCCACACTCCCCACATTCCTCTTCTCCCCAAAGACCTCCCTCTGCCTCTGATTCCACTGTGACTGTGGGTCAGAGACATTCTAGATCTACAGAATGTGGCCCACGGGGCTGAACCCTTACAACTCCTCAAGTGTTTGCTAGAAGGATTGTGGGGTTTGGGTTGGCCCAACTCTTTGGGAATAGCTGAACCAAGAAACACAAGCGTCTGCCCCACAGAGGTGTAAACAGTGGATGGCAGGGGCAGCACATGCCTCAGGGGGTCTGAGTTCTCGTCTGCCTCCTCCACCACTCTCTGTCTCTTCTCTGGGCCTCACTTCCCCTTCTTTCAGATAAGAAGCTTTGACCAGATCATTTCTAAGAGAACTTTCTTCTCCAGAATGTATATGTGAATGCACCTCTCTCTAGATGCTGCTCTACTAGTTACAGTGGATTTGCATCACTGCTTTTCAGGCCAGGGCTTTACCTTCTAGGAGCCATCCCTGGACCTTTCTTCATAAAACTTGGCACTGAACATTTAGTTTGGAATCACTGTCTCCAAAGGTCATCAAGTCCATCCCCCTGCCTTCAAGACTGGCAGGACCAAATCTCTCTCTTCACTTTCAAATATGGCTGTTCCTGCCTTTCTGGGGAACCTCTGTTCTGGCTGAACTGGCATCTTCATGGTCCCAAAGCACCTTCATGACCCCACTTTTGAGAACTTTCTACCCTCCTCCTCTGCCTGTCCAGGTCCTCCATGTGATTCAAAGACTCCACATGGTAGCCTTCCCTGGCCAAGGCTACCAGGAGCAAATCCTCCCCTCCGGTGTCCCATTGCATTTATTATCTGCTTCACTTCATTCATTCAAGTGTCCTTTCAAGTATGTATTGCATGCCTATAGTGTGCTCAGTGCCGTAGGATACACAGAGCTGTACAGACAAGGTCTGGCCCTGAAGGAGTTTCTAGTCTATTTGGAGTGATGCAGCGTGGACATGACTCTAACCAAAAATAGACTGTAAAACATGCCTAAGGAAAGTACACAAAGGAGGTCAATATGAAGACAGAGAGAGACGAGAGAGAGAGGGAAAGAGAGAGAGGGAGGGAAACCTTTTTCTGGGGGACCTAGTATTTGAGCTAGGCCCTTGAAGGAAGGATACAATTTGGACATGGGGAGACAGAGGGAGAGGGCATTCAGGGGAAGGTCTCTGTGGTGGTTTGGACTATGTATCCCAGAAAAGCATGTTCTTAGACTTAATCCATACCTGTGGGTGTAAACCTATTGTAGGTGAGACTTTTTGATTAGGTTACTTCAGTAGGGTATGACCCAGGCTGTGTCTTAAGCCTTTTACTAGAGTCCTTTATAAGTGGGATGAATACAGAGAGAGGAACAGAGAGAAACCCACAGAAGCAGAGAGAGAGCCACGAAAGCTGAGAGAAAGCCAGAGGAAGCCAGAAGCTGAAGCAAGGAAACCAGGAAGAGAAGGGAGACCAGCAGGCGCCACCATGTGCCTTGCCATGTGAGAGAGGAGTCCAGGATCACTGGCAGCCAGTCTTCAGGGAGGAAAGTGGGACCTGATGAAGCCTTGATGTGGACATTTTCATGGCCTCAGAACTGTAAGCTTATAAGTTAATAAATCCCTATTGTAAAAGCCAACCCATTCCTGGTATATTGCATTGGGCGGCCTAGCAGACTAAAACAGGTTCCCTCTGCCCCATAGCAGCCTCTCCGAATTTGTAGACTGTCTACTCCACTCCCTTCTCCCTCAGTGTCCCACACAGGCTGCTCTCCTTTTTTTTTTTTTTTTTTTTTTAGATTTTTTATTTATTTATTCATTTATCCCCCCCTTGCTGCTTGTGCTCGCTGGGTCAGCTAACCACGCCGTGCGGGCAGGCTTGCCTTCACCAGGAGGCCCCGGGAACCGAACCCGGGGCCTCCCATATGGTAAACGGGCACCCTACTGATTGAGTCACAGCCGCTTCCCTGGGCTGCTCTCCTTGACATGTTCCTCAGCGTGCCCGCTTTCCTCTCAGAGTATGTTCTTCTCAGGCCTGAGGAGAAACGGCATTATCTCCTCCCAGCTTGGAGACTCACTGCTCCCAATGATATGGTGTCTCCAAGGCAAGGGAGAACCAGGAGCTCAATGAGAGTTTCATATTCAAGATCAGACAACAAGGGAGGCGGCTGTGGCTCAATCAGTGGGGCTCCCGTTTACCATGTGGGGGGCCCCGGGTTCGGTCCCCGGGGCCTCCTGGTGGGGGCGGGCCCGCCTGCACGGCGTGGTTGGCTGACCTAGCGAGCACAGGCAGCGGGGGGGTGATAAATGAATAAATAAATAAAAATCTTAAAAAAAAAAAAAAAAAAAAAAAAAAAAGATCAGACAACAAGAATTATAATGCGTATATTCCTTTCTAAGACGTTTCCTTAGTATGGGGAGAGACCAACATGTAATCATTCTGTTATCCTTTCTATTTAATCTTAAAATAACTCAATTTGGTGGATAAGGAAGCTATTATTCTCATTTTACAGATGAGAGAATTGAAATCCAGAAAGGGAAATCATGTAATCTAGAACCCTGACAATTTTTGTGAGAAAACTATTGATCACAGATACTAATTGTCAAAGCTCATATGACTCCTATGTGACTGATCATTTTTGTGAGAAAACTGTTGATCACATATGTTAATTGTGAAAGTAAATATGACTTCTATGTGGCAGAATTATGGGGGGACATTTTTCTTAAACTTGTTATGCTGCAAGTGGCATTTCAACTCTTCCTCAACCAACTAAGACTCCATGAAACCTGTCTCCAGCTTTCCAGATAATGAGGGAAAGGACGGTGAGATTTTACAATAAATTGTACCTATTGATGAGCCCATCTCCTGTTATTGAAGAGAAAAAAACAAGACTTGGCAATTATAGCCCTGCCTCACAAAATTCACAAAACAAGCAAATAAGTGTTATTTAAAACGAGAAAGTCCTATAATTTATTCATGAATGCCACAATTCTATATTAAATGTTCCATTTCAATTTAGTTCAAAATTGAATTTAGTTTTGTATTCTTTGAAGCAAATTTATAAGATTTGAGTTATTCAGAAAACGCTTCCAGGCTAATAGAAGAAAATACCTCAACTACAGGCAAGTGTCAAGCTACACTACATGGTTTGGTGGTAACGTGTGAAACCTCTGACCACAGAGGTTCAAATCCTAGCTCCAGCAACTTGGGCAAGTTGCTTGGCTTATCTGTGCCTCAACTTCCCCATCTGAAAAGAGGATGACAATAATAGCATCTACTGCATAAAATTATTTTGAGGATTCAATAATATATGTAAAGCACTTCAAACAATAATGAGTGTTTGCTATTAGTACTATTTTACATTTCAGATTGTAAATGTTCTACTCTGTTATCCAAACAACAAGCATTTTTAAGATGACACAATTAAGAGCTTGAGGGACCTTTAATTTTTCATCAGCTTTGTGAGGAAAAAGTTCTGCAAGAAGATCAACTGAAGCAAGCATGAAAAAAGAAACTTGGTTTAAGACAGGATGATTTGGGTTCTTTTGTCTTCTGAAAATTCCCTAAGCTCCATTGATAGGAAGGTATTTTAATATCAATCTAGCTAATAAAGACCAACGGACCCCACTAGATGTTGAATGAAATATAAATCAGAGAGTGATAAATAAAATATGGAAAACTACACAGCAATGGAAAATAAGTAACTATTTCTACACACAACAACATGGATAGATCTCAGAGACATGCTGAATGAAAGAAGCCAGACACAAACGTGCACATACTGCATGGTTCCATTTATATGAAGTTCAAGAACAGGGAAAACTAACCTATGGAGATAGAGGTCAGAATGGTGGTTACCTGTTAGTGGGGGATAGAGACTGAGGGGATGACTTCTGGGGTGATGGAAACATTCTATAAGTTGAACTGCATGGTGCTTACACAGATGAGTCCATAAGGCAAAAGTTCACCAAGTTGTGCACTTGAGATTTGTGCACCTTACTATATGCAAGATCTACTTTGCTAAAAAAGAAGGAAAAAAAAAAAAAAGTTGGAAAATCTTGTCTCTAAAAAATGACAGCTTAAGAATTTATATATTTAGAGCCCAATTTCCCCCTTGCTTATATACATATTTATGACTATGAGGGTCATTCTTTGCTGAGAAAAGTGTCAGTAAATTTTTAAAAATGTTCTCACATTATCTATGTGGCAGTTTGAAGTTCTTTTGTGAATCCCAAAAAGAAAAAGATTATGTTTTTGAACTAATCCATCCCTGTGGATGTGGCAGTTTGATATGACTTATGAATTCCAAAAAGAGATATTGATTATGTTTGTAAACTGGTCTGTTCCTCTGGGCATGATACCCTTTGATCGATTGAAATTCAAAGGCTTTACATTTACTTGATTAAATCAAGATTAGGGCTTTGATTCTACCATGTCATTAGTGTGTGCAGGGTTGAGTCCCTGCCCCCTTGGTGGGCTATACAAATGGACACTCAATCAAGGAGAACACAGAAGTAGATACACAGAGGAAGAGAGACAGCTCCATAGACACAGCAGGTGCTCCGGGAAGAGAGATGAGCCATTCGCCTGGTAGTTTACAGCTGACATTTTGAAGAGAACAGAGCAGCTGAGCCCAGAAAGAAATTAGCCCCAGTAAGAGAGACGAGCCCTATGCCAGCCTACAGCTGAGATTGGAAGAAGCTGGACCCATGGAGCCTTAAGAGAAAGAGGAAGGTTGAACCCTCACAGATATTGCCCGCCATCTTGCTTCAACACCTGGCAATGGAGTTTGGTAAGGAAGTAACATTGAGTTACTTTAGGGCCTTGTAACTGTAAGCTTTTACCCCAAACAAATACCCTTTATAAAAGCCAGCAGATTTCTGGTATTTTGCATCAGCACCCCTTTGGCTGGCTAATACAGTGGGTATGGGGCCCTTTTGATTGGACTACGTCAGTGAGGCGTTGACACAGGTTGAGTTTCTACCCTCTTGCTTGGCCTTATATAAACAGAGACAAAGAGGAAAAGACACACAAGTAAAGGGAGCTCTGCCATTTTGACCCAGCTCTGTGAAAGAGAGAACTCCAGGCTCACCTACAGCTGCAGAAAGGCAGAGAAGCCCAAAGAGGCTGAGAGAGGTCCGGGAGTCTGGAATCAGCAGAGCATAGAGACACGGAAAGAGGCCCCAGAGGGACTGGGCCCAAGGATCAGCTCTAGGCTGAGGAGACAAACCCTGCTATATGCCTGAATGCCATGTGTCAGGATGCCAGTATCACCAGTAGCTGACTTTAGGGAGAAAGCATCTCTGATGGTGCTTTGATTTGGACATTTCACAGCCTTGGAACTGTAAGATTTTATCCTTAAAAAATTCCTATTATAAAAGCCAACCCATTTCTGTAATTTGCATCAACAGCCCTTTGGCAAACTAAAACAATCTATATTAATCAGATAAAGCCAAATTTCTAACTTAGACTTTAGGTTAAGACTGAAGCCCATAGCCAATTGTGGCAACGTGTGAACGACATGGAGAGACACATTAACTAGCAGAATTCAACTATAAAAATAATTTTAAAGGCACAATTATCCACTAACAACTCCCCCCCAGACAAATCTATTATTTGGATATCAATGAATCAACTAAAAATGGAAGTAGGAAAAGTTTGAGCCCTTTTCTGCAGTGGATGGATATTTGTAAGGCTATTAAGGGAAGAAGAGGCTGCAGAAAAAGGGATAAATGGCATGCTAATTTGGGGTTGAATGGAGTAATGGAATAATCAGGGAAATATAAGAATGCACCTTAATGGGACTTGTCTATTTGCAATTCAGAAAAAAAAAAAAAAATCCTTAAATTCAAAGAGATAAAGGACATGATCACTCAGAACAAAATTACAGGAATAGATTTAGTAAAGGGGATTGTAAGAGGTACCGAAGTTGAGATAAGGGTCACCATTCCTTGTCTGACATTTTTAACTCTTGAGTCGTGGGGATTGCATCCCACGGGACAGAGTCTTCTCACTGGAACCTAAAACCAGCCATTGGAGTGGGCTCCGAGAGACCCTGATAAGGTAAAGCAGATGCTGCACGTTCTAAAAGATCCCTAATATCTGGGAGTCTCCGGCACTCCGTGTGTGACTTTGCTGTGACCTAAAACTTCTTTGAAAATTAAATGAAAAATTGGGAGACAATGGGGATTGAGAGGAGGAAGGTGTCATGGCACACCAGACATCC